>CM057338.1:674914380-675538471 GCA_030015575.1 Agapanthus africanus | reverse complement strand
CTATCTCCTAAACCAAGGAGTACTCGCAACTTGAGAGAAGGTAAAAGGAAAAGACAACTGAATAGTCCTATCCGTTTCCTCCAGAACCGGAAACCATCCTCGAATAAATTCCTTCGAGTTCGTATATAACCATACGATGGTTTTGTTCAATGGAAGTGGACGTTCGTAGTAATACGGGGTGTCCTGGAGAAAAGGGTAAAAGTAGGAGTGGTAATGAGGTTTGCAACTCTGACAATCCAAAAGCCAGTGTTTAAGAAGGTTCGGTTAATTTTGGTCACTGAGTCATAGTCTAGGGTTGGGTCATGGTCGCTGCCAAGGGAGAGAGAAAAGAAACACTCAGCGTGCACTCTAACCTAGACCAGAATGGTTACCAATTTATCTAATCAGAAAACCTCCCACTGTACGGTCAAATCCTCCTCCAAACCTGAAAGAAGAATTAGTCGGGATCACCCGAGGAGTAAACCAACTCATCAGTGGGAATCAGGATCCAACTATCATCGCATGATAACGTGACGGACTTCGCTCACGTTATCACACTCCAGAAGGTATGCGCATATCTGGCAAGTTTCAGTTTCTTTAGAAACCCCCGATGTGATTTTGGCCCCATGCTCTTATGACCTTGACTTTGGCCAACAAATCATAAGTCACATGTCAAGTTCTACACGTCATTCTCCAAGTTAATTTGAACCCACCTGTACCTACCCTTGACTTTGGCCAACAAGGCAGTACGACTGTCCCAAACCAACGCATCTATCTATGCTGCATATGAATACCCAATAGCTACCAAACACTGTGCCTTGACTTTGGCCAACAAACACAGCTTGAATACTATTGACTACCCATATGAAACGACGGAGGGCTACGAATGGTTTCTGGCAAAAACCTTTAACGTAATGAACTTGATATCGTTGTGGGAACCGGATAGCTTTTATAAAAATATAGTGACGAAAACCTTTGCTAAAGAGGTCACTCCCGGTGAAGGGATCTCGGCTCTTTCCCCGTAGAATGAGGTGCAGGATATTCCAACTGAATACCACGATGCAAAGCAAAAGTAATCGGCTATAGTGGAGGTATTGCCCTGACACAAACTTCTGTCCAAGAGGTCACTCCCGGTGAAGGGATCTCGGCCTTTGCCTCGTCGACTGAGGTGCTGGATATTCATAACCGAATACCACTGTGCAAAAAAAAAGAGAACGCCCTTGCAAGAACAGCTTTTTGAAAAAGTGTTCCAACAACATCAGAATAGGTTTGTTTAGCTTGCATTGATCCGAATCAACGCAGTCCCATCAATTGATCACACCACAAAGAACGAAAATAATGACGTACGTATATGCCATCCGCATTCGCCACTGGGTCCCGTCATTACTCGTTAGGTTAGTTAACTAACGACAGAGCGGGGACTGGACTAGCGCGGATGCAAAACATATACAACATCTACTAGTATATATATCAATATATAATATTTCACTCAAGGCGTGATAAAATGCAACATCACAGAAATGTAATAAGCATCACAGAACAATACAGATATCTGGGATCCCCGGGTTTCACAGAGCCGCTACTGAAACCCGACGTTCCCCTGGTTGTGTGGATAGCCTGTGCAATGAAATCCTAGACCCTTATGGGCGCAGAAAGTTACCCGCCAAAACCTGAAGCGAGATAGCCCCCTTCAGCAATGTGAAAGGACCACCTAGCACTTCACAAAATCCGGTAACTTGGGCACCCCTCCTGGGTCAACCTGTACCCCTACGAGTGCGGCGAATAGCCCGCCAATTCTAGAGTGAAGCCCCCTCCGTCTCAACGCCATGAGATGCGGGCCCGTTGCCCTCTAGAACCCGGCTATCCGTGCACCCCACCGCGGGGTAATCCTAGTACAGAAAGTAAAATATACATACAATGGGTACATCGACCTCACCCCGGTCGTGCCCCAAAAGAATAATATACAGACAGGCAGTGACGGCAGTCCACATGTCGGACGCTCGCCCCGCAATATCAAATGTACATAATAAAACAAAAACTGTACTACCATTGCATCCAGGCTATCCCCACGACTAATCCGCAACATCACAACACAATACAGAACATCAACGTGAATGTTACGTTCGCAAATCCGTCTAACCGGGCTATAGCAGTTAGAGAGGATTGACCGATCAAATGACATTCACGGTCGCAGATATAATGTAAATACTGTGAACTAATATGTTTAAAATATTCGATCGATCAAATTTACCCAAGTGAGCCCCAAGCACTACTGTAGCACATAAAGAAATTCTGGGCCCAAAAAGAATATACCAAAACCCCTATTTTCAACACAGAGACTCTCTGTAAAAATTTTATACACTGAACAGTAAAGACTGCGGCGGAACCGCTGCCCAAGCATGGGTTTAGCCGCGGTTCCGCGGTAGGATAGTGTGTTCACGTGATCAAATTTCTACAGAAGTCTTAGAATTCGCTGCACATCATTCTACAACACTTTAAAAAAATTTCTGAGCCAAAACAAAATCGATAGAGAACAGATGTACATGAAAATGCGGTTTTGGGATTTTTGTTCGATTGGAAATGTAAACACATTAGACAAAACTAGACTAGGTTAATGGCCTGGCTCTGATACCAGTGTAAGTGCACGGCGGTCCCCCGGCCGTCTTTCCGAGGCCAAAATGCGGAAGCGATACTTTACTTTAAACTTTTGAACCGGCACCACTGCGCACAAAAGTCCCGGATCGGGCTATTAATCTAGTCCTAGCTAAGTAAAGAACGGGTAGAGAGATATACCGAGCGATTCGTGTCCTTCGGTCTTCTCGTCGTCGTCCCGATCTCCCGCGGAATGTCTGGTCTCCACCTCCTCCCCGGAAGGGCACCACGTCGCCGGCTTCTTTTACGGGCTCCCACCTCTGGACCGAGGCAACTCGGGCACGAAGTTGGCGAGCCGACATGCCCAAGGTTGCTGTAGGTTAACTGTAGAATGCTTTGTCTCATGGGGTTGTAGGAAGTTGCCTTTTTGGTGGAGGAAATGAACTACTCTTTTGGAGATGAACTTTGGGATTTTGCAAAACATGAAGAGAACCAAAATCCCATAACTAACAATTTGGACAGCCCACACCTTGAATGTGGCCGGCCCCTTTTCATCCAAGAGAGAAAATATGAGAGAAGAGAGGAGAGTTGGAATAATGCAAGAGAGAGGGAAAAAGAGATCATCAATCCAAAAAGCAAACCACACTCCCTCATCATAACCAACCATCATCATCAAGCATGATGACTCCAAAAGTAAACCATGATGAATAAGAAAGTCAAGCAATGATTATCCAAGGAAAGTCAAATGAGGGTGCAACCATCATGAAGCAATAATATGCAAAGACCACCCTCCAAAATGCTTATTTGCACAAATGCAAATAAGCCCTCCTCCACCAATCTTCAGCCAATGAAAGATACAAAGAAAATTGCCGAAACGGAAAGCAAACTGGCAACTTCAGAAAACTGATCCCGTAATAAATTACAGGAAAACCCCGCTACTGTATATACATACCCGCATTTGTATTCCGACCGAATACAAATGCAATGAGACAAAATCTACACTGTACAATACTAGGATCCGGCTTAAACCAAAGCCCGCTAGTATTATCCGTCCGATCATGATCCGTGCAATACCGCACGTATCAGATCGAACCCTGCCATATCTCCATATGGCCTCTACAGCGTTTCACCCGAAACTTGAGTAACTGGTTGTGGGGGACTCTAAAGACTCGTCAATACTATGGCTGTGGATTTAACCACTAGCACGTCAGAGGTATTAGCCATACGTAACGGGCTACCAGCTATTGACCAAAAGGGACATCGATGAGCGAACTCATCCTGACACCCTGTTGCGCCACGGCAGCGCCCCGGCCGTCTACTCGAGGCCAAAATGCGGAATCAAAATTTTCTTAACAGTAAACTGGCGCTACCGCGGACAATAAACCCGGATCATGACCATTGACCTAATGCTAGCTAACAAGAGAATGGGGTAGAAGCTATACCGAGCGATCCGTGTCCTCCGGTCTTCGTCTCTACTCCGATCTCCCGCGGAATCCTCGTCCGTCACCTCCTCGTCGAAAAAGGGAACCACATAGCCGGAATCTTTTACGGGCTCCCACCTCTGGACCGAGGCAACTCAGGCGCGAAGTTGGCTAGCCGACGTGTCCAAGGGTACTGTAGGTTGTAGTGTAGAGGCTTGTCATTTTGGGGTTTGTGAAGTTGCCATGGATGTGGAGGTGTAGGAAGAAAATGAACTTTGGAAAAATGGAGCTATCATTTTCTTGCAAGGAATGAGATGAGGAAATGTGCTACCCTTCAAAAATGAACCTCTCTCTCACCCTTATCAAGTGGTGGCCGGCCCCCCCTTTGGAAATATGGTGGAGGAAAAAAAACAAACACAAGAAGGGAGGTGATGGTAGGAAAAGCAAAGGGGCGACCACACCAAAAGCAATGATAACAATATCAAATCCAAATCAAGATCAACTCTAATCACAAAGAAATGATGTATAAAGCATCTCATGATGAAAGAAACCACAAATGCAAGAAACCCCTCCACAATAAATTATTTGCACAATTGCAAATAACCCCTCCAACGGAAAAGTCCGGCCGGGAAGGAAAAAAGAAAAACTGGCCGGAACGGAATGCAAACTGGCAACTCCAGAAAACTGGTCCCGCAATAAATTACAGGAAAACACCGATACTGCATATACATGCCCGCATTTGTATTCCCACTGAATACAAATGCAATGAGACAAAATCTACACTGTACTATACTAGGATCCGGCTTAAACCAAAGCCGGCTAGTAATATCCGTCCGATCCTGATCCGTGCAATACCGCACGTATCTGATCGAACCCTGCCATATATCCATACGGCCTCTAGTACTAACCGTCCGATCCTGATCCGTGCAATACTGCACGTATCTGATCGGACTGTGCCATATCTCCATTCGGCCTCTACAGCGTTTCGCCCGAAAGCTTGAGTAACTGTATGTGTGGTGGGCTCTAAAGACTCGTCAATACTATGGCTGTGGATTTAACCACTAGCACGTCAGAGGTATTAGCCATACATGACGGGCCACCAGCTATTGACCAAAAGGGACGTCGATGAGCGAACTCATCCTGACACCCTACTGAGCCTGTCAGTGACAATATCCGTACAGTCCGGTCCGTTCGTCTATGAGCATCGCATGGCGGGCCTAGGGGGTTGGTAAAAGTCAGACCCCCAAAAGCGGTACTAGTCGTGTCGGAGTGTAGCCCAGAACACCCTGAGATACTACTGGAATACCTACCAGTAAATCTCCTGCCTTGGCCGAGGGCTTTGTGTAATGGCTCTCCTAGACACAGCGCGAACTCACCCCCAATACCGGGAGAGACGAACCCCTGAAGATCCGCTCACTGCCTCCATGTGGCTCGGGACTGTACCCAACTAAAACCTGTTTGCATGTCTCCTTTGAGCGTGGTAGGGTAGTAATCAAAGTACAGTGGGAACTCACACGAGACAAATGACGATCCTCAGGTCGATGAACTAACCTGTACACATGTCACCAGGGAACTGCTATCTGACGTCAGGTATAAGACCAACTAGCATGTTCCCGGCGAGTCCTGTCCGGTGTACTCATAACCCAATGAGCACCTGTATACATCTTAGGTGAACCAACTGACACCAGTGGCTTGTGAGACCGGCCACCGCCCCTCGTCGGGGTCTCGACTGTATCACTAGTCTACTCTGGAGAATCGATGCCCTGTCTCGAAACTCCCACGACTAGGGACCATTTAAGGATGTGCTTATAGACTACCAGCTCCCACGTATATGATCGCCCTCATACTGCTGGCAGTCAAGAAAGAATCCTAGGGGCTCTATCAACGTGCAATAGCGACCTGTAAGGTCACCTGAAGCAGTACACGATGATAAAGATAAACCAGATAGCATACTATCATCTTGAGTAAGACTGTCCTACTGGGACAGGTCCTCCCTCAATCATTGCAATCACGTGCCTGTGATCCAATAATTGACTCTGAGGGCCCTATCTCCAACAATCTCCCACTTGCACTCAAGGCTAATTATTGCGATGTCGCATACTCACAGCCCGTGTGATACCGAACACCCAACTCCTCTACTAGGCAGTCTCACAAAGCTCGTTCGCGAAACTATTGCGTTCGAGGAATAGCCTCAGTGAGTGGATCCGCTGTGATGTTTCTTTCTATGTCTCTCTATATCTCAAGTTCACGGAGAAAACCATCTCCCGAAATGAGCAATACCTGTCTTAGGATGTGTCTGGATGTCTGATGGGACCTAGCTCATAAATGAACTCCAAATCCAAACTTCTTAGACAGTATCGTCAACTGAACTTAATCAGTATCCTGCGCCATCCTTCCCTCAGTATCCGGCTGGACCACATGTCCTCAATACTGCCCCTCGTCAGAGGGAAAATTATAACTCTGACAGCCACTCTGCCATCCAGGTCACCTTGGAAGCCTGGAATGATAACTGTCTCCCGAAGGAGAATGCTGTTATCATATCCCTAGAACATCCACTTATGTTCTAAAACTGCTTCCGACTGTTTCCCCAAGATTGGATCAATATCAACTTAGTGCACCTGCTGCAAGAACAACATCTGCTGTGGTACTTGACATCTCATGATCAACTCAATTGCCTAAGTAAGTGATCTGCCAATCATGCGTATCCCTCTCCCCTTTAGTCTGTAAGACACCTTTAGCGAGGGTGACTCCATTACCTGCAGGTACACTACCGTGCCTGGAGTCGTCCATTCTAAATACTCATAGAATGCTGTCAAAGTACCCAGATTGGGAAACCACCCAAGTCTAGATCTAAAACCATAGATCCAGTAACCAGAATGTCTGATATAATATCCAAGTCTTATGTGGAGAAACCACTGTATGACAACCAAAGAATAACCGATTGTAGTATAGGACTATCACTTCCTACTCTGTGTATGTCATCCAAATACCAGGACATCACACCCTACTACCTTCTCAACAGATCCATCCCCTATTCTGATGAAGTCAAACCTATGACTGTCACATAAGAAATAGATGATCTATCTCCGCTATATCTGCTCTAGTCTATAAATAGACATAAGCCTGATGTCCACCAATGCTTCCGCTGCTCCTACTGACTACGACAACCCTCTGGCAGAGTCATATACACTTATATTTCTAGCAATTTTAGAACGACGCTATACTCATCCTCCTGCCGGGTCTCACAGTCTGGAACAACAGCAATGGCAAGTCTTGGTAAACAAGAACCTCCCTGCCACCGTCCTTGAGCATACCGAAGTACCTCTCGAGCGCCTGAGGTTACCCACTATATCTACTGAGTGGCCAATGGAATGTCAAACCAAATTGAATCTTTAGGTTTCTATCAAATCTTCAGTAATCGTTTGTGGTTCTGGAATCACTTCCAGTTTTACCATACTCCCACTACCGTTTTCTGAAAAAATCCATTTTTATTAAAACTGTGGCGAGTTTAGAACAATATCGCTATTGTTCTTCCAGATGGTAGAAAGTCAACCCTCGTCATAGCCTGGGTCAACCCACAAACAGCCATTACAGAAACGTGCCTTGAGTTATCCGGAGTTTGGTTTTAAGCATAAGCCGGACAACTCCCCGTACCTTAACAATGTCAAGATATGAACTGTTCTATATCCAATATAGAAACAGAGGCACTGATTTAATTGAACCAGATTCAAATCATGCAGCTGTCTCCAGTGCATGTCAGCTAAATGGAAGAGAGGTCGATCAGCGTTACTCAATTTAGGAGTACTTCCAATTATGAGTAACCTGAAAGAGAAGCTAGTTCTCTTAAACATTATTATTATCTGAATACCATTCACAAGTATCTACATCTTCGATCACCTTGAAGAATCCCGATACTTGCAACACCTGGTTCTCTACTTTACTCTTATACCTATAACTTCTCAAAACTCAGACCCTGTGTTTCTACGAAACACCTGTCTAAGAACTAGAGAAGCCATAAGTAAACAGAATATAGTACGAGGACCAACCCCTCTGTCCTAATGGACACTGGACAATATACAATACTCTGTATAAGTCCCCTGAGTCTAGTAACTCATTCACTGTGTGTCGTAGGTTGAAAACTGTACTTATGGTTAAGAAGAATTACACCGCTGTTTAATGCTCTTTACCTAACCATCCACTGATATAGGTAAATGTCATCGACATAATTTCAAAAAGGTACATCTCACTCTATAAAAATAGACGTACAGATATATCAATTTGAAATTGGTGCATAACAACGGATATTCAAAACCAAATATTTGCCGTCCGGCAAACAACCCAGGTGACTTCCTCAAATATCACCAATTACAACGAATCCCGATATAATGAGGATGATCACCTAATTCCCAATAACTTACTCCCACTCATCATCTGTAAAACCATACAGATGTGAGAATTATACCTGGTAAATATATACCCTGGAGCAAGTGTCTAATTGGGAAATCAGTTTTCTTTTAACAGTACACAGTGAAACTGAAACATTAAAATGTTTCGATGGGGCATGCTGGTATTCCTAGTAATGCCACTTTCATTGTCTAGATTCACAACTTTAACCGTATAATTCTTTGCCACTTCTCCAAATCCCTTTTTATGTCTTTAGTCATTACCTTCTGTACACCCCTTTAGGCCAAATGGTTTTCTTCCTTCCCTACCGTTCGGCACCAGCCTATGGTTTGGAAGAAGACTATCCAAAAGGCATAATGGGTGTACTGTCCTAATCCCAGGAGCACTCGCAATGCGAGAGAAGGTGAAGATAAAAGACACCTGAATGAACTTTAGACCTATTTCTCCTGAACCAGGATCCATCCCCGAACTGGAACAAGTTCCTTTCGAGTTCATATATAACCATACGATGGATTATCCAATAAACTTGGGATCTTCGTAGTGATACGGAGTGTTCTGGAGAAATACAAAGGTGATTTAGGATTGGCGAAGAAATACTTGGTTTGGTCGTGAATATCAGTCGCAATTTACTTTGCCCTCCTTCTAATCCCTTTCTTTGTCTTAATTTAATACCTTCTGTACACCGTTTAGGCTAATTGGTTTTCTTCATTCCCCACCGTTCGGCACCTGCCTATGGTTTGGAAGAAGACTATCCAATTTGCGTAATAGGTGTACTATCTCCTAAACCAAGGAGTACTCGCAACCTGAGAGAAGGTAAAAGGAAAAGACAACTGAATAGTCCTATTCTTTTTCTCCAGAACCGGAAACCATCTTCGAATAACTTCGAGTTCGTATATAACCATACGATGGTTTTGTCCAATGGAAGTAGACGTTCGTATTAATACGGGGTGTCCTGGAGAAAAGGGTAAAAGTAGGAGTGGCAATGAGGTTTGCAACTCTGACAATCCAAAAGCCAGTGTTAAGAAGGTTCGGTCAACTTGGTCACTGAGTCATAGTCTAGGGTCGGGTCAATGGTCGCTGCCAAAGAGAGAGAAAAGAAACACTCAGCGTACACTCTAACCTAGATCAGAATGTTTATCACTTTATCTAATCTGGAAACCTCCCACTGTAACGTCAAATTCTTCCCCAAACCTGAAAGAAGAATTAGTCGGGGACACCCGAGGAGTAAACCAACTCATCAGTGGGAATCGGGATCCAACTATCATCGCATGATAACTTGACGGAATCCACTCAAGTCACCACACTCTAGACGGTATGCGCATGCCTGGCAAGTTTCAGTTTCTTTAGAAACTCCCGATGTGATTTTTACCCCTAGGACCCAAGTGACCTTGACGAATAATCAACAAATCAAAAAGTCCTAGTCAAGTTCAACCTGTCATTATCTTGATTGCGTTAAACCCACCCGCATGACCCTTGACGAATAATCAACAAAGTCGTACGACTGTCCTAACCAATCCACATATCCATGCGACAGAAAAGCACAACAAAGCTATCGTACACTACGCCTCGGCGAATAGCAATGACAAACGTAGCGTGAATACCAAGCAATACTAATCTGAAATGACGGAGGGCTACGGCTGGTTTTTGGCGAAAAACCTTTAACGTAATGAACTTGATATTGTTGAAGGAACTGGATAACTTTTTATAAAATTATAGTAACGAAAACCTTTGCTAAAGAGGTCACTCCCGGTGAAGGGATCTCGGCTCTTTCCCCGTAGAATGAGGTGCAGGATATTCCAACTGAATACCATGATGCAAAGCAAAAGTAATCGGCTATAGTGAAGTTATTGCCCTGACGCAAACTTCTGTCCAAGGGGTCACTCCCGGTGAAGGGATCTCGGCCCTTGCCTCGTCGACTGAGGAGCAGGATATTCCAACTGAATACCATTGTGCAAAACAAAAGAGAACGCCCTTGCAACAACAGCTTTTTGAAAAAAGTTCCAACAACATCAGAATAGGTTTGTTTATCTTGCATTGATCCGAATCAACGCAGTCCCATCAATTGATCACACCACAAATGAACGAAAATAATGATGTATGTATATGCCATCCGCATTCGCCACTGGGTCCCGTCATCACCCGTTAGGTTACTTAACTAACGACAGAGCGGGGACTGGAATAGCGCGGATGCAAAACATATACAACATCTACTAGTATATATATCAATATATAATTTTCGCTCAAGGCGTGATAAAATGCAACATCACAGAAATGTAGAGCATCACAGAACAATACAGATATCTGGGATCCCCGGGTTTCACAGAGCCACTACTGAAAACCCGACATTCCCCTGGTCGTGTGGATAGCCTGTGCAATGAAAACCTAGACCCCTACGGGCGCGGCAAGTTACCCGCCAAAACCTGAAGCGAGGCAGCCCCCTTCAGCAACGTGAATGGACCACCCATCACTTCACGGAATCCGGTAACTTAGGCACCCCTCCTGGATCAACCTGTACCCCCTACGAGTGCGGCGAATAGCCCGCCAATTCTAGAGTAAAGCCCCTTCCGTCTCAATGTCATGAGATGCGGGCTTGTTGCCCTCTGGAACCCGGCTATCCGTGCACCCCTCCGCGGGGTAATCCTAGTACAGAAAGTAAAATATACATACAACGGGTACATCGACCGCAACCTGGTCGTGCCCCAAAATAATAATACAAACAAGCAGTGACGGCAGTCCACACGTCGGACGCTCGCCCCGCAATATCAAATGTACATAATACAACAAAACTGTACTACCACTGCAACCAGGCTATCCCCCATGACCAATCCGCAACATCACAGCAAAACCAGAACATCAACATGAAAGTCACGTTCGCAAATCCGTCTAACCGGGCTATAGCAGCTAGACAGGATTTACCGATCAAGTGACATTCACGGTCGCAGATATAATGTAAATACTGTGAACTAATGTGTTTTAAAATATCCGATCGATCAAATTTTATCAAGTGGGCCCCCAAGTACTACTGTAGCATATCAAGAAATTCTGGGCCCAAAATTAATATTCCAAAACCCCTATTTTCAACCCAGAAAGCAACTGTAGAAATTTGATACGGCAAGGACAACATAGTGCGGCGGAACCGCGGCCCAAAGTGGGGTTTGGCCGCGGTTCCGCGCTCCAATTATCGATTCACTGTGTTGAATTTCTACAGTACGCTTATAACTTCCAGTACATCACTTTTCTACAACCTGAAAATTTTTTCGAGCCAGGAAAAATTCAACAGAAAACCGATGCATGTGAAAACGCGGGTTTTTGGAATTTTGTTCGATCGGAAGTGTAAACACATTAGACAAAGCTAGACTATGTTAATGGCGAGGCTCTGATATCAATGTAAGTGCAAGGCGGCGCCCCGGCCGTCGATTCGACGCCGGAAACGCGGAAATGAAAACTTTCAAAAACTAATGAACCGGCACCACCGCGCACTTTTCACCCGGATCGGGCCATTAACCTAGTCCTAGCTAACTACAAGATAGGGAAGAGAAGCTATACCGAGCGATCCGTGTCCTCCGGTCTTCGTCTCCACTCCGATCTCCCGCGGAATCCTCGTCCGTCACCTCCTCGTCGAAAAAGGGCACCACGTAGCCGGAATCTTTTACGGGCTCCCACCTCTGGACCGAGGCAACTCGGGCGCGAAGTTGGCTAGCCGACGCGTCCAAGGGTACTGTAGGTTGTAGTGTAGAGGCTTGTCTTTTTGGGGTTTGTGAAGTTGCCATGGTGTGGAGGTGTAGGAAGAAAATGAACTTTGGAAAAATGGAGCTATCATTTTCTTGCAAGGAATGAGATGAGGAAATGTGCTACCCCTCAAAAATGAACCTCTCTCTCACCCTTATCAAGTGGTGGCTACTGCCCCTTTGGAAATATGGTGGAGGAAAAAAAACAAACACAAGAAAGGAGGTGATGGTAGGAAAAGCAAAGGGGTGACCACACCAAAAGCAATGATAACAATATGAAATCCAAATCAAGATCAACTCTAATCACAAAGAAATGATGTATAAAGCATCTCATGATGAAAGAAACCACAAATGCAAGAAACCCCTCCACAATAAGTTATTTGCACAATTGCAAATAACCCCTCCAACGGAAAAGTCCGGCCGGGAAGGAACAAAGAAAAACTGGCCGGAACGGAATGCAAACTGGCAACTCCAGAAAACTGGTCCCGCAATAAATTACAGGAAAACCCCGATACTGCATATACATGCCCACATTTGTATTCCCACTGAATACAAATGCAATGAGACAAAATCTACACTGTACTATACTAGGATCCGGCTTAAACCAAAGCCGGCTAGTAATATCCGTCCGATCCTGATCCGTGCAATACCGCACGTATCTGATCGAACCCTGCCATATATCCATACGTCCTCTAGTACTAATCGTCCGATCCTGATCCGTGCAATACTACACGTATCTGATCGGACTGTGCCATATCTCCATACGACCCCTACAGCGTTTCGCCCGAAATCTTGAGTAACTGTATGTGTGGTGGACTCTAAAGACTCGTCAATACTATGGCTGTGGATTTAACCACTAGCACGTCAGAGGTATTAGCCATACGTGACGGGCCACCAGCTATTGACCAAAAGGGACGTCGATGAGCGAACTCATCCTGACACCCTACTGAGCCTGTCAGTGACAATATCCGTACAGTCCGGTCCGTTCGTCTATGAGCATCGCATGGCGGGCCTAGGGGGTCGGTAAAAGTCAGACCCCCAAAAGCGGTACAAGTCGTGTCGGAGTGTAGCCCAGAACACCCTGAGATACTACTGGAATACCTACCAGTAAATCTCCTGCCTTGGCCGAGGGCTTTGTGTAATGGCTCTCCTAGACACAGCGCGAACTCACCCCCAATACCGGGAGAGACAAACCCCTGAAGATCCGCTCACTGCCTCCATGTGGCTCGGGACTGTACCCAACTAAAACCTGTTTGCACGTCTCCTTTGAGCGTGGTAGGGTAGTAATCAAAGTACAGTGGGAACTCACACGAGACAAATGACGATCCTCAGGTCGATAAACTAACCTGTACACATGTCACCAGGGAACTGCTATCTGACGTCAGGTATAAGACCAACTAGCATGTTCCCGGCGAGTCCTGTCCGGTGTACTCATAACCCAATGAGCACCTGTATACATCTTAGGTGAACCAACTGACAACAGTGGCTTATGAGACCGGCCACCGCCCCTCGTCGGGGTCTCGACTGTATACACTAGTCTACTCTCGAGAATCGATGCCCTGTCTCGAAACTCCCACGACTAGGGACCATTTAAGGATGTGCTTATAGACTACCAGCTCCCACGTATATGATCGCCTTCATACTGCTGGCAGTCAAGCAAGAATCCTATGGGCTTTATCAACGTGCAATAGCGACCTGTAAGGTCACCTGAAGCAGTACACGATGATAAAGATAAACCAGATAGCATACTATCATCTTGAGTAAGACTGTCCTACTGGGACAGGTCCTCCCTCAATCATTGCAATCATGTGCCTGTGATCCAATAATTGACTCTGAGGGCACTATCTCCAACACACCCTACTGAGCCTGTCAGTGACAATATCCGTACATTCCGGTCCGTTCGTTTATGAGCATCGCATGGCGGGCCTAGGGGGTTGGTAAAAGTCAGACCCCCAAAAGCGGTACAAGTCGTGTCGGAGTGTAGCCCAGAACACCCTGAGATACTACTGGAATACCTACCAGTAAATCTCCTGCCTTGGCCTAGGACTTCGTGTAATGGCTCTCCTAGACACAACGCGACCTCACCCCCAATACCGGGAGAGACGAACCCCTGAAGATCCGCTCACTGCCTCCATGTGGCTCGGGACTGTACCTAACTAAAACCTGTTTGCACGTCTACTTTGAGCGTGGTAGGGTAGTAATCAAAGTACAATGGGAACTCACACGAGACAAATGACGATCTCAGGTCGATAAACTAACCTGTACACATGTCACCAGGGAACTGCTATCTGACGTCAGGTATAAGACCAACTAGCATGTTCCCGGCGAGTCCTGTCTGGTGTACTCATAACCCAATGAGCACCTGTATACATCTTAGGTGAACCAACTGATGCCAGTGGCTTGTGAGACCGGCCACCGCCCCTCGTCGGGGTCTCGACTGTATACACTAGTCTACTCTGGAATATCGATGCCCTGTCTCGAAACTCCCACGACTAGGGACCTTTTAAGGATGTGCTTATAGACTACCAGCTCCCACGTATATGATCGCCCTCATACTGCTGGCAGTCAAGCAAGAATCCTAGGGGCTCTATCAACGCGCAATAATGACCTGTAAGGTCACCTAAAGCAGTACACGATGATAGAGATAAACCAGATAGCATATTATTATCTTGAGTAAGACCGTCCTACCGGAATAGGTCCTCCCTCAATCATTGCAATCACGTGCCTGTGATCCAATAATTGAATCTGAGGGCACTATCTCCAACAGCGCATACTTAAGGCACTTGATGCGATTTAGTTGCACACTAGATGCACTAAATTGAGATTCTTCGTGCATATCAGATGCACCTGGTTTTGCTGTCAGGCACACACGTACCCTTTGACAGGTGTTTTCGTGCACACCCGTTGCACTTAGATGTTGTTTCTATGCACATGTATGGCACATTCGTGGATTTCGATTTCCGTGCGCACCAGACGCATGTGGCATTCATATATATTTGGGATTGATTGTTTTTGGAGCAGTATTTTATGATACTTTCTATTTGGTTTAGTGCTGAGCAGGACTAGTCAGAGGACAGTACCTGAGTATATTTTGTATGCCCTGGTAGTTATCGAAGGGATTTCAAAGAAGGAGCTATAGTCTTAGTATTTACCTACGTGTCAATGATGACACGAAACTGTTTAGAAGGGAAACCCTTCTAAAATTGTTTTCAAAACGGCGGAACGTGCATATTAAACAAATGACACACACACACACACACACACATATATATATATATATATATATATATAGATATAGTTATTTTCTCACAATGGACGTCCGCCACTGTGCAGTGATACACATCGCACAGCGAATTAAAAAGGTTTGGCATGCATTGCTTCCAAATATTTTAATGATGTTTACATGTATAGTTGATTTATATCATATTGATTTTCGTTTTGGATTTAGAGATTGATGTCTTCCCCATGACTCCGATGATTGCGGGATGCTGGATGGAGTTTTGATTTTGAGTTACATGCTCATTTTTCATGTGCATGCGTTGCGCTACGATTTGTTTTATGTATTTATGATTTCGGAGCCCCGACGACTTGATGGTTTCGCTGAAATATTTTAGTATTTAGGGGGAGTTTTAATTTAAATTCGGGGACCGAATTTATTTAAGGGGGAAGATTGTAACGTTTTGAAAATCGTTTCGGTGAAATTTCGGAAAATCGGTAAAATAAGGGGGTTTTCCGTAAAAAGTCAAAATATAAATATATTTTAATATAAAATTAAATATACATATTCTAGCTATATAATTGCTAGTATTTGGTGTTTATTGAGCCACTGGTAAAATTTCTAATTTTCTGAATTTTTTTCCGAAATCAATTATTTTAATATTATTTTAAGCCGTCACTAATACATCTAATTAGGGAAAATTACAAATTGGAATGAGTTGAAACAAATTTTATGCATCATGACACATTAAAATAACATGTAAAATATTGTTTTTGACATGAAATGAAATTGTCAAACGATTTTAGAAAATATCGAAGAAAAATGGCTTAATTAGTGAAATTAGTGTTAATGGAAATTGGAGTAATACATTTATCTTTTTGCCTCACCAACACTCACACCCCCCATTTTTTTTCCTCCCCTTTAGTGGCTGAAATTCAGCTGCCCCTCCCCACTCTCCCCTCCAATTAAACAAAACAAATGAAAAGAAAAGACAAAGGAAATGAGAAGAAGTTAAAGGAGGTATGGCTTTGACTTTGCATTGACTTAATACTTTCCTCACCTCACTCTCTCTCCTCTCTTCCTCATCTTTTGGCCGAGCCCCCCCTTCCCCACTCCTTCAACAGCAGCCCCAATTCTTCCCCTCTCATTTCATCACAAAATTCCATCAAAAAATCATCAAAAATGCTTCAAAATCCACACAAAATCCAAATCTAATCCCTACCCATTATTCCTTGGCTATTCTAGTATGGATCTAGGGAACAAGTTGGCATTTTGGAGGCTTTGATTTTCATGTTTGATCTCTTGATCATGAGGTATAATCTTAACCTATGTTTTGATTGTTGGTTAATTACTCCAATTTAGTTAAATTTAGATGTTTAATTTGGTTTTATTGCAAGTTTGGAAAATTCAAGACTAGGGTTTGAATTAAATTAGGTTCTTTATCATTAGGTTATGGTTGTAATGAGGGGATTAACATGTAATTTAATGCAAAATCTAATTTGGTTACTAGTTGCTAATTTGTTAGTTTAAAATTGTGATAATTATGCTAAATTGCTAACTAGATTTTAGAAATTAAATTAAAATGTGGGTTTAAAATCTAGTTAGGATTTTTAGCACATCATTAAGGTTTCCATGAGTGGTTTAACCATTTAAAATATGCAAAATCTAGCTTAGTTGTTGAATTGTAAATTTTGCTTTAAAAATTGTTAAAATTGGTTATTTTTGCAAATTTGAATTTTGGGTAAATGATAATTAGTGAGATTAAAAATATGGAAATGGTTTATATGACCCAGTTATGATACTTAGTGAATATTTTGGCCATTAGTTGGGTTAAAACATCAAGTTTCGAATTAAAACGGTAATTAAGTGCTTTCTAGGTTTTGTGAAATAAATCGATTTGAGCAAATTTAAGGTTTTTATGAATTGCACCATATTTTCAAATAAATTCTAGTGCGTTATGAATGCTTGATTGGTACGTTGGGTTTTTTTTCTCTCGATAGTTTGATGTTTGTACATCAACATCGAGGGTTGGTTTTGCTATTTTTGCATGCGTAGGCGATAGGTTTTGACCGATGCGTGATACGCGTGCTGATTTGGTTTTCGTATGCCGTTTCGATTTCGAATTGGGTTTTTATGCGATACGATACGTTGTGACATGTAGGTACCCCTATGTGGACTTCGAGACGACAAGCAAGCGCGTGGCGATGTCGGCACCGGCGAGCGAGGATCAGGTGAGTAGATTTATATCTACGGGGAGAAGTCGGGTGGATGGCGTTTAGCACCCCCCAAGGTTATGAGAAATGATGTGATATGGTAACGATATACTTTTATATGTTAATGTGAGATATGTACACCTAGTAAGAAAAGCCTTAGGAGCTTATGGATTAGTGTTAGCGAGGAACGGAGGAAGGTTTTGGTTGGTTTCTATATCGCAACCCTAGAGTAAGAATTTGCATACACGCACACATATACACTTGCATACATCATTTTCTTGTGCATATATGGGAATGTGTATATATGTATATACGCATGGGTATGGGACTATGCATATATATACATTCATATACACATGCATGAATGTTGAGGATATTGTATGATATTTGGAGATGAGTCGATGAGATTGGGCTTGAGGCCATGAGATCGGTGATGTGATATAGTCCGTATTTGGGATACGACATGATATTTTAGTGGGTTCTTTAGGTGTGGTGTTTTCATACACACGCATGCATTTCATAGATAGTATCAGTATTGTACTAGACGTTGATCAGTGTAAGTCCACGTTATTTGTCCCGGTTCTTACGGGGTTGCGGAAACGGTGAAAAACGATTTTTTTTTGGGGCTAGATTACATGGACTAGAAACCGGATCTTTGCTAAACAACACACTAGCAACTAACTACAAGCTTTACCTACTCGGTTAGAGGGTTATACCTAGTCTTGAACTCCTTCTCTTCTTCTCCTTGGAGTGGGTTGAATGGTTCTCCTCGTCGCCTTCTCTTGCCGAAGAAAGATCCACCCGAGGGCCTCTACCTTGAGCTCCTTCCTCGAACTTGAGGTAACTAAAGTGTTAGGTTTGCTAAACCTTCAACCTTAGGATGAGTAGAGAGTTGTTTTAGTGTTTTATCTCAATGGCAAATAGTTCTCAACTCATGAGAGATTTTTGCCTTGAGCTAGAGGAAGAGGGAGAGCTATGGATGAGAGAGAAGATGCAAGTGAGAATGAGAGAATTTTGCAACCATATCACATATATGTGAATTATTAATTAACAATATTAATTAAAAAAAAAAGGTGATGGTTGATTTGATGAGACCATTATCATTTCACATTTAATGATTTTTGCAAAGATCAAAGAGCAACTTTTGTGTGAAATGATTATGGTCAACATTTCAACTTTGATCAACACGTCAACCTTGGTCAAAAGGTCAACAACCCTAACCATAACTCAATTTTCCTTTTAATTAACATTATTAATTATATTTCACATATTCATTAGGGTTTGGAAAAAGACAACCGTCATCAACCCTAATGAGAATCCTCTGCCTCTGCCTCAGTCAACTGTGCATACACACCTGCATTCACGTTCCGAGGAACACGAATACAATGAGATAAAAACAATCCCAAAACATATACTAGGATCTGGCTTAAACCAAAGCCCGCTAGTAATAACTGTTCGGACACCAAACGTGTACAACTGTGCGGATGTGAACGAACTCCGTTGCAAAACCATGCGACCTCTACTCTGTTTTGCCCAAAGGCGAATAACCCTCTGTGCGGGACTCTAAAGACTCGACACTACGCTGGTAGTGGGTTTAACCACAGACCGCAAGCGGCCCTAGCTGTACGTAACGGTCCCCAGTTAGATGCCGATAAGAAGACTGATGAGGTGAACCCATCTGAAGTCCTACTGAGCCTGTATGTGACAATCTCCGTACAGTCCGATCTGTTCGTCTGAGAATATTGCATGGCGGGCCTAGGGGGTGGTAAACGTCAGTCCCCTAATAGCGGTACAAGTCGTGTCGGAGTGTAGCCCAGAACACCCTGAGATAACACTGGAAACCTACCAGTATATCTCGCTAGTCCTGGCTAGGGATTTTGTGTAATGGCTCTCCTAGACACAACGCGAGATCAACCCCCAATACCGGGGGAGACGAATCCTGTCTAACCGTCACTGCCTCCAAGTGCTTCGGGACTGCACCCAACTACTACCTGTTTGCACGACTCCTTTGAGTCGTGGTAGGGTAGTAATCAAAGTACAGTGGGAACACACTCGAGGCGAAGTGACAGTGTCAAGTCAGCGGACTAAGCTGTACTCATGTCACCTGGGAACTAGTAACCGACGATAGGTATAATACCAACCAACAATTCCCGACGAATCCTGTCCAGTGTACTCGTAACCTAACGAGCACCCGCATACTATCTCAAGTACGACGTACTGATGGCTGTGGGACAGACCATCTCCCCTGCTGGGATGAGAAGCGTATACGCTAGTCTACTCTGGAGTATCGATGCCCTGTCTCGATAGTCCTACGACTAGAGACCTGTATAAGGATGTGCTTGTAGATTGCCCATCCCCCATTAGTGTGACTGCCATCACAACGCTGGTAATCAAGCAAAGATCCTAAGGGCTCCACTAATGTGTATATGCGATATGCTAAAAGAAACACATGTACACATTAAAGTAGAAACAAACCAAGTAGCATACTACCATTTCGAGCAAGATTGTCTATACAACTGTGAATATCCCAAGCTTTCATCAAGTAATATACAAACTAGTATGATACAGTAATGGCTTCTAGGGCATATACACTAACAATCAGTACCCCGATCATGATAATTGATAAAGAGGATACCAGATGATTAATGTGATAGATGTGACTTTTGACCCGTACCCATATTTGTGATGCCGTACGACGGATTTACCGTACGAGCTGTATATTGATGATAGATCCACACTCTTGACTCGAGGATGTCATATTATAGATATTGTATCGTATGGGATACTATTGAGGTGGGATCACCGACTATTATATGTATATATATGTATCGACTCAGATGTTAGGCGGTTTCCTTACCTTTCGATCAGCTTGTTTAGTTTGGCCTTGTAGTGTACTTGTAAATAATAGATTAGATTCGACTCATACCTATTTCAAAAACTAATGAATCGTGTATATGTTAAAGACGGGACAAGGTTTCTACGGATATTTCAAATGACGTATCTTTTCTTAAAAAACACCGTAGCCCTTATTTTTCAAAACACCACGATTCGTGTTATTTCAAATGGCACCACTGTTTGACTCATATTTATATAAATGCAGATTAGTTATCATTGTGTTTATCATTCAGCTTCCGCATATTATTACCGTTCGCATTGCATTTGCATGTTTATATTGTACTTCCATATGTGATTATTGAGATCATGCTCTCAGGACACCAGCACCATTACCGATGATGCGTATGTTCCAAATACACTTACTTGCCGGCTCACACACATCATCATCGGTAATTGCCATGTCACGTACACTTTAGAAAATACCTTTTCATTGACATAGCTTGATAACTGATAGTCGCAATATGTTATAGCTTCCATATGCTAGTTTAAATATTGTATTCATTGCAAGATATTAGGTGCATTCATATATTCATTGGTTATGCAGTATGATGGAGATTTATGCCGGTATTCACCGTTTATTGGTATCATGATTTTGATGATTTCGGATTTACATGAGATTTCTGGATTTGGGGGAAAACCGCAAGAATTTAATAAAAGCTTAGTATCATCATTTTAGAATGCAAAATTTGCGGTTTTCTCGTGATGTATGAGTCGTCCACTATGAGTTTTCATGATTGCTGTTAGATTTAGAAACCCGATTCGAGGAGTTGGATGAACCGTCTCGGGTACATGGTGGGCCCGGTAAGGTACCCCGGGGCAAGATGCTTGAGTTGTATTCGATGAGCCTGGCAGGGGAGCACTACTTACCGGTGATATTATTTGGACTCGTCGGTTATCCGGAGGATACCGGCCGGAGTCATGAGATGGTTATAGGCCGATCCGTTCTGCCGGAGCCCGCGGGCCGATCCTGCAGATGATACGGATGCCTGAGATATTGATACGTGAGATTTGAGATTTGAGATATTGAGGTTTGATATTGAGATACCGAGACTTATGTTTTGTGTGGATGCTTGACACTGATTTCTCTGTTGCATTCATTGATGATACTTGATATATATATATATATATATATATATATATATATATATATAAGAATCTCATTGATTAAAGAAAACAGTTGTTTCATTCATGATATATTCTGTTTAAATTCGTAATGCATTCATACATCATATATCTGATATGTTGCTATCTGAGGCACTGACACGAGCAGGTAGTATTACACTATACATAGCTGGAACAGGATTTTATTGAGGATATTACCTGATATGACCTAGGATAGCGTTATGCATGCGATTTCTACTCGTAGATGTTTTCAATTCACGAGTTGGCAACTCACCCCCGTTGTGCCACAGTTCCTTGCAGGTTTTGCCGTACAGGTTCTTTGCGGCTTGTTGGCACACTGTTCCTTCCGGGTGATTGCTTTGGCAGGTGGGTTCCTTGCATCAGGACCGCCATTTATTTATTATTTCAGTTGTATCTAGAAACTCCATCAACCAGATTGTATATTTGATAGAGATAGAAGGCTTGACTTGTTATTCTTTCGACCTTAGAGTCGCGCGTTGTATTATTTTGGTTTTCATGCTGATTTTGGGTTTTCTTTTGAGTTTTGATCCTCGCCTTTCGGCGTTGTATATTATATTGCTTGCGTGGTTGTGACCGTCGTTTGACGAAGAGCTAGCTCCCGCTTGGGGATGCCTTTTTTGTATTTTGTATACCATTCATGTTGTATCCCGTTTGGAGGCCAGTATTTACAAAGGAGACTCTGCCGAAATTTTCAGAAAATACTTAAGATTTTAAAATTTCATACTTCGGCCTATGTTGTTAAAACTACTTGTTTTAAATTGGTTTTTCCTTCACTCTACTGCTTCTTTGGTTTTGATTTCTGGGTTTTGGCTTACTTAGATTAGGTACGTCTTGAGACGTTTCGTAATTTAAGTGCCGGTCATGTTCCATACTTTTCGGGTCTTGACAAAGTTGGTATCAGAGTGTTAGGTTTTACCTTCGGAGTGTAGGATGACCCCTGGTTGATGGAGTAGGCAGCTTGAGTAGAGTGACGTACCGTACGTATGTTCCGCGGCATACTTATGATACGATACTCCGCTTAAGAAGCCTTAGGATGTACATTTCCTTGCACAGTATTATATTCCTTCCATTGATCTAGCCTCATCGGTACCAGTTTATGGTTTTGTTATCACGGTTGTACGGGCAGAGAGAGCTACGACTAGAGTTGCGTCAGCACGAGCTCGTCACGGACGAGGACTGACTAGGACGTGATTCCAGGAACATATGATTGCATAGTGAGGCGTCGTTTCATTGTGTTTTCGCGCCACGAGCGTTTGATGGATTGGTTTTACGATATTTCTCGGATGTGCAGATCAGCACCAGAGGATAGGGCCACTGCAAGAGGCCAGCCAGGATGTGATGACCGTTAATGCACCATATTTTGATATTTGAGGCACTGTTCAGCGTGCGGACAGAAGATTCAGATGTTGCTGCGACTGATGAGATATCGCCCCAGAAGTTTGGAGCTATGCCGCACGAGTTATACTTCGAGATATGAAAGAAGGTCACTAGTTGTTAGTGTATATGCCTTAGAGTCCATTACTGTATCATACTAGTTTGTATATTACTTGTTGGAAGCTTGGGATATTCACAGTTGTGTAGACAATCTTGCTCGAAATGGTAGTATGCTACTTGGTTTGTCTCTACTTTAATGTGTACATGTGTTTCTTTTAGCATATCACCTATACACATTGGTGGAGCCCTTAGGATCTTTGCTTGATTACCAGCGTTGTGATGGCAGTCACACTAGTGGGGGCTGGGTAATCTACAAGCACATCCTTATATACAGGTCCCTAGTCGTGGGATTATTGAGACGGGGTATCGATATTCCGGAGTAGACTAGCGTATGCGCTTCTCATCCCAGCAGGGGAGACGGTCTGTCCCACAGCCGTCAGTACGTCGTACTTGATATAGTATGCGGGTGCTCGTTAGGTTACGTGTACACTGGACAGGACTCGTCGGGAACTGTTGGTTGGTACTATACCTATCGTCAGTTATCAGTTCCCAGGTGACATGAGTACATCTTAGTCCGCTGACTTGACACTGTCACTTCGCCTCGAGTGTGTTCCCACTGTACTTTGATTACTACCCTACCACGGCTCAAAGGAGTCGTGCAAACAGGTAGTAGTTTGGTGCAGTCCCGAAGCACTTGGAGGCAGTGACGGTTAGACAGGATTCATCTCTCCCGGTATTGGGGGTTGATATCGCGCTGTGTCTAGGAGAGCCATTACACAAAGTCCCTGGCCAGGGCAAGCGAGATATACTTGTAGCGTTTCCAGTAATATCTCAGGGTGTTCTGGGCTACACTCCGGCATGACTTGTACCGCTATTAGGGGACTGACGTTTACCACCCCCTAGGTCCGCCATGTGATACTCTCAGACGAACAGATCGGACTGTACGGAGATTGTCACATACAGGGTCAGTAGGAGTTCGGATGGGTTCACCTCATCTGTCTTCTTATCGGCATCTACCTGGGGACCGTTACATACAGCTAGTGTCGCTTGTAGTCTTTGGTTAAACCCACTGCCAGCGTAGTGTCAAGTCTTTAGAGTCCCACACAGAGGGTTATTCGCCTTTGGGCAAAACAGAGTAGAGGTCGCATGGTTTTGCGACGGGGTTCGTTCACATCCGCGCACTTGTGCACGTTTGGTGTCCGGACTGTTATTACTAGCGGGCTTTGGTTTAAGCCAGATCCTAGTATATGTTTTGGGATTGGTTTTATCTCATTGTATTCGTGTTCCTCGGAACATGGATGCGGGTGTGTATGCACAGTTGACCGAGGCAGAGGCAGAGGATTCTCATTAGGGTTGATGACTATTGTCTTTTTCCAAACCCTAATGAATATGTGAAATATGATTAATAATATTAATTAAAGGAAATTGTGTTATGGTTATGGTTGTTGACCATTTGACCATGGTTGACTTGTTGACCCATGTTGAAAAGTTGACCATCATCATTTCACACAAAAGATGCTCTTTGATCTTTGCAAAATTCATTAAATGTTAAATGATAATGGTCTTTTCAAATCAACCATCACTTTTTTCTTTTTTGATTAATATTGTTAATTGATAATTCACATATATGTGAATATGGTTGCCAAAATTCATTTCATTCTTTTATTCTCATTCTCTCTTATCCTCTTCCTCTCTCTCAAGGCAAAATATCTCTCATGAGTTGAGAACCATTTGCTATTGAGATAAAACACCAAAATTACTCTCTACTCATCCTAAGGTTCAAGGTTTGGCAAACCTAGCACTTTAGTTACCTCAAGTTTGAGGAAGGAGCTCAAGATAGAGGCCCTCGGGTGGATCTTTCTTCGGCAAGAGAAGGCGATGATTGTTAGAGGTTCTGCGTGTTCAAGTTTTAGTTAAATACCGCAATCAAGACGGTTTCGCTCGTAGCTAGCCGGTTGAGTACGGGTCGTCCGCAGGGAGATGGGAATCTTTTTCTATGTGCTTTAACGAGTTAAGTCCAGTTTTTCAGATTTTGTTGTGATTAGTTAAGCGGTAAAATGATATGTAAAGAGAGCTTGTTAGGGTTATGATTAGGTTAGTTTGAGTTAGGAGTCTCCCACATCTTTCATTGCCCCTCTTAATATCGGTGTTACAGTAATCGGCAACAACGGGGATTAGCACGACTAGGAAGGAACTTGCGAGTATAAGCTAGGCTTTCCAACGCATAAGTTCTTCCTTTTGGTGCTTGTCCGTCCGTTCTTGGCTCTTAGCCATAACCTCCGGTTAATTCAACCACAACCGGTCTCACTACAGAATCACCGCTATCATGTAGGATAGGGTTCCGTAAGGAGCGGATTGTGGTTCAATTAACGGGAGTCGAATTTAAGCTGTTGGGCAAGGAAAGAGTGAGAGAGATTTCCTTCTCTCAAACTTCCCTTATCCTACCATAACAAGTATGAAACTACTCACACATCATGATACGGAAAAAGAAAACAAAACAAAAGAGGAAGATAGAAAGAAAGAGATTAGAAGGATAACAACTAGCTATTTGCGACCTCACCTTGGCGAGGATCAAGCGTAAGCATCATGGTTGTGTTAAGGATAAAGAAAAAGAGAGAAGAAAGAAAGAACAAGAAATAACAACAACTAGTTAACAAATTAAAATTACAAGCAATTATAAAAGAACAAGACAAGATATAATAGCAAAAGAGTCTTCTTTATTCATCATTCTTCACTCACAAAGCTCACTACAAGTTTTAATAGAGAAGAGATGAGAAGAGGAAGAAGAAACACAACTAATCCTAGAAAAGAAAATACAAGATTATGGATCCCCTTCCTTCACAAAGTTCTGGGCTATTTATAGGATGAAAAATGAAAACTTAGGGCAACCACCAGACACAACTGAAAAGACCAATCTACCCCTGAAATACGACCCTCTGACTCGCCAGTATGGCCGCGGATCCGCGGCCTAAGCTTCCTTATGCCGCGGATCCGCCGCACTCTGGTGGAGTCAGGGCATGGGGTTCTTGGTACTTCCCTGGTCTGCTGTCCCATCTTGTCTGGTACATGTATTTTCTGAAAATACTTCCACATTTCTTCCAGAATTTCTGTTGAGGGAAAGGTGGACTTTGGACATGGATTTTCTTGAGCTCCGCGTAGATTTCTTGGTCTTGGTGTTGCCATTGTGCTTTGTGCATGAAGGTGACAATTGATTTGTCATTTTGTCTCCTAAACTGGTGTGTGGCAACAGACGGATAAAGAGCGGAGACCCGTGTTTTATCTGTGGTTGGCAGGAACTCGGATTTTTTTCGTATTTTTCCATGGATTTTACCGTTTAGAGCCGAGAACCTGTATCCTGCAATTGACTAGCAAACACGGCTCAAGAGTACCTACCGATATGTAATGTGATAAAAATTGGGCGGTATAAAAATGCAAAAATCTGATATGAACAAATACCCCCAAACTTATCATTTGCTCGTCCCGAGCAAAGCCAATTTATTCATAAAAAATTTCCTAACCTCACTTTCGCAGGGAACGCGATTGCACTGAGCATGTGCAACAAGCCGTTAAACCTCTAGGTGTCTCTAGTGGGAGGAGTGTTGTCTCCTGAGGATTTTCAGCGGATACTACCCACAAAATCTGGTCAAGTTGGTTTTGTAAAATAACTAAGATTCAAATCCTAAAGTTTTGTTTCAGAAAATAACAATTCTATTATCCTAAGTCTAGACTATCGAACCTTTATTTTTCACACCTCACTTCTTATTTAACTACAGCTTTTATATGTCTTCACGTGCAGTGCAAATAGTGTCGTTAAGTTCCCGAAAGGTCGAATAAAGTTATTATGTCACACAATAAAGCCCAGATAACAATTTTAAAAGGATTACATGAGTTTTATAAAGAGTTAAGCATTTTTCAAGTTTCGTTTTCCAGTAAAGTTTCAACTTCAGAATTTCTATCTTCCTTAACAGGAAAACTAGGTCTTATTCTTCACTCCACCTTTTTCTTGTTTTCATTTCATACACACCTCTGTGAACGTGCAATAGTCTTTATCATAGAGTAGAACCTTCATATCTCCGCTAAATTTTTTTAAAAGCCTGTCTTTTATCAAGATTATTCTCACACAAAGAACCGTTAGGAATTTTAACTCGGAGAGAACACTTGCTTGATTTTGTTTTTATCTAGACTTTCTAGGCTTCTTAGCGAGCTTTGGGCCAATGCACCCAAACCAGTTGGTTTTAGGGCATTAGGTGTAGAAACACCCCAGCGGACTTAATTACTCAAGTTACCTAGGTCCAAAAACAAAAGACAGTTTGGCGTGAAAATCAGATGATTTAATACGAACGGAGATATAACCGGCAGTTCAGTTATTTTTTTGGATAAAAGACGTGTTTAGTGGGTTTTGGTGTGTAATCATTCCAATCAAGTTCCAGATGGGTTATTTTTCAGACTTAGTTCCAATTAAGGCATCAATAACATTCCTTTATATTCGCTTTACTTCATAAACTATTCTTGACATTACTTATTTCAGAACAAACCTATTTGATCCTCAGAAAATCATTTATCTGTTTAAAAGTTTTTAAACATAAAAGACTTGTCATCTAATTCCCAAAAACTCACGACACGTGTAGTGTGATGTAAAGACGTATATCAGCTATAGTTAACTTTAAAGGAGGGTTATCTTTCAGGTTTTCAAAATCTAAACATAAGATTTAGTTATTCTTATTTTATCAAACAAAACCGTCGAAATGTTGAATCAGAGTTCTCCCACTAGCTAACTTGACAGAAAAGTTTTTATGTTTTTAGAAAATTTTCAGATTTTTATGGATTTTATGGATTTTAAATATGCAGATGCAAAATATACATATGAATGCGAAGGTATGAAATGCATACCGAGCGTACCCCCAAACTTAAACTGGATAGTGTCCTCACTGTCATTGCATGAAGAGATCATTTGAAGGGTCAAAAAGGTCGGTTAGCGATACATAATTTTTATTTTTTTTGTTTTTGTTTTTGAAGAAAAGAAAAATACTATACACAAATATATACAAAATGGTTTGTACATACCCCCAAACTTATTTGGAACAGTGTCCACTGTTCTTGGCTGGATAACCGAAGTTTGGAGGTAGGCAGAGGAAGATCATGCAGGGTAAACCGGCTCCTGTAAGAACAGGAGCTCCTCTGTTGGTTCGGTGCTAAGGTACGGTTTGCATCGGTGTTCGTTCACTTTGAAAAATGAACCGTCCTTAGGATTTTCCAAATCCACAGCGCCATGCGGATACACATTCCGCACAAAATACGGCCTTTTCCAGCGAGATCTGAGCTTTCCTGGATGGAAATGAAGTCGGGTGTCGTAAAGCAGTACCTGCTGACCAGGTACGAAGGTTTTGCGCAAAAGGTGTTTATCGCGAAACACTTTCGTTCGATTTTTAACGACCACCACGTTATCGTAAGCCTCATCCCTAAGCTCGCTCAGTTCGTTCAACTGCAGCTTCCGATGGCTGCCCGTATCCTCGAGAGACAGATTCAGCTCTTTTATCGCCCAAAATGCGCGATGCTCTATTTCGACAGGTAGGTGGCAGGCTTTTCCGTACACAAGCCGATAGGGAGACATGCCAAGGTCGGTCTTATAAGCGGTGCGAAATGCCCAAAGGGCATCAGTGAGTTTCAGCGACCAATCCTTACGGTTCTTGGAAACCGTCTTCTCCAGTATCTGCTTGATTTGCCGATTTGAAACTTCGGCCTGCCCGCAGGTTTGGGGGTGGTAGGGCGTGGATAGCTTATGATTAATGGAGTATTTCCACATCAAGGCCTCGAAAGTTTTGTTGCAGAAATGACTTCCATTGTCACTAATGATCGCTCGGGGGTGCCCAAAACGGGAGAAAATGTTTTCTTTAAGGAACCTAACGACAACCTTGTTGTCGTTAGTCTGGCTGGGCACAGCCTCGACCCATTTAGAGACGTAATCAACAGCGAGAAGGATGTACAAGTTCCCAAAAGAGCTGGGAAACGGCCCCATGAAATCTATCCCCCAAACATCGAAAATCTCCACAACCAAGATCGGTTGGAGCGGCATCTCGTTCCTCCGGGATATCCGGCCCATGTGTTGGCTCCGGGAGCAAGTCTTGCAATAGTCATGAGCGTCTTTGAAGAGTTGTGGCCAGTAGAAACCACATTGCAAGATCTTCTCAGCTGTCTTTCTGGGGCCAATATGCCCGCCACATGCTTGATCGTGGCAAAATGACAGCACACTCTTGAATTCCTCATCAGGGACACACCGACGAATAATCTGGTCGGGACAGTACTTGAACAAATAGGGTTCGTCCCAGTAAAAGTGTTTTACTTGGGATAAGAAGCGAAGTCTGTCCTGACTTGACCATTCAGTCGGTAGTAATCCCGTGGCCAAATAATTCACAATATCTGCGAACCAGGGTTCGCAAGATACTGTCAAGAGCTGTTCATCCGGGAAAACGTGGTTGATCGGAATTGGAAGCGAAGGCGAAGAAGGAAGTCGTGAGAGATGGTCGGCAACCACGTTTTCACATCCTCGTTTGTCCTTAATGACAAGGTCAAACTCTTGAAGCAAGAGGATCCAACGGATTAACCGAGATTTTGCATCTTTCTTCGCAAAAAGATGGCGCAGAGCAGAATGGTCAGTGTAGACAATGACTGGAGAGCCGATGAGGTAAGGCCTGAACTTTTCTAAAGCAAATACAACAGCTAAGAATTCCTTCTCAGTTGTTGTATAATTGAGTTGGGCGTCGTTCAGGGTTCGGCTCGCATAATAGATTACGCGCAGCATCTTGTTGATGTGTTGTCCAAGGACAGCACCAATGGTAAAGTCGGATGCATCGCACATAATCTCAAATGGGTGCGTCCAGTCAGGGGAAGAAAGAACGGGAGCAGAAGTGAGTGAGCGTTTGAATGACTCGAATGCAGTCATACAGCTCGAGTTGAAGTCGAATGGCGTGTCCTTGGCCAGCAAAAGAGTCAAGGGCCTAGCAATCTTGCTAAAGTCCTTGATGAACCGTCTATAGAAACCGGCATGGCCAAGGAAGGCTCGGATATCTCTGACGCATCGGGGAGGAGGCAGATTGGAAATGACCTCAATCTTTGCTTTGTCAACCTCTATGCCATTTTGCGAGATGATATGTCCTAAGACAATACCTTCGCGCACCATGAAGTGGCATTTCTCCCAGTTCAAAGTGAGATTCTTGTCCTTACATCGGGTAAGGACAGCGTCAAGATGCAGCAAACACTCGTTGAAGGAATCGCCGAAGATGGAGAAGTCATCCATGAAGATCTCCAGAAATTTTTCCACCATGTCTGAGAAAATTCCCATCATACACCGCTGGAAGGTAGCGGGCGCATTGCATAACCCAAAGGGCATGCGACGATATGCAAACGTGCCGAAAGGACAAGTGAAAGTGGTCTTTTCCTGGTCTTTTTCGGCGATGGGAATTTGATTATAGCCAGAGTAGCCATCAAGAAAGTAGTAGTACTCGTGTCCGGCTAATCGTTCAAGCATTTGGTCAATGAAAGGTAGCGGAAAGTGGTCTTTCCGCGTTGCTTCGTTGAGTTTTCTGTAATCGATGCATACTCGCCACCCAGTTTGGGTGCGAGTAGGGATTAACTCGTTCGCCTCGTTGGTTATGACCGTGATGCCCGACTTCTTGGGGACAACGTGGATGGGGCTAACCCACTGGCTATCAGAGATAGGGTAAATGATACCACTATCTAGACATTTTACGATCTCCTTCTTCACAGCCTCTTTCATGACTGGATTGAGACGTCTTTGTGGATCCCGAGCTGGTTTGGCATCATCCATCAGATGAATGTGATGCTCAACGATCAGGGGACTAATCCCCTTGATGTCCGCCATGGACCAGCCAAAAGCTTGCCTGTTGCTGTGCAAGACCGCGAGAAGGGCTTTCTCTTGCTCTGGAGCTAGAGAAGCCGAAATGATGACAGGGAGGGTCTCGTTCTCACCTAAGTAAGCATACTTAAGGTGAGACGGCAAAGGCTTGAGTTCGAGCGTTGGAGGTGAAACGATGGAAGGCAAGATTGGCGCAAAGATCTCGAACTCAAAGGACTCCTGCAAAGGTTCAAAACGAGTGTAAGCGACCGAGTCGGATGGTTCAGGTAACTCATCCGGAAATTCGAAAGATTCAAACTCGGGTTGTGCGCGGCTAAGATCGTTCAAGAACGTGAAACACTCGTAGTCGTTATCGGGCGCAGAAACAGCAGCAGGTTCGAAGAGAAACGCACTAGTGGCGTCAAGATTATCGTGTTCAAACAAAAACTCCTCGAATTCACATTCTTCTGGGGTGATCTCCTGGATCGACCAGACGTCCAGTATATGAGCATTAGGTTCGGCGGGCTGATTCCCCAACCTAAAAATGTTGAGTTCAATCGTCATGTTTCCAAAAGAGAGGTTCATCGAACCATTGCGACAATTGATCATAGCATTTGAGGTTGCAAGGAATGGGCGACCGAGTATCACCGGAATTTGATTCCGGGGGTTAGCTACAGGCTGTGTGTCTAATACAATGAAGTCAACGGGGAATATGAAGTCCCCGACTTTGATTAACACATCCTCTAGCTCACCCCTAGGATGGGTGATCGATCGGTCGGCCATTTGGAGAGTGCAGTGCGTGGGTTTCAGCTCTCCGACGCCTAATTGCTCGTATACTGAATACGGAAGCAGGTTAACACTGGCACCAAGATCTAATAGTGCGCGGTTGATGTTCTTATCCCCAATGGTAATTGAAATCGTAGGACAGCCAGGGTCCTTCCGTTTTTGTGGTAAAGATTGGGTAAGGGCATCACTCACAGCACTAGCCAAGAAAACTTTCTTAGGTACCTGAGACTTCCTCTTTTTCGTGCACAAGTCCTTTAAGATTTTCGCGTAGGACGGGACTTGTTGGACAGCATCTAAAAGAGGAATGTTAATGTTAACCTACGTAAATAACTCCAGAATCTTCTCCATTTGAGGATTTTGTTTATTAAACCTCAACCGGTTTGGAAATGGAACATTTTGAAAATTGGTTGAGTCTAATACTGGAGGAGGAGATTGTGGAGTTGGAACGGATCCCAGAACAAGTGTTTTCGTGGAGTGAGAAGCGGGTCCGTTCAGAGCAGAAGAAGAGGAAGGAGAGCCTTGTGAAGAACGGAGAAGAGGCTCAGAAGACGAAGAAGCAGGAGAAGAAGAAGAAGCGGCGGCCGGGGTGTCATCGTTGATCCGTTTGCCAATGTTGTTTTGCAGCATCCTTCCCGATCTCAGTGTGGTCACGGCACTCACATTATAGTTCTGTTGTTCAAGAGCAACATGTGCATTATGTGGGTGACCGGGATTTGGGAGTGGCTGGGACGGGAGCTTCCCCTTCTCTCGCTCGCTTAAGGCCGCATTCAGCTGTGCAATCTGGGCCTCGATGGTCTTGATGCTTTGCCCGTGAGCGGCAGTGTGTTGCACTAAGGACAGAATGGAAGACTGGATGTTGGCGGTGGACTAAGTCGATTGTTTAACGAACGCCTCCAGACTTCGTTCGAGCGAGGAAACCTTATCGTTGTTTGACGGAACAAAGTTGTTTGGTGGAAAAGAGTTGTTGGGTGCAAAGTTGTTCGTCTGATTTTGGAAAGGTTGGGGTTGGAAAGGCTGCTGATACTGAGTTTGTTGTTGCGCTTGTTGTTGCGGCGGAGGGGCCCTTTGGAAATTGTTGCCTTGGAATTGATTCTGATTCTGATTCCAGGCGAAATTGGGGTGGTTCCTCCAACCGGGATTGTAGGTGGAAGAGTATGGATCATTCCTTGGTCTTTGCTGAAATGCAGCATTAACCTGATCCTGTCCTTGCGATGGTGGATTGTAAGGACACTCTTCGGTCAAATGAGAAGGATCGGAACAACAAGCGCAGATGGTACGAAGGGGAAGAACAGGGGTAGGAGCAGGAGAAGAGAATTTGCTCTCTATCGCTTCAAGCTTTCTCGTTATTGCAGCCATTTCAGCTTTCATCGCAATAGAGACGTCAAGTTGGTGAATTCCTACCCTAGACTGGCCGGTAGAAGTGGAGGTAGAAGAAGAAGAAGTCGGTCTGGTGCTCTCCCATTGTAGCGTTTGCTCCGCAAGGTCGTCAAAGAACTGCCACGCTTCCTCGTCAGATTTTGATAGGAAGTGGACCTGACAGATGGTTTCCAACAACTGCTTCGTTGCTGGGTTCAGGCCCTCGTATAAGGTTTGGCAAAGTTGCCATTTCTCTATACCGTGGTGAGGACACTGAACAAGAAGGTCTTTGTACCGGTCAAAGCACTTCCAGAAGGGTTCAGAAGGAAGCTGAGAGAATTGGTTGATTTCATTGCGAATCCTTGCGGTTTTGTGATTCGGATAAAATTTCTTTAGAAACGCTTTTACAAACTCGTCCCAACTGGTTATGGAATGGGAAGCGGTGCTATACAGCCATTTTTCAGCAAGATCGCATAAAGTGAACGGAATGACCCGTAGACGTATAGCATCGTCCGACAGCTGGGTGGTTTTCATCATGGCACAGACGTTTTGAAATTTGTTGATGAAGATATAGGCATCTTCAGATTCAAGCCCATGAAATCGTGGAAGCATGTTGATGAAGTGGGGCTTAATTTCAAAATTATCCCCATTGGCCGGTGGAAGAGAAAGGCAGGTGGGAAGTGCAGAACAGGTGGGATAGAAACGATCCTGGAGCGCAATTCGCGGCGGCGCTACAACAGGCGGGTGTGGTGGGTTATTGGTCTCCGTAGGAGGTGGAGCCAATCAAGGGGTGGTCAAAGAGATGTTCGGATTAAATCCTGACATCGCGGAAGAAGAGGTCGGTGAAAGTGAAGGTGAAGGCGAAGATGTATGGACAGAATTCCGGTCAACGTCGGAGTTGGCCGGCAAAGGAAGGGGTGAAAGAGGAGTGGACGGAGTATCGACGTCTGAGTCGATCGCGTAGTCGGTAGTGACTAACGTAACGCGGACTAGACGGGCGCTAGTATCCCGAGTCCAAGCGGACATACACTAAACGAGTTTAGTATAGTCAAAGCGGAGAAGGTGAGGGTAAGAAAACGTCAATGGAGAAACGAAGAGTGGTGGGTGAAAAATGGATTTGGCGACAAAGGGCAAGTTTTTATAAAAGTTTTTGAACTTTTCTTTTTTTTTTTTTAGAAAGAGCTTTACAGAAATATGTACGGACTTACGGCTTTAAGCAATCACAAACAAGATATGCACAATCACACCTAGATCTAGTGTCTCCTAGGTCTGCTAGACCTGCTCCAGAACTTGATTGTCGAAGCAAAACTGTGTCGAGAAACGGGCTTAAAAATACACTGATCACGAGGCCAGGTAAGTGCAGAGATAAGGGGAGGTTTTCCAACGCTTTCGCGAAGTTCCTTAATTAAATAACCCTTTCTCTTTTGGCGGTTGCGCCGTTAACACTTTCCTAGACACCCCGTAAACAATATACCGTTAAGCGAGGTTCTAAACACGGTTTAACTTCTCCTAATGAGCGCGAAGTCCTTAGGGCTGAAGTCTAGTTTTTTTTAATTACAATGGACAATGCATATGCTTTTGTGATTTTTGGGGTCTTGGGAAGGGTGATGAAATCCCCACCCAATCGGAATTGGTTTCAAGCCTCTTAAGTCCGTATTAAAGAATGCAAAGCAGTAACAAATCAACTGCAAACAAATTTTATTTTTAGCGCGGCGCAAAGAATCCTGCACAAGAACAGTTTATTGGAGGGGGGAGAAGAGTTTGCGCAAAGAAATCTGCAGAAAACACAGTTTATTGGAGTCCAGAGGAGTGGGAGAGAGATGAGAGACTTACAGAGAGATTTTGGCAGCCCAAAGGCACCAAGTGGCCGCGGATCCGCGGCCTAAGCTTACTTATGCCGCGGAACCGCGGCAATACTGGGGAGTTGGGGCTTAAATTTTTGTGTAGGTGCTCTGTTGGGTGTCCTCTACTTGCCTGGATATGCTGAATTTTTACTTGCTTACTGTATCTGCTCCAGATTTTTACAGTAGACCGTTTGCTTCGTTTTGATCCGTTGCGGTGTAGCCGCGAAATGTGGGTCTATCTTCCCACGTCTTTGGCACTGAACTTGAACTCCGTATATTCTATGTCTTGTCCACTGAACTCGAACTTCGTATTTTCCTGCACACTCGCACAAAAACTAATCAAAAATAACAAAATAATTTTTTTTATAAAGTATATTTTTTTTTGTTTTTCGGTTGTTTTTATATTCACAAGTTAACCCGAAATTACACAAAGAAATAAACTACCGTCTCCCCGGCAATGGCGCCATTTGATTGTTAGAGGTTCTGCGTGTTCAAGTTTTAGTTAAATACCGCAATCAAGACGGTTTCGCTCGTAGCTAGCCGGTTGAGTACGGGTCGTCCGCAGGGAGATGGGAATCTTTTTCTATGTGCTTTAACGAGTTAAGTCCAGTTTTTCAGATTTTGTTGTGATTAGTTAAGCGGTAAAATGATATCTAAAGAGAGCTTGTTAGGGTTAGGATTAGGTTAGTTTGAGTTAGGAGTCTCCCACATCTTTCATTGCCCCTCTTAATATCGGTGTTACGGTAATCGGCAACAACGGGGATTAGCACGACTAGGAAGGAACTTGCGAGTATAAGCTAGGCTTTCCAACGCATAAGTTCTTCCTTTTGGTGCTTGCCCGTCCGTTCTTGGCTCTTAGCCATAACCTCCGGTTAATTCAACCACAACCGGTCTCACTACGGAATCACCGCTATCATGTAGGATAGGGTGCCGTAAGGAGAGGATTGTGGTTCAATTAACGGGAGTCGAATTTAAGCTGTTGGGCAAGGAAAGAGTGATAGAGATTTCCTTCTCTCAAACTTCCCTTATCCTACCCTAACAAGTATGAAACTACTCACACATCATGATACGGAAAAAGAAAACAAAACAAAAGAGGAAGATAGAAAGAAAGAGATTAGAAGGATAACAATTAGCTATTTGCGACCTCACCTTGGCGAGGATCAAGCGTAAGCATCATGGTTGTGTTAAGGATAAAGAAAAAGAGAGAAGAAAGAAAGAACAAGAAATAACAACAACTAGTTAACAAATTAAAATTACAAGCAATTATAAAAGAACAAGACAAGATATAATAGCAAAAGAGTCTTCTTTATTCATCATTCTTCACTCACAAAGCTCACTACAAGTTTTAATGGAGAAGAGATGAGAAGAGGAAGAAGAAACACAACTAATCCTAGAAAAGAAAATACAAGATTATGGATCCCCTTCCTTCACAAAGTTCTGGGCTATTTATAGGCTGAAAAATGAAAATCTAGGGCAACCACCAGACACAACTGAAAAGACCAATCTACCCCTGAAATATGACCCTCTGACTCGCCAGTATGGCCGCGGATCTGCGGCCTAAGCCTCCTTATGCCGCGGATCCGCCGCACTCTGGTGGGGTCAGGGCATGGGGTTCTTGGTACTTCCCTGGTCTGCTGTCCCCTCTTGTCTGGTACATGTATTTTCTGAAAATACTTCCACATTTCTTCCAGAATTTCTGTTGAGGGAAAGGTGGACTTTGGACATAGATTTTCTTGAGCTCCGCGTAGATTTCTTGGTCTTGGTGTTGCCATTGTGCTTTGTGCATGAAGGTGACAATTGATTTGTCATTTTGTCTCCTAAACTGGTGTGTGGCAACAGACGGATAAAGAGCGGAGACCCGTGTTTTATCTGTGGTTGGCAGGAACTCGGATTTTTTTCGTATTTTTCCATGGATTTCACCGTTTAGAGCCGAGAACCTGTATCCTGCAATTGACTAGCAAACACGGCTCAAGAGTACCTACCGATATGTAATGTGATAAAAATTGGGCGGTATAAAAATGCAAAAATCTGATATGAACAGGCGACGATGAGAAACCATTCAACCCACTCCAAGGAGAAGAAGAGAAGGAGTTCAAGACTAAGTATAACCCTCTAACCGAGTAGGTAAAGCTTGTAGTTAGTTGCTAGTGTGTTGTTTAGCAAAGATCCGGTTTCTAGTCCATGTTACCCTAGCCCTAAAAATCGTTTTTCACTGTTTCCGCAACCCCGTAAGAACCGGGACTGGTAACGTGGACTTACAGTGGTATCAGAGCCTAGCTAAACATACACTAGTATGTTAGCAAAGTATCTAGAATTTCGATCGGAGAAAAAAAAATGCAAAACACGTACAAAATATGAACTTTCTGCCAATTTTTAGATCTGTTCAAAAAATAATTTAACATACACTAAAAATCGGCTCAGGGTTTTTAAAAAACACACAAGAAAAATGTTCCACTGACTCGGTCAACGCGCCGCGGAACCTGGGCAAGAACATGCTTCTTGCCGTGGATCCGAGGCCGAGTTGACTCGGCCGTGGCTCATTTTTCCTGCAGTGTTCTTAGAATGGTGTTTTGGGATTTTTAGGATGGTTTGTTTCTGCCCAGAATTTCCAGAGAACAAATTTGTGTTTGGGGTGGTTACAAATCCGTATTTTGATCGAACTTCTGTAGACTTTAGCTAATGGGTTATATCTGTGATGTGATATATGTATTGAACGTCTGCTAATCGCTATACGCCGATTAGTGGGGGTTATACATATCTGTGATCTATAATGTTGATGGTTTGTGTATATGAATTCGTTGGATTGTCGCGAATGAATAGCCGGGGGGTTGTGAGATGAGAGTTTTCTTTATCTTTCAATTCATGTAATATGTAATTTGATGTAATATTATTTGTATGGCCGCACATCCGGGATGAGGTTGTAGCCTCCATTGTGTAATTTCTTTTTACTATTTTTGCTCCTAGGATAGACCCAAGGTGGGATGCACAAACTACCGGGTACCTCGAAGTGCCGAGTGGCCTACTCATGTTGTTGAGGGAGGTTGCATCGCTTCGGGTACTTGGCGGGTAGTTTGTCGCACCCGTAGGGGTCTACGGCGGGGTTTTGGCTATTCATCGCGACCGTGTAATCCGCTTTACATTGCAGGCTCGAACGAAACGCGGATTCCTAGTATATCCAATGTGTTCATCTGTGATCTGGAATGGCTATCATTGCATCTGATGAATGTATATATCTATATATGATATCTATTTAGGCGTTGCTTATATTTTGCATCCGCGCTAGTCCAGCCCCCGCTCTGTCGTTAGTTAAGTAACCTAACGGGTGATGACGGGGCCCCGTGGCGAATGCGGATGGCATAAGTGTAAGTCGTATTTTCATTGTTTTCTGCAATGGTAGGATTAAATGATGGGACACATTAAATTAATGCAAGAAAATAAACCAAAGTAAAGTCGTTGGAACAATTTCAGAACCACTCGGTTTCTTTTCAAAACAACTTTTAAACGCGGAGCTTAAACCACTCCTTTTAAAAGCTATCTCGTTCCATCAATTATATCAAGTTCACTACGTTCACGGTTTCGCCAAAACCATTTGTAGCCCTCCGTCATTTCATATGGATAGTCAATAGTATTCAAGCTGTGTTTGTTGGCCAAAATCAAGGCACAGTGATTGGTAGCTATTGGATATTCATATGTAGCATAGAAAGATGTGTTGGTTCGGGACAGTCGTACTGTCTTGTTGGCCAAAGTCAAGGGTAGGTGCGGGTGGGTTCAAATTAACCTGGAAAATGACTGGTAGAACTTGATATGTGACTTATGATTTGTTGGCCAAAGTCAAGGTCATAAGAGCATGGGGCAAAAATCTACATCGGGAGTTTCTAAAGAAACTGAAACTTGCTAGTGCTGCATACCATTTGGAGTGTGATGATTCCGGTAGGATTCTTTCAGTTTTATCACACAATGATATTTGGATCCTGATCCTACTGTGAGTATATGCTACTCCTCGGGAACTTTCTCACTTAACGATCAATGCTTTAAACCAAGTAGGTGTCTAGAAAGGTGTTAGGGGGGCTACTCCCACAGGGAAAAGGGGTTATTTAATTAAGGAACTTCGCGAAAGTGTTGTAAAACCTCTCTCGAAGTACCAACGCTGGCCTGGCTGAACGGTTAAGCAAGTATTGTACGGTGAGATTGACCCCGACTAATTCTTCTTTTTTAGTTTGAGGAAGGATTCGAGAAACAGTGGGAGCCATCCTGTTTAGACAAACTAAAAACCACTCTAAACTTGCAAGAGCATCATGCTAAAGTGTTTCTTCTCTCTCTCCTAATTGCAGCGACCAATCGTCATGACCGGACTTAAGTTACTACTAGATAAAAATATACTGATAGGGCCAAACTATAAAGATTGGCTCAGGAATGTCAAAATGGCAATCACTTATGACAAGTTAGGGTATCTCCTTACCACTAAAGCTCCCCCTGTCCCAGGTCCCACCTCCAGCATCGCGGATAAGGAAATCCGTAAGACCTGGGAGATTGATTGCGCGAAGGCCAAGTGCCTCGTGCTTGCCTCTATGGACAATGAACATCAGAGGAGGCATGAGAATATGGACTTAGAATCCATATTTCTCCATACTAAGGATCTGTATGGAGAGCAATCCCGTATCGCCAGATACGCAGTCTCGAAAAAGTTTTTTTCGGCGAGATTGGCCATCGGATCATCGGTAGAGAAAAACGTGCTTAAGATGATTGGCTTTTGAAGAGCTCGCGGACCTTGGGACCACGTTAGAGAACGAGATCTATACGGACTTGATTCTCCAGTCCCTTCCTTCCACTTACGCCCAGTTTATCCTGAACTTCAACATGCAAGGAAAAGAAGTTGAACTTTCAGAACTCCTCAACATGTTGAGGAGTGCAGAGGGCACCTTACAGAAAGTAAGGGAAACATCCACTTTGTTTGTGGGAGGAGCTTCCTCTTCCCGGTCCAAGGCAAGAGCTAAAAGAAGGAAGAAGAAGGCCCCCACCAAACCAAGGGGCGGTGTTAGTAAAGTGGAAGCCAAGGGAAAAGCAAAAGCTGTTGGATATATATGCCCTAGAGGTCTTCATTGTATAGGATGCTAGGGATATGTATGTACATGACAGTCTTGCTTAATATGATAGTACGCTATTTGGTTTATCTTTATCTTAACATATGATATATTTTGCGTAGTATTCATATATATATATATACATGTTGATAAAGCCCATAGGGTGTTTGCCTGACTACCGGCGTTGTGATGGCAGTCATACTAGTGGGAGCTGGATAGTCAATAGGCACATCCTTAGATGTCCCTGGTCGCAGGAGTATCGAGACTGGGCATCGATACTCCGGAGTAGACTGGTGTATACTTATCTAGACCCTGAGGAGGGGCGATGGATTGGTCCTGCAGCCATTGGTGGAGTGCACCTAAGATTGTATACAGATGCTCACTGGGAGTGAGTACACCGGACAGGACTCGCCAAGAACTAACTGGATGGTATTTATACCTAACGTCAGATAGCAGTTCTCAGGTGACATGTGTGCAGATAGTCCATTGACTTAAAGTCGTCATTTGTCCCGTGTGAGTTCCCACTGTTATTTGATTACTACCCTACCACGGTTCAAAGGAGTCGTGCAAACGGGTTTTAGTTCGGCACAGTCCCGAGCCACGTGGAGGCAGTGAGTGAATGTTAGGGATTCGTCTCTCCCGGTATAGGGAGTTGATATCGCACAGTGATCGGTTGGTCATTACCATAAGTCCCTGGCCAGGGCTGATTGAGAATTACTGATAGATTGATCAGTCGATTCTCGGATGGTGATAGAGCCATACCGACACGACTTGTACGGTTATTAGGGGTCTGACGTTTACCACCTCCTTAGACCATACATGCGATACTCTTAGACGAACAGACCGGACTGCACGGATATTGTCAGGGACAGGCTCAGTAGGAGTTCGGATGGGTATCCTCATCGGCCTTCTTATCGACATCTACCTGGGGACCGTTACGTACAGCTAGTGCCGCTTGCGTTCTGTGGTTAAACCAATTGCCAGCGTAGTAGTCGAGTCTTTAGAGTCCCACACAGAGTTTTCCCAACTCCAGGCGAAACCATATAGAGGTCGTACGGTTTTACGACAAGGGTTCGGACGAATACGTGTTTAAACGCACGTACAACATTCGGACTGTTTTTTCTAGACGACTTTGGTTTAAGCCAGATTCTAGTATCAGGTTATTGGATTTATACAGTCTAAAGTTTTTCCGTGTTTTCACGGATGGAAGGGGCGTTCTCGTAATTTCCGGGAAGCTTCTAGAAGCATGGTGACTTGAGGGGTTAAGGTGGCATTGTCATTTATGTTATTGTGACTCATTATGTGTGATTCACTCTGTCATTAATGCATTATTAAATACTTAATGACTCACATAATGAATCACTCATATACATTTATGAAGCATGATGAATAATCTCTTATTATTCATTTATAGATTTAATTCATTATGCTTGATATATTAAGTGAGAAGCAATTTCATTTCATAATTCTGGTTCACCTTCTCTCTCCTCAAGCTCTAATCCTACCACTCATGAGTTGAGTACAAGGATTAGAAAAGACTAAACATCCTATAACCTAACTCTATATGATCTAAGTTCCTTTGATTAGCTACTAGAGAAACTTAGTTATCTCAAATTTTGAGGTGAAACTTGGATTAAGGTTCTCGGGTGGATCACCTATCACTTGGAGGAGGCCGAGGAGGACGAAGAGATCGTACAGACGAAGGACACGTATCACTAGGTATAATCTCTTTACATAGTAGTTTAGAACTTCTATGGTAGTTGTTAATTATCGTTTAGCAAAGATCTTCGGTTAGTCGATGTATGCTTCAAGAACAAGATCGTTTTTCATATTTCCGCCTCCCCGCAACTCGTGGGGTGTTGCACATCGACTTACAGTGGTATCAGAGCCTCACTAAAAAATAATTAACTCACTTGCAAAGTCGTATGAATTTCGAACGCAAAACGAACCGGAAAATACCCCGATATCACATAGTTTCTGTCGTTTTTAAAATGAGGTCAAAAAATTTTTCAGGTTCCTCCAGAACACCCTACATGAAATTATAAGAACGCACAAAAAAGGGCTCCTGAATCGGCCATTGAGCCGCGGAACCGCGGCCGATCCCACCGATCCGCTGTGGATCCGCGGCCGAGTTGGGGCCGATTCAGCCCAGTTTTTCTTTGTGCATCTTCTGTGATATTTTGTCTTTTCTGGTATGGTTTATTTTTTGCTCAGGACTCAGGTTTACAGAGAAGTTTTGGAGCAGAATCTAATGGGTTTGATCGATCGAAATTATATGATGTTTTCTTGTTTGATTATATCTGTGAACTGTATTATGTGTTCGTAAATCTCCCCTAACTGCTAGTATGTCGGTTGGCAGGGGGTTGCACATATATGTAATGTTTTAACTGTTTGTGATTATGAACTCTATTGGATTGTTGTGATGATTAGCCGGGGTTTCAAGATGGGTTATTGTATTAATTCATTCGATGTAATTGTAATAAGTTGTAATATTATTTTGCGGGGCACATCCAGGTTGCGGTTGTTGCCACCGTTGTATTATTTCTTTTTACTGTTTTTTGCTCCTAGGATAGACCCAAGGTGGGGTGCACAAACTACCGGTTATTTCGAAGTGCTTAATAGCCTACTCACGTTGTTAAGGGAGACCGCTTCACTTCGGGTACTTGGCGGGTAGTTTGCCGTACCCGTAGGGGTCTGGGGTGGGGTAATGGCTATTCATCACAACTATGTAATCCGTCTTTTCTTACAGGCTCAAAAGAAACGCGGATTGCTTGCATATCCAATAAAGTTTATCTGTGATCTGGAATGCCTATTATTGCGTCTGACGAATGTACAATATCTATATATGATAGCTATTTAGACGTCACTTATGTTTTACACCCGCGCTAGCCCAGCCCCCGCTCTGCCGTTAGTTAAGTAACCTAACGGGTGATGACGGGACCTCGTGGCGAATGCGGATGGCATAAGAGGACGTTGTATTTTCGTTGTTATCTGTAATGATAGGTTAAAGATGGAACACATTAATTTTAATGCAAAGAAAAATAAAACCTAAACTGAATCGTTGGAACAATTTTTAAAACCACTCGGTTTTCTTGAAAAAGCAGATTTTAAATGCGGAGCTTAAACCACTCCTTTTAATAAAGGCTATCTTGGTTCCTTCGATGAAATCAAGTTCACTACGTTAACAGTTTTTTGCCAAAAACCAGCCGTAACCCTCCGTCGTTTCAAATAGACAGCATATCGTATTCATGCTATGCTTGTTGGCCTACGTCAAGGCATAGTGGATGGTAGCAGTGTGGTTTGCTTATTTGTTGTATAGATAGATGCATTAGTATAGGACAGACGTACAACCTTGTTGGCCTACGTCAAGGGCATGTACGGTGTACTTAAATTAATCAGGACAACGACGGGTAGAACTTGACTTGCGTCTTATGACTTGTTGGCCTACGTCAAGGTCAATAAGCGCTTGGGGTAAAAATCACATCGGGAGTTTCAAACATAAAGGAAACTTGCAGATTTAGTATACCTTCTGGAGTGCGGTGACTAGAGTGGCTTCCATCTAGTACATCATGCAATGATAGTTGGATCCCGATCCCACTGATGAGTAGGATTACTCTCGGGAAACTTTCTCACTTAACAATATGCTATAAACCAAGTAGGTGTCCGGAAAGGTGTTAGAGGGGCTATGCCTCCAGAGAAAAGAGCTTATTTAATTAAGAAACTTCGCGAAAGCGTTGGAAAACCTCCCTCGATGTACCAACATCGGCCTGGCTGAAAGGTTAAGCAAGTATTGTGACGTGTGATTAAATCCTGACTAGTTCTTCTTTTAGGTTTTGAAGAAGGATTTGAGGGAACAGTGGGAGCCATCCTGTTTAGATAAACTAATAACCAATCTAAACTTGCAAGAAGCATATGCTGAGTGTTTTCTTTTCTCTCTCTCTAGCAGCTACTATGACAGGACTAAAACTATTACTTGAAAAAAATATACTGACCGGCCAGAACTATAAAGATTGGCTAAGGAACGTCAACATTGCACTGACTTATGACAAAGTAGCATATGTTACCACCGCTGTTCCTCCCCTTATCACAGGACCAGATTCCTCAGTTGTGGACAAGGAAGTTCGCAAAACCTGGGATCTAGACTGTGAGCGAGCTAAGTGTATCATGCTGGCGTCCATGAACAATGAACTCCAGAAACAGCACGAGAGTATGGATATTGTATCCATCTTTCTCCATGTTAAGGAATTATATGGAGAGCATTCCCGTATCACGAGGTGTAAGTGCACGGCGACGCCCCGGCCGTCAATCCGACGGCCAAATGCGGAAGCGGTGATAAACTTTAATTTTTGCAAACTAGCAAACCGGTACCACCGCGCACTAAACACCCGGATCGAACCATTAACTAGTCCTAGCTAACTACAAGATGGGGAAAAGAGATATACCGACTGATCCGAGTCCTCCGGTCTTCTAGTCCTCGTCCCGATCTCCCACGGAATGTCATGTCTCCACCTCGTCGCCGGAAGTGCACCACATCGCCTACATCTTTTACGGGCTCCCACCTCAATGCCGAGGCAACTCGAGCACGAAGCTGGCTAGTCGACGTGCCCAAGGTTTGCTGTAGAATGTATAGTGAAGAACCATGTCTCATTTGGGGTTATGGAGTTTGCCATTTTGGTGGAGGGATGATACAAGAGCTATGTGGAGGGACTTGGGGATTTTTATAGCATGAAAAGAACAACAATTTCACCATCCAAAAATTTGGACAGCCCACCCCAATGTGGCCGGCCATGGCATGAGGAAGAGCAAGAGAGGAGAGTGTGAATGAGAGAGTGACCAAAAATGAGAGAGCCATCCAATAATCCAAAAGGAGAGAGAGAGAAGGCCATCATGCAAAGGAATGATCACAAGGAAAGTCCAACACTCAAACAACAATTATCACACTTCATCATCAACAAGCATGATGACAATCAAGGCCAACACTCCACCACAACCATCATCTCAACCATGATGACTCCAAATGGTCAAGCCATCATGACACAAAGAAAGTCAAGTGATGGTGAGCCATCATGATCCAACAAAATGCAAAGAACACCCTCCACAAATACTTATTTGCAACAATGCAAATAAGCCCTCCTCCACCAATCTTCGGCCAATGAACGATACAAAGGAAATTGGCCGAAACGGAAAACAACTGGCAACTCCAGAAAACTGGTCCCGTAATAAATTACAGGAAATCCCCGATACTGTGCATACACACCCGCATTTGTATTCCGACCGAAATACAAATGCAATGAGACAAAATCTACACTGTACTATACTAGGATCCGGCTTAAACCAAAGCCGGCTAGTATTATCCGTTCGATCCAGATCCGTGCAATACCGCACGTATCTGATCGAACCCTGCCATATAACCATACGGCCTGTAGTACAAGCTGTCCGATCCTGATCCGTGCAATACCGCACGTATCTGATCGGACCTTGCCATATCTCCATACGGCCTCTACAGCTTTTCGCCCGAAAGCTTGAGTAACTTAATGTGGGGGACTCTAAAGACTCGTCAACACCTTGGTTGTGGATTTAACCACTATCACGTCAGAGGTATAAGCCAATACGTAACGGGCTACCTGGTATTGACCAAAAGGGACGTCTGTGAGCGAACTCAGCCTGACACCCTACTGAGCCTGTCAGTGACAATATCCGTACAGTTCGGTCCGTTCGTCTATGAGTATCGCATGGCGGGCCTAGGGGGTTGGTAAAAGTCAGACCCCCAAAAGCGGTACAAGTCGTGTCGGAGTGTAGCCCAGAACACCCTGAGATACTACTGGAATACCTACCAGTAAATCTCCTGCCTTGGCCAAGGACTTCGTGTAATGGCTCTCCTAGACACAGCACGACCTCACCCCCAATACTGGGAGAGACGAACCCCTGAAGATCCGCTCACTGCCTCCATGTGGCTCGGGACTGTACCCAACTAAAACCTGTTTGCACGACTCCTTTGAGCCGTGGTAGGGTAGTAATCAAAGTACAGTGGGAACTCACACGAGACAAATGACGATTCCCAGGTCGATGAACTAACCTGTACACATGTCACCAGGGAACTGCCATCTGACGTCTGGTATATGACCAACTAGCATGTTCCCGGCGAGTCCTGTCCGGTGTACTCATAATCCAATGAGCACCTGTATACATCTTAGTTGAACTAACTGACACCAGTGGCTTGTGAGACTGGCCACCGCCCCTCGTCGGGGTCTCGACTGTATACACTAGTCTACTCTGGAGTATCGATGCCCTGTCTCGAAACTCCCACGACTAGGGACCTTTTAAGGATATGCTTATAGACCCCAAGCTCCCACTTATATGATCGCCCTCATACTGCTGGTGGTCAAGCAAGAATCCTAGGGACTCTATCAACGTGTAATAGCGACCTGTAAGGTCACCTAAAGCAGTACACGATGATAAAGGTAAACCAGATAGCATACTATCATCACGAGTAAGACTGTCCTACCGGGATAGGTCCTCTCTCAATCATTGCAATCACGTACCTGTGACCCAATAATTGACTCTGAGGGCACTATCTACAACAATCTCCCACTTGCACTCAAGGCTAATTATTACGATGTCGCATACTCACAGCCCGTGTGATACCGAACACCCAACTCCTCTACTAGTAAGTCTCTCAAAGCCTGTTTGGGAAACTATTGCGTTCGAGGAATAGCCTCAGTGAGTGGTCCGCTTTGATGTTCCTTTCTATGTCTCTCTATATCTCAAGTTCGCGGAGAAAGCCATCTCCCGAAATGAGCAATACCTATCTTAGAATGTGTCTGGATGTCTGATGGGACCTAACTCATAAATGAACTCCAAATCTAAACTTCTTAGACTGTATCGTCAACTGAACTTAATCAGTATCCTGCGCCATGCTACCCTCAGTATTGCCTTGGATCACCAGTCCAAAATACTGCTCCTCGTCAGAAGGAAAAACTATAACTCTGACAACCTCCTTGTCGTCCAGGTCACCTTGGAAGCCTGGAATGATAACTGTCTCCTGAATGAGGCTGTCGTTATCATATCCCTAGAACATCCACTTATGTTCTAAAACTGCTTCCGACTGTTTTTCCAGGATTGGATTAATATCAACTTATTGCATCTACTGCAAGAACAACATCTGGTGTGGTACTTAACATCTCATGATTGACTCAATTGCCTAAGCAAGTGATCTGCCAATCATGCATATCCCTCTCCCCTTTAGTCTATAAGACACCTTTAGAGAGGGTGACTCCATCACCTGCAGGTACACTACCGTGCCAGGAGTCGTCCATTCTAAATACTCTTAGAATGCTGTCTAAGTACCCTTAATTGGGAAACCACCCAAATCTAGATCTACAACCATAGATCTAGTAACCAGTATGTCTGATATAATGTCTAAGTCCCATGTGGAGAAACCACTGTGTGACGACCAAAGTGTAACCGATTGTAGTATAGGAATATCACATCCTACTCTGTGTATGTCATCCAAATACCATGACATCACACCCTACTACCTTCTCAATAGATCCATCCCCTATTCTGATGAAGTCAAACCTATGACTGTCACATCAGAAATTGATGATCTATCTCCGCTATATCTGCTTTAGTCTATAAATAGACATAAGCCACCTGTCCACCAATGCTTCCGCTGCTCCCACTGACTACGACAACCCTCTGGTAGAGTCATATAGACGTACACTTCTAAAGCCAGTTTAGAACGACGCTATACTCATCCTCCTGCCGGGTCTCGCAGCCTGGAACAACATCAATGGCAAGTGTGGGTAAACAAGAACCTCCCTGTCACCGTCCTTGAGGCTACCGGAGTACCTCTCGGGTGCCTGAGGTTACCCACCGTATCTGCGGAGTGGCCAATGGAATGTCAAACCAGATTGAATCTTTTGGTTCCTATCAAATCTTCAGTAATCGTTTGTGGTTCTGGAATCACTTCCAGTTCTAACATACTCCCACTACTGTTTTCTGAAAAATCCATTTTACTTAAAACTGTGGCGAGTTAAGAACAATATCACTATTGATCTTCCAGATGGTAGAAAGTCAACCCTCGTCATAGCCTGGGTCAACCCACAAACAGCCATTACAGAAACATGCCTTGAGGTTGTCCAGTGTCTGGTTTTAATCATAAGCCGGACAACTCCCCGTACCTTAACATCGTTAAGATACGAACTGTTCTATATCCAATATAGGACCAGAGGCACTGATTTAATTGAACCAGATTCAAATCATGCAGCTGTCTCCAGTGCATGTCAACTAAATGGAAGGAGGCCAATCAGCGTTACTTAACTTAGGAATGCTTCCAATCATGAGTAACCTGAAAGAGAAGCAAGTTCTCTTTATCATTACTATCAACTGAATACCATACACAAGTATCTACATCTTCGATCACTTTGAAGAATCCCGATACTTGCTGCACCTGGTTCTCTACTTTATTCAAATACCTATAACTTCTCAAAATTCGGACCCTGTGTTTCCACGAAACACCTGTCTAAAAACTAGAGAACTCATAAGTAAACCGAATATAGTACGAGGACCAACCCTTCTGTCCTGATGGACCCTAGACAACATACAATACTATGTATAAGTCCCTTGAGTCTGATAACCCATTCACTGTGTATCGTAGGTTGAAAACTGTACTTATGGTTAAGAAGAATTACACCGCTGTTTAATGCTCTTACCTAACCATCCACTGATATAGGTAAATGTCATAGACATAATTTCACAAGGTATATCTCACTCTATGAAAATAGACGTACAGATATATCAATTTGAAATTGGTGCACAACAGCGGATATTCAAAACCAAATATTTGCCGTCCGGCAAACAACTCAGGTGACTTCCTCAAATATCACCGATTACATCTAATCCCGATATAATGAGGATGATCACCCAATTCCCAATAACTTACTCCCACTCATCATCTGTAAAACTATACAGATGTGAGAATCATACCTGGTAAATACATACCCTGGAGTGAGGACTAATTGGGAAATCAGTTTTCTTTTAACAGTACACAGTGAAACTGAAACATTGAAATGTTTCGATGGGGTATCCCGGTATTCATAGTAATGCCTCTTCCAGATTCACGACTGCAACCGTATAATTCTTTGCCACCTCTCCAAATCCCTTTATATGTCTTTAGTCATTACCTTCTGCACACCCCTTAGGCCAAATGGTTTTCTTCCTTCCCTACCGTTCGGCACCAGCCTATGGTTTGGAAGAAGACTATCCAATAAGCATAATGGGTGTACTGTTCTAATCCTAGGAGCACTCGCAATGCGAGAGAAGGTGAAGATAAAAGACAACCGAATGAACTTTATTCCTATTTCTCCTGAACCAGGATCCATCCCCGAACTGGAACAAGTTCCTTTCGAGTTCGTATATAACCATACGATGGATTATCCAATAAACTTGGGATCTTCGTAGTGATACGGAGTGTCCTGGAGAAATACAAAGGTGATTTAGGATTGGCGAAGAAATACTTGGTTTGGTCGTGAATAGCAGTCACAATTTACTTTGCCCTCTTACTAATCCCTTGATATGTCTTTACTTATTACCTTCTGTACGCCACTGTTAGGCTAATTGGTTTTCCTCATTCCCTACCGGTCGGCACCTGCCTATGGTTTGGAAGAAAACTATCCAATTTGCGTAATAGGTGTACTATCTCCTAAACCAAGGAGTACTCGCAACCTGAGAGAAGGTAAAAGGAAAAGACAACTGAATAGTCCTATCCGTTTTCTCTAGAAGCTGAAACCATCCTCGAATAAATCCCTTCGAGTTCGTATATAACCATACGATGGTTTTGTCCAATGGAAGTGGACGTTCGTAGTAATACGGGGTGTCCTGGAGAAAATGGGTAAAAGTAGGAGTGGCAATGAGGTTTACAACTCTGACAATCCAAAAGCCAGTGTTAAAGAAGGTTCGGTCAATTTGGTCACTGAGTCATAGTCTTAGGGTTGGGTCAATGGTCGCTGCCAGAGAGAGAGAAAAGAAACACTCAGCGTGCACTCTAACCTAGATCAGAATGGTTACCAATTTATCTAATCTGGAAACCTCCCACTGTACCGTCAAATTCTCCTCCAAACCTGAAAGAAGAATTAGTCGGGATCACCCGAGGAGTAAACTAACTCATCAGTGGGAATCGGGATCCAACTATCATCGCATGATAACGTGGCGGAATCCGCTCATGCTATCACACTCCAGAAGGTATGCGCATATCTGGCAAGTTTCAGTTCTTTTGAAACTCCCGATGGGATTTTTACCCCATGCTCTTATGACCTTGACTTTGGCCAACAAATCATAAGTCACATGTCAAGTTCTACCCGTCTTTCTCCAGGTTAATTTGAATCCACCCGTACATACCCTTGACTTTGGCCAACAAGGTAGTACGACTGTCCCAAACCAACGCATCTATCTATGCTGCATATGAATACCCAATAGCTACCAATCACTATGCCTTGACTTTGGCCAACAAACATAGCTTGAATACTATTGACCACCCATATGAAACGACGGAGGGCTACGAATGGTTTCTGACGAAAACCTTTAACGTAATGAACTTGATATCGTTGAAGGAACGGATAGCTTTATAAAAATATAGTAACGAAAACCGTTGCTAAAGAGGCCACTCCCGGTGAAGGGATCTCGGCTCTTTCCCCGTAGAATGAGGTGCAGGATATTCCAACTGAATACCACGGTGCAAAGCAAAAGTAATCGGCTATAGTGAAGTTATTGCCCTGACGCAAACTTTTGTCCAAGGGGTCACTCCCGGTGAAGGGATCTCGGCCCTTACCTCGTCGACTGAGGAGCAGGATATTCCAACTGAATACCACGATGCAAAACAAAAGAGAACGTCCTTGCAATAACAGCTTTTTGAAAAGTGTTCCAACAACATCAGATTAGGTTTGTTTTTAACTTGCATTGATCCGAATCAACGCAGTCCCATCAAATGATCACACCACAAAGAACGAAAATATACTGATGTACGTATATGCCATCCGCATTCGCCACTGGGTCCCGTCATTACCCGTTAGGTTAGCTAACTAACGACAGAGCGGGGACTGGACTAGCGCGGATGCAAAACATATACAACATCTACTAATATATATACCAATATATTATGTTTCGCTCAAGGCGTGATAAAATGCAACATCACAGATATGAATAGCATCACAGAACAATACAGATATCTGGGATCCCCGGGTTTCACAGAGCCGCTGAAACCTGACGTTCCCCTGGTCCTGTGGATAGCCTGTGCAATGAAATCCTAGACCCCTACGGGCGCGGCAAGTTACCCGTCAAAACCTGAAGCGAGGTAGCCCCCTTCAGCAACGTGAATGGACCACCCAGCACTTCAGGGAATCCGGTAACTTGGGCACCCCTCCTGGGTCAACCTGTACCCCCTACGAGTGCGGCGAATAGCCCGCCAATTCTAGAGTGAAGCCCCCTCCGTCTCAATGCCATGAGATGCGGGCTTGTTGCCCTCTAGAACCCGGCTATCCGTGCACCCCTCCGCGGGGCAATCCTAGTACAGAAAGTAAAATATACATACAACGGGTACATCGACCGCAACCTGGTCGTGCCCCAAAATAATAATACAAACAGGCAGTGACGGCAGTCCACATGTCGGACGCTCGTCCCGCAATATCAAATGCACATAATACAACCACAACACTGTACGAGCATTGCATCCAGGCTATCCCCACGACCGATCCGCAACATCACAGCAAAATCATAAAACATCAACGTGAAAGTCACGTTCGCAAATCCGTCTAAGCGGGCTATAGCAGTTAGACAGGATTTACCGATCGAGTGACATTCACGATCGCAGATATAATGTAAATACTGTGAAAAATGTGTTTAAAATATCCGATCGATCAAATTTAAACAAGTGGGCCCCCAAGTACTACTGTAGCACATCAAGAAATTCTGGGCCCAAAATTAATATTCCAAAAACCCTACAATCAACCCAGACAGCAACTGCAGAAATTTGATGCAGTGATCTCAACAGAGTGCGGCGGAACCGCGTCCAAAAGGGGTGTTTGGACGCGGTTCCGCGCTCCCACTGTGGAGTCACTGTATCGAATTTCTACAGTGTTCTTATAATTTCCAGTACATCACTTTTCTGCAACCTGAAAAATTTTTCGAGCAAGAAAAAATTCAACAGAAAACTGATGTGAAGAAAACGCGGATTTTGGAATTTTGGTCGATCGGAAATGTAAACACATTAAACAAAGCTAGACTAAGTTAATGGCGAGGCTCTGATACCACTGTAAGTGCACGGCGGCGCCCCGGCCGTCAATCCGACGGCCAAATGCGGAAGCGGTGATAAACTTTAATTTTTGCAAACTAGCAAACCGGCACCACCGCGCACTAAACACTCGGATCGAACCATTAACTAGTCCTAGCTAATTACAAGATAGGGAAAAGAGATATACCGACTGATTCGAGTCCTCCGGTCTTCTCGTCCTCGTCCCGATCTCCCGCGGAATGTCATGTCTCCACCTCGTCGCCGGAAGTGCACCACATCGCCTACATCTTTTACGGGCTCCCACCTCAATGCCGAGGCAACTCGGGCACGAAGCTGGCTAGTCGACGTGCCCAAGGTTTGCTGTAGAATGTGTAGTGAAGAACCATGTCTCATTTGGGGTTATGGAGTTTGCCATTTTGGTGGAGGGATGATACAAGAGCTATGTGGAGGGACTTGGGGATTTTTGGAGCATGAAAAGAACAACAATTTCACCATCCAAAAATTTGGACAGCCCACCCCAATGTGGCCGGCCATGGCATGAGGAAGAGCAAGAGAGGAGAGTGTGAATGAGAGAGTGACCAAAAATGAGAGAGCCATCCAATAATCCAAAAGGGGAGAGAGAGAAGGCTATCATGCAAAGGAATGATCACAAAGAAAGTCCAACACTCAAACAACAATTATCACACTTCATCATCAACAAGCATGATGACAATCAAGGCTAACACTCCACCACAACCATCATCTCAAGCATGATGACTCCAAATGGTCAAGCCATCATGACACAAAGAAAGTCAAGTGATGGTGAGCCATCATGATCCAACAAAATGCAAAGAACACCCTCCACAAATACTTATTTGCAACAATGCAAATAAGCCCTCCTCCACCAATCTTCGGCCAATGAACGATACAAAGGAAATTGGCCGAAACGGAAAACAAACTGGCAACTCCAGAAAACTGGTCCCGTAATAAATTACAGGAAAACCCCGATACTGTGCATACACACCCGCATTTGTATTCCGACCGAAATACAAATGCAATGAGACAAAATTTACACTGTACTATACTAGGATCCGGCTTAAACCAAAGCCGGCTAGTATTATCCATTCGATCCTGATCCGTGCAATACCGCACGTATCTGATCGAACCCTGCCATATAACCATACGTCCTGTAGTACAAGCTGTGCGATCCTGATCCGTGCAATACCGCACGTATCTGATCGGACCTTGCCATATCTCCATATGGCCTCTACAGCTTTTCGCCCGAAAGCTTGAGTAACTCAATATGGGGGACTCTAAAGACTCGTCAACACCTTGGTTGTGGATTTAACCACTAGCACGTCAGAGGTATAAGCCAATACGTAACGGGCTACCAGGTATTGACCAAAAGGGACGTCTGTGAGCGAACTCAGCCTGACACCCTACTGAGCCTGTCAGTGACAATATCCGTACAGTCCGGTCCGTTCGTCTATGAGTATCGCATGGCGGGCCTAGGGGGTTGGTAAAAGTCAGACCCCCAAAGGCGGTACAAGTCGTGTCGGAGTGTAGCCCAGAACACCCTGAGATACTACTGGAATTGTTACGACCCGCAGGGTACGGAACGTGACTGGCACTTAAGTTTACGAAACGTCTAAAGACGTCCGTAAAATAAGTAAGCCAAAGCCCAGAAAACCAAACCAAATAAGCAAAAGAGTGAAGAGAACCCAATCAATTGGAAACAAGTTTATCAATAAGTCATATAAAACCCTTTTAGAAAACAATATCAATTTTTCCGAAAATTTCGGCAGAGTCTCCTTTGTAATTACTGGCCCCCAAAATCGGTACAATAAAAATATATATGAATCCAACAAATAAGGCATCCCCAAGCGGGAGCTAGCTCTTCGCCACAAGGCGGTCACAAATCCCACGCAAAATAAAGCAACAACATGCGAAATAATCATAATGAAGCATAAGAAAAACAGCATGTCGACTCAAGTGAGCTCGACCCCAAAATACAGCATAAAAGTCCACAAACCTCACAGTCTCATCTCTAGGTCAATATACAATAATACTGGTAGATACAGTAGATGGAGTGCACTAGATACAAAGAATATACAAGGTGGTACAAAAATAATGATATAACCCACCTAAGAGCAAAACCTCGAGTCCAGGCAAAGGAGGCAAAAGAACAAGTGCGCCCGCCGCTACTGTACTGACGGAGCGGACCTGCAAAAGGCTGTGGCACAACGGGGGTGAGTTGCCAACTCGTGAGTAATAAATAACATCTACAAAGGCTATCGTATGCATGCACACAAGCATCCTAGCATCTAAAATACAGGTATGACTAGATGCACTAGCAGGTGTGTATACAACATCAGTGTACTAATATGTATGCAACATGAATATCTGAGGTCTCAATAGATATATATAAGAAACATTTTATCTCTTTTTGTTTTTGAAACTCTTTTAGAATGCCAGCATAATACTCAAAGAATCGACGAGAACCGGTGTCCAGCAACGACACCTAAAAGCTGTCTCAAATCTCATAAATCCATGTCATAGTGTCTCTGGCCTCAGCCATCCGGCTGACCCATCTCAATATCAATATCTCATCCTTTCGCAGCCCCGGTCGGTATCCTCTGGATATCCGCCGTGCCCAATGAAGTCACCGGTAGGCAATCCGTCCCCTGCCAGGCTCATCGTCAGCACCATGAGCTTCTTGCCCCGGGGTACCCTACCGGGCCCACCATGTACCCGAGACGGTTCATCCAACTCCTCGAAATGGGTCTCGAAAACCACAGCAAACTCATGGTGGACGACACTTACATCACTAGAAAACCGAAATTTACATATTTTAAAAATATAATAAGTTTAGAAATTTTGCGGTTTTTCCCCGAAATCCAGAAATATCATAAAATCTCAAGAAATCCTCATAAGTGCATATGTCAATGATAATGAATGCATATGGTATCAATAATCAAGTTGCGATGTGTGATTAATAGATTAGGCATGAACAAATAATATGATGAAATACATGCACATGAATAGCAATCCTACGATTTCATTTTAAGGAATTAAAGGCAATAGCACAAGTTTAAGTATCAATTAGTAAAAGGTTTCAATTTAAAGGTTATCTAGTGTGGTGGCATGGCAATTACCAGGGTGTGTGTGTAAGCATGAATAGTGCTCGTGCTGCATATAAAAACCCTGGCAATGGTGCAGGTGTCCTATAAAATGGTTTCGTATAGGTATGTCAATATAGGGCATGAATGTAGCAAATAATCATACAAGTATTACACCCCTAATTACTAACATTACTAGGAATCTTTTAAGTTACTAAAACTATCGGGCGGCTTGCGCCATCCAACGATAGTCCCCCGTAGATGTTACATCTACTCACCGGAATCCCTAACTAGCTGTGTCCAATCACCGCTTTCCCCTTTCGTGCCGCGTCTGACGTCTCCGCGACCGAACCTGGAATTTACATCAATACCAAACATAAGGTTACCTATCAAGACTGACGCAAAACCCAAACGAAAATACTAATGTTCACTAGTTAGGTACAACGTGCACAAGGTGCGCGGAACATACGCGAAAATCGCAAAAACTGCCAAAAATCGCCGATTTGGTCGCCCGGCAAAACTAAAACCCGACCACTCAAAAATCCGCACACACGCATCCTAAATGTCATAGGATACGCTAAAAATGTCATCAAGACATCGCAATTAATTCATCACAACATTTTAGTAAAAACTAGTAAGCTAGAATAGCAATTAGGTGCAAACATCGACAATAGCGACAAAGTTATCACGGTCCAACACAACCATCCAATCCACACAACTAGTTAGCCACCAAAAACACAAATTTTAACTTATTTACCATGCTACAAAACCCACATTCCATACACAAACCTCTTCTTGAATTTGGTAATTAGCAATCTTAATGAAAATTTCACACAAGCTTAACATAGATTAGTATAATATGAAGCCACTTAAGCAAAGTAACCTTAAAGATTGGTTTAGTAATTAACTAGATATCTAATTAGCTTTAATTAACTAAATAATGGTTCCTAAAAACCCTAGTTTAACTCTAACCATAAACCTTTAAAAACTAGATTAGAATCTAACACTAAATTAACACTAGATTTTAGCCCAATTAGCAATTTAACCACTTAGATTAAGCTAACAAAATAACTAGATAACAAAATAGCTTAATTAATCTCTTAATGGTGATCTAAACCCTAAATTAATTTCAAACCACAAACTTTAAAAAACTAGTATGCAATTAACACTAAAATTAACACTAAAACAATTTTCAAAGTTCTAATTAGCATACTTTAACTACAATGTAACCATTTGATTAGAAGTTATACCTCAAAAGTTCAAACCCTATGTTGCTAAAGCCTCCCAAGATGCCATCTTTCTCCAAGATTTAAGCCAATTTGGGTTTGAGAAGAGAGGGAATAAGGTTTTGCTTTGAAATTGTAAAGGATTTGTTGATTTTTGATGGTTTTTGAGATGAATTTGTGAACAAAATAGAGTGGAAAATGAAGGGGGGGAGCTGCTGATTTTCTGGACAGAAATGAGGGAGAGGGGAGTGGTGTGGGTGTGGGAAAAAGTCTCTAGTCAAACTCCCCCAAAGTCAAAGAACCATACCACATTTAACAATTCAAAAACCTTTAAAAAAACCCTCATTTCCACACAAAAACACAAGTCAAAGAGCATGGAATTTTTTTTTTCCCATGTGCTGCTGGAAATGGCCGGCCTAGGGTGAGGGAGAAGTGAGAGGGAGTGCACAAAATTTTTTTTTATGCAAAAAGACCCCCTACAAGTCCAAAATTGCAAGTTTAAGCTTAAATTCAATAAATTTCGTTTTCTATAATAAAAATTAGTTAAAAATCAAAATAAAATACTAAAAATTTATGTTACAACTATATTTTAATTAACATAATTTTAAAGCTTAAAATTAGCCCGGAAAAATTTGTATTTATCGCTAATTTAATGTATTTTCTTACCGGCTTAAAATAATATTAAAAAATTGAAAAATACGGAAATTTTTTTAAATGCCCAAAATTTAATAAGTAACTCATTAGCTACTAAAAACAAGCAATTACCTATCCATTTTAGGTATAATTAGCCCTAAACTGCAAAATAACAAAAAAGACAGTTTTCGGAAAAATACCGAATTTTCACCGATTTTCAGGAAAACACCAAAACGACTTTTCAAGGCGCTACAATCTTCCCCCCTTAAAGAAATTCGGTCCCCGAATTTAAAAATATAACTACGCGTACCTTCAAAGAGATGGGGATATTTCTTCCTCATCTCGCCCTCGGTCTCCTAGGTAACCTCCTCGCTGCTCGGGCTACGCCAAAGGACCTTGACGGTTGGTATAATCTTCGACCTCAACTTCTTCACCTGCCGATCCAGGATGGCCACCGGCTGCTCTGCAAAAGAAAGGTCGCGCTCTAGTTGGACTGTCGGGTGCTGAATCGCATGCGAAGGGTCGTGAAGGTACTTGCGGAGCATCGAAACATGGAAGACGGGGTGAACATCGGGAAAGCTGGGAGGAAGAGCCAAACGATATGCAACAGCGCCGACACGCTCGAGGATCTCGAAGGGACCTACGAATCTAGGGCTAAGCTTCCCCTTTCGCCCAAAACGCATCACGCCCTTCATCGGAGAGACTCTCAGAAAAACATGGTCGCCAACTGCGAACTCTAATCTGCGACGGCGCCTGTCTGCATAGGATTTCTGTCTGCTCTGAGCTGCCCTCATCCGGTCTCGAATCAACTGTATCTTCGCTGTCGTCTCCTCAACAAGCTGCGGCCCCAAAATGCTGCTCTCGCTGAGCTCTGACCAACAGACGGGCGATCTGCATCTCCTCCCATACAATGCCTCGAAAGGTGCCATCTGAATAGTATCCTGGAAGCTGTTGTTATAGGAGAACTCCACTAGAGGTAAATGACGATCCCAGCTACCACCAAAGTCTAAAACGCACGCTCTGAGCATTTCCTCGAGAGTCTGAATGGTCCGCTCTGATTGTCCGTCGGTCTGCGGATGAAATGCTATGCTGAAGCTCAAACGAGTGCCCAAAGCCTCCTGGAGTCTCTGCCATAGTCGGCTGGTAAACTGAGTGCCTCGATCTGACACGATACAAGTCGGTACGCCATGTAGTCGCACGATCTCGTCAATATAGAGCTGAGCATACTGAGCGAAGCTGAAAGTGGTCTTCACTGGTAGGAAGTGAGCCGCTTTCGTCAATCTATCCACGATCACCCAGATGGAGTCGTACCCTCGACTGGTCCTGGGTAGACCCACAACGAAGTCCATCGAAATCTGCTCCCATTTCCACTCTGGAATGGGTAACGGCTGTAGCTCTCCTGCGGGCCTCTGGTGCTCGGCCTTGACTTGCTGACAAGTCAGGCATCTCGAAACGAACTCCGCAATGTCCCTCTTCATCCCGTCCCACCAGTAGGTCTCTCTCATATCATGGTACATCTTGGTGGAACCAGGGTGGACACTATACACTGATCGGTATGCCTCCTCAAGAATGTCGCGCCGCAATCCATCAGCATCTGGTACGCACAGTCTAGATCCATATCGTAAAGTCCCCTGATCGTCAATCACGAACTCGGAAAATCTGCCCTGTCCCATCTGTGCCATGATCTCTGAGCAACGGTCGTCACTGCGCTGTGCCTCATATATACGGTCAAGCAACTGTGGGCGTGCACGAACATGCGCGAGCTGTCCCCCTGTCTGAGTGAACTCGAACTCAACTCGGCTGTCGCATAACATCTGCCAATCTGCTGACGACTGCCTCTGCACTGCGCGCAAAAAGGATAGACTACCCCCGGGCCTCCTACTCAACGCATCTGCCACCACATTCGCCTTGCCTGGGTGATATAAGATCTCGCAGTCGTAGTCTTTCACCAACTCCATCCAACGACGCTGTCTGAGGTTCAGGTCTCGCTGCTGAAATATGTACTTTAAGCTCTTGTGATCGGTGAATATCTGACACGACTCGCCGTATAGGTAATGTCGCCAAATCTTCAGTGCAAAGACCACTGCAGCCATCTCCAAATCATGAGTGGGGTAGTTCTGTTCATGCTTCTTCAACTACCGAGAACCATAAGCGATCACCCGGCCATGCTGCATCAATACGCATCCTAATCCCACTCGCGAAGCATCACAGTAGACCACAAATCCGCCTGATCCCGAAGGCAAAGATAATACCGGCGCCGTAGTCAAACAAGTCCGTAGCTGCTGAAAACTGCGCTCGCACTCCTCTGTCCAAACGAAAGGAACTCCCTTCCGGGTCAAACCGGTCAAAGGTGCAGCTATACGGGAGAAGTCCTGAACAAAACGCCTGTAGTAGCTTGCCAGGCCTAGAAAACTACGGATCTCAGTAACCGATGTAGGTCGGGGCCACTGCTGAATAGCCTCAATCTTCTTCGGGTCCACACAAATGTCGTCTCTCGTAACCACGTGACCCAAGAATCCGACGCTGTCCAGCCAGAATGCACACTTGGAGAACTTTGCGAACAGCTGGTGCTCCCTCAGAGTCTGTAAAGTAATCCGCAAGTGTTGCTTGTGCTCCTCTCTGCTCCGGGAGTACACCAAGATATCGTCGATAAACACGATGATGAACAAGTCAAGATACGGCCTGAATGTACGGTTCATCAAATCCATGAATGCTGCTGGGGCGTTGGTGAGTCCGAACGACATCACCAAAAACTCGTAGTGGCCGTAGCGCGTGCGGAAAGCTGTCCTCGGTATATCCTCCTGTCGAACTCGCAGCTGATGGTATCCTGATCGCAAGTCGATCCTCGAAAAATACCCCGCACCCTGAAGCTCGTCGAACAAATCATCAATGCGTGGCAACGGATATCTGTTCCGAACGGTAACTTTGTTCAGCTGGCGGTAGTCGATACATAAGCGCAAACTTCCATCCTTCTTCTTGACAAACAGGACCGGAGCACCCCACGGAGAAACACTCGGTCGAATAAGCCCCTTATCTAACAAATCCTGCAACTGATCCTTCAGCTCTCGAAGCTCTGCCGGGGCCATCCGATAAGGCGGTATAGAAATAGGCCCCGAGCCGGGAATCAAATCAATGCAGAACTCAACATCGCGCTCAGGCGGTAACCCAGGTAGCTCATCAGGGAAAACATCAGGGAACTCACAAACTACCGGGACCCGGTCTAACGGAACCTCTGCAGCTCGAGTATCACAAATATACGCTAAGAATCCCTGACATCCCTTCCGCAAGAGCTGACCAGCGTGAAGAGACGAAATCAAGCTGGGAAGGGTGACGCTGCGGTCTCCCTGAATAACAAGGACTGGCTCTCCCGGAAAGCTAAATCTGACTGCCTTCTCATGGCAGTCCACCGAAGCATAACAAGTGGCTAGCCAATCCATGCCCAGAAGCACATCTAAGTCCAACATATCGAGGAGAATCAAATCAACCGATGAATCCCTCTCCCCGATACGAACGGAACACAAACGAAAAACAAAACGAGCGACAAACGACTCGCCTACCGAAGTACTAACAACAAGCGAATGATCTAACGACGACGACTCACGGCCCAACATCGGTGCAAAGTGTGTAGATACGTACGAATGTGTGGAACCTGGGTCGAATAATACCCGTGCGTCGAAAGAACAAACTGGCAAGGTACCTGTCACAACGGCATTGGATGCCTGCGCATCCTGCGGTGTCAAAGCAAATACTCGGGCCTGTCCTCCACCGATAGCGGGCTGACCTCGACCTCGGCCTCTGCCTCCTCGTCCTCTTTGAACAGGACCGCCGCGTCCACGGCCTCTGGGTGCACCTAACTGGCATGGAGCATCGCCTGTGGTAGGAAGTAGGGCTCTCTGTGGAGGGGGTGGCGATGGTGGTAGGGTCACATGCGGAACTGTCGCTGCTCCCTGTCGTCTCGCCGGACAGTCTCTGACAAGATGGTGCAAACTCCCGCACCCAAAACACCCTGGCGACGGCTGCTGCCCCTAGGGATAAGAACCATATAACTGTCCCCGCCCAAATCCTCTGCCAGGCCTATCTCTCGGAAAGAATCTGGCGCGCTGCCTCTGAGACGGTACATCGGTGCGAATCCTCTTCGGCCCAGAAATGGCCGAAGTCTGTGATATGCGTGCCTCCATCCGCAATGCCATATCCATAGCAGCTGAATAAGTGTCGTAGTGCTGGGCGCCAATGGCAAGATATAGCTGGGCATCAAGTCCCTGTACGAACTTCTTCACCATCTTCTCCTCGGTATCCACCAAATACTGAGCATATCAGGATAACTGTGTAAACTGGATGTCATACTCAGACACCGTCATCCCAAGTGTCTTGACTAAGGCCTCGAAGCTACGAGCTCTGGCGTCACGAACGCTCTCTGGAAGGAAACGGGCTAGAAAGACCGCTGTAAACTCGACCCAAGTCATAGGCGGCAGACCTGCAGCTCGACCTCTCAAGACTGACTCCCACCATGTCTGCGCGAGACCCTCTAGTCGGAAACTCGCAAGCTCTACCCATCGATCATCCGAACATCTCAGCGAACGGCAGATCCTGGCTAAACTGTCAAGGAACGTCTGTGGGTCCTCCGCTGTCTCGGTGCCGGTGAATACTGGAGGTCTCAGCCTCATGAAATCCTGTAGTGAAACCGGAATGGCCACGGTGGTAGTAGTAGGAGCAGGTATCATGGTCGTCTGTGATGTAGTAGGTGCGTCATCCGGCCTCGGTGTACGACTGGCTGCAACTAGGGATCCTACCATCTGACGTAGCTCCTGCATACCCCCCATCATCTGTCGCAACTCCGCCATACCAGTCTCGAGCCTATCCATACGGCCTGGGGAAGGTGGATCGGTCTGTCCCTGCGGCGTAGGCATACCACCCTGCTCAGTCCTAGTCTCGGACGAGCCAGCTCGAATCTCGTCTCTGGCGGCAGCCCTCTGTGCCCTCGTAGCCTTCGGCGGCATAGTGGCTGTTACAGGAAAACGGATAATAAGAACAGTGCAATAGAATCATAGGATACACGGAATTGAAGAAGGAATTTCAAGCAAGTATCCTAAAGTCACTTAGGCGGAGTACCGTATCGCAAGTATGCCACGGACATACGCACGCTACGTTACCCTGCTTAAGTCACTTACTCCATCTACCAAGGGTCATCCTACACTCAAAAAGGTAAAACCTATCGCTCTGATACCAACTTTGTCACGACCCGTAGGGTACGGAACGTGACTGGCACTTAAGTTTACGAAACGTCTAAAGACGTCCGTAAAATAAGTAAGCCAAAGCCCAGAAAACCAAACCAAATAAGCAAAAGAGTGAAGAGAACCCAATCAATTGGAAACAAGTTTATCAATAAGTCATATAAAACCCTTTTTGAAAACAATATCAATTTTTCCGAAAATTTCGGCAGGTCTCCTTTGTAAATACTGGCCCCCAAAATGGGTACAACAAAAATATATATGAATCCAACAAATAAGGCATCCCCAAGCGGGAGCTAGCTCTTCGCCACAAGGCGGTCACAAATCCCACGCAAAATAAAGCAACAACATGCGAAATAATCATAATGAAGCATAAGAAAAACAGCATGTCGACTCAAGTGAGCTCGACCCCAAAATACAGCATAAAAGTCCACAAACCTCACAGTCTCATCTCTAGGTCAATATACAATAATACGGGTAGATACAGTAGATGGAGTGCACTAGATACAAAGAATATACAAGGTGGTACAAAAATAATGATATAACCCACCTAAGAGCAAAACCTCGAGTCCAGGCAATGGAGGCAAAAGAACAAGTGCGCCCGCCGCTACTGTACTGACGGAGCGGACCTGCAAAAGGCTGTGGCACAGCGGGGGTGAGTTGCCAACTCGTGAGTAATAAATAACATCTACAAAGGCTATCGTATGCATGCACACAAGCATCCTAGCATCTAAAATACAGGTATGACTAGATGCACTAGCAGGTGTGTATACAACATCAGTGTACTAATATGTATGCAACATGAATATCTGAGGTCTCAATAGATATATATAAGAAACATTTTATCTCTTTTTGTTTTTGAAACTCTTTTAGAATGCCAGCATAATACTCAAAGAATCGACGAGAACCGGTGTCCAGCAACGACACCTAAAAGCTGTCTCAAATCTCATAAATCCATGTCATAGTGTCTCCGGCCTCAGCCATCCGGCTGACCCATCTCAATATCAATATCTCATCCTCTCGCGGCCCCGGTCGGTATCCTCTGGATATCCGCCGTGCCCAATGAAGTCACCGGTAGGTAATCCGTCCCCTGCCAGGCTCATCGTCAGCACCACGAGCTTCTTGCCCCGGGGTACCCTACCGGGCCCACCATGTACCCGAGACGGTTCATCCAACTCCTCGAAACGGGTCTCGAAAACCACAGCAAACTCATGGTGGACGACACTTACATCACTAGAAAACCGCAATTTACATATTTTAAAAATATAATAAGTTTAGAAATTTTGCGGTTTTTCCCCGAAATCCAGAAATATCAGAAAATCTCAAGAAATCCTCATAAGTGCATATGTCAATGATAATGAATGCATATGGTATCAATAATCAAGTTGCGATGTGTGATTAATAGATTAGGCATGAACAAATAATATGATGAAGTACATGCACATGAATAGCAATCCTACGATTTCATTTTAAGGAATTAAAGGCAATAGCACAAGTTTAAGTATCAATTAGTAAAAGGTTTCAATTTAAAGGTTATCTAGTGTGGTGGCATGGCAATTACCAGGGTGTGTGTGTAAGCATGAATAGTGCTCGTGCTGCATATAAAAACCCTGGCAATGGTGCAGGTGTCCTATAAAATGGTTTCGTATAGGTATGTCAATATAGGGCATGAATGTAGCAAATAATCATACAAGTATTACACCCCTAATTACTAACATTACTAGGAATCTTTTAAGTTACTAAAACTATCGGGCGGCTTGCGCCATCCAACGATAGTCCCCCGTAGATGTTACATCTACTCACCGGAATCCCTAGCTAGCTGTGTCCAATCACCGCTTTCCCCTTTCGTGCCGCGTCTGACGTCTCCGCGACCGAACCTGGAATTTACATCAATACCAAACATAAGGTTACCTATCAAGACTGACGCAAAACCCAAACGAAAATACTAATGTTCACTAGTTAGGTACAACGTGCACAAGGTGCGCGGAACATACGCGAAAATCGCAAAAACTGCCAAAAATCGCCGATTTGGTCGCCCTGCAAAACTAAAACCCGACCTCTCAAAAATCCGCACACACGCATCCTAAATGTCATAGGATACGCTAAAAATGTCATCAAGACATCGCAATTAATTCATCACAACATTTTAGTAAAAACTAGTAAGCTAGAATAGCAATTAGGTGCAAACATCGACAATAGCGACAAAGTTATCACGGTCCAACACAACCATCCAATCCACACAACTAGTTAGCCACCAAAAACACAAATTTTAACTTATTTACCATGCTACAAAACCCACATTCCATACACAAACCTCTTCTTGAATTTGGTAATTAGCAATCTTAATGAAAATTTCACACAAGCTTAACATAGATTAGCATAATATGAAGCCACTTAAGCAAAGTAACCTTAAAGATTGGTTTAGTAATTAACTAGATATCTAATTAGCTTTAATTAACTAAATAATGGTTCCTAAAAACCCTAGTTTAACTCTAACCATAAACCTTTAAAAACTAGGTTAGAATTTAACATTAAATTAACACTAGATTTTAGCCCAATTAGCAATTTAACCACTTAGATTAAGCTAACAAAATAACTAGATAACAAAATAGCTTAATTAATCTCTTAATGGTGATCTAAACCCTAAATTAATTTCAAACCACAAACTTTAAAAAACTAGTATGCAATTAACACTAAAATTAACACTAAAACAATTTTCAAAGTTCTAATTAGCATACTTTAACTACAATGTAACCATTTGATTAGAAGTTATACCTCAAAAGTTCAAACCCTATGTTGCTAAAGCCTCCCAAGATGCCATCTTTCTCCAAGATTTGAGCCAATTTGGGTTTGAGAAGAGAGGGAATAAGGTTTTGCTTTGAAATTGTAAAGGATTTGTTGATTTTTGATGGTTTTTGAGATGAATTTGTGAACAAAATAGAGAGGAAAATGAAGGGGGGGAGCTGCTGATTTTCTGGACAGAAATGAGGGAGAGGGGAGTGGTGTGGGTGTGGGAAAAAGTCTCTAGTCAAACTCCCCCAAAGTCAAAGAACCATACCCCATTTAACAATTCAAAAACCTTTAAAAAAAACCTCATTTCCACACAAAAACACAAGTCAAAGAGCATGGAATTTTTTTTTTCCCATGTGCTGCTGGAAATGGCCGGCCTAGGGTGAGGGAGAAGTGAGAGGGAGTGCACAAAATTTTTTTTTATGCAAAAAGACCCCCTATAAGTCCAAAATTGCAAGTTTAAGCTTAAATTCAATAAATTTCGTTTTCTATAATAAAAATTAGTTAAAAATCAAAATAAAATACTAAAAATTTATGTTACAACTATATTTTAATTAACATAATTTTAAAGATTAAAATTAGCCCGGAAAATTTTGTATTTATCGCTAATTTAATGTATTTTCTTAACGGCTTAAAATAATATTAAAAAATTGAAAAATAGGGAAATTTTTTTAAATGCCCAAAATTTAATAAGTAACTCATTAGATACTAAAAACAAGCAATTACCTATCCATTTTTGGTATAATTAGCCCTAAACTGCAAAATAACAAAAAAGACAGTTTTCGGAAAAATACCGAATTTTCACCGATTTTCAGGAAAACACCAAAACGATTTTTCAAGGCGCTACAGGAATACCTACCAGTAAATCTCCTGCCTTGGCTAAGGATTTCGTGTAATGGCTCTCCTAGACACAGCACGACCTCACCCCCAATACCGGGAGAGACGAACCCCTGAAGATCCGCTCACTGCCTCTATGTGGCTCGGGACTGTACCCAACTAAAATCTGTTTGCACGACTCCTTTGAGCCATGGTAGGGTAATAATCAAAGTACAGTGGGAACTCACACGAGACAAATGATGATCCCTAGGTCGATGAACTAACCTGTACACATGTCACCAGGGAACTGCCATCTGACGTCTGGTATATGACCAACTAGCATGTTCCCGGCGAGTCCTGTCCGGTGTACTCATAACCCAATGAGCACCTGTATACATCTTAGGTGAACTAACTGACACCAGTGGCTTGTGAGACCGGCCACCGCCCCTCGTCGGGGTCTCGACTGTATACACTAGTCTACTCTGGAGTATCGATGCCCTGTCTCGAAACTCCCACGACTAGGGACCTTTTAAGGATATGCTTATAGACCCCCAGCTCCCACTTATATGATCGCCCTCATACTGCTGGTGGTCAAGCAAGAATCCTAGGGGCTCTATCAACGTGTAATAACGACCTGTAAGGTCACCTAAAGCAGTACACGATGATAAAGGTAAACCAGATAGCATACTATCATCACGAGTAAGACTGTCCTACCGGGATAGGTCCTCCCTCAATCATTGCAATCACGTACCTGTGACCCAATAATTGACTCTGAGGGCACTATCTCCAACAAGAGGTACGAGACCTTAAGGAAACTCTTCCAGATGAGGTTAGCTCCAGGATCGCCTGTAGGAGAGTACGTCCTCAAAATGATCAGCCTCATTGAGGAACTCGCAAACCTGGGATGCGTGCTAGAGAATGATTTGTATATCGACTTGATTTTGCAATCCCTTCCCCACACCTTCTCTCAGTTCGTGCTAAGCTTCAACATGCACGAAATGGAAGCTGATCTTCCAAAGCTCCTCAACATGTTGAGGGTAGCAGAGACCTCCTTGAAAAAGGAGAAGACCCCCGTTCTGTATGTTGTCCAATCATCCTCTTCTAAATCTAAAGCGAAAGCTAAAGGGAAGAAGAAGATGAAAGCCACCAAACCGAAGGGTGGGGTCAAGAAGGGGCAGGGAAAGAACAAGGCAGGAAGGGTGAAAGCGGATATAAACGAATGCTATTATTGTCACAAGCAAGGGCACTGGAAGAAGGACTGTATGGCCTTTAAGGCAAAGGACACGAAGCAAGCTGTTGCTTCTGCTTCAGGTGTGTTCTTAATCGAAAATTGTCTTTCAGTAAACTCTATATCATGGGTACTTGATATCGGTTCTGGTTCTCACATCTGTAATTCATTGCAGGATCTGAGAAATAGTAGAGTACTGGGGGCAGGTGATATGACTCTCCGGATGGGCAATGGAATGCATGTATATGCTATTGCAATGGGGGAATATCACCTAGGGTTGACTAGTGGGCACATTTTGGTCTTGTACAGCTGTTTTTGTATTCCCAGTATGTTGTGTAATATTATATCAGTATCTTTGTTATCTAATGAAGGATATAATTTTGCCCTTGAAAGAAATGTCATGAACATTCTCCTAAATCAAGAACTGATTGGGTATGGCATACTGGAAAACGACATATACATACTTAATCAACCTCGAATTTTCAACATTCAAAACACACTTAAAAGAAAGGCTCCAGATTCAAATCAAGCCTTCCTATGGCATTGTAGACTTGGTCATATAAACAAAATAAGGTTGACTAAGTTACATAAAGATGGATATCTAGATCCGTTTGAATATTCATCATATGCAACTTATCAATCATGTATCAAAGGAAAAATGACCAAATCTCCGTTCACCGGACACGGAGCAAGAGCTATAGAACTCTTGGGACTTATACACAGTGATTTATGTGGTCTAATGTCTATGCATGCGAGAAGCGGTCACTCCTACTTCATCACTTTTACTGATGACTTCTCTAGGTATGGACATGTGTTCTTAATGAAACATAAATCCGAGGCTTTTGAGAAGTTTAAGGAGTATAAAAATGAAGTAGAGAAACAAACTGGTAAAAGAATCAAGACACTTCGATCTGATCAAGGTGGAGAATACTTAAGTACCAGTTTCCTTGAATGCTTAAAAGAGAATGGAATTCTCTCTCAGCTTACTCCGCCTTATACACCTCAGCATAATGGTGTATCAGAAAGGAGGAATCGCACGCTATTAGATATGGTGCGTTCAATGATGAGTAGTGCTGAGTTGCCACTTTCCTTCTGGGGATTTGCTTTAGAATCAGTAGTATACTTATTGAATAGAGTTCCAACTAAGTCTGTGCCTACCACTCCATATGAAATGTGGAGCGGGAAGAGACCATATCTCAAGTATATCAAGATATGGGGGTGTCCGGCATATGTTAAAAAGCATAGACCGGACAAGCTCGAGGCACGATCGGTTTTGTGCAAGTTTTTAGGATACTCCAAACATTCAAGGGGGTACATGGTCTACCACACTGAAAAACAAAATGTGTTTGTCGCTCGCCACATTGTCTTCTTAGAGAGCGAATTTCTTGCAAAAGAAATTAGTGGGAGCGCGGTAGAGCTGGAAAAAATTCCAGAACCTCAAACTGCTACCGAGGACTTAGAAGAACCTCAGATTTCAATAGAACATGACGAACCAACGCCACTCCGCAGATCTAGTAGGCTTTCTCATCCTCCTGAGAGATACTATGGTTTTCTTCTAGATGGGGATCGAGAGGATTGCATCATCGATGATGATGAGCCTACTAGTTTTCAGCAGTCTATCACGAGTATTGACTCGATGAAGTGGCTGGATGCTATGAGATCCGAAATGGAATCCATGCACACCAATAAAGTATAGACTTTAGAAGTTGCTCCTCCTGGGGTAAAACCAGTTGGATGCAAATGGATTTTCAAAAGGAAGATTGGTGCACTTGGACAAGTGGAAACCTACAAAGCTAGACTCGTTGCAAAAGGTTTTCGTCAAAGACCAGGATTGGACTATGATGAAACCTTTTCACCTATAGCTATGCTTAAATCCATTCGGATCCTGCTTGCCATTCCTGCCTTTCATGACTATGAAATCTGGCAAATGGATGTAAAAACAACTTTTCTAAATGGACATTTAGAAGAGAGTGTTTACATGGATCAACCAGAAGGTTTCTTAGACAGTGGGAACAGCGGAAGAGTGTGCAGGTTGCTTAAATCCATCTATGAATTAAATCAAGCATCGTGAAGTTGGAACATCTGCTTTGATGAGACAGTCAAAGAATTTAACTTTATCAAAAATGTAGATGAACCATGTATTTATAGGAAGATTGTAGAAGGAGCAGTAGTCTTCCTCGTTTTGTACATCGACGACATACTACTAATAGGGAATGATGTCCCTATGCTACAATCAGTAAAGCTCTTCTTGTTACAGAAATTGTCCATGAAAGACTTGGGTGATGCAACCTACATTTTGGGCATTAAGATCTATCGTGATAGATCTAATAGAATGTTGGGACTTTCACAGTCCAGGTATAGTGACACTATACTAAAGAGATTTAGTATGGAAGATTCCAAGCGCGGCAATATGCCCGCTTGTCACGGGATCACCCTCTCTAAAGAGATGTCTCCAAAGACTGATGAAGAGAGGGATCGCATAGGCATTATACCCTATGCTTTGGCAGTAGGATCTATAATGTATGCGATGTTATGTACAAGACCGGATGTAGCTTACGCACTTGGTGTGGTAAGCAGGTATCAGTCTGACCCTGGTGAGAAATTGGATAGTGGTAAAGAACATTCTCAAGTACCTGAGAAGGACTAAGAAGATGTTCTTGATTTATGGTAATAGGGACCTCCAGGTAGAGGCTTTTACCGACTCCGACTTCCAAAGTGACAAAGATGAATCTAAATCCATTTCGGGTTTTGTGTTTACCCTTAATGGAGGGGCGGTATGTTGGAAGAGTTCCAAACAGGATACCGTCGCAGACTCAACTATGGAGGATGAGTATATAGCTGCTAGTGAAGCCGCAAAAGAGGCTGTCTGGATAAGGAAGTTCATCTCTGAACTTCAGGTGGTTCCGTCCATTTCCAATCCAATACCTTTGTATTGTGATAACAATGGGGCCGTAGCATTGGCGAAGGAACCGAGATCCCATCAGAAATCCAGGCATATCTTAAGGCGGTTTCACCTGATCAGGGAGATCGTTGATCGTCGGGAGATCGAGGTACGAAGAGTGGACACAAAAGACAACACGGCAGATCCATTCACTAAGGCCATCCCTCAAGTTCAGTTCGAGAGGCTGTTTGAGATGTTGGGTGTAGGGTTCCTAGGCACACTAATGAGGTCTCACAACAGAACAAACATGCCCAATTCAAATTTTTTCATGTGCCTACAAACCCTAATACGGATCGTTAACTAGATAATAAGGCGATGCAAACAAGTAAATGACTTTATTGCTAAAGGAAAGTGACTACAACCTTTGTAGATCGGGTCCTCCACTTCCTAGGCTCCGTGATGACGTCCCTCCGCTGTACCTATCAGAATCCGGACTCTGGCGAAGGTTTCGTCGGAGAAATGATCGGGCTAGGTCGTCGACTTCGATGCCGAAGATGATCTACGTCGAGGCAACTCAAGATCAAACTCCAACTTCACCAAGTCATGAAACTTGTGAAGAAAACACCCTATACTACTTGGAAAGTGGTAGAGGATGAAGAAATAGGAAGTGGGTTCACTTTAGAATTGGATTTCTCACTCTTTTTCTCATGTTGCCATTAATGGTAGCAAGCTCTCTTCTTGTTGAAGAAGAAGAAGAAGAAGAAAAAGAATATGATAAGTATATTTGAAAATAGAAAATAAGTTGATTCTTATCATATAGCAACTATGGTTAAGTGTAGAGAATAAACTAGGGTTAGGTTGAATGGTTAGGGTTAAGGCAAAAGACAAACTAGCTAGACTTTTCAAAGCTTCAAGAAGCTTCAAGTAGCAAACAAAGAAAGCCACCATGATTTATTTTGCCCAAAAATAAATAAAAAGAATAAATAAATAAGTAAATCAAAAGCCTAACCATTAACATAACCATGGTTTAATCATACACACCCAAGTTTGCATGTATCATCAAACATGATACAAACTAGTGCACAAAACTATATCATATATACAATGTGCACTTCAAGTGAGAAAATCCATCTTAAGTGAACAAATACTAGTTAATGTAAAGTAATATATCAAATATATAATTATACATTAAATCATTAAATCAACGCTTGATTTAACGACCCGGTCATATCGCATATGACCGACTAATATCCGATGTATCGACTTATCGAATCAATCTTCAATTCGATAACTAGGTTATATCGCATACAACCAATCGATACATTCATCGCGAGAATAGAATACGGTATCACATACACGTATTATTCTCTGTCCCGCACATATCTCATATGCGCTCCTATTTCGTTTCGCTTGAGCCAGGAAACCTCTGTGTAGGACTCTAAAGACTCGTCAATACGCCGGCAGCAGGTGATGATCATATCAAACACCCACAGGCCGCAAGCGGTCTGCTAAACGTAACGGCCACCTAGGTATTGAGCGATCAGAAGATCGACGAGCAAGCCCGCTCACACTTCTGTGAATCCAACCAGTAACACTTACCGTACAGTCCAGTCTGTTCGTCTGATATGTCGCATATCTCGCCTAGGGGTGGAAAACGTCAGACCCGAATAGCTTGATAAGTCATGCCGACTTGAGGTCCATAACAATCGTGAAACTACTGATAACTCTTACCGGTATATCACTGCAACCGTGGCCAGGGATTTCCTGTTATGGCCAGTCGTGCATAGCGCAACATCAACCCCCAATACCGGGAGAGACGAATCCCCTCCTATCGCTCATTGCCTCCATATGAATCGGGACTGTACCCAAAAACCACCTGTTTGCACGACTCAGTAGAGCCGTGGTACGGTGGAAATCAAAGCACAGTGGGAGACACACAAGACTCTATGACGATCTTGGGTCAACAGACTAAGCTGTACCAGTGTCACCAGAGAACTGCCATCTGACGTGAGGTATAATACCATCTGGGAGTTCTCGGCGAGTCCGTTCAGTGTACCCAGTCTCCACTGAGCACCCGCATACCATCTCTGATGTCAAACACTAATGGATATGGGATCATCCATCGCCCATCACATGGGTCGAGAAGATATACGCTAGTCTACTCTGGAATATCGATGCCCCGTCTCGATATTCCCACGACTAGGAACATTGAAGGATGTACTCATGGACTACCCAGGCCCCACTAGTATGATCTACATCATAGTCCTGGAAGTCGAGTACACATCCTAAGGGCTTTATCAACATGTAATCAGAGAGACAGAAAGTATACATGTTAAGATAAAGAGCAACCAGATAGCGTATTATCATGTCGAGCAAGAAAGTCCTACCTATATATGTCCCAGCATCCACTACAATATACATCCAATGTACAGTAATGGCCTCTAGGGCATACATATAACTAACAATTTCCCACTTGCACTAGGGCCATCTGTAGCAGTAGTTGTAGTATCTAATACTCAACCATCCTTTAAAAGTCTCTCTTTAGGAAAAGGCCTTCGTGAGTGGATCCGCCGTGTTGTTCTTTGAGTCTACTCTCCTAACCTCGATCACCCTGGAGATCAACTATCTCTATGATCAGGTGATGCTGCCTCAGAATATGTCTGGGTCACTGATAGGACCAGGGTTCATGGGCCAAAGCCACATATCCATTGTCATACAATGGTAGGTGTAGGGTTCCTAGGCACTCTAAGGAGGTCTCACAAGGCATCAATCATGCCAATTTAAAATTTTACAAGTGCCGAGAAACCCTAATACGGATCGTTGACTAGAGTTTAAGGCGAAACATGCATCTAATTAACAACTTAACTAAGTGAACGGAAATACAACCTTTGTAGATCCGGTCCTCTACCTCCATAGCTCCGCGATGAAGTCCCCTCGCTGCGATCATCGGATCCCGGGCTCTAGCGTCGGCTTCATCGGAGAAATGGGCGGGCTAGGTCGTCGACTTCGATGCCGAAGATGATCTACGTCGAGGCAACACAAGATCAAGCTCCAACTTCACCAAGCCATGAAACTTGTGAAGAAAACACCCTATACTACTTGGCAAGTGGTAGAGGATGAAGAAATAGGAAGTGGGTTCACTTTAGAATTGGATTTCTCACTCTTTATCTCAAGTTGCCATTGATGGAGGCAAGCTTTCTTCCTTTTTGAAGATGATGAAGAAGAAGAAAAGGATTATGATAAGAATAATGAGAAAATAGAAAATAGATCATTCTTATCATAATTTCAACCATGGTTAGATTTAGAGAATTAACTAAGGTTAGGTTGAATGGTTAGGGTTAGGAGAAGAAGACAAGAATGGTTGCTTTAGTCAAAGTTGCATGAAGCTTCAAGAAGCTTCATGTATGAAAGCAACCATTTTGTTTTCTTTTCTCATTTTTAATCCAAAATAAATAGATAAATGAATAAGTGAGTAAATCAAAACCCTAACCATTAACATAACCATGGTTTAAGTCTTTACACAAACCCAAGTATGCATGTATCATCAAACATGATACAAACAAGTGCACAAAAGTATATCACATATACATCTTATGCAATTCAAGTGAGAAAATCCATTTAAAGTGAACAAATACTAGTTAATGTAAAGTAATATATCAAATATATAATTATACATTAAATCATTAAATCAACACTTGATTTAACGATCCGGTCATATCGCATATGACCGACTAATATCCAATGTATCGGCTTATCGAATCAATCCTTGATTCGATAACTAGGTTATATCGCATACAACCAATCGATACATTTATCGCGAGAATAGAATACGTTATCACATACACGCATTATTCTCGGTCCCGCACATATCTCATATGCGCTCCTATTTCGTTTCGCGTGAGCCAGGAAAGCTCTGTGTAGGACTCTAAAGACTCGTCAATACGCCGGCAGCAGGTGATGATCATATCAAACACCCGCAAGCCGCAAGCGGTCTGCTAAACGTAACGGCCACCCGGGTATTGGGCGATCAGAAGATCGACGAGCAAGCCCGCTCACACTCCTGTGAATCCAGCCAGTAACACTTACCGTACAGTCCGGTCTGATCGTCTGATATGTCGCATATCTTGCCTAGGGGTGGTAAACGTCAGACCCCAATAGCTCGATAAGTCATGTCGATATGAGGTCTATAACAGTTCGAGAAACTACAGGTAACACTTACCAGTAAATCTCAGCAACCCTGGCCAGGGATTTCCGGTTATAGCCAATCGAACACAGCGCAACATCAACTCCCTATACCGGGAGAGACGAATCCCTTCCTATCGCTCATTGCCTCCATGTGATTCGGGACTGTACCCAAAAACCACCGTTTTTCACGCCCTCTTGGACGTAGTAAGGTGGAAATCAAAGTACAGTGGGAACCACACAAGACTTTATGACGATCTCGGGTCTACAGACTAACCTGTACCAGTGTCACCAGAGAACTGCCATCTGACGTGAGGTATAATACCATCTGGGAGTTCTCGGCGAGTCCGTCCAGTGTACCCAGTCTCCACTGAGCACCCGTATATCATCTCTGATGTCAAACACCAATGGATATGGGATCATCCATCGCCCATCTGTATGGGTCGAGAAGGTATACGCTAGTCTACTCTGGTATATCGATGCCCCGTCTCGATACACCCACGACTAGGGACCTTGAAGGATGTACTTATGGACTACTATGTCCCTACTAGTATGATCTGCATCATAGTCCAGGTAGTCAAGTACACATCCTAAGGGCTTTACCAACATGTAACAGAGAGACAATCAGTATACACGTTAAGGTAAAGAGTAATCAGATAGCATACTATCATGTCGAGCAAGAAAGTCCTCCCTATATATGTCCCAGCATCCACTACAATATACATCCTATGTATAGTAATGGCCTCTAGGGCATACATATAACTAACAATCTCCCACTTGCACTAGGGCCATCTGTAGCAGTGGTTGTAGTATCTCATACTCAACCATCCCATAAAAGTCTCTCTCTGGGAAAAGGCCTTCGTGAGTGGATCCGCCGTGTTGTCCTCTGAGTCTGCTCTCCTAACCTCGATCACCTTGGAAATCAACCATCTCCATGATCAGGTGACACTGCCTTAGAATATGTCTAGATCACTGATGAGACGGACGTTCCTCGGCATAAGCCACAACTCCATTGTCACACAATAGGAGGAACTGAGTTCATCTTATGAACTAATATACACCCAGACAGCCTCTTTGGTTGCATCTTAAGTAGCGATGTATCCAGCCTTAATCGTCTAGTATGCCACGGTATCTATCTTGGAACTCTTCCAATATACCGTCCCTTTACTGAGGGTAAAGACAATGCCTGCGACTGACATTCAGTCATCTTTATCACCCTGGAACCTTTCCAGTGATTCTCCCCAGGATCGATTGATACCATCTCACTACAACTAGTGAGAATCCAAACATCCAATTAGATCTATCTCATAGATCCAAAACCCAGGATTTAGGAGGTATCACTTTGATCCTATATGGAGAATCATTGTGATAAGCGGAGATGGACTGAGCGTAGCATAGGAAACTCTTTCCCTATCAAGAGTATGTCATCCACGTACTCTACGAGAATCACCACCATACTCCCTACTACCTTTTTGTATATACAAGGTTCATCTACCATTTTGATGAAGTCAAACTATTTGACTACTACATCAAAACAGATGTTCCAATTCCGCGATGCCTGCTTTATCCTATAAAACATCTTGCATACGTTTCCGCTGCTCCCACTGTTTACGAAGCCTTCTTGCTGTGTACTTATAGACGTTCTCTTCTAAAACATCATTTAGAAAAACAGTCATGACACCCACCACCAGATATCGTAGTCATGGTATGTAGCCGTGGCAAGTAGGATCTGGATGGACTTAAGCATAGATCCTTAGAAAAGGTTTCAACATAATCCATACCTGGTCAATGATGCAGACCTTTAACAAGTCTAGCTTTGAAAGTCTCAACTCTTCCATGTACACCAAGTAATCTTCTCAAGATATACTTGCTCCTGATGGGGATTTAACCCTTCAGATAAAGCATCTAAAGTCCATACTTTGTTTGTGTATAAGGATTCCATCTCAGATCGCTAAGCATCCAGCCATTATGACAGAGTCTTACTCCTGATGGCCAGCTCGAAACTAGTTGGGTCATCATCTCATGATGCAATCCTCGCTCCCACTTTCATAGAGAAACCGAAGTATCTCTCAGGTGGGTGAGGAACCCTACTAGATCGGCGGAGAGGTTGAGGTTCGTTGGAATCTACTGAATCCTTTGGTTCTACCAAATCATTTACTGTACTTTGTAAAGCTGGAACTTTTCCAGTTCTACATTACAGACCTTTCCTCGAGTTTGTCCGGATTTTGCTTTTAGACATAGGCCGGACAACCCAAATCTTAACTAGCTTAAGACATGGGCTCTTCCCATACCATATCTCATATGGAGTGGTAGGCAACTGATTTGATTCGAACCCTTTTCAATAGGTATGCAGCTTCTCAAGTGCATAACACCAAAAAGGAAAATAGGAAACTCCGTAGTACTCATCATAGAGCGCACCATATCGAATAGGATGCAATTGCTCCGCCCCGATATACCATCGTGCTATGGTGTATACGGAGGAGTAATGCTGAGAGAGAATCTCATTCTCCTTTAGAATAATCCAAGAATTCCGTGCTCAAGTATTCTCCTTCTTGATCTCATCAAAGGACATAATACTTATACCCGTTTTGGTTCTCTACTTCTAACTTATACTCTGTGAATACCTCAAAAGTTTCTTACTTGTGTTTCAACAGGAACATATGTCTGAATCTTGAGAGATCATCAGAGAACGTAATGAAGTATAAAGAACCAGTCCTGGCATGTGTAGACAGGGGACCTTACATACATCATCATGTATCAGTCCCAAGAGTTTACTAACTCTTTCTCTGTTACCAATAAACAGAGCTGTGGTCATCTTATCACTGTGACATGACTGGCAAGTTTCATAAGATGTAAATTCAAACTGATTTAAATATGCATCTATATGTAACTTCAGCTAGTCGGGTCGTATTGATATGACCTAGTTTTCAATACCTTAAGAAGAATTCATTCACTTCTGAACTCTTCCTCTTATGTGTGTTCCATATACTAAGAACTGTAGTTTGATTTAGAACATCAATACTTTTAGATAATGTGCCTGAACCGATCAACTTTTGATATAGGAAATGTTCAAAACATTATCCATAAATACAAAATTTTACCGTTTCTTTACTAATAAAGAGACAGATATGATTTTGTATATCAGGTTCGGTATCTAATAACATTCGTTCAGAAGCAATGTATTGGTAATACAGGGTGACAATGACCAACAGACTTGGCTGCAACACTTGCCCCGTTTTCTGTCTCATGAAACTTATCACCCGTTCTCAGTTTTCTACCTTTTTGTAGCCCTATGTAACAGATTACATATCTGGGATCCTGATCCGGTATCAAATACCCAGGATTCAGAGGATACTAAGAAACAGTTCTTTATAATGAACACACCCGAAGGAGATGCATCTCATGCACTTTCTTTGTTTGGGCGGCATAGGAATTCTGGAATTCCCCTATTTCCTGCTCTGTCTTATAACAGTTATAAGTTGGAGCGGGACCAATGTTCCCCAGCTCAGTAAAACAAGCGGGTTCGGTCAATATTCCGTATTATTATCTTGATTAAGGCGTGATATGGTCGCTACCTGGAGAGAGAGAGAAGAAAACACTCAGCGTGCGCTCTTGCAAGAATAGATTGGTTATTATTTTATCTAATCAGGATGGCTCCCACTGTTTTTTATCAAATCTTCCTTCAAACCCTAAAAGGAAAGACTAGCCGGGATTAATTACACACTACAAGTTCGCCAATCTTTCAGCCAGGCCAGTGTCGGTACTTTGAGGGAGGTCCCCCGTGCTTTCGCACGAACCTAATTAATGTAAACCTCGTTTTCCCAGAGGCGTAACCCCGTTAACACCTTTCTAGACACCTACTTGATCGGCTAATTGTAATGTGTAAAACTCTCCCAGGAGTAACTCTTACTCGCAGCGGGTATCGGGATCCAACTATCTCATAGAAGGTATGCAATCTCATTGCAAATTTCAACACTTGAAATTCCCGATAATTTTGCCCCTAACGTGTTATGACCTTGACGAAAGCCAACAAAGCATAGCCCGCTAGTCAAGTTCAACCCGTACATTTCTTGATTGAATTAAACCCACCCGCACGACCTTTGACGAAAGCCAACAAAGCCGCACGACTACCCTAATCCAATCGCATCATATGCGGCAGATAAGCAGCATATAGCTACCGCACCCTACACCTTGACGAAATCCAACAAATGTAGCATGAATACTATATACAACTTATCTGAAATGACGGAGGGCTACGACAGGTTTTTCTGAAAACCTATTGCGTAATGAACTTGATATCGTTGTAGAATCAAATGACTTTAAAATGGAGTGTTTTTGAGGCTTTTTCTAGTTTTGCTAAAGGGGTCACTCCCGGTGAAGAGATCGTCGGCCCTTTCCCAATCGAATAAGGTGCGGGATATATCATATATATCACTGTGCAAAGCAAAAACTCTTAAAAGCAATCAAAAGACAAACCGAGTGTGTAGCATCTGCCAGTTATTGCTAAAGGAGTCACTCCCGGTGAAGGGATCTCGGTCCTTTCCTTATCGAAGAAGGTGCAGGATATATCATATATACCGCTGTGCAAAGCAAGAACTGTAGCTACCTGTTTTATTTTTGAAATTCGATTCCACAACATCTTAGGTTTCTTTTCTTTCATTAATCACATTAATGAAGTCCCATCATTTAAGTCCACCTAAACATCACAGATAAATACGACGTACACTTATGCCATCCGCACTCGCCTCGATGTCCCCTCGTGCACCGTTAGGTTAGGTGACTAACGGCAGAGCGGGGCAGGGCTAGCGCGGGTGTAAAACATAGGTAACGCCTATATAATATATCATATATACTATATAGTGTATCTATCACAGAACATATCACATGATCACATCACAGATATCGCAGCAGAAGAATCATATGAAATATTGGATATACTAGGACGTCCGTGTTTTCAATACGAGCCAGTATAAAACACGGATTCCATGGTCGCGATGAATAGCCAAACCCACACCCCTAGACCACTACGAGAGCGGCAAGTAACCCTACCAATTCTAGAGTTAGGAGACCCGGACTCGACTCCTCGAGTTGGTCTCCTACTGGACTCCAGAACCCGGTTACTTGTGCCCTCCTCCTTGGGTCTATTCTAGTGCGGAAAAGTAAATAATATACAAACGGTGACATCTTCCACAACCTGGAAGTGCCCCAATAAAAGAATATTACATACAAGTTTTTACATGAATGAAAATGAAAAACACTCATCTCACATAAAACCCCCCGGCTATTCAAACACGACGATCCAATATAACATATCCAGCAATACATAACATCACATGTCATCAACGTAAGTAAACATGCGTATCCCAATTGTCGTTGACATATAGCAACGAAACCGGCGATATCACATATTACACTTACGGTCACAGAAAAGAAAGTGTAAAACTACAACAGTTGGAATCCGCAAACTCTTTAGACATCGCATGCCTAATCAAATGAATTACTTAGACATCGCATGCCTAACAATTGTAAACCCCGCATTTTAGTCTCTTTATCGAAAACTCTTTTCAATATCAAGTCGGGCAATTCAACAAGATTAGCGACATCCTGATCGAATGCTCGTCGCAAACTTTAGTAGACGGCTGCACCCCCGATGTCATCAACGAAGTGCACCAAGGCGGAACACCGCTGCCGCGAGCACCCGAACGGATGCTTTCGGCGACGGGGTTCTTCTACAGTCACTTGGTCGGGGCTAAGGGGTGTAGCTGTCTATTAAGTTTATCGGCGAATATCCGCGTACGCTACGTGATTGCGACGGACTTTTGATCACATCAAAATTCCGTGGCAACCGATCAAGTGAGACTAAAGTGCTAGATTTATAACATTCATTCAGTTATCTCATAACTACTTGTGAATTCCAATTATTGTATCCCATTCCAGATAAATAGAAAATGTTAAACTTTCCGATCGAACATTCAAACACCCAAGTTTTCCCGGAATAGCTCAACACATGAAACAAGTTTAAAAACATCCAGTTCATGCCTCAGTACCAACGGTCCAGCCGTAGAAGGGTCAAGCCAACGCCTCACATGTGGCATGCCGTACTGCCCCAAACCCTAAGGTTCAAAGGGCAGTTCAAGATGGTCACATAATCGAGTTTAGGTTTGTTGTCTTCTAGAGGGACTATCGCATTACTTGCACTACTTAGAACGTTATTAAACCACAGAAAGATCCAACACTTGGAAATTTCTCGACAGGGGAAAAGATGGGTATTTATATCCGGTCGAACTTTTTAACATATTCTAAAAATACCCGGAAAGCCATATAGACAAAGTCTGATAATCCGATCGAATCTACGAACTTCCAATACAACCCAGAAAACTCAACTCTTGAGTGCAAATTAAAAATTCCCAGAAAACTCAGCACCACCAAATAGGAATTACTGTGCAAAATTAAAGAGGTGATGTGGCAAATTGGCCGCGGAACCGCCGCACTAGGCATGCTCGTGCCGCGGTTCCGCCGCAGTTTAGACGAATTGGACGCTCGAATTTCACAGTAATTCTTAAAAACTCCTGCTGATTTTTCTGCATATTTTTAATTTGGAAAAATCCCCGATTTCAAAAATTGAACAGAGAGCATTTTGAGTTAGAGTTTCGATGTTCGTTCGGATTTCAAACGTCGTCTACTCTTCGCCTAAGGCTCTAGCTAGGCTCTGATACCACTGTAGGGTTCCTAGGCACTTTAAGGAGGTTTCACAAGGCATCAATCATTCCAATTTAAAATTTTACAAGTGCCGAGAAACCCTAATACGGATCGTTGACTAGAGTTTAAGGCGAAACATGCAGCTAATTAACAACTTAACTAAGTGAACGGAAATACAACCTTTGTAGATCCGGTCCTCCACCTCCATAGCTCCGCGATGAAGTCCCCTCGTTGCGATTATCAGATCCCGGGCTCTAGCGTCGGCTTTATCGGAGAAATGGGCGGGCTAGGTCGTCGACTTCGATGCCGAAGATGATCTACGTCGAGGCAACACAGGATCAAGCTCCAACTTCACCAAGCCATGAAACTTGTGAAGAAAACACCCTATACTACTTGGCAAGTGGTAGAGGATGAAGAAATAGGAAGTGGGTTCACTTTAGAATTGGATTTCTCACTCTTTATCTCAAGTTGCCATTGATGGAGGCAAGCTTTCTTCCTTTTTGAAGATGATGATGAAGAAGAAAAGGATTATGATAAGAATAATGAGAAAATAGAAAATAGATCATTCTTATCATAATTTCAACCATGGTTAGATGTAGAGAATTAACTAAGGTTAGGTTGAATGGTTAGGGTTAGGAGAAGAAGACAAGAATGGTTGCTTTAGTCAAAGTTGCATGAAGCTTCAAGAAGCTTCATGTATGAAAGCAACCATTTTGTTTTCTTTTCTCATTTTTAATCCAAAATAAATAGATAAATGAATAAGTGAGTAAATCAAAACCCTAACCATTAACATAACCATGGTTTAGGTCTTTACACAAACCCAAGTATGCATGTATCATCAAACATGATATAAACAAGTGCACAAAAGTATATCACATATACATCTTATGCAATTCAAGTGAGAAAATCCATTTAAAGTGAACAAATACTAGTTAATGTAAAGTAATATATCAAATATATAATTATACATTAAATCATTAAATCAACACTTGATTTAACGATCCGGTCATATCGCATATGACCGACTAATATCCAATGTATCGGCTTATCGAATCAATCCTCGATTCGATAACTAGGTTATATCGCATACAACCAATCGATACATTTATCGCGAGAATAGAATACGGTATCACATACACGCATTATTCTCAGTCCCGCACATATCTCATATCCACTCTTATTTCGTTTCGCTTGAGCCAGGAAACCTTTGTGTAGGACTCTAAAGACTCGTCAATACGCCGGCAGCAGGTGATGATCATATCAAACACCCACAAGACGCAAGCGGTCTGCTAAACGTAACGGCCACCCGGATATTGAGCAATCAGAAGATCGACGAGCAAGCCCGCTCACACTCCTGTGAATCCAACCAGTAACACTTACCGTACAGTCCGGTCTGATCGTCTGATATGTCGCATATCTTGCCTAGGGGTGGTAAACGTCAGACCCCAATAGCTCGATAAGTCGTGTCGATATGAGGTCTATAACAGTTCGAGAAACTACAGGTAACACTTACCAGTAAATCTCAGCAACCCTGGCCAGGGATTTCCGGTTATAGCCAATCGAACACAGCGCAACATCAACTCCTTATACCGGGAGAGACGAATCCCCTCCTATCGCTCATTGCCTCCATGTGATTCGGGACTGTACCCAAAAACCACCATTTTGCACGCCCTCTTGGACATGGTAAGGTGGAAATCAAAGCACAGTGGGAACCACACAAGACTCTATGACAATCTCGGATCTACAGACTAACCTGTACCAGTGTCACCAGAGAACTGCCATCTGACGTGAGGTATAATACCATGTGGGAGTTCTCGGCGAGTCTGTCCAGTGTACCCAGTCTCCACTGAGCACCCGTATATCATCTCTGATGTCAAACACCAATGGATATGGGGTCATCCATCGTCCATCTGTATGGGTCGAGAAGGTATACGCTAGTCTACTCTGGTATATCGATGCCCCATCTCGATACACCCACGACTAGGGACCTTGAAGGATGTACTTATGGACTACTATGTCCCCACTAGTATGATCTACATCATAGTCCAGGTAGTCAAGTACACATCCTAAGAGCTTTACCAACATGTAACAGAGAGACAATCAGTATACACGTTAAGGTAAAGAGTAACCAGATAGCATACTATCATGTCGAGCAAGAAAGTCCTCCCTATATATGTCCCAGCATCCACTACAATATACATCCTATGTATAGTAATGGCCTCTGGGGCATACATATAACTAACAGTAGGAACCTAGTTCATCTTATGAACCAATATACACCCAAACTGCCTCTTTGGTAGTATCTTTAATAGCGATGTTACTAGCCTTTATCGTCTAGTTTGCCACGGTATCTAGCTTGGAACTCTTCCAACATACCGTCCCTTTACTGAGGGCAAAGACAATGCCTGCGACTGACACTCAGTCGTCCTTATCACCATGGAACGTTTCCAGTGATTCTCCCCATGATCAACTGATACTATCTCACTATAGTTAGTGAGAATCCTAACATCCATTTAGATCTATCTCATAGATCCAAAACCCAGGATTTAGGAGGTATCACTTTGATCCTATATGGAGAATCTATGTGATAAGAGGAGATCGACCGATCGTAGCATAGGAAACTCTTTTCTTATCAAGAGTATGTTGTCCACGTACGATACGAGGATGACCACCTTACTCTCTACTACCTTTTTGTACATACAAGGTTCATCTACCATTTTGATGAAGTCAAACTCTTTGACTATCATATCAAAACAGACGTTCCAACTCCACGATACCTGCTTTATTATGTAATGCAACTTGCACACATTTCCACTACTCCCACTGTTTACGAAGCCTTCTGGCTGTGTTCTTATTGACGTTCTCTTCTAAATCATTATTTAGAAAAGCTGTCATGGCACCCAACCACCAGATATCGTAGTAATGGTATGTAGCAATGGCAAGTAGGATCTGGATGGACTCAAACATAGCCACTGGAAAAGGTTTCATCATTATCCACGCCTGGTCGATGACGAAAACCTTTAACAAGTCTAGCTTTGAAAGTTTCAACTTTTCCATCTACACCAAGTAATCTTCTCAAGATATACTTGCTGCTGATGGGGATTTAACCTTTCAGATATAGCAGCCAAAGTCCATACTTTGCTGGTGTACATGGATTCCATCTCAGATCGCTAAGCATCCAACCATTCTTACAGAGTCCATACTCTTGATGGCCTGCTCGAATCTAGTTGGGTCATCATCTCATGATGCAATCCTCTCTCCCACTGTCATCGAGAAACCGAAGTATCTCTCAGGCAGGCGAGGAACCCTGCTAGATCGGCGGAGAGGCTGAGGTTCGTCGGGGACTATTGAATCCTCTGGTTCTGTCAAATCATCAGCTGCAGTTTTGTATAGCTGGAACCTTTCCAGTTCTACAGAACTGACCTTGCCTCGATTTTGTCCGAATTTTGCTTTTGACATAGGCCGGACAATCCCAAATCTTAACTTACTTAAGAGATAGGCTCTTCCCATACCATATCTTATATGGAGTGGTAGGCACTGATTTGATTCGAACCTAATTCAATATGTATGCAGCTTCTCAAGTGTACAACCCCAAAAGAGAATAGGTAACTCAGTATTACTCATCATAGAGCACACCATATCATATATGGTGCTATTGCTCCGCCCTGATACACCGTTGTGCTATGGTGTATTCAGAGGAGTAATACTGAGAGAGAATCTCATTTTCTTTTAGAACAGTCCAAGAATTCTATGCATAAGTATTCTCCTCCCTGATCTTATCATAGGACATAATACTTATACCCGTATTTTGGTTCTCTACTTCTAACTTATATTCTGTGAATATCTCAAAAGGTTCGGACTTGTGTTTCAACAGGAACATATGTCTGAATCTTGAGAGATTATCTGAGAATGTAATGAAATACAAAGAACCGGTCTTGGCATGTGTAGACAGGGGATCTTACATATCATCATGTATCAATCCCAAGGGTTTACAAACTCTTTCTCTGTTTCCAGTAAACAGAGCTATGGTCTGTAAGTCCATATTGCGACCCCCGGTGCTTACGGGGAGGCGGAAACGGTATAAAAAACAAATTTTTATCGCAAGAGGCAACATGGACTAAACAAGGTCGGGATCGTGTCTAAACTAAACTAGCAAATACGCTAAAGGGAGTTAGCTACTCGGATGAAGGTTATACCTAAACTTGAACTCCTTCTTCTTGAAATCTTGTAGAGGTTGATGGTTCTGTTTTCGTCGCCTTCTCCCGTCGAAGATGGATCCACCTCGAAGGTTCGACCTTTGGGCTCTTCCTCGATCTTTGAGTGAACTAGGGTTTCCGGCTTGCTAAACCTTGAACCTAGAATGAGTAGAGAGTAACTAGGGTTTGCTTTTCTTTTTAAAGAGAAGGATTCTCAACACATGAGAAGGTTTCTCTTTTTTAGAGGAAGAAGAAGATGAAATGAGGAGAGAGAGAGGTTATGATAGAATGAGCTATATTTTTCTTTCTTGCAACCATAATACCAAAAGAAAAGAATTATCTAATAATAATAATTGAAAATGAGAATAGTTGATGGTAATTTGGAATGACCACTACCATGCTTCATTTAATGAAATGTAAGCATAAATCAAGGAGGACTTTTTAAAGCATGATGGTGGTCAACATTCAACCATGGTCAACAAGTCAACCATGGTCAACAAGTCAACAAAATCAACCATAACAAAATTCTCATTTAATTACTATTATTAATAGATAATTCATAAATCCATTAGGGTTTGGAAAAAGATAACTGTCAACTGTGCATACGCACCTGTTCCGAAACCCTAATGAAAAACCTCATCCTCCGCCTCAAGCAACTGTGCATACACACCTGCATTCTCGTTCCGAGGAACAAGAACACCAAGATATAAAAGCAACCCTCAAAACATATACCGGTATCTGGCTCAAACCAGAGCCTGCCAGTATAATCCGTCCGGACTCCAAACGTGCACAAGTGCGCGGATGAGAACGAACCCTGTCGCAAAACCATGCGACCTCTACTCTGTTTTGCCCAGAGGCGAATACCCTCTGTGTGGGACTCTAAAGACTCGACACTACGCTGGCAGTGGGTTTAACCACAGACCGCAAGCGGCACTAGCTGTGCGTAACGGTCCCCAGGTAGATGCCGACAAGAAGGCTGACGAGGTGAAACCCCATCTGAACTCCTACTGAGTCTGAATGTGACATTCTCCGTACAGTCCGGTCTGTTCGTCTGATACATCGCATGTCGGGCCTAGGGGGCGGTAAAACGTCAGTCCCCCAATAGCGGTATAAGTCGTATCGGAGTGAAGCCCAAAACACCCTGAGATAACACTGGAAACCTACCAGTATATCTCGCTTGCCCTGGCCAGGGACTACTCGTGTAATGGCTCTCCTAGACACAGCGCGATGTCAACCCCTAATACCGGGAGAGACGAATCCTGTCTAACCGTCACTGCCTCCAAGTGCTTCGGGACTGTACCCAACCACTACCTGTTTGCACGACTCCTTTGAGCCGTGGTAGGGTAGTGATCAAAGTGTAGTGGGAACACACTCGAGGCGAAGTGCCAGTATCAAGTCAGCGGACTAAGCTGTACTCATGTCACCTGGGAACTGATAACTGACGATAGGTATAATACCAACCTTTCAGTTCCCGACGAGTCCTGTCCAGTGTACTCATAACCCAACGAGCACCCGTATACTATCTCCAGTACGACGTACTGATGGCTGTGGGACAGACCATCTCCCACACTGGGATGAGAAGCGCATACGCTAGTCTACTTCGGAGTATCGATGCCCTGTCTCGATAGTCCTACGACTAGGGACCTGTATAAGGATGTGCCTATAGATTACCCAGCCCCCACTAGTGTGACTGCCATCACAACGCTGGTAATCAAGCAAAGATCCTAAGGGCTCCACTAATGCGTATAAGTGATATACTGAAATAAACACAAGTACACATTGAAGTAGAAACAAACCAAGTAGCATACTACTATATTGAGCAAGATTGTTTATACAAGGTGAATATCCCAAGCTTCCATTAAGTAATATACAAACTAGTATGATACAGTAATGGCCTCTAGGGTATATACACTAACAATCTCCCACTTGCACTAAGGCCATGTACTGGCGTATCGAAGACCTATCATCTCGATCAGCCGCTCGAACTGAGTCTGTGGTAGGGCCTTGGTGAATGGATCTGCAGTGTTCTCTTCTGAAGTAACCCTCCGAACCTCGATCTCCTTGCGATCCACGATCTCCCTGATCAGGTGATACCGCCTCAAGATGTGCCTGGATCTCTGATGGGACCTGGGTTCCTTTGCTAAAGCTATAGCCCCGTTGTTGTCGCAATACAGAGGTACTGGGTCAACAATGGACGGAACCACCTGAAGTTCTTTTAAGAACTTCCTTATCCAGACAGCTTCTTTTGCGGCATCAGATGCAGCGATGTATTCCACTTCCATAGTCGAGTCTGCAACGGTTTCCTGTTTGGAACTCTTCCAACACACCGCCCCTCCATTAAGGGTAAAGACAAAACCCGACATGGACTTGAAATCATCCTTGTCACTCTGGAAGCTGGAGTCAGCAAAGCCCTCAATCTGGAGGTCTTTTCCGCCATACACCAAGAACATCTCCTTAGTCCTTCTCAGGTACTTGAGAATGTTCTTTACTGCTATCCAATGTTTCTCCCCAGGGTTTGACTGATACCGGCTTACTACACTCAGTGCATAAGCTACATCCGGTCTGGTACACAACATCGCATACATTATAGAGCCTACCGCAGAAGCGTAGGGTATAATAGACATGCGATCCTTCTCCAAATCAGTCTTGGGAGACATCTCTTTAGAGAGGGTGATCCCGTGACAAGCCGGTAGGTTACCGCGCTTGGAATCTTCCATACTGAATCTTTTCAGTACGGTGTCGATGTACCTGGACTGTGAAAGTCCTAATATCCTCTTGGATCTATCACGATGGATCCGGATCCCCAGGATGTAAGAGGCATCACCCAGGTCTTTCATGGAGAACCTGTGTGACAAGAAACCCTTGACAGATTGTAGCATAGGAATGTCATTTCCTATTAAGAGAATGTCATCCACGTATAAAACAAGGAATACCACAGTTCTCGCTACAAATCTACTATAGATGCATGGTTCATCTGGATTTTTGATAAAGTCAAATTCCTTGACCGTCTCATCAAAACAGATGTTCCAACTCCGCGATGCCTGCTTTAGTCCATAGATGGACTTAAGCAACTTGCACACCTTTCCGCTGCTCCCACTCTGAATGAAACCCTCTGGCTGATCCATATAGACACACTCCTCTAAATTTCCATTTAGAAAAGCGGTTTTTACGTCCATCTGCCAAATCTCATAATCGTGGAAAGCAGCAATGGCAAGAAGGATCCGAATAGATTTCAGCATAGCCACTGGAGAAAAGGTTTCGTCATAGTCCAAGCCAGGTCTTTGACGGAAACCCTTTGCTACAAGTCTAGCTTTATAGGTCTCAACCTGTCCATCTACACCAATCTTCCTTTTGAAGATCCACTTGCATCCTACGGGTTTTACCCCGTCTGGAGCAATGTCCAACGTCTATACTTTGTTGGTGTACATGGACTCCATTTCGGTCCGCATTGCATCCAGCCATTTTACCGAGTCAACGCTCTGAACGGCCTGTTGGAAGCTAGTAGGCTCATCATAGTCTATGATGCAATCCTCTCTATCCCCGTCTATGAGAAAACTGTAGTATCTCTCGGGCGGATGAGACTGCCTATTACTTCTGTGGAGCGGCGTAGGAATATCCTGTTCATTTGAACCCTCTGGTTCCACTAAGCTTTCAGTAATAGTTTGTGGTTCTGGAATTTCTTCCAGTTCTACTGTGCTCCCACTTATCTGGTTTTCCAAAAACTCAGTTTCCAAGAAGTAGGCATGACGAGAAACAAGAACTATTTGTTCCTCTTCACAGTAGAAGAAATATCCCTTGGAGTTCTTTGGATATCCCACGAACTTACACTGTACTGAGCGTGCCTCGAGCTTGTCCGCATGCTGCTTTTTAACAAAAGCTGGACATCCCCAAGTCTTGATGTGACTGAGATGGGGCCTCTTCCCACACCACATCTCATATGGTGTAGTAGGCACAGTCTTAGTAGGAACTCGGTTCAATAGGTACGCAGCTGATTCTAGTGCATACCCCTAGAATGATCGCGGTAACTCAGCGTTACTCATCATGGACCGTACCATATCCAATAGGGTTCGGTTCCGTCTTTCCGATACACCGTTATGTTGCGGAGTGTATGGAGGAGTAAGCTGAGAGAGAATCCCATTCTCTTTTAAGTAATTCAGGAACTCGGCACTTAAGTATTCTCCACCTCGATCCGATCTTAGAATCTTGATACTTTTGCCGGTTTGTTTTTCAACTTCATTCTTATATTCCTGGAATTTTTCAAAAGCTTCGGACTTATGTTTCATTAAGAAGACATAACCGTATCTTGAAAAATCATCCGTAAAAGTAATGAAGTAAGAATAACCGCTTCGCGCATGTGTAGACATTGGACCGCACACGTCGCTGTGTACGAGTCCCAAGAGCTCGCTCGCTCTTACTCCGTGTCCAGTGAACGGAGTCTTTGTCATCTTTCCTTTGAGACAGGATTGACAAGTGGCATATGATTGATATTCGAACGGATCCAAATATCCTTCTGTATGTAACTTAGTCAACCTTCTCTCATTGATGTGACCCAGTCTACAATGCCATAAGAAAGTCTGATTGATATCTGGAGACTTTCTTTTGTGTGTATTCTGGACATTGAAAATCTGTGGTAGGTTTAATACGTATATACCATTGCTCAGTGTACCAGACCCAATCAGAACTTGATTAAGGCGAATGTTTACAACATTACTTACAAACGCAAATTCATAACCTTCTTTAGAAACCAAAGATACAGAAATGATATTACAAGTTGCGTTGGGTACAAAAAAGCAATTACGCAAAACCAAAACATGCCCATCTGACATTCCCAGGTGATAGTCCCCCACGGCTTTAGCATCCATGCTAGCTCCGTTCGCAACTCTGAGGGTCATGTCACCTTCCTTCAAAAACCTACGGTTTCTCAACGCCTGCAAAGAATTACAGATATGAGATCCTGATCCGGTATCCAATACCCAGGAAGTAGAGTTTATAGAAAGACAGTTTTCAATAACATACACACCTGAAGCTGAAGCCGCAACCTGCTTCAGTTCCTGTGTCCTGGCCTTCCAAGCCCTGCAATCTTTCTTCCAGTGTCCACTCTTATGACAATAGAAGCATTCTTCTTTTCCAACAAGCTTCCCCGCTATCTTTGTTGCCTTTTCCTTTCCCTTCGTACCCACTTTACTAACACCGCCTCTTGGTTTGGCGGGGGCTTTCTTCCTCTTTCCCTTGGCTTTCGCCTTGGACCTAGAGGAAGAAGATCCTCCTACAAATAAAGCGGGTGTATCCCTACCCTTCTGTAGGGTGCCCTCTGCGCTCCTCAGCATGTTGAGGAGTTCTGAAAGTTCAACTTCCTTTTCTTGCAAGTTGAAATTCAGTATGAACTGGGCGTAAGTGGATGGAAGGGACTGGAGAATTATATCCGTATATAGTTCACTGTCCAACATGGTCCCAAGTTCCGTGAGCTCCTCAGTGTAGCCAATCATCTTAAGCACGTGGTCCGCTACCGATGATCCGACGGCCAACTTAGTCGAAAATAACTTCTTCGACACTTCGTATCTTGCGATACGAGACTGCTCTCCATACAGTTCTTTTGTATGAAGAAATATGGATTCCAAATCCATATTCTCGTGCCTCCTCTGATGGTCGTTGTCCATCGAGGCAAGTACGAGGCACCTGGCCTTCGCGCTATCAATCTCCCAAGTCTTACGGATTTCCTTATCCGCGACGCTGGAGGTGGGACCTGGGACGGGGGGAGCTTTGGTGTAAGAAGATACCCCAGCTTGTCGTAAGTGATTGCCAATTTGACATTCCTGAGCCAATCTTTGTAGTTTGGCCCTGTCAGTATGTTTTTATCTAGAAGTAACTTAAGTCCAGTCATTTCGATTTGGTCGCTGCAGGGGGGAGAGAAGAAACACTTTAGCACGATGCTCTTGCAAGTTTAGAATGGTTTTTAATTTGTCTAAACAGGATGGCTCCCACTGTCTCTCGAATCCCTCCTCAAACCACAAAGGAAGAATTAGCTGGGATCAATCCCACCGTACAATACTTGCTTAACCGTTCAGCCAGGCCAGTGTCGGTACTTCGAGGGAGGTTTTCCAACGCTTTCACGAAGTTCCTTAATTAAATAACCTCTTTTCCCTGGGGGCGTAGCCCCGCTAACACCTTTCTAGGCACCTACTAGGTTTATAGCATTGATCGTTTAGTGAGAAATTTCCCGAGGAGTAGCATATACTCACAGTAGGATCGGGATCCAAATATCATCGCGTGACGAAAATGAAGGAATCCTACCATAATCATCACACTCCAAATGGTATGCAAATCTAGCAAGTTTCAGTACTTATGAAACTCCCGATGTGGATTTTTGCCCCATGCTCTTATGACCTTGACTTTGGCCAACAAATCATAAGTCACATGTCAAGTTCTTCCCGTCGTTTTCCAGGTTAATTTGAATCCACCCGTACATACCCTTGACTTTGGCCAACAAGGCAGTACGACTGTTCCAAATTAACGCATCTATCTATGCTGCACATGAATATCCAATAGCTACCAATCACTATGCCTTGACTTTGGCCAACAAACACAGCTTGAATACTATTGACTATTTATGTGAAACGACGGAGGGCTACGAATGGTTTTGGTAAAACCGTGAACGTAGTGAACTTGATATAATCGATGGAACGAGATAGCTTTTAGAAGGAGTGGCTCAAGCTCCGCATTTAAAAGTTAGTTTTGAAAAGAACCGAGTGGTTTTTCGAAAGTGTTCCATCGACTTAAACTTGGTTTATTATCTTGCATTAGTTCTTTTAATGCGTGATATTCTTGCATTAGTTCTTTTAATGCGTCCCATCATTTAATCCTACCATTGCAGAAAACAACCAAAATATGACGTACGCTTATGCCATTCGCATTCGCCACGGGGTCCCGTCATCACTCGTTAGGTTACTTAACTAACGACAGAGCGGGGGCTGGGCTAGCGCGGCTGTAAAACATAAGCAACGCCTAAATAGAAAGCAATGATAGACATTACATATCACAGATGAATACATTGGATATACTAGCAATCCGCAATCCTTTCGAGCCTGCAATGAAAAGCGGATTACACGGTCGCGGTGAATAGCCAAATACCCCACCCAAGACCCCTACGGGTGCGGCAAACTACCCGCCAAGTACCCGGTAGTTTGTGCACCCCTCCATGGGTCTATCCTAGGAGCAAAAACAGTAAAAAGAATTATACAATGACGGCTACAACCCCGACCCGGTTGTGCGGCCAAACAAATAATATTATTACATCAATTTACATTTACAATGAATGAAAGAAAAACAAAAGCTCATCTCACATCCACCCCGGCTATTCACCCGCGACAGTCCAACACATTCATATACACAATCCAACATCAAACACAGATCATGTATAACCCCGACTAATCGACTTATAGCGATTAGCCGACGTTCAATACATGCAAACATCACAGATATAACCAACATAGCCAAAGTGCAGTGAAGTTCGGAAAAAATACGGAATTATAGGACCCCAAAAGTGAATTTCTGTTCTGGAAAATCTGGGTACATATAATACATCTTAAAAATCCCAAAATCCCACCAGAAGAACACTGCACGAAAAACGATGCACAGAAGACGACAAACCGCGGCGCTTCCGCGGCAAATGCCTACCTCGTGCGGCGGAAGCGCGGCGGTTTGAATGAATTAGGTCAACGTTTTTCTTGTGTGTTCAAACAAAACCCTGAGCCGAATTTACAAGTATAAAGTTTTTCATTTTGAGCAGAAAAAATTTCAACAGAAACTTAGGGTTTTGGTTTTTCCGGTTTTGTGATTTTTTTCGGTTCCGAACTTCGTTACACTTCACTACCAAGCTAGTTTAAGTTTAGTTAGGCTCTGATACCACTGTAAGTCCATATTGCGACCCCCGGTGCTTACGGGGAGGCGGAAACGGTATAAAAAACAAATTTTTATCGCAAGAGGCAACATGGACTAAACAAGGTCGGGATCGTGTCTAAACTAAACTAGCAAATACGCTAAAGGGAGTTAGCTACTCGGATGAAGGTTATACCTAAACTTGAACTCCTTCTTCTTGAAATCTTGTAGAGGTTGATGGTTCTGTTTTCGTCGCCTTCTCCCGTCGAAGATGGATCCACCTCGAAGGTTCGACCTTTGGGCTCTTCCTCGATCTTTGAGTGAACTAGGGTTTCCGGCTTGCTAAACCTTGAACCTAGAATGAGTAGAGAGTAACTAGGGTTTGCTTTTCTTTTTAAAGAGAAGGATTCTCAACACATGAGAAGGTTTCTCTTTTTTAGAGGAAGAAGAAGATGAAATGAGGAGAGAGAGAGGTTATGATAGAATGAGCTATATTTTTCTTTCTTGCAACAATAATGCCAAAAGAAAAGAATTATCTAATAATAATAATTGAAAATGAGAATAGTTGATGGTAATTTGGAATGACCACTACCATGCTTCATTTAATGAAATGTAAGCATAAATCAAGGAGGACTTTTTAAAGCATGATGGTGGTCAACATTCAACCATGGTCAACAAGTCAACCATGGTCAACAAGTCAACAAAATCAACCATAAGAAAATTCTCATTTAATTACTATTATTAATAGATAATTCATAAATCCATTAGGGTTTGGAAAAAGATAACTGTCAACTGTGCATACGCACCTGTTCCGAAACCCTAATGAAAAACCTCATCCTCCGCCTCAAGCAACTGTGCATACACACCTGCATTCTCGTTCCGAGGAACAAGAACACCAAGATATAAAAGCAACCCTCAAAACATATACCGGTATCTGGCTCAAACCAGAGCCTGCCAGTATAATCCGTCCGGACTCCAAACGTGCACAAGTGCGCGGATGAGAACGAACCCTGTCGCAAAACCATGCGACCTCTACTCTGTTTTTCCCAGAGGCGAATACCCTCTGTGTGGGACTCTAAAGACTCAACACTACGCTGGCAGTGGGTTTAACCACAGACCGCAAGCGGCACTAGCTGTGCGTAACGGTCCCCAGGTAGATGCCGACAAGAAGGCTGACGAGGTGAAACCCCATCTGAACTCCCACTGAGTCTGAATGTGACATTCTCCGTACAGTCCGGTCTGTTCGTCTGATACATCGCATGTCGGGCCTAGGGGGCGGTAAAACGTCAGTCCCCCAATAGCGGTACAAGTCGTGTCGGAGTGAAGCCCAAAACACCCTGAGATAACACTGGAAACCTACCAGTATATCTCGCTTGCCCTGGCCAGGGACTACTCGTGTAATGGCTCTCCTAGACACAGCGCGATGTCAACCCCCAATACCGGGAGAGACGAATCCTGTCTAACCGTCACTGCCTCCAAGTGCTTCGGGACTGTACCCAACCACTACCTGTTTGCACGACTCCTTTGAGCCGTGGTAGGGTAGTGATCAAAGTGTAGTGGGAACACACTCGAGGCGAAGTGCCAGTATCAAGTCAGCGGACTAAGCTGTACTCATGTCACCTGGGAACTGATAACTGACGATAGGTATAATACCAACCTTTCAGTTCCCGACGAGTCCTGTCCAGTGTACTCGTAACCCAACGAGCACCCGTATACTACCTCCAGTACGACGTACTGATGGCTGTGGGACAGACCATCTCCCACACTGGGATGAGAAGCGCATACGCTAGTCTACTCCGGAGTATCGATGCCCTGTCTCGATAGTCCTACGACTAGGGACCTGTATAAGGATGTGCCTATAGATTACCCAGCCCCCACTAGTGTGACTGCCATCACAACGCTGGTAATCAAGCAAAGATCCTAAGGGCTCCACTAATGCGTATAAGTGATATACTGAAATAAACACAAGTACACATTGAAGTAGAAACAAACCAAGTAGCATACTACTATATTGAGCAAGATTGTTTATACAAGGTGAATATCCCAAGCTTCCATTAAGTAATATACAAACTAGTATGATACAGTAATGGCCTCTAGGGCATATACACTAACATGGCCATCTTATCTTTGTGACATGACTGGCAAGTTTCATAAGATGTAAATTAAAACTGATTTAAATATGCATCTAAAATATAACTTCAGCCAGTCGGGTCGCATTGATATGACCTAGTCTACAATGCCTCAAGAAGGATTCATTAATTTCTGAACTCGTCCTCTTGTGTGTGTTCTGTATACTAGGAACTGTATTTTGATTTAGAACATCAATGCTTTTAGATAACGTGCCTGAACCGATCAACTTTTGATATAGGAAATGTTCAAAACATTATTCATCAATACAAAATTTTATCATTTCTTTAATAAATAAAGAGATTGATATGATTTTGTATATCAGGTTCGGTATCTAATAACATTCGTTCAGAATCAATGTACTGGTCATACAGGGTGACAGTGACCAACAGACTTGGCTGCAACACTTGCCCCGTTTTCTGTCTCATGAAACTTATCACCTGTTCTCAGTTCTCTACCCTTTTGTAGCCCTATGTAACAGATTACATATCTGGGATCCTGATCCGGTATCAAATACCCAGGATGCAGAGGATTCTGAGAAACAGTTCTTTGTAACGAACACACCCGAAGAAGATGCATCATATGCACTTTCTTCGTTTGGGCGGCATAGGACTTCTGGTATTCCCCTATTTCCTGCTCTGTCTTATAACAATTATAAGTTGGAGCGGGACCAACGTTCCCCAGCTCAGTATAACAAGCGGGTTCGGTCAATACATCCATATTATTATCTTGATTAAGTTGTGATATGGTCGCTACCAGGAGAGAGAGAGAGAAGAAAATACTCTGCGTGCGCTCTTGCAAGATTAGATTGGTTATATATATTTTATCTAATCAGGATGGCTCCCACCGTTTTTATCAAATCTTCCTTCAAACCCTAAAAGGAAAGACTAGCCGGGATTAATTACACTCTACAAGCTCACCAATCTTTCAGCCAGGCCAGTGTCGGTACTTTAAGGGAGGTTCCCCGTGCTTTTGCACGGACCTAATTACAGTAAACCTCGTTTTCCCAGAGGCGTAACCCCGTTGACACCTTTCTAGACACCTACTTGATCGGCTAATTGTAAAGTGCAAAACTCTCTCAGGAGTAACAATTACTCGCAGTGGGTATCGGGATCCAACTATCATATAGAAGGTATGCAATCTCATTGCATGTTTCAACACTTGAAATTCCCGATAAAGGTTTTTACCCCTAGCACCTATGACCTTAACTATGGTCAACAAATCATAAGCACTAGTCAAGTTCTACCCGTCATTTCGTGATTAATTAGACCCACCCACATGACCCTTAACTAAGGTCAACAAAGTCACGCGACTGTCCTAACTAATCGCATCATATGCGGTGTAGGAAGACATCACTTAGCTACCGTACACTGTGCCTTGACTATGGTCAACAAACACGGCACGAATACTAAGTACTCTACTGTAAGTGCACGGCGGCGCCCTGGCCGTCAATCCGACGCCGGAATGTGGAAGCGTTGATTTACTTTAACTTTCCAAAAACCGGCACCACCGCGCACTATAAACCCGGATCGTGCCATTAAACTAGTCCTAGCTAAAGATAAGATGGGGAAGAGAGATATACCGAGCGATCCGTATTCTCCGGTCTTCTCGCCGTCGTCCCGATCTTCCCGCGGAATCTCCGGTCTCCACCAAGTCGCCGGAAGGGCACCACGTCGCCCGCTACTTTTACGGGCTCCCACCTCTATACCGAGGCAACTCGGGCACGAAGTTGGCGAGCCGACTTGCCCAAGGTTTGCTGTAGAATATATTGTAGAAACATGTCTCATTTGGGGTAGTGGATGTTTCCTTTGGTGGAGGGATGAACTATGGAGTTTTTCTTGGGAATTTTGGTGAAAGAAAATGATATGAGATCAACCAAAAATCACCCACACCAAAAATGGGACAGCCCTCAAGGAGCTTGGCCGGCCATGCATGAATGGAGAGGAGAGCGTGAATGAGGGAGTGTATGAAAAAAGATAGGCACAAGAATAATGCAAGTGAGAGGAATGGTCATCATGCAAGAATCATCATCACTAGCAAAACCAACACACCAAACCCACCATCATGACCCTCCATCATCACTCACAAAAGTCAAGTCATCATGGAGTCAAAACAAGTCAATGGATGGTGCACCATCATGAAAACCATCATGATGCAACTATATGCAAAGAGAACCCTCCATAATGCTTATTTGCACAAATGCAAATAAGCCCTCTTCCACCAATCTTCGGCCAATGAAAAATACAAACGAAAATGGCCGAAACGGAAAACAAACTGGCAACCCCAGAAAACTGGTCCCGCAATAAATTACAGGAAAACCCCGAAACTGTGTATACACACCCGCATCTGTAATCCTACCGAATACAAATGCAATGAGACAAAATCTACACTGTACTATACTAGGATCCGGCTTAAACCAAAGCCCGCTAGTATTAACCGTTCGATCCTGATCCGTGCAATACCGCACGTATCTGATTAAACCCTGCCATATCTCCATACGGCCTCTACAGCGTTTCGCCCGAAAACTTGAGCAACTGAATGTGGGGGACTCTAAAGACTCGTCAATACTATGGCTGTGGATTTAACCACTAGCACGTCAGAGGTATTAGCCATACGTGACGGGCTACCAGCTATTGACTAAAAAGTGACGTCGATGAGCGAACTCATCCTGACACCCTACTGAGCCTGTCAGTGACAATATCCGTACAGTCCGGTCCGTTCGTCTATGAGCATCGCATGGCGGGCCTAGGGGGTTGGTAAAAGTCAGACCCCCAAAGACGGTACAAGTCGTGTCAGAGATCAGCCCAGAACACCCTGAGATACTACTGGAATACCTACCAGTAAATCTCCTGCTTTGGCCAAAGACTTTTCATGTTCGGGTTCTCCTAGACACAGCGCGACCTCACCCCCAATACCGGGAGAGACGAACCCCCGAAGATCCGCTCACTGCCTCCATGTGGCTCGGGACTGTACCCAACTAAAACCTGTTTGCACGTCTCCTTTGAGCGTGGTAGGGTAGTAATCAAAGTACAGTGGGAACTCACACGAGACAAATGACGATCCTCAGGTCGATGAACTAACCTGTACACATGTCACCAGGGAACTGCTATCTGACGTTGGTATAAGACTAATTAGCATGTTCCCGGTGAGTCCTGTTCGGTGTACTCATAATCTAATGAGCACCTGTATACATCTTAGGTGATCCAACTAACACCAGTGGCTTGTGAGACCGGCCACCGCTCCTCGTCGGGGTCTCGAATGTATACACTAGTCTACTCTGGAGAATCGATGCCCTGTCTCGAAACTCCCACGACTAGGGACCTTTTAAGGATGTGCTTATAGACTACCAGCTCTCACGTATATGATCGCCCTCATACTGCTGGCAGTCAAGCAAGAATCCTAGGGGCTCTATCAACGTGCAATAGTGACATATCAGGTCACCTAAAGCAGTACACGATGATAAAGATAAACCAGATAGCATACATCATCTTGAGTAAGACTGTCCTACCGGGATAGGTCCTCCCTCAATCATTGCAATCACGTGCCTGTGATCCAATAATTGACTCTGAGGGCACTATCTCCCACAATCTCCCACTTGCACTCAAGGCTAATTATTGCGATGTCGTATACTCACAGCGCGTGTGATACCGAACACCCAACTCCTCTACTAGTCAGTCTCACAAAACCTGTTTGCGAAACTATTGCGTTCGAGGAATAGCCTCAGTGAGTGGATCCGCTTTGTTGTTTCTTTCTATGTCTCTCTATATCTCAAGTTCGCGGAGAAACCCATCTCCCGAAATGAGCAATACCTGTCTTCGAATGTGTCTGGATGTCTGATGGGACCTAGCTCATAAATGAACTCCAAATCCAAACTTTTTAGACTGTATCGTCAACTGAACTTAATCAGTATCCTGCGCCATGCCTCCCTCAGTATTGTCTTGGACCACCTGTCCAAAATACTGCCCCTCATCAGAAGGAAAACTATAACTCTGACAACCTCCTTGTCGTCCAGGTCACCTTGGAAGCCTGGAATGATAACTGTCTCCCGAATGAGGCTGTCGTTATCATATCTCTAGAACATCCACTTATGTTCTAAAACTGCTTCCGACTGTTTCTCTAGGATAGGATCAATGTCAACTTATTGCATCTAGTGCAAGAACAACATCTGGTGTGGTACTTGACATCTCATGATTGACTCAATTGCCTGAGCAAGTGATCTGCCAATCATGCACATCCCTCTCCCCTTTAGTCTATAAGACACCTTTAGAGAGGGTGACTCCATCACCTGCAGGTACACTACCATGCCTGGAGTCGTCCATTCTAAATACTCTTAGAATGCTGTCTAAGTACCCTTAATTTAGGAGACCACCCAAATCTATATCTAAAACCATAGATCTAGTAACCAGAATGTCTGATATACTGTCCTAGTCCCATGTGGAGAAACCACTGTGCGACGACCAAAGTATAACCGATCGTAGTATAGGAGTTTCTTTTCCTACTCTGTGTATGTCATCCAAATACCATAACATCACACCCTACTACCTTCTCAACAGATCCATCCTCTATTCTGATGAAGTCAAACCTATGACTGTCACATCAGAAATTGATGATCTATCTCCGCTGTATCTGCTTTAGTCCAAAAATAGACATAAGCCACCAGTCCACCAATGCTTCCGCTGCTCCCACGGATCATGACAACCCTCTGGCAGAGTCATATAGACGTACACTTCTAAAGCCAGTTTAGAATGACGCTATACTCATCCTCCTGCCGGGTCTCACAGTCTGGAACAACAGCTATGGCAAGTCTGGATAAACAAGAACTTCCCTGTCACCGTCCTTGAGGCTACCGGAGTACCTCTTGGGTGCCTGAAGTTACCCACCTTATCTGCGGAGTGGCCAATAGAATGTCAAACCAGATTGAATATTTAGGTTCCTATCAAATCTTCAGTAATCGTTTGTGGTTCTGGAATCACTTCCAGTTTTACCATAATCCCACTACTGTTTTCTGAAAAAATCCATTTTTATTAAAACTGTGGCGTGTCTAGAACAATATCACTATTGATCTTCCAGATGGTAGAAAGTCAACCCTCGTCATAGCCTGGGTCAACCCAAAAACAGCCATTACAAACGTGCCGTGAGTTGTCCAGTGTCTGGTTTTAATCATAAGCCGGACAAATCCCCGTACCTTAACATCGTTAAGATATGAACTGTTCTACATCCAATATAGAACCAGAGGCACTGATTTAATTGAACCAGATTCAAATCATGCAGCTGTCTCCAGTGCATGTCAACTAAATGGAAAGAGGCCGATCAGCGTTACTCAACTTAGGAATGCTTCCAATTATGAGTAACCTGAAAGAGAAGCAAGTTCTCTTAATCATTACTATCAACTGAATACCATACTCAAGTATCTACATCTTCGATCACTTTGAAGAATCCCGATACTTGCAACACCTGGTTCTCTACTTTATTCAAATACCTATAACTTCTCAAAATTCGGACCCTGTGTTTCCACAAAACACCTGTCTAAAAACTAGAGAAGTCATAAGTAAACCGAATATAGTACGAGGACCAACCCCTCTGTCCTAATGGACACTGGACAACATACAATACTCTGTATAAGTCCCTTGAGTCTAATAACTCAATCCTTGTGTGTCGTAGGTTGAAAACTGTACCTTTGGTTATGAAGAATTACACCGCTGTTTAATGCTCCTTACCTAACCATCCACTGATATAGGTAAATGTCATAGACATAATTTCAAAAAGGTATATCTCACTCTATGAAAATAGATATACAGATATATCAATTTGAAATTGGTGCACAACGGCGGATATTCAAAACCAAATATTTGCCATCCGGCAAACAACCCAGGTGACTTCCTCAAATATCACCGATTACAACGAATCCCGATATAATGAGGATGATCACCTAATTCCCAATAACTTACTCCCACTCATCATCTGTAAAACCATACAGATGTGAGAATCATACATGGTAAATACATACCCTGGAGCAAGTGTATAATTGGGAAATCAGTTTTCCTTTAACTGTACACAGTGAAACTGAAACATTGAAATGTTTCGATGGGGTATCCCGGTATTCCTAGTAATGCCTCTTCCATATTCACGACTGTAACCGTATAATTCTTTGCCACCTCTCCAAATCCCTTTATATGTCTTTAGTCATTACCTTCTTTACACCCCTTTAGGCCAAATGGTTTTCTTCCTTCCTTACCGTTCGGCACCAGCCTATGGTTTGGAAGAAGACTATCCAATAAGCATAATGGGTGTACTGTCCTAATCCTAGGAACGCTCACAATGCGAGAGAAGGTGAAGATAAAAGACAACCGAATAAACCTTATTCCTATTTCTCCTAAACCAGAATCCATCCCCGAACTGGAACAAGTTCCTTTCGAGTTCGTATATAACCATACGATGGAGTATCCAATAAACTGTGGATCTTCGTAGTGATACGGAGTGTACTGGAGAAATACAAAGGTGATTTAGGATTGGCGAATAAATACTTGGTTTGGTCGTGAATAGCAGTCACAATTTATTTTGCCCTCTTACTAATCCCTTTCTTTGTCTTAACCCAATACCTTCTGTACACCGTTTAGGCTAACTGGTTTTCTTAATTCCCTACCGGTCGGCACTAGTCTAAGGTTTGGAAGAAGACTATCCAATTTGCGTAATAGGTGTACTATCTCCTAAACCAAGGAGTACTCGCAACCTGAGAGATGGTAAAAGGAAAAGACAACTGAATAGTCCTATCTGTTTTCTCCAGAACCGGAAACCATCCCCGAATAAATTCCTTCGAGTTCGTATCTAACCATACGATGGTTTTGTCCAATGGAAGTGGACGTTCGTAGTAATACGGGGTGTCCTGGAGAAAAGGGTAAAAGTAGGAGTGGCAATGAGGTTTGCAACTCTGACAATCCAAAAGCCAGTGTTTTAGAAGGTTCGGTCAATTTGGTCACTGAGTCATAGTCTAGGGTCGGGTCAATGGGTCGCTGCCAAAGAGAGAGAGAAAAGAAACACTCAGCGTGCACTGTAACCTAGATGAGAATGGTTACCAATTTATCTAATCAGGAAACCTCCCACTGTACCGTCAAATTCTCCTCCAAACCTGAAAGAAGAATTAGTCGGGGTCACCCGAGGAGTAAACTAACTCATCAGTGGGAATCGGGATCCAACTATCATCGCATGATAACGTGAGGGAATCTGCTCACGTCATCACACTCCAGAAGGTATGCGCATATCTGGCAAGTTTCAGTTTCTTTAGAAACTCCCGATGTGATTTTTGCCCCATGCTCTTATGACCTTGGCGTGAGGTCAAAATATCATAAGTCACATGTCAAGTTCTACCCGTCATTCTCCAGGTTGATTTAAACCCACCCGTACATACCCTTGACGTAGGCTAAAATAGTAGTACGACTGTCCCAAACCAACGCATCTATCATATGCAACAGATAAATACCCGGCAGCTACCAATCACTATGCCTTGGCGTGAGGTCAAAATACATAGCTTGAATACTACCGAATATTTAACTGAAATGACGGAGAGCTACGAATAGTTTCCGGCGAAAACCTTTAACGTAATGAACTTGATATCGTTGAAGGAACATGATAGCTTTTAAAAATATAGTGACAAAAACCTTTGCTAAAGAGGTCACTCCCGGTGAAGGGATCTCGGCTCTTTCCCCGTAGAATGAGTTTCAGGATATTCCAACTGAATACCATGGTGCAAAGCAAAAGTAATCGGCTATAGTGAAGTTATTGCCCTGACGCAAACTTTTTGTCCAAGGGGTCACTCCCGGTGAAGGGATCTCGGCCCTTGCCTCGTCGACTGAGGAGCAGGATATTCCAACTGAATACCACGATGCAAAACAAAAGTGAACGTCCTTGCAATAACAGCTTTTTGAAAAGTGTTCCAACAACATCAGATTAGGTTTGTTTAACTTTCATTGATCCGAATCAACGCAGTCCCATCAATTGATCACACCACAAAGAACGAAAATATACTGATGTACGTATATGCCATCCGCATTCGCCACTGGGTCCCGTCATTACCCGTTAGGTTAGCCAACTAACGATAGAGTGGGGACTGGACTAGCGCGGATGCAAAACATATACAACATCTACTAATATATATATATATCAATATATAATATTTCGCTCAAGGCGTGATAAAAATGCAACATCACAGAAATGTACAGCATCACAGAACAATACAGATATCTGGGATCCCCGGGTTTCACAGAGCCACTACTGAAACCCAACGTTCCCCTGGTCATGTGGATAGCCTGTGCAATGAAATCCTAGACCCCTATGGGCGCGGCAAGTTACCCGCCAAAACCTGAAGCGAGGCAGCCCCCTTCAGCAACGTGAATGGACCACCCAGCACTTCACGGAATCCGGTAACTTGGGCACCCCTCCTGGGTCAACCTGTACCCCCTGCGAGTGCGGCGAATAGCCCGCCAATTCTAGAGTGAAGCCCCCTCCATCTCAATGCCATGAGATGTGGGCCCGTTGCCCTCTAGAACCCGGCTATCCGTGCACCCCTCCTTGGGGTAATCCTAGTACAGAAAGTAAAATATACATACAACGGGTACATCGACCGCAACCTGGTCGTGCCCCAAAATAATAATACAATCAGGCAGTGACGGCAGTCCACATGTCGGACGCTCGCCCCGCAATATCAAATGTACATAATACAACAAAAACTGTACCAGCATTGCATCCAGGCTATCCCCCACGACCAATCCGCAACATCACAGCAATACACAGAACATCAACGTGAATGTCACGTTCGCAAATCTGTCTAATCGGGCTATAGCAGTTAGACAGGATTTACCGATCAAGTGACATTCACGGTCGCAGATATAATGTAAATACTGTGAACTAATGTGTTTAAAATATCCGATCGATCAAATTTTATCAAGTGGGCCCCAAACTTTACTGTAGCACTTAAAGAAATTCTGGGCCCAAAAAGAATGTTCCAAAAACCCTATTTTCAAGTTAGGAGCTTTTTGCAAAATTTTGGTATACTGAACAGTTCAAGTCGCGGCGGAACCGTGGCCCAAGCATGGGTTTGGCCGCGGTTCCGCGGTCGTTTAGACTGTTCACGAGACCAAATTTTCTCAGAATTCTTAAAATTCCCTGCACATCATTCTGCAACTACCTGAAGAATTTTTGGAGCCGAAAAAATTTCGACAGAAAACTGATGTGTATAAAAACGCGGTTTTGGGATTTTTGTTCGATCGGAAATGTAAAACACATTAGACAAAGCTAGACTATGTTAATGGCGAGGCTCTGATACCACTGTAAGTGCACGGCGGCGCCCCGGTCGTCAATCCGACGCCGGAATGCGGAAGCGGTGATTTACTTCAACTTTTCAAAAACCGGCACCACCGCGCACTATAAACCCGGATCGTGCCATTAAACTAGTCCTAGCTAACTACAAGATGGGGAAGAGAGATATACCGAGCGATCCGTGTCCTCCGGTCTTCTCGCCGTCGTCCCGATCATCCCGTAGAATCTCCGGTCTCCACCAAGTCGCCGGAAGGGCACCATGTCGCCTGCTTCTTTTACGGGCTCCCACCTCTATACCGAGGCAACTCCGGCATGAAGTTGGCGAGTCGACGTGCCCAAGGTTTGCTGTAGAATATAGTGTAGAAACATGTCTCATTTGGGGTAGTGGATGTTGCCTTTGGTGGAGGGATGAACTATGGAGTTTTTCTTGGGAATTTTGGTGAAAGAAAATGATATGAGATCAACCAAAAATCACCCACACCAAAAATGGGACAGCCCTCAAGGAGCTTAGCCGACCATGCATGAATGGAGAGGAGAGAGTGAATGAGGGAGTGTATGAAAAAATATAGCCACAAGAATAATGCAAGTGAGAGGAATGGTCATCATGCAAGAATCATCATCACTAGCAAAACCAACACACCAAACCCACCATCATGACCCTTCATCATCACTCACAAAAGTCAAGTCATCATGAAGTCAAAACAAGTCAATGGATGGTGCACCATCATGAAAACCATCATGATGCAACTATATGCAAAGAGAACCCTACATAATGCTTATTTGCATAAATGCAAATAAGCCCTTCTCCAACAATCTTCGGCCAATGAAAGATACAAACGAAAATGGCCCAAACGGAAAACAAACCGGCAAACCCAGAAAACTGGTCCCGTAATAAATTACAGGAAAACCCCATACTGTGTATACACATCCGCATCTGTATTCCAACCGAATACAAATGCAATGAGACAAAATCTACACTGTACTATACTAGGATCCGGCTAAAACCAAAGCCCGCTAGTATTAACCGTCCGATCCTGATCCGTGCAATACCGCACGTATCTGATCGAACCCTGCCATATCTCCATACGGCCTCTACAGCGTTTCGCCCGAAAAGTTGAGCAACTGAATGTGGGGGACTCTAAAGACTCATCAATACCATGGCTGTGGATTTAACCACTAGCACGTCAGAGGTATTAGCCATACGTGACGGGCTACCAGCTATTGACTAAAAAGGGACGTCGATGAGCAAACTCATCCTGACACCATACTGAGCCTGTCAGTGACAATATCCGTACAGTCCGGTTCATTCGTCTATGAGCATCGCATGGCGGGCCTAGGGGGTTGGTAAAAGTTAAACCCCAAAAAGCGGTACAAGTCGTGTCAGAGATCAGCTCAGAACACCCTGAGATACTACTGGAATACCTACCAGAAAATCTCCTGCCTTGGCCAAGGACTATTCATGTGTAGGGTTCCTAGGCACTCTCAAGAGGTCTCACAAGGCATCAACCATGCTAATTTCAAATTTTACAAGTGCCGAGAAACTCTAATACGGATCGTTAACTAGAATTTTAGGCGAAACAGTAAACTAGTTAACAACTTAACTAAAGATAAGAAGCTACAACCTTTGTAGATCCGGTTATCCACTTCCTTAGCTCCACGTAGTCGTCCCCTCGCTGTCCATCTCGAATCCCGGACTCTTGCATCGGCTTCATCGGAGAAAATGAGCGGATTAGTCGTCGGCTACGATGCCGAAGATGATCTACGTCGAGGTTACACAAGATCAAGCTCCAACTTCACCAAGTTGTGAAACTTGTGAAGAAAACACCGTATACTACTTGGCAAGAGGTAGAGGGTGAAGAAATAGGAGGTGAGTTCACTTTAGAATTGGATTTCTCACTCTTTTTCTCAAGGTGCCATTGATGGAGGCAAGGTTTTCTTCATGAAGATGAAGAAGAAGAAGAAGATAGAATATGATAAGTCTTTTTAAAATAGAAAAGAAAATGAATACTTATCATATCCTAACCTTGGTTAGGTGTAGAGAATAGACCATGGTTAGTGGGAATGGTTAGGGTTAAGCATGAGACAAATATGGTGGACTTGTTCAAAGCTTCATGAAGCTTCAACAAGCATCCAAAGAAAGCCACCATATTCTCCTTTATCTTTTTCAAAATAAACAAATAAATAAATAAGTAAGAAAAAGAAAACCCTAACCATTACACAACCATGGTTTAATCTTTACACATACTCAAGTTAGCATGTATCATCAAACATGATACAAACAAGTGCACACTAAAATATATCACATATACAATGTGCACATCAAGTGAGAAAATCCTTTTAAAGTGAACCAATACTAGTTAATGAAAAGTAATATATCAAATATATAATTATACATTAAATCATTAAATCAACACTTGATTCAATGATCCGGTCATGTCGCATATAACCGACTAGTATCCATTGTATCGAATTATCGAATCAATCTTCGATTCGATAACTAGGTTATATAGCATACAACCAATCGAAACATTAATCGCGAGAATGAAATACGGTATCACATACACGCATTATTCTCGGTCCCGCACATATCTCATATGCGCTCCTATTTCGTTTCGCTTGAGCCAGGAAACCTCTGTGTAGGACCCTAAAGACTCGTCAATACGCCGGCAGCAGATGATGATCATATCAAGCACCCACAAGCCGCAAGCGGTTTGCTAAACGTAACGGCCACCCGGGTATTGAGCGATCAGAAGATCGACGAGCTAGCCCGCTCACACTCCTGTGAATCCAACCAGTAACACTTACCGTACAGTCCGGTCTGTTCGTCTGATATGTCGCATATCAAGTCTAGGGGTGGTAAACGTCAGACTCCAATAACCGATAAGTCGTGCCGATGTGAGGCTCATAACGGGTCGAGAAAGTACTGGTAACACTTACCAGCAAAACTCTGATCAGCCCTGGCCAGGGACTTCTCTGTTACGGCCAATCGAGCACAGCGCAACATCAACCCCCAATACCGGGAGAGACGAAACCCCTCCTATCGCTCATTGCCTCCATGTGACTCGGGACTGTACCCAAAGACCACCGTTTTGCACGCCCTCATGGACGTGGTAAATTGGAGATCAAAGCACAGTGGGAATCACACAAGACTCTATGACGATCTCGGGTCTACAGACTAACCTGTACAAGTGTCACCTAAGAACTGCCATCTGACGTGAGGTATAATACCATCTGGGAATTCTCGGCGAGTCCGTCTAGTGTACCCAGTCTCCACTGAGCATCCGTACACCATCTCTGATGTCAAACACCAATGGATATGGGATCATCCATCGCCCATCTCATGGGTCGAGAAGCGTATACGCTAGTCTACACTGGTATATCGATGCCCCGTCTCGATACACCCACAACTAGGGACCTTGGAGGATGTACTTATGGACTACCATGTCCCCACTAGTATGATCTGCATCATAGTCCAGGCAGTCAAGTACACATCCTATGGGCCTTACCAACATGTAACTAAAAGACAGTTTAAAGAGACTAGTGTACATGTTAAGATAAAGAGCAACCAAATAGCATACTATCATATCGAGCAAGAAAGTCATCTCTATATATGTCCAAGCATCCAATATGATATACATCATCTGTACAATACTGGCCTCTAGGGCATACATACAACTAACAATCTCCCACTTGCACTAGGGCCAGCTGCTGTAGTATCGCATACCGAGCATCCCGAAGAGTCTCTCAAACTGTATCTGGGGAATGGCCTTCGTGAGTGGATCCGCCGTGTTGTTCTTCGTGTCAACCCTCCTGACCTCGATCTCCCAGTGATCAACTATCTCCCGGATCAGGTGGTACCGTCTCAGAATATGCCTGGATCGTTGATGGGACCTAGGTTCCTTGGCCAAAGCCACCGCTCCATTGTTATCGCAATACAAAGGTATTGGATGCTCAATGGATGGAACCACTCCAAGTTCAGTAATGAACTTCTTGATCCAGACAGCCTCTTTAGCAGCATCGTTGGCAGCGATGTATTCAGCCTCCATCGTCGAGTCTGCCACGGTTTCCTGTTTGGAACTCTTCCAGCTAACCGCCCCTCCGTAAAGGGTAAAGAAAAATCCCGACTGCGACTTAGAGTCGTCCTTATCACTCTGGAAGCTCGAATCGGTAAAGGACTCCACTTGGAGTTCTCCGTTACCATACACCAAGAGCATCTCTTTAGTCCTTCGTAAGTACTTGAGAATGCTCTTCACAGCTGTCCAGTGACTCTCTCCAGGATCAGCTTGATACCTGCTCACTACACTTAGTGAGTATGCTACATCGGGTCTGGTATATAGCATCGCGTACATGATAGAGCCTACAGCCGAAGCATAGGGTATCCCTTGCATGCGAGCTCTCTCCAAATCAGTCTTGGGAGACATCTCTTTGGAGAGAGTGACTCAAGAGATCGTGAGCAAGTTCCCACGCTTGGATTCTTCCATACTAAACCTCTTTAGTATGGTGTCAATGTACCTGGATTGGGACAATCCCAATATCCGTTTGGATCTATCTCTATAGATCCTTATTTCCAATATGCAGGAGGCATCACCAAGATCTTTCATTGAGAATCTTTGTGATAAGAAGAGCTTGACCGATTGCAGCATAGGAATATCATTTCCTATCAAGAGTATGTCATCCACGTACAATACGAGGAAGACCACCTTACTCTCTGCTACCTTCTTGTAGATACAAGATTCATCTGGGTTTTTGACGAAATCAAACTCTTTGATAACGACGTCAAAGCAGATGTTCCAACTCCGCGATGCTTGCTTTAATCCATAAATGGATTTAAGCAGCTTGCACTCCTTCCCGCTGCTCCCGCTGTCTACGAAGCCCTCTGGCTGAGTCATGTACACGCACTCTTCTAAATCACCGTTTAGAAAGGCGGTCTTAACATCCATTTTCTAGATTTCGTAGTCATGATATGCAGCGATGGCAAGCATGATCCGGATGGATTTAAGCATAGCCACTGAAGAAAAGGTTTCATCATAGTCCACTCCTGGTCTTTGACGAAAACCCTTTGCAACAAGTCTAGCTTTGAAAGTCTCTACTTTCCCATCTACACGAGGTTTTTTCTTGAAGATCCACTTGCTCCCAATGAGTTTTACCCCTTCAGGAGCAACTTCCAAAGTCCATACTTTGTTGGTGTACATGGATTCCATCTCGGACCGCATTGCATCCAGCCATTTCACTGAGTCCCTACTCGTGATGGCCTGCTCGAAGCTAGTTGGGTCATCATCCTCCATGATGCAATCCTCGCTCCCACCATCCATGAGAAAACCGTAGTATCTCTCAGGTTGGTGAGGAACCCTACTAGATCGGCGGAGAGGCTGGGGTTCGTCGGGTACTACTGAATCCTCTGGTTCTACCAAGTCTTCTGTTATATTTTGTGTCGCTGGAACCTCTTCCAGTTCTACCTCAATGCCGCTTATCTGTTTCATAAGAAAACTTTTTTCTAAGAAAGTGGCATGTTGAGAAACAAACACCTTTTGTTCCTCGGGATGGTAGAAGATATACCCTTGTGAATTTTTAGGATATCCTATAAACTTACATAAGACTGATCTTGCCTCGAGTTTGTCCGGATTTTGTCTTTTGACATAGGCTGGACAACCCCATATCTTAATATAATTAAGATGTGGTCTCTTCCCTTTCCATATCTCATATGGAGTGGTAGGCACTGATTTGGTAGGAACTCTATTCAATAGGTCCATGGCTGTCTCAAGCGCATATCCCCAGAAGGAAATAGGTAACTCAGCTGTACTCATCATTGAGCGCACCATATCTAATAGGGTGCGGTTTCTCCGTTCAGATACACCATTGTGCTGTGGTGTATTTGGAGGAGTTAGCTGAGAGAGAATCCCATTCTCTTTTAGGAAGTCCAGGAATTCAATGCTCAAGTATTCACCTCCTCGATCAGATCGAAGGATTTTAATACTTTTTCCGGTTTGGTTCTCGACTTCTTGTTTATATTCTCTAAATTTCTCAAAAGCTTCTGATTTGTGTTTCATCAGGAACACATATCCAAATCTAGAGAGATCGTCAGTGAATGTAATGAAGTACGAAGAACCATCCCTGGCATGTGTAGACATAGGACCGCATACATCACTATGTATCAGTCCCAAGAGTTCGGTAACTCTTTCTCCGTGTCCCGTAAACGGAGTTTTGGTCATCTTTCCTTTGAGACATGACTGGCAAGTGTCATAAGATGAAAATTCAAACGGATTTAAATATCCATCCTTATGCAACTTAGCTAGTCGTGTCGCATTGATGTGACCCAGTCTACAATGCCACAAGAAGGATTCGTTCAGTTCAGAACTCTTCCTCTTGTGTGTGTTTGTTATGCTCAAAACTGTTGATTGATTTAGAACATAAATGCCATTGCACAACGTGCCTGATCCAACCAACTTTTGGTTACGGAAAATGTTCATAACATTGTCCTCTAATACAAAATTATATCCCTCTTTACTCAACAAAGAAACCGATATAATGTTGCATATCAGGTTCGGCATGTAATAGCATTCGTTTAGAACCAATGTATTACCAGTTGGTAATACAAGGTGATATTCCCCGACAGTCTTAGCTGCAACAATTGCACCATTTCCAACTCTAATGTCTTTATCACCTTCTCCAAGTTCTCTATCTTTTCTAAGCTCATGTAACTGATTACATATATGGGATCCTGACCCGGTATCGAATACCCAGGACGTAGGGCAAAAGGAGAAACAGTTCTCTGTAACGAACACACCTGAAGAAAATGCATCAACATGTACTTTCTTCATTCGGGTGGCATGGGAATCCTGGTATTCCTCTATGTCCTGTTCATTCCTATAACTCTTATAAGAAAGAACGGAACCAACGTTCCCCAGCACAGTATAACATGCGGGTTCGGTCAATACATCCATATTATTATCTTGATTAGGGCATGAAATGGTCGCTACTTGGAGAGAGAGAGAAGAAAACACTTTAGCGTATGCTCTTGCAAGATCAGATTGGTTATTATCTTATCTAATCAGGATGGCTCCCACTGGTTTTTATCAAATCTTCCTTCAAACCCTAAAAGGAAAGACTAGCCGGGATTAATTACACACTACAAGTTCGCCAATCTTTCAGCCAGGCCAGTATCGGTACTTTGAGGGAGGTCCCTCGTGCTTTCGTACGAAACTAATTAATGTAAACCTCGTTTTCCCAGAGGTGTAACCCCGTTGACACCTTTCTAGACACCTACTTGATCAGCTAATTGCAATGTGTAAAACTCTCCCAGGAGTAACTCTTACTCGCAGTGGGTATCGGGATCCAACTATCTCATAGAAGGTATGCAATCTCATTGCAAATTTCAACACTTGAAATTCCCGATAATATTTTGCCCCTAGCGTGCTATGACCTTGACGCATGCCAAACAACCCATAGTCCGCTAGTCAAGTTCAACCATACAATTCGTGATCGAATTAAACCCACCCGTACGACCCTTGACGCATGCCAAACAACGCCGTACGAATACCTTAATCCAATCGCATCTCATGCTACAGATAAGTAATAATCAGCTACCGTACACTACGCCTTGACGCATGCCAAACAACCGTAGCACGAATACTGAATATTACATATCTGAATTGACGGAGGGCTACGCAGGTTTTTCTGAAAACCATGAGCATAATGAACTTGATATCGTTGTAGAATCAAATGAAGGTTTGAAATGGAGTGATTTTGAGGCATTTCTAGTTTTGCTAAAGGGGTCACTCCCGGTGAAGGGATCGTCGCCCCTTTTCTCGTCGAATGAGGTGCGGGATTTATCATATTTATCACTGTGCAAAGCAAAACTTAAAAACAATCAAAAGCAAACCGAGTGTGTAGCATCTGCCAGTTATTGCTAAAGGAGTCACTCCCGGTGAAGGGATCTCGGTCCTTTCCTTATCGAATAAGGTGCGGGATATATCACATATACCTCTGTGCAAAGCAAGAACTGTAGCTACATATTTTATTTAAAATTTGATTCTACAACATCTTTTGGTTTCTTTTATTTCATTAATCACAATAATGAAGTCCCATCATTTAAATCACCTAAACATCACAGATAAATACGACGTACACTTATGCCATCCACATTCGCCTGGATGTCCCCTCGTGCACCGTTAGGTTAGGTAACTAACGACAGAGCAGGGCAGGGCTAGTGCGGGTGAAAAAGATAAGTAACGTCTATATAATATATCATATATACTATATACTGTATCTATCACAGAACATCACATGATCACATCACAGATATCGCAGCAGAAGAAACATATGAAACATTGGATATACTAGGACGTCCGTGTTTTCAATACGAGCCAGTATAAAACACGGATTCCACGGTCGTGATAAATAGCCAATCCCACACCCCTAGACCCCTACGAGAGCGGCAAGCAACCCTACCAATTCTAGGGTTAGGAGACCTGGACTCGACTCCTCGAGATGGTCTCCCACTGGACCCTAGAACCCGGTTACTTGTGCTCCCCTCCTTGGGTCTATCCTAATGCGGAAAAATAAATAATATACAAAAGGTGACAACTTCCGCAACCTGGAAGTGCCGCAATAAAAGAATATTACATACAAGTTTTTACATGAATGAAAATGAAAAACACTCATCTCACATAAAAACCCCCGGCTATTCAAACACGACGATCCAATATAACATATCCAGCAACACATAACATCATATGTCATCAACGTAAGTAAGTATGCATACACCGATTGTCGTCGACGTATAACAACGACAATCGGCAATAACACTACATACTACACTTATGGTCACAGAAAAAAAAGTGTAAAACTACAACAATTGGAATCCGCAACCTCTATAGACATCGCATGCCTGATCAAATGAAATACTTAGACATCACATGCCTAACAATTATAAACCCCGCATTTTAGTCTCATTACCGAAAACTCTTTTCAATATCATGTGAGACTAAACGGCCAGATTTATAACATTCATTCAGTTATCTCATAACTGTTTGTGAATTCCAATTATTGTATCCCATTCCGGATAAATAGAAAATATTAAACTTTCCGATCGAACATTGGAACACCCAACTTTTCCCGAAACCGTTCAACACATGAAATAGGTTCAAAGACATTCACTCCATGCCTCAGTACCAACGGTCCAGCCGTAGAAGGGTCAAGCCAACGCCTCACATGTGGCACGCCGTACTGCCCCAAACCCGAAGGTTCAAAGGGCAGTTCAAGACGGTCACACAATCGAGTTAAGGTTTATTGTCTTCTAGAGGGACCATCGCGTTACTTGCACTTCTCAGAACGTCCTTAAACCACAGAAAAATCCAACACTTGGAAATTTTTCCGACAGGGGAAAAGTTGGGTATTTATATCCGGTCGAACTTTTTAACATATTCTAAAGTTATCCGGAAAAACACATAGACGGAGTTTAATAATCCGATCGAATCTATGATTCCCAATGCAACCCCAGAACACTCAACTCTTGAGTCAAATTAAAAATTCCCAGAAAAGTCAGCACTGTGAAAGAGGAATTACTGTGCAAATGTGGAGGGCTGACGTCATCAGAGGGCCGCGGAACAGCCGCAGAAGCTAGGCTTCTGCCGCAGTTCCGCCGCAGGTTTGAGGTATCATTGGTCAAATTTTGCACCGTAATTCTTATAATTCCCTGCTGAATTTTTTAAGCATTTTTAATCTGGAAAAAACCCAGTTTTTGGAAAAAGTCTAGAGAGTAATTTGGTTTTTAGGGTTTCGGTTCGATCGGGTTTCAAACGTCGTCTACACTTCGCCTAAGGCTCTAGCTAGGCTCTGATACCACTGTAGGGTTCCTAGGAACTCTCAAGAGGTCTCACAAGGCATCAACCATGCCAATTTCAAATTTTACAAGTGCCGAGAAACTCTAATACGGATCGTTAACTAGAATTTTAGGCGAAACAGTAAACTAGTTAACAACTTAACTAATGATAAGAAGCTACAACCTTTGTAGATCCGGTTATCCACTTCCTTAGCTCCACGTAGTCGTCCCCTCGCTGTCCATCTCGAATCCCGGACTCTTGCATCGGCTTCATCGGAGAAAATGAGCGGACTAGTCGTCGGCTACGATGCCGAAGATGATCTACGTCGAGGTTACACAATATCAAGCTCCAACTTCACCAAGTTGTGAAACTTGTGAAGAAAACACCATATACTACTTGGCAAGAGGTAGAGGGTGAAGAAATAGGAGGTGGGTTCACTTTAGAATTGGATTTCTCACTCTTTTTCTCAAGGTGCCATTGATGGAGGCAAGGTTTTCTTCATGAAGATGAAGAAGAGGAAGAAGATAGAATATGATAAGTCTTTTTAAAATAGAAAAGAAAATGAATACTTATCATATCCTAACCTTGGTTAGGTGTAGAGAATAGACCATGGTTAGTGGGAATGGTTAGGGTTAAGCATGAGACAAATATGGTGGACTTGTTCAAAGCTTCATGAAGCTTCAACAAGCATCCAAAGAAAGCCACCATATTCTCCTTTATCTTTTTCAAAATAAACAAATAAATAAATAAGTAAGAAAAAGAAAACCCTAACCATTACACAACCATGGTTTAATCTTTACACATACTCAAGTTAGCATGTATCATCAAACATGATACAAACAAGTGCACACTAAAATATATCACATATACAATGTGCACATCAAGTGAGAAAATCCTTTTAAAGTGAACCAATACTAGTTAATGCAAAGTAATATATCAAATATATAATTATACATTAAATCATTAAATCAACACTTGATTCAATGATCTGGTCATGTCGCACATAACCGACTAGTATCCAATGTATCGAATTATCGAATCAATCTTCGATTCGATAACTAGGTTATATCGCATACAACCAATCGAAACGTTAATCGCGAGACTGAAATACGGTATCACATACACGCATTATTCTCGGTCCCGCACATATCTCATATGCGCTCCTATTTCGTTTCTCTTGAGCCAGGAAACCTCTGTGTAGGACCCTAAATACCCGTCAATACGTCGGCAGCAGATGATGATCATATCAAGCACCCACAAGCCGCAAGCGATTTGCTAAACGTAACGGCCACCCGGGTATTGAGCGATCAGAAGATCGACGAGCTAGCCCGCTCACACTCCTGTGAATCCAACCAGTAACACTTACCGTACAGTCCGGTCTGTTCGTCTGATATGTCGCATATCAAGTCTAGGGGTGGTAAACATCAGACCCCAATAACCGATAAGTCATGCCGATGTGAGGCTCATAACGGGTCGAGAAAGTACTGGTAACACTTACCAGCAAAACTCTGATCAGCCCTGGCGAGGGACTTCCCTGTTACGGCCAATCGAGCACAGCGCAACATCAACCCCCAATACCGGGAGAGACGAAACCCCTCCTATCGCTCATTGCCTCCATGTGACTCGGGACTGTACCCAAAGACTACCGTTTTGCACGCCCTCATGGACGTGGTAAGGTGGAGATCAAAGCACAGTGGGAATCACACAAGACTCTATGACGATCTCGGGTCTACAGACTAACCTGTACAAGTGTCACCCGAGAACTGCCATCTGACGTGAGGTATAATACCATCTGGGAGTTCTCGGCGAGTCCGTCTAGTGTACCCAGTCTCCACTGAGCACCCGTACACCATCTCTGATGTCAAACACCAATGGATATGGGATCATCCATCGCCCATCTCATGGGTCGAGAAGCGTATACGTTAGTCTACACTGGTATATCGATGCCCCGTCTCGATACACCCACGACTAGGAACCTTGAAGGATGTACTTATGGACTACCATGTCCCCACTAGTATGATCTGCATCATAGTCCAGGCAGTCAAGTACACATCCTAATGGCTTTACCAACATGTAACTAAAAGACAGTTTAAAGAGACTAGTGTACATGTTAAGATAAAGAGCAACCAGATAGCATACTATCATATCGAGCAGGAAAGTCATCTCTATATATGTCCAAGCATCCAATATGATATACATCATCTGTACAATACTGGCCTCTAGGGCATACATACAACTAACATCATGTTCTGGCTCTCCTAGACACAGCGCGACCTCACCCCCAATACCGGGAGAGACGAACCCCCAAAGATCCGCTCACTGCCTCCATGTGGCTCGGGACTGTACCCAACTAAAACCTGTTTGCATGTCTCCTTTGAGCATGGTAGGGTAGTAATCAAAGTACAGTGGGAACTCACACGAGACAAATGACGATCCTCAGGTCGATGAACTAACCTGTACACATGTCACCAGGGAACTACTATCTGACGTCAGGTATAAGACCAACTAGCATGTTCCCGGCGAGTCCTGTCTGGTGTACTTATAACCCAATGAGCACCTGTATACATCTTAGGTGATCCAACTGACACCAGTGGCTTGTGAGACCGGCCACCGCCCCTCGTCGGGGTCTCGAATGTATACACTAGTCTACTCTGGAGAATCGATGCCCTGTCTCGAAACTCCCACGACTAGGGACCTTTTAAGGATGTGCTTATAGACTACCAGCTCTCACGTATATGATCGCCCTCATACTGCTGGCAGTCAAGCAAGAATCCTAGGGGCTCTATCAACGTGCAATAGTGACCTGTCAGGTCACCTAAAGCAGTACACGATGATAAAGATAAACCAGATAGCATACTATCATCTTGAGTAAGACTGTCCTACCGGGATAGGTCTTCCCTCAATCATTGCAATCACGTGCCTGTGATCCAATAATTGACTCTGAGGGCACTATCTCCAACATCTACTTCCTAAAATGACGGAGGGTTGCGAACGGTTTTTGTGAAACCTTTAACGCTTTGAACTTGATCTCGTTGCGGAATCAAATGGTTTTTAAATGGAGTGTTTTTTAGGCTTTTCTAGTTTTGCTAAAGGGGTCACTCCCGGTGAAGGGATCGTCGGCCCTTTCCTCGTCGAATGAGGTGCGGGATATATCATATATATCACTGTGCAAAGCAGAAACTATAGAAGCGATCAAAAGACAAACCGAGTGTGTAGCATCTGCCAGTTATTGCTAAAGGAGTCACTCCCGGTGAAGGGATCTCGGTCCTTTCCTCATCGAATAAGGTGTACGATGTTCTACAAGGAATACCGCGATGCAAAGCAAGAACTGTAGCTACCTTTTTATTTTTGAAATTCGATTCCACAACATCTTTTAGGTTTATTTTTTTTGATTAATCTCATTAATGAATGTCCTATCAATTAAGTCCACCTAAACATCACGGATAAATATAACGTACGCTTATGCCATCCGCATTCGCCTCGATGTCCCGTCTGCACCGTTAGGTTAGGTAACTAACGCCAGAGCGAGGCAAGGCTAGCGCGGGTGTAAAACATAAGCAACATCTATATAATATATCATATATATACTATATTTAATATCTATCTGAACATATTACATGATCACATCACAGATAACGCAGCAGAAAGTATCATATGAAATATTGGATATACTAGGACGTCCGTGTTTTCAATACGAGCCAGTATAAAACACGGATTCCACGGTCGAGATGAATAGCCAATCCCACACCCCTAGACCCCTACGAGAGCAGCAAGCAACCCTACTAATTCTAGGGTTAGGAGACCCGGACTCGACATCTCGAGATGGCCTCCCACTGGACCCTAAAACCCGGTTACTTGTGCTCCCCTCCTTGGGTCTATCCTAATGCGGAAAAGTAAATAATATACAAATGGTGACATCATCCGCAACCTGGAAGTGCCCCAATAAAAGAATATTACATACAAGTTTTTACATGAATGAAAATGAAAAACACTCATCTCACATAAAACCCCCCCGGCTATTCAAACACGACGATCCAATATAACATATCCAGCAACACATAACATCACATGTCATCAACGTAAGTAAATATGCGCATCCCAATTGTCGTTGACATATAGCAACGAAACCAGCGATATCACATATTACACTTACGGTCACAGAAAAGAAAGTGTAAAACTACAACAGTTGGAATCCGCAAACTCTTTAGACATCGCATGCCTAATCAAATGAAATTCCTTAGACATCGCATGCATAACAATTATAAACCCCGCATTTTAGTCTCATTATCGAAAACACTTTTCAATATCAAGTCGGGCAATTCAACAGGATTCCCGAAAAACTGATCGAATGCTCGTCGCAAACTTCAGTAGGCGGCCGCACCCCCGACGCCGTCGACGAAGTGCACCAAGGCGGAACACCGCTGTCGCGAGCACCCGAACGGATGCTTTCGGCGACGGGGTTCTCCTACAGTCACTTGGTCGGGGCTATTGGGTGAGGCTGTCTATTAAGTTTACCCGGCGAGTATCCGCGTACGCTACGTGATTGCGACGGACTTTTGATCGCATCAAAATTCCGTGACAACATATCAAGTGAGACTAAACCGCTAGATTTATAACATTCATTCAGTTATCTCATAATTACTTGTGAATTCCAATTATTGTATCACATTCCGGATAAATAGAAAATGTTAAACTTTCCGATCGAACAATCGAACACCCAAGTTTTCCCGAAACAGCTCAACACATGAAATAAGTTTAAAAACATTCACTTCGTGCCTCAGTACCAACGGTCCAGCCGTAGAAGGGTCAAGCCAACGCCTCACATGTGGCACCCCGTACTGCCCCAAACCCTAAGGTTCAAAGGGCAGTTCAAGACGGTCACATAATCGAGTTAAGGTTTGTTGTCTTCTAGAGGGACCATCGCGTTACTTGCACTACTTAGAACGTGATTAAACTACGGAAATATCCAACATTTGGAAATTTCCCGGCAGGGGTAAAAATGGGTATTTATATCTGGTCGAACTTTTTAACATGCTCTAAAAATACCCGGAAAAAACACCGACAAAATTAGACAGTCCGATCGAATAACCCAGAAAACTCAACTCTTGAGTTCAGATTAAAAATTCCCAGGAAAACCAGCACTACAATATAGGAATTACTGTGTAAAACTCAATGAAAGAGGAGACCGTACGGCGGCGGAACCGCCGCACAAGCCAGGCTTATGCCGCGGTTCCGCGGTGGTTTAATTGAATTAGGCCCTAGTTCTTCACAGTCATTCATATAAGACCCTGCTTATTTTTCTGCATATTTTTAATCATCAAAAATCCCCGATTTCAAAAAATGTACAGAGAGCAATTTGATATTATGGTTTCGGTTCTATCAGACTTCTAACTCCGTCTACGCATCGCCTAAGGCACTAGCTAGGCTCTGATACCACTGTAGGTCAGGCAGCCACCCCATCCAATAGGGTCGCCGTGGCACCAACGGGTCCCTCAACAGCTACTTTTTACGCATGCCCCCTCGCGAGGACTACAACCCGCCGGAACACCTTCCGGTCTCGGGACACCTGTAAGTCCACGTTGCCCACCCCGGTGCTGACGGGGAGGCAGAAAACGGAATAAAAAAACAAATTTTTATGAACTTAGGCAACATGGACTAGACTATGAAGGATATTTGCTAAACAAAAACAAGCTAAAGCTAACTAGAAACTAGCTAAGTGCTAGAAAGGTTATACCTTGGGCTTTATGTCCTTCTCTCCTTACTCCTTGTAGTGGTGGAAGGAGGTCACCTTTGTCGTCTACTCACGTCGAAGAAAGATCCACCCGAAAGCCTCGACCTTTGGCTTCAACTCCAAGCTAGAAGTAACTAGGGTGCAAGAAGTGCTAGTCCTTGAACCCTATATGAGAGTAGAGATTATCAAGAAAGGGTTTTTCTCAAGCTCAAGTGTTTCTCAACACATGAGAGGGGAGAGCTTGAGGGGGAGGAAGAACAAGAGAGAGAAAATGAATGATAGAATGGGAATAAAATGAACCATTCTCACATATATGTGTGTATTATTTTAATTAGATAATTAGTAAGATAATTGTCATGGCTTAATCAAGACATGACCATTATCATTTCATTTTTAATGCAAATTGCAAGGATCAAAAAGCATCTTCCAAATGAAATGATGATGGTCAAAGTGTCAACCAAGGTCAATAAGTCAAGAAGGTCAAATGGTCAACAAGCATAACCATGCACAATTATTAAACTAATATCAATTAACCATAATACACACATAAGCATTAGGGTTAATAAAATGACAATAGTCATTAACCCTAATCAAGGTCCTCTCCCTCTGTCTCAAGCAATTGTGCATACGCACCCGTATTCGTGATCCGAGGAATACGAATACAATGAGAAAAACCAATCCCAAATCATATACTAGGATCCGGCTTAAACCAAAGCCCGCTAGTATAAGCTGTCCGGACGGCAAACGTGCACAAGTGCGCGGATGTGAACGAACCCTGTCGCAAAACCATGCGACCTCTACTCATTTTGCCTAAAGGCAAATAGCTCTCTGTGTGGGACTCTAAAGACTCGACACTACGCTGGCAGTGGGTTTAACCACAGACCGCAAGCGGCACTAGCTGTACGTAACGGTCCCCAGGTAGATGTCGATAAGAAGACTGACGAGGTGAACCCCATCTGAACTCCTACTGAGCCTGTATGTGACAATCTCCGTACAGTCCGGTCTGCTCGTCTGATACATCGCATGGCGGGCCTAGGGGGCGGTAAACGTCAGTCCCCTAATAGCGGTACAAGTCGTGTCGGAGTGTAGCCCAGAACATCCTGAGATAACACTGGAAACCTACCAGTATCTCTCGCTTGCCCTGGCCAGGGACTATTCGTGTAATGACACTCCTGGACACAGCGCGATGTCAACCCCCAATACCGGGAGAGACGAATCCTGTCTAACCGTCACTGCCTCCAAGTGCTTCGGGACTGCACCCAAAAGCCACCTGTTTGCACGACTCCTTTGAGCCGTGGTAGGGTAGTAATCAAAGTGCAGTGGGAACACACTCGAGGCAAAGTGACAGTGTCAAGTCAGCGGACTAAGCTGTACTCATGTCACCTGGGAACTGATAACTGACGATAGGTATAATACCAACCAACAGTTCCCGACGAGTCCTGTCCAGTGTACTTGTAACCTAACGAGCACCCGCATACTATCTCAAGTACGACGTACTGACGGCTGTGGGACAGACCGTCTCCCATGCTCGGATGAGAAGCGCATACGCTAGTCTACTCCGGAGTATCGATGCCCTGTCTCGATAGTCCAACGACTAGGGACCTGTATAGGGATGTGCTTATAGATCACCCAGCTCCCACGAGTGTGAGGGCCATCACAACGCTGGTAATCAAGCAAAGATCCTAAGGGCTCTACTAATATGTATATCAGCGATATGCTAAAAGAAACACATGCACATATTAAAGCAGAGACAAACCAAGTAGCATACTACCATTTCGAGCAAGATTGTATATACATCTGTGAATATCCCAAGCTTCCATCAAGTAATATACAAGCTAGTATGATACAGTAATGGCCTCTAGGGCATATACACTAACAATCTCCCACTTGCACTAAGGCCATGTATTGGCGTATCGAAGACCTATCATCTCGATTAGCCGCTCGAACTGAGTCTGGGGCAAGGCCTTGGTGAATGGATCTGCTGTGTTATCTTCTGAAGCAACCCTCCGAATCTCGATCTCCTGGCGATCCACGATCTCCCTGATCAGGTGATACCGCCTCAAGATGTGTCTGGATTTCTGATGGGACCTGGGTTCCTTCACTAAAGCTATAGCCCCGTTGTTGTCGCAATACAGAGGTATTGGGTCAACAATGGACGGAACCACCTGAAGTTCTCTCAAGAACTTCCACATCCAGACAGCTTCTTTTACGGCATCAGATGCAGCGATGTATTCCGCTTCCATAGTCGAGTCAGCAACGGTTTCCTGTTTGGAGCTCTTCCAACACACCGCCCCTCCATTGAGGGTAAAGACAAAACCCGACATGGACTTGGAATAATCCTTGTCACTCTGGAAGCTGGAGTCAGCAAAGGGCTCAATCTGGAGGTCTTTTCCGCCATACACCAAGAACATCTCCTTAGTGCTTCTCAGGTACTTGAGAATGTTCTTTACTGCTATCCAATGTTTCTCCCCGGGGTTTGACCGATACCTGCTTACCACACTCAGTGCATAAGCCACATCCGGTCTGGTACACAACATCGCATATATTATAGAGCCTACCGCAGAAGCGTAGGGTATAATAGACATGCGATCCCTCTCCAAATCAGTCTTGGGAGACATCTCTTTGGAGAGGGTGATCCCGTGACAAGCCGGTAAATTACCGCGCTTGGAATCTTCCATACTGAACCTTTTCAGTATGGTGTCAATGTACCTTGACTGTGAAAGTCCCAACATCCTCTTAGATCTATCACGATAGATCTGGATCCCCAGAATGTAGTTGGCATCGCCCAGGTCCTTCATGGAGAATCTCTGTGACAAGAATCCTTTGACTGACTGTAGCATAGGAATATCATTTCCTATTAGGAGAATGTCATCCACGTACAAGACGAGGAATACCACAGTTCTCCCTACAATCTTACTGTAAATGCATGGTTCATCTGGATTTTTGATAAAGTCGAATTCTTTGACAGTATCATCAAAGCAGATGTTCCAACTCCACGATGCCTGCTTAAGTCCATAAATGGACTTGAGCAACTTGCATACTCTACCGCTGCTCCCACTCTGATTGAATCCCTCCGGCTGATCCATATAGACGCACTCTTCCAAATTTCCATTTAGGAAAGCCGTCTTTACGTCCATCTGCCAGATTTCATAATCGTGGAAGGCAGCAATGGCAAGAAGGATCCGAATGGATTTCAGCATAGCCACTGGAGAAAAGGTCTCGTCATAGTCCAAACCAGGTCTTTGACGAAAACCCTTTGCAACAAGTCTAGCTTTATAGGTCTCAACCGGCCCATCTACACCAATCTTCATTCTGAAGATCCATTTGCAGCCTACGGGTTTTACCCCTTCTAGAGCAAAGTCCAAAGTCTAAACTTTGTTGGTGTACATAGACTCCATCTCGGCCCGCATTGCATCCAGCCATTTTACCGAGTCACCGCTCTGAATGGCTTGCTGGAAGCTAGTAGGCTCACCATAATCCATAGTGCAATCCTCTCTATCCCCGTCAATGAGAAAACCGTAGTATCTCTTAGGCGGATGAGACTGCCTACTACTCCTGCGGAGTGGCGCTGGGATGTCCTGTTCTTTCGAACCATCTGGTTCTACCAAGCTTTCAGTAATAGCTTGTGGTTCTGGAATTTCTTCCAGTTCTATTGCGCTCCCACTTATCTGATTTTCCAAAAACTCAGTTTCCAAGAAGCGGGCATGACGAGAAACAAAAACCTTTTGTTCCTCTGCGTAATAGAAAAGATACCCCTTGGAGTTCTTTGGGTATCCCACAAACTTACACTGTACCGAACGTGCCTCGAGCTTGTCCACATGCTGCTTTTTTACAAAATCTGGACACCCCCATGTCTTAAAGTGTTTAAGACTGGGTTTCTTCCCACTCCACATCTGATATGGTGTGGTAGGCACTGACTTAGTAGGAACTTGGTTCAAAAGATATGCAGTTGTTTCTAGTGCATAACTCCAGAAGGATCGCGGCAACTCAGCCTTACTCATCATGGAACGAACCATATCCAATAGGGTTCGATTCCTTCTTTCCGATACACCGTTGTGTTGTGGTGTGTATGGGGGAGTAAGTTGAGAGAGAATTCCATTCTCTTTTAAGAAGCCCAGAAACTCGGCACTCAAGTATTCGCCACCTCGATCAGATCTCAGTGCCTTGATACTTTTGCCTGTTTGTTTTTCAACTTCATTCTTGTATTCCTGAAATTTCTCAAAGGCCTCGGATTTGTGCTTCATTAAGAAGACATGCCCATACCTAGAGAAATCATCTGTGAAAGTAATGAAGTATGAATAACCACTTCGCGCATGTGTAGACATTGGACCACACACATCACTGTGTACGAGTCCTAAGAGCTCGCTCGCTCTTTCTCCGTGTCCAGTGAACGGAGTCTTTGTCATCTTTCCTATGAGACAAGATCACAAGTGGCATAAGACTGGTACTCGAACGGATCCAAGTATCCTTCTTTATGTAACTTTGTCAACCGTGTCTCATTAATGTGACCCAGTCTACAATGCCATAAGAAAGCCTGATTTAATTCCAGAGACTTTCTTTTAAGTGTGTTCTGGACACTGAAGACCTGAGCTTGATTCAAAACGTATATACCGTATTTTAATGTACCTGACCCAATCAGCACTTGATTTTGGTGGATGTTTACTACATCGCTTACAAAAATAAAATCATATCCTTCCTTAGAAAGTAAGGATACAGATATGATGTTACAAGTCGCACCTGGTACATAAAAACAGTCACGCAGAATCAATATCTGCCCAGTTGTCAGTCCTAGATGATATTCCCCTACGGATTCAGCATACATGCTCATTCCGTTAGCAACCCCGAGAGTCATATCACCTTTCCTGTAATACCCAGCCCCTTTTTATCAAAATCTGTATTTTATTGCTTCATAATTTTATCTATTTTATATTTTTATTTATAATTTTGCATATCTTAAACCTAACTAAAATTTCTTTTCCCTAATATCTATATTATTCAGCCCACCCTTTTTCAATTGTAAATTGATTAAAACCTCTAGCCAGGCCTCACTCTCTTATCCTCTCAATTCTGTTAATTTCCAAAAATCAATTCCTAAAACCTATCCAATTTCCCGCAGTCATTTGCTTTCCCTCAGCCCATCGGTTTTAAATAAAAATCCTAAAGAAAATTATCCACCCAAGCCCGCAGCTCACTAATAATTATTTCATTTTACCCTAAGCCCGGCCCCATCCTATTCCTCATTTTTCTGATTTTTCGAGCCCACACATTTTCCCCAAAAACTTAACCATTCTAATTTTTGTGCTGGCCCGGCCTCTTCTTTTATTTTGTTTTGTTAAATTCATTTTAGTTTTGAACGGCCCAGCCCATTTCCCCAAGAATTCACAAAAATCTAATTTTTGTTTCCTTGGCCGGCCCGTTCTACTTCAGTCCAGCACCCGCGCCCGCTTCATTCACAACCCGACCCCACACTGTTCATCTCCTTTAAAACTCCAACGGCTCTCTCCCCATCTCGCGCTCGATCCACCTTCTCCGCCGCCTTCCTCGCCTACGCTCGCGCTCGTGTCTCCCCCACTCGCGAGCGTTATCACCAACGCACGCCTCGTCTCCATTCCTCCATCTCTCCTCTCAAAACCTCCAATCACTCACCCCGCCTCCTCAAATTCTTTCTCTCCTCCTTCTACCTCCATCACCATTGCCCTGCACCCCATTTTTCCCCTCGACGACGACGACGACACCTCCACTGCCCCGAGCGACTTCGCCTACACCCACCTCGCCGCCTTCACCCTCGTCCCTCGTCGCACCCATCATCTCTCCTGCACCCGAGCCCCTCTCCTCGCCCCATCATCGACTTCTTCATCATCGTCATCCTCACTCCCCCGACCACTGCGCTCCCCATCACACCCGACTCGAGCCACTTCCCTTGCCGACCCATCACCGGCCACCCTAACCCACAAACACCCCTGCCTCGAGCTCCCTACTGCCTTCATCACTCCGCCGTCAACGCCGATGACAACGAACCCCTCCCTCGTCTTCCTCCTGCTCACCGAGCTCGACACCGGGCACCCTCACCGCCGGCGCCCCGTCCGTCGACTTCCTCATCATCGTCGCCGTTCTCGTCATCTCTCCCTGTGCTGATCTCTCACTCTCTTTCTCTGTTTCATCCTCTCCCATTTCTCTCTCTTCCGCACTCTTTCTCACTCATCTCTCTCTGTCATTCTCTCTCTCTCTCTAACTCTCTCTCTCTCGATCACTCTCCCTCTCTCTGTCTCAACTCCCTCTCTCTCATTCCCTAATCTCTCTCTCTCTCCCCTGCACACACTCAATTCCTCTCTCACATCTCTCTCAATTTTTCTCTCTCTCTAACACCCGTACCACCCAACCACAACTCCTAACTGTTTCCCGAGCCCTCTGCGTCGTCGGCCATCAACTGGGATCGTTGCTGTCGCCCGAAGCTGCCCCGTCTCCACCTCCGAGCCAAGCTCCACTAAAGTTCAAACCCAACCGATTTACTGCCGTGACGGATACAAGTCGTCGTACTAGCCGCTGCCGTGTGCCCCAAAACGTGTCCAGGCAAGTTCTTACTTGCTTTCATGCTATTCCGTATATTTTACAAATTAGAATCGTAGCTATAATCCATGTTTGCTTGATGTTATATATTGTCGCAAAACTGTTCGATGCTTGTCCCCATAGAAAATCATTATCGTATTTGACGGAACTGGACATATTATATTGGCCCTTGTAGAGATGATTAACGTGTGCAAATTTCATTAGAAAATACGACTGTTAACAGTTAAAATGACTACCCCCAAGTTTGATCGTAAAATTGAAATTCTGTTGCATCTGAAAATAGTTAAATTCATCATAAATCATATACATATTAGATTGGTGCATTCGAGGGCTCAAATCGAAGCTAACTCGATGAACTTTAACCCTATGCTAGTTTCCAGACATTCCTGTACTTAAATCGTGATGATAATTGTATCGGAGTACGACTCTGGACTGCAGTCCAGAGCTACTCAAATTGTTGGTTGCTGTACCGTATTGGATACCTCAGGATTTACTTAACTCTTAGGTTGTGGAACTCCGCTGCTTATTGTAGGTAACTCTGTTAGCTAGACAACACTTTTGATTTCATTCTGTTTCGTTACCGTTTGATATTTAAACTGTAATTTAGAAGATCGGGACGCATAACAGTCCCGACAGAATCAGAACTGACATATAAGAATTAAACAGATTATAACTCTTAACGTACAGATGCGATTGAAGATCCGTTTGTTGCGTTGAAAACTTTACTGAAAACCCTAGAATTCATTCAACTGTAGCGTCGCTAAATTATGATCCCTACTGGGGTTAAAATGCGTTGCGAAATGGATTCCTGATTCTGAAATTGGATTTCCAGCCGCGTGCGCTTAAAATGAAACAGTTATAACTAATGATCCTGAAACCCGTTCGACCTGAAACAAAATTCTATGGATAGCTAATTGAATATATTAATTACTACCTGTTTATCATTTCGCCAAATTACATACATATACTTCATGATAAATCGTGCAAGTAATAGACTGTTGTTTTTATGATACCTTAATTGTGCTTTTATACTTGTTCATGCATCATATCTTAACCATATCATGTTAGTGATAACCTAGTGACAACGTGCATTTACCCAGTGTTAGATTTTAGTGTTGATTGTGGCAAGTACGTCAGTGTTCGTGTATTCGTGATTAAGTGAAAGTGGTACGTACTTGTGCACAATCAGTGACCCTATATTTCTACTGCATTGTCGACGTCTGTGGGATGCGTGTACGTGTGACTATAAGTGGTATGGGACACTTATGGAAGCGCTTGCACGGATGTCACCGATAAGGCATCCGACACTGCCATTTATCTTAGGTATTAGTCGGGACGCGCTTGATGGAGGTCCTGCCTCCAGTTCTCGCGCAGACTTGTCACGGATCGATTAGTATTTAGGGTTATGGTTAGCGTTTGATGTAGACCACGGGGTGTGGGGTAGTTTAAGTGTGAGTTCAACAGAATCTCGGGAGTCCCATGCCGGCTTATATATTTAGGGAGTTATATGGAGATTTACAGGGTATGTGATATACACACCGTGATACATTCGTTACATGTTGGGCCCGTGGTCCCTTGCCCTTGGGTTCTACCCTTGGGTGGAGGACACTCGCGAGTGGTTGACTCTCACACTTGGACTGACGATAGGCTTATTGACCTGTGCAGTGAGACTTAGAGACTGATAGGGCTACTGTCATTTACATTTCTTATAAACTGTGTTGACATGCATGACATATCGTTATACTGCTTTACTGCTCCGCTGCATTGATTACTGTACATTCATATTCATGTTGTTTTACCGTTATTCACATCTATTACCATTACTAGAACTGTCACTTGATTTCATATATAATATATTGCTATTGTGTCGCTCTGACGACCTGAGTATGCATGCTCAGTGTGAGAAGACGATTTAGCCTGGACCAGTGCATCACAGACTTCTTGACTTGCCTTCCCGAGTTACATTCATTTGTTCCACCTCAGGTCAGTTTTTACCTTGTTTATTTCAGTTACTGCATATCTCATTATCTGCGCATTATTTACTGTTTACCATGATAAACTAGAAGCCGAAGTGTGACTACGGCAGGACATTTCCTTGATCGTAGGAGCATGGCTGGCCTTGTCTACCCCTCGTATTCCGTATTTTGGGAAGCGGGGCGTGACATGGTTTAGTTGGTATCAGAGACCAGGTTTTGCATCGTTTGAGATTGCAGTTTTCCGTGCATTGTTTGGCAATCTAAGACATTCCTCGGTCTAGGTTATAAACTTGTCATTCTTGATCCATATTCACATCGTGTGTCCAGCTATCCATTCACTATGGTTTTGGGTGACTTGACAAGGGTACGTGGTGACAATTGCACTACCGTACTCTATTCAAGTGAATTAAAGTGATACAGTTGATTTCCCCACTTGTAGTGATATTCATCATCTCTGATATTCTTGAATCCTTGTTCTATCCACATCATATTTTGATTCATTTAGCGTATGACTTATATCATTCTCAAATTTGTTGTCCCAGGATCATGTCTTCCAACGACTCTTCATCTGTTTCCGCTCCCCAGAATCAGACCGTTGAGATTCTGAGTGCACTGCGAGATCTAAAGGAAGCCCAGGAGCGGACAAATGACTTATTAGCTGAAGGATTGAGAAGACAGGTGAATCAGGCACCAGCGGGAGTCTCCTATCATAAAGGGATCCCTATTGGACGAAGGAAGGAGAAGAAGATGAAGCGTCAACAGAAACATCAGAAAAACCTTTGCTGTGGATATTGTAAGAGGCCAGGACATCTTCAGAGGGATTGTCGCCGCGCCCAAGGAAAATGTCTAATTTGTGGATCCAGCGAACACATCATCAACGGTTGCCCAGAAAGGAAAGAACTGCAAGGAAGAAACTTGTCCACTTTCCCCACTTCAGCCAAGTGAGGATTGCCGCGTAGTTCGGACTTCGACGATAAGGTGGATCAAACGCAGGATTCAACTCGCGTAACGATGATACAGCGTTCTGACAATCAAAGAAGGATTTTATATTTTCCAACTTCAGTATAATGTTGTCATCTTTTTATGAATATTTCTTTCCATTTGAAATCTTGTATCCGCTGAACTTTTGATTGAATGCAATAAAACTTGAATCATAATATATGCATCATTCTCTTGTTTTCTCCTTATTCATATTATTCGTTATCACAGCGTTTCTATCCTGATGATCAGTTTCTGCAACCGCATATGTACCTATACTTCATACCCTGAGTTTCTTCCCTTGATGTATCCCACTATCTGATCATGATTTTTCTTTGCAGACCATAGCCCATCCTGGAGCAGCGCCGCATTTAGATGAGGATACACAATCTTGCGTTTCCTTAGATCGCATGCTGACGAGTTCCGATGATGAGATCAATGGTCCCCAGGTCGGTTTCGAAAACAACGATTCAGAGGACGAAGGAGTAGCCGCCCCAGAGTTTGACATGATAGCTGATTCTGACGAAGAAGAAGAAGATCCCGAAGAGAACCCTGTAGAGGAAGACCAGATAGAAGAAGATCCCGAGGGAGATCCAATAGAAGAAAATCCAGAGGAGGAAGACCCATTGGAAGAGAACCCAGAAGGAGAGAATCACATGGAATCAGACCTCGATGAAGAGGTTCTATCCGAGGATGAAGGACCAGAAGATCAAGACCCTGCCACGGAAGAACTTCCTTTAGCGAAACCTGCGAGGCGCTATGGAAATGGACGCCCCTACCTGAGCGCACGAGCCTACCGTAACCTGCTGAATCTCCACAACCGCGACTGACGGAATTCCTTTTGATGCTGTCTTTCTGGCCAAATAAAATGTGTATAGTTTAGGGCCACTTTTCGCCTATGAGAATGTCTTGTTTCAAATCTTCTTGAATGAAATAAATCTTCTAGATTCGTAAACTTTTTGATTATTGGTTCGTTTAATACTTGTTTATTGCCCGCATCCATCTATCTTTCTGCTGAGGTTCCCTGACTGTCCATCCATACTCATGGTATAATTTCCACCCTCGTGTCGTTTAGAGAGTACCGCACCCTGATCCTTGGAATAAGCCACCTTTCATCCTTTGCCTGTACCCTGTTTGGACTATCGAGTTCATTAGATTTTCAAACTCTTGATTCATGTGAGTTACCGATCGTTAGTCTCCTCATATTTTTTACCTTGTAGTCCCTTCGTTGCTCAACATTACTTTCTGTGTTGACCCGATCCCAGACTCCTTGATCTTCAGCCTAAAGCCGACACACTTCAACCTTCTGTTTGAGCCACACTTCCTTATAATCGTTACCCTATCTAGCCCTATACCTATTTGTGTTTTTCCTATTACCCTAATTATATTTAAGGACACTGTTATTCAAAAATTTAGTTTTCAGTACTTTAAATTTATCAAAGAGTACGTGTTACTGATTATTCCGTTTTATGTACATTATTATTATTCTCATTTTCAGTACCGCAACCTTATACCGCGCAAATTTTTGTTCCATGTTTCTTAAAATCAGTATACAAGTTTTCTAAATCGTTTTAAACCTATTTTTCGATACGTTATCCTAAAATGTTTTAACCTACCATCCAAGCTTTCACTACCTCGTTGTCGTTACTATATTTTCGGGTGTTGTACTTTTGTTTACTATTATATATGATTGTGTCTTATACTTATTTTCTACTTATTTTGTTAAACTTAGATGTGCACATATTTGGGTTTCGATTTTATCGAACACACCTTGATTTTTATTCGTTATTGTTACCTATATTCTAGTATATTGTACTTGCCCTTATAGTTTTCCTACATTATACCTTGTGAGCCTATCTTCTGTTTGTGGTTCCTATATTTATGTATGAACCCTCAAAACTTTGTCTACTCGTTTTTAAGTAAATCAGCATGTAGTAGTGTTCGATATGATAATTCTTCGCTTATTATTTACAGCTAGTTGTTTCTTTTAAATTTCGAGGACGAAATTTTTGTAAGGGTGATATGATGTAATACCCAGCCCCTTTTTATCAAAATCTGTATTTTATTGCTTCATAATTTTATCTATTTTATATTTTTATTTATAATTTTGCATATCTTAAACCTAACTAAAATTTCTTTTCCCTAATATCTATATTATTCAGCCCACCCTTTTTCAATTGTAAATTGATTAAAACCTCTAGCCAGGCCTCACTCTCTTATCCTCTCAATTCTGTTAATTTCCAAAAATCAATTCCTAAAACCTATCCAATTTCCCGCAGTCATTTGCTTTCCCTCAGCCCATCGGTTTTAAATAAAAATCCTAAAGAAAATTATCCACCCAAGCCCGCAGCTCACTAATAATTATTTCATTTTACCCTAAGCCCGGCCCCATCCTATTCCTCATTTTTCTGATTTTTCGAGCCCACACATTTTCCCCCAAAACTTAACCATTCTAATTTTTGTGCTGGCCCGGCCTCTTCTTTTATTTTGTTTTGTTAAATTCATTTTAGTTTTGAACGGCCCAGCCCATTTCCCCAAGAATTCACAAAAATCTAATTTTTGTTTCCTTGGCCGGCCCGTTCTACTTCAGTCCAGCACCCGCGCCCGCTTCATTCACAACCCGACCCCACACTGTTCATCTCCTTTAAAACTCCAACGGCTCTCTCCCCATCTCGCGCTCGATCCACCTTCTCCGCCGCCTTCCTCGCCTACGCTCGCGCTCGTGTCTCCCCCACTCGCGAGCGTTATCACCAACGCACGCCTCGTCTCCATTCCTCCATCTCTCCTCTCAAAACCTCCAATCACTCACCCCGCCTCCTCAAATTCTTTCTCTCCTCCTTCTACCTCCATCACCATTGCCCTGCACCCCATTTTTCCCCTCGACGACGACGACGACACCTCCACTGCCCCGAGCGACTTCGCCTACACCCACCTCGCCGCCTTCACCCTCATCCCTCGTCGCACCCATCATCTCTCCTGCACCCGAGCCCCTCTCCTCGCCCCATCATCGACTTCTTCATCATCGTCATCCTCACTCCCCCGACCACTGCGCTCCCCATCACACCCGACTCGAGCCACTTCCCTTGCCGACCCATCACCAGCCACCCTAACCCACAAACACCCCTGCCTCGAGCTCCCTACTGCCTTCATCACTCCGCCGTCAACGCCGACGACAACGAACCCCTCCCTCGTCTTCCTCCTGCTCACCGAGCTCGACACCGGGCACCCTCACCGCCGGCGCCCCGTCCGTCGACTTCCTCATCATCGTCGCCGTTCTCGTCGTCTCTCCCTGTGCTGATCTCTCACTCTCTTTCTCTGTTCATCCTCTCCCATTTCTCTCTCTTCCTCACTCTTTCTCACTCATCTCTCTCTGTCATTCTCTCTCTCTCTCTAACTCTTTCTCTCTCGATCACTCTCCCTCTCTCTGTCTCAACTCCCTCTCTCTCATTCCCTAATCTCTCTCTCTCTCCCCTGCACACACTCAATTCCTCTCTCACATCTCTCTCAATTTTTCTCTCTCCAACACCCGTACCACCCAACCACAACTCCTAACTGTTTCCCGAGCCCTCTGCGTCGTCGGCGATCAACTGGGATCGTTGCTGTCGCCCGAAGCTGCCCCGTCTCCACCTCCGAGCCAAGCTCCACTAAAGTTCAAACCCAACCGATTTACTGCCGTGACGGATACAAGTCGTCGTACTAGCCGCTGCCGTGTGCCCCAAAACGTGTCCAGGCAAGTTCTTACTTGCTTTCATGCTATTCCGTATATTTTACAAATTAGAATCGTAGCTATAATCCATGTTTGCTTGATGTTATATATTGTCGCAAAACTGTTCGATGCTTGTCCCCATAGAAAATCATTATCGTATTTGACGGAACTGGACATATTATATTGGCCCTTGTAGAGATGATTAACGTGTGCAAATTTCATTAGAAAATACGACTGTTAACAGTTAAAATGACTACCCCCAAGTTTGATCGTAAAATTGAAATTCTGTTGCATCTGAAAATAGTTAAATTCATCATAAATCATATACATATTAGATTGGTGCATTCGAGGGCTCAAATCGAAGCTAACTCGATGAACTTTAACCCTATGCTAGTTTCCAGACATTCCTGTACTTAAATCGTGATGATAATTGTATCGGAGTACGACTCTGGACTGCAGTCCAGAGCTACTCAAATTGTTGGTTGCTGTACCGTATTGGATACCTCAGGATTTACTTAACTCTTAGGTTGCGGAACTCCGCTGCTTATTGTATGTAACTCTGTTAGCTAGACAACACTTTTGATTTCATTCTGTTTCGTTACCGTTTGATATTTAAACTGTAATTTAGAAGATCGGGACGCATAACAGTCCCGACAGAATCAGAACTGACATATAAGAATTAAACAGATTATAACTCTTAACGTACAGACGCGATTGAAGATCCGTTTGTTGCGTTGAAAACTTTACTGAAAACCCTAGAATTCATTCAACTGTAGCGTCGCTAAATTATGATCCCTACTGGGGTTAAAATGCGTTGCGAAATGGATTCCTGATTCTGAAATTAGATTTCCAGCCGTGTGCGCTTAAAATGAAACAGTTATAACTAATGATCCTGAAACCCGTTCGACCTGAAACAAAATTCTATGGATAGCTAATTGAATATATTAATTACTACCTGTTTATCATTTCGCCAAATTACATACATATACTTCATGATAAATCGTGCAAGTAATAGACTGTTGTTTTTATGATACCTTAATTGTGCTTTTATACTTGTTCATGCATCATATCTTAACCATATCATGTTAGTGATAACCTAGTGACAACGTGCATTTACCCAGTGTTAGATTTTAGTGTTGATTGTGGCAAGTACGTCAGTGTTCGTGTATTCGTGATTAAGTGAAAGTGGGACGTACTTGTGCACAATCAGTGACCCTATATTTCTACTGCATTGTCGATGTCTGTGGGATGCGTGTACGTGTGACTATAAGTGGTATGGGACACTTATGGAAGCGCTTGCACGGATGTCACCGATAAGGCATCCGACACTGCCATTTATCTTAGGTATTAGTCGGGACGTGCTTGATGGAGGTCCTGCCTCCAGTTCTCGCGCAGACTTGTCACGGATCGATTAGTATTTAGGGTTATGGTTAGCGTTTGATGTAGACCACGGGGTGTGGGGTAGTTTAAGTGTGAGTTCAACAGAATCTCGGGAGTCCCATGCCGGCTTATATATTTAGGGAGTTATATGAAGATTTACAGGGTATGTGATATACACACCGTGATACATTCGTTACATGTTGGGCCCGTGGTCCCTTGCCCTTGGGTTCTACCCTTGGGTGGAGGACACTCGCGAGTGGTTGACTCTCATACTTGGACTGACGATAGGCTTATTGACCTGTGCAGTGAGACTTAGAGACTGATAGGGCTACTGTCATTTACATTTCTTATAAACTGTGTTGACATGCATGACATATCGTTATACTGCTTTACTGCTCCGCTGCATTGATTACTGTACATTCATATTCATGTTGTTTTACCGTTATTCACATCTATTACCATTACTAGAACTGTCACTTGATTTCATATATAATATATTGCTATTGTGTCGCTCTGACGACCTGAGTATGCATGCTCAGTGTGAGAAGACGATTTAGCCTGGACCAGTGCATCACAGACTTCTTGACTTGCCTTCCCGAGTTACATTCATTTGTTCCACCTCAGGTCAGTTTTTACCTTGTTTATTTCAGTTACTGCATATCTCATTATCTGCGCATTATTTACTGTTTACCATGATAAACTAGAAGCCGAAGTGTGACTACGGCAGGACATTTCCTTGATCGTAGGAGCATGGCTGGCCTTGTCTACCCCTCGTATTCCGTATTTTGGGAAGCGGGGCGTGACATTTCCTGATAACCCTACGGTTTCTCAAAGCCTGTAACGAATTACAGATATGAGATCCTGATCCGGTATCCAATACCCAGGAAGTAGGGTTAACTGATATACAGTTCTCTATCACAAACACACCCGAAGCCGAAGCCACAACATGCTTCGAATTCTGGCTACTGGCTTTACTAGCCCTGCAATCCTTCTGCCCATGTTCATTCCCGTAACAATAGGAACATCCTTCTTTTACTACATCTGTTCCTGAAACTTCTGCCCTTCCCTTTCTTTCTACTTCCCTAGTTTCCTTTAGGGTAGTAGGTAGAGACTGTTGAACTGAGTCAGCATCTGACCCGTTCTTCAACGTGGTCTTCAGGTCCGAGAGCTCAACAGAGCTGGTCTCTGTAAGGACGTTGCCCCTTACAGATGACCTGATAGCCAACCTCGCTGGAAGCAATTCGTTCGAGGTCTCATATCTTGCGATACGAGATTGCTCTCCATATAAAACTTTGTTATGGAGGAAGATAGAAGCTGAGTCCATCTTCTCGCGCTGCCTCTGGTATATACCATCAACTGAGGCTAACACGAGGCACTTGGCTTTCGCACAGTCTTCTTCCGATGTCCTACGAATATCAATATCCGTGACAGGGGAAACTGGACCTGAGACGGCAGGGGTTGGATCAGTCAAGAGGTGTTCCAGCTTGTCCTGGGCAATAGACATCTGGACAGACCTTTGCCAGTCATAACAGTCAGATTCAGTCATTTTATTATCTAGATGTAACCTAGGTGCGGTCACAGGGTCGCTGCAATTAAGAGAGAGAGAAGAAAACACTTAGCATGATGCTCTTGCAAGTTTAGATTGGTTTTTAATTTATCTAAACAGGATGGCTCCCACTGTCTCTCGAATCCCTCCTCAAACCACAAAGGAAGAATTAGTCGGGATCTTTCTCACCGTACAATATTTGCTTAACCGTTCAGCCAGGCCAGTGTCGGTACTTCGAGGGAGGTTTTCCAACGCTTTCGCGAAGTTCCTTAATTAAGTAACCTCTTTTCCCTGTGGGCGTAGCCCCGCTAACACCTTTCTAGACACCTACTAGGTTTATAGCATTGATCGTTAAGTGAGAGTTTTCCCGAGGAGTAGTATATACTCACAGTCGGATCGGGATCCAAATATCATTGCGTGATAAAACCGAAGGAATCCTACCAGAATCATCACACTCCAAATGGTATGCAGCGCTAGCAAGTTTCAGTACTTTTGAAACTCCCGATGTAGATTTTTGCCCCATGCTCTTATGACCTTGACTAAGGCCAACAAATCATAAGTCACATGTCAAGTTCCACCCGTCGTTATCCAGGTTAATTTGAACCCACCCGTATATACCCTTGACTATGGCCAACAAAGCAATACGACTGTCCCAAACCAACGCATTCTATCTATGCAACATATGAATACCCACCAGCTACCAAACACTGTGCCTTGACTAAGGCCAACAAACACAGCTTGAATACTGTTGAATATTCATATGAAACGACGGAGGGCTACGGATGGTTTTGGCGAAACCGTGAACGTAGTGAACTTGATATAGTCGATGGAATGAGATAGCTTTTAAAAGGAGTGGTTCATGCTCCGCGTTTAAAAGTTTAGTTTTGAAAAGAACCGAGTGGTTTTCAAAGTGTTCCAATCGACTTTTACTTGGTTTATTTTCTTGCATTAGTTCTTTTAATGCGTCCCATCATTTAATCCTACCATTGCAGAAAACAACCAAAATATGACGTACGCTTATGCCATTCGCATTCGCCACGGGGCCCCGTCATCACCCGTTAGGTTACTTAACTAACGACAGAGCGGGGGCTGGGTTAGCGCGGCTGTAAAACATAAGCAACGCCTAAATAGTTATCATATATAAATATATAGCAATGATAGACATTACAGATCACAGATGAATACATTGGATATAATAGGAATCCGCAATCCGTTCGAGCCTGCAACGAAAAGCGGATTACACGGTCGCGGTGAATAGCCAATACCCCACCCAAGACCCCTACGGGTGCGGCAAACTACCCGCCAAGTACCCGAAGCGAAGCAACCTCCCTCAACACCGTGAGTAGGCCACTCGGCACTTCGAGATACCCGGTAGTTTGTGCACCCCCTCCATGGGTCTATCCTAGGAGCAAAAACAGTAAAAAGAATTATACAATGACGGCTACAACCCCGACCCGGTTGCGCGGCCATACAAATAATATTATTACATCAATTTACATATTACAATGAATGAAAGAAAAAGCAACACTCATCTCACATCCACCCCGGCTATTCATCCGCGACAATCCAATCCATTCATATACACATACCATCATCAATCACAGATCACAGATATGTATAACCCCGACTAATCGACATATAGCGATTAGCCGACGTTCAATACATATAAACATCACAGATATAACCTTTTAGTCAAAGTGTATTGAAGTTCGATAAAAAATACGGATTTATAGGCCCCCAAAAACAAATTTCTATTCTGAAAAACCTGGGCACATATAAACCATCTTAAAAATCCCAAAACAAAGCCAGAAATACACTGCACCAAACTCGACCCAGTGAAGAGCCAAGACGGCCGCGGTTGCGCGGCAATAGCTTGCTATTGCCGCGGAACCACGGCTCTTTGGAATCACTGGATCGTTTTTGGTGGCTTTCTTCACAAAACCCTGAGATGATTTTTGGAGTATGATTTATTTTGTTTTGAACAGAAAAAATTTTAACAGAAACTTAGGGTTTTGAAAACTCGGTTTTTCGATTTTTCCGATTCGAACTTCGATACACTCTACTACCTAGCTAGTTTATGTTTAGTTAGGCTCTAATACCACTGTAAGTCCACGTTGCCCACCCCGGTGCTTACGGGAAGGCGGAAAACGGAATAAAAAACGATTTTTTATGAACTTAGGCAACATGGACTAGACTATGAAGGATCTTTGCTAAACAAAAACAAGCTAAAGCTAACTAGAAACTAGCTAAGTGCTAGAAAGGTTATACCTTGGGCTTTATGTCCTTCTCTCCTTGCTCCTTGGAGTGGTGGAAGGAGGTCACCTTTGTCGTCTACTCACGTCGAAGAAAGATCCACCCGAAAGCCTCGACCTTTGGCTTCAACTCCAAGCTAGAAATAACTAGGGTGCAAGAAGTGCTAGTCCTTGAACCCTAGATGAGAGTAGAGATTATCAAGAAAGGGTTTTTCTTAAGCTCAAGTGTTTCTCAACACATGAGAGGGGAGAGCTTGAGGGAGAGGAAGAACAAGAGAGAGAAAATGAATGATAGAATGAGAATAAAATGAACCATTCTCACATATATGTGTGTATTATTTTAATTAGATAATTAGTAAGATAATTGTCATGGCTTAATCCAGACATGACCATTATCATTTCATTTTTAATGCAAATTGCAAGGATAAAAAAGCATCTTCCAAATGAAATGATGATGGTCAAAGTGTCAACTAAGGTCAATAAGTCAAGAAGGTCAAATGGTCAACAACCATAACCATGCACAATTATTAAACTAATATCAATTAACCATAATACACACAGAAGCATTAGGGTTAATAAAATGACAATAGTCATTAACCCTAATCAAGGTCCTCTCCCTCTGTCTCAAGCAACTGTGCATACGCACCCGTATTCGTGATCCGAGGAATACGAATACAATGAGAAAAACCAATCCCAAATCATATACTAGGATCCGGCTTAAACCAAAGCCCACTAGTATAAGCTGTCCGGACGGCAAACGTGCACAAGTGCGCGGATGTGAACGAACCCTGTCGCAAAACCATGCGACCTCTACTCATTTTGCCTAAAGACGAATAGCTCTCTGTATGGGACTCTAAAGACTCGACACTACACTGGCAGTGGGTTTAACCACAGACCGCAAGCGGCACTAGCTGTACGTAACGGTCCCCAGGTAGATGTCGATAAGAAGACTGACGAGGTGAACCCCATCTGAACTCCTACTGAGCCTGTATGTGACAATCTCCGTACAGTCCGGTCTGTTCGTCTGATACATCGTATGGCGGGCCTAGGGGGGCGGCGAACGTCAGTCCCCTAATAGCGGTACAAGTCGTGTCGGAGTGTAGCCCAGAACACCCTGAGATAACACTGGAAACCTACCATTATATCTCGCTTGCCCTGGCCAGGGACTACTCATGTAATGGCTCTCCTGGACACAGCGCGATGTCAACCCCCAATACCGGGAGAGACGAATCCTGTCTAACCGTCACTGCCTCTAAGTGCTTCGGGACTGCACCCAAAAACCACCTGTTTGCACGACTCCTTTGAGCCGTGGTAAGGTAGTAATCAAAGTGCAGTGGGAGCACACTCGAGGCAAAGTGACAGTGTCAAGTCAGCGGACTAAGCTGTACTCATGTCACCTGGGAACTGATAACTGACGATAGGTATAATACCAACCAACAGTTCCCGACGAGTCATGTCCAGTGTACTCGTAACCTAACGAGCACCTGCATACTATCTCAAGTACGACGTACTGACGGCTGTGGGACAGACCGTCTCCCACGCTCGGATGAGAAGCGCATACGCTAGTCTACTCCGGAGTATCGATGCCCTGTCTCGATAGTCCAACGACTAGGGACCTGTATAAGGATGTGCTTATAGATCACCCAGCTCCCATGAGTGTGAGCGCCATCACAATGCTGGTAATCAAGCAAAGATCCTAAGGGCTCTACTAATATGTATATCAGCGATATGCTAAAAGAAACACATGCACATATTAAGCAGAGACAAACCAAGTAGCATACTACCATTTCGAGCAAGATTGTATATACATCTATGAATATCCCAAGCTTCCATCAAGTAATATACAAGCTAGTATGATACAGTAATGGCCTCTAGGGCATATACACTAACAACACCCTGGGGGTAAGAGCCTATGCATCGCCACACTGTCACACAGTGAGAACCCTCCATAGGTCGACATCCAATGCCTAGTAGCTCTGATACCACTGTAGGGTTCCTAGGCACACTAATGAGGTCTCACAACAGATCAAACATGCCCAATTCAAATTTTTTCATGTGCCTACAAACCCTAATACGGATCGTTAACTAGATAATAAGGCGATGCAAGCAAGTAAATGACTTTATTGCTAAAGGAAAGTGACTACAACCTTTGTAGATCGGGTCCTCCACTTCCTAGGCTCCGTGATGACGTCCCTCCACTGTACCTATCGGAATCTGAACTCTGGCGAAGGTTTCGTCGGAGAAATGATCGGGCTAGGTCGTCGACTTCGATGCCGAAGATGATCTACGTCGAGGCAACTCAAGATCAAACTCCAACTTTACCAAGTCATGAAACTTGTGAAGAAAACACCCTATACTACTTGGCAAGTGGTAGAGGATGAAGAAATAGGAAGTGGGTTCACTTTAGAATTGGATTTCTCACTCTTTTTCTGATGTTGCCATTAATGGTAGCAAGCTCTCTTCTTGTTGAAGAAGAAAAAGAAGAAGAAAAAGAATATGATAAGTATATTTGAAAATAGAAAATAAGTTGATTCTTATCATATAGCAACCATGGTTATGTGTAAAGAATAAACTAGGGTTAGGTTGAATGGTTAGGGTTAAGGCAAAAGACAAACTAGCTAGACTTTTCAAAGCTTCAAGAAGCTTCAAGTAGCAAACAAAGAAAGCCACCATGATTTATTTTGCCCAAAAATAAATAAAAAGAATAAATAAATAAGTAAATCAAAACCCTAACCATTAACATAACCATGGTTTAATCATACACACCCACGTTTGCATGTATCATCAAACATGATACAAACTAGTGCACAAAACTATATCATATATACAATGTGCACTTCAAGTGAGAAAATCCATCTTAAGTGAACAAATACTAGTTAATGTAAAGTAATATATCAAAAATATAATTATACATTAAATCATTAAATCAACACTTGATTTAACGACCCGGTCATATCGCTTATGACAGACTAATATCCAATATATCGACTTATCGAATCAATCTTCGATTCGATAACTAGGTTATATCGCATACAACCAATCGATACATTAATCGCGAGAATAGAATACGGTATCACATACATGCATTATTCTCTGTCCCGCACATATCTCATATGCGCTCCTATTTCGTTTCACTTGAGCCAGGAAACCTCTGTGTAGGACTCTAAAGACTCGTCAATACGCCGGCAGCAGGTGATGATCAGATCAAACACCCACAAGCCGCAAGCAGTCTGCTAAATGTAACGGCCACCCGGGTATTGAGCGATCAGAAGATCGACGAGCAAGCCCGCTCACACTCCTGTGAATCCAACCAGTAGCACTTACCAAACAGTCCGGTCTGTTCGTCTGATATGTCTCATATCTCGCCTAGAGGTGGTAAACGTCAGACCCCAATAGCTTGATAAGTCATGCCGACGTGAGGTCCATAACAATCGTGAAACTACTGATAACTCTTACCAGTATATCACTGCAACCCTGGCCAGGAATTTCTTGTTATGGCCAGTCGTGCATAGCGCAACATCAACCTCCAATACCGGGAGAGACGAATCCCCTCCTATCGCTCATTGCCTCCATATGAATCGGGACTGTACCCAAAAATCACCTGTTTACACGACTCAGTAGAGCCATGGTAGGGTGGAAATCAAAGCACAGTGGGAGACACACAAGACTCTATGACGATCTCGGGTCAACAGACTAAGCTGTACCAGTGTCACCAGAGAATTGCCATCTGACGTGAGGTATAATACCATCTGGGAGTTCTCGGCGAGTCCGTTCAGTGTACCCAGTCTCCACTGAGCACCCGCATACTATCTCTGATGTCAAACACCAATGGATATGAGATCATCCATCGCCCATCACATGGGTCGAGAAGATATACGCTAGTCTACTCTGGAATATCGATGCCCCGTCTCGATATTTCCATGACTAGGAACATTGAAGGATGTACTCATGGACTACTCAGGCCCCACTAGTATGATCTACATCATAGTCCTGGAAGTCGAGTACACATCCTAAGGGCTTTATCAACATGTAATCAGAGAGACAGAAAGTATACATGTTAAGATAAAGAGCAACTAGATAGCGTACTATCATGTCGAGCAAGAAAGTCCTACCTATATATGTCCCAGCATCCACTACAATATACATCCAATGTACAGTAATGGCCTCTGGGGCATACATATAACTAACATTGGGCTTGCGGTACTCTAACAACTGGATCTAGTGAAGACAGTGGGTACTCATTGCGCCAATTATAGGCCTTAGTGCAAGTGGGAGATTGTTGGATATATATGCCCTAGAGGCCTTCATTGTATAGGATGCTAGGGATATGTATGTACATGACAGTCTTGCTTAATTTGATAGTATGCTATTTGGTTTATCTTTATCTTAACATATGATATATTTTGCGTAGTATTCATATTTATATACATGTTGATAAAGCCCATAGGGTGTTTGCCTGACTACCGGCATTTTGATGGCAGTCATACTAGTGGGAGCTGGATAGTCAATATGCACATCCTTAGATGTCCCTGGTCGCAGGAGTATCGAGACTAGGCATCGATACTCTGGAGTAGACTGGTGTATACATATCTAGACCCTGAGGAGGGGCGATGGATTGGTCCTGCAGCCATTGGTGGAGTACACCTAAGATTGTATACAGATGCTCACTGGGAGTGAGTACACCGGACATGACTCGACGAGAACTGACTGTATGGTATTTATACCTAACGTCAGATAGCAGTTCTCAGGTGACATGTGTGCAGATAGTCCATTGACTTAAAGTCATTATTTGTCTCGTGTGAGTTCCCACTGTGCTTTGATTACTACCCTACCACAGTTCAAAGGAGTCGTGCAAACAGGTTTTAGTTGGGCACAGTCCCAAGCCACGTGGAGGCAGTGAGTGACTGTTAGGGATTCGTCTCTCCCGGTATAGGGAGTTGATATCGCACAGTGATCGGTTGGTCATTAACATAAGTCCCTGGCCAGGGCTGATTGAGAATTACTGATAGATTGATCAGTAGATTCTTAGATGGTGATAGTGCCATACCGACACGACTTGTACGGTTATTAGGGGTCTGACGTTTACCACCACCCTAGACCATACATGCGATACTCTTAGACGAACAGACCGGACTACACGGATATTGTCACAGACAGGCTCAGTAGGAGTTTGAATGGGTATCCTCATCGGCCTTCTTATCGACATCTACGTGGGGACCGTTACGTACAGCTAGTGCCGCTTGCGGTCTGTAGTTAAACCCACTGCCAGCGTTGTAGTCGAGTCTTTAGAGTCCTACACAGAGTTTTCCTAATTCCAGGTGAAACCATATAGAGGTCGTACGGTTTTACGACAAGGGTTCGGACGAATACGTGTTTAAACGCACGTACGACATTCAGACAGTTTTTTCTAGACGGCTTTGGTTTAAGCCAAATTCTAGTATCAGGTTATTGGCTTTATACAGTCTAAGGTTTTTCCGTGTTTTCACGGATGAGAGGGGCGTTCTCGTAATTTCCGGGAAGCTTCTAGAAGCATGGTGACTTGAGGGGTTAAGGTGGCATTGTCATTAATGTTATTGTGACTCATAATGTGTGATTCACTATATCATTAATTCATTATTAAATGCTTAATGACTCACATAGTGAATCACTCATATACATTTATGAAGCATGATGAATAATCTCTTATTATTCATGTATTGATTTAATTCATTATGCTTGATATATTAAGTGAGAAACAATTTCATTTCATAATTCTAGTTCACCTTCTCTCTCCACAAGCTCTCTCTTTCTTGAAGCTCTAATCCTACCACTCATGAGTTGAGAACAAGGATTAGAAAAGACTATACATCCCATAACCTAACTCTATATGATCTAAGTTCCTTTGATTAGCAACTAGAGAAACTTAGTTACCTCAAGTTTTGAGGTGAAGCTTGGATTAGGGTTCTCGGGTGGATCATCTATCACTTGGAGGAGGCCGAGGAGGACGAAGAGATCGTAAAGACGAAGGACACGTATCACTAGGTATAATCTCTTTACATAGTAATTTAGAACTTCTATGGTAGTTGTTAATTATCGTTTAGCAAATATCTTCGGTTAGTCGATGTATGCTTCAAGAACAAGATCGTTTTTCATATTTCCGCCTCCCCGCAACTCGTGGGGTGTTGCACATCGACTTACAAAAGCAACAAAGGTAGAGGGAAAGCTTGTGGGAAAGGAAGAGTGCTTTTACTGTTACAAGAGTGGACACTGGAAGAAAGATTGCAGGGCTTGGAAGGCCAGAAACCAGGACCCGAAACAAGTTGTGGCTTCGGCTTCAAGTGTGTATGTTATCGAAAACTGTCTATCAATAAACTCTACTTCCTGGGTATTGGATACCAGATTAGGATCTCATATCTGTAATTCTTTGCAGGCACTGAGAAAGTGTAGGGTTTTGAAGGCAGATGATGTGACCCTCAGAGTTGCAAACGGAGCTTGCATGGATGCTGAGTCCGTGGGGGACTATCACATGGGATTATCAGATGGACATGTTTTGGTTTTACGGGATTGTTATTTTGTACCCAATGCAACTTGTAATATCATATCTGTATCTTTAATGTCTAAAGAGGGTTATGAATTTGCATTTGTAAGCAATGTTGTAAACATTCACCTTAATCAAGTTCTGATTGGGTCGGGTACATTAAGCAATGGTATATACGTATTAAACCAACCACAGATTTTCAATGTCCAGAATACATACAAAAGAAAGTCTCCAGAAATAAATCATGCTTTCTTATGACATTGTAGATTGGGTCACATCAATGAGAGAAGGTTGACGAAGTTGCATACAGAAGGATATTTGAATCCGTTCGAATATCAATCATATGCAACTTGTCAATCCTGTCTCAAAGGAAAGATGACAAAGACTCCGTTCACTGGACACGGAGTAAGAGCGAGCGAGCTCTTGGGGCTCGTACACAGCGACTTGTGCGGTCCAATGTCTACACATGCGCGAAGCGGTTATTCTTACTTCATTACTTTTACGGATGACTTTTCAAGGTACGGATATGTTTTCTTAATGAAACATAAATCTGAAGCCTTTGGAAAATTCTAGGAATACAAGAATGAAGTAGAAAAAAAAACAGGCAAAAGTATCAAGACACTGAGATCTGATCGAGGTGGTGAATACTTGAGTGCCGAGTTCCTGGATTACCTAAAAGAGAATGGAATTCTCTCTCAGCTTACTCCTCCATACACTCCGCAACATAACGGTGTATCAGAGAGACGGAACCGAACCCTATTGGCTATGGTACGTTCCATGATGAGTAATGCTGAGTTGCCGCGATCATTCTAGGGATATGCACTAGAATCAGCTGCATACCTTTTGAACCGAGTTCCAACTAAGACTGTGCCTACCATACCATATCAGATGTGGAGTGGGAAGAAACCCTATCTTAAGCACATTAAGACATGGGGATGTCCAGCTTTTGTCAAAAAGCAGCCTGCGGACAAACTCGAGGCATGCTCAGTACAGTGCAAGTTTGTGGGATATCCAAAGGACTCTAAGGGATATTTCTTCCATTGCCAAGAGGAACAAAAGGTTTTTGTTTCTCGTCATGCCTACTTCTTCGAAACTGAATTTTTGGAAAATCAGATAAGTGGGAATGCAATAGAACTAGAAGAAATTCCAGAACCACGAGCTATTACTGAAAGCTTAGTTGAACCAGATGGTTCAAAAGAACAGGACATTCCTACGCCACTCCGCAGGAGTAGTAGGCAGTCTTATCCGCCCGATAGATACTACAGTTTTCTCATAGACGGGGATAGAGAGAATTGCATCATTGATAATGATGTGCCGACTAGCTTCCAGCAGGCCATTCAGAGTGTTGGCTCGGTAAAATGGCTGGATGCAATGCGGACCGAAATGGAGTCTATGTACACCAACAAAGTATGGACTTTGGACGTTGCTTCAGAAGGGGTAAAACCCGTAGGATGCAAATGGATCTTCAAGAGGAAGATTGGTATAGATGGGCAGGTTGAGACCTATAAGGCTACACTTGTTGCAAAGGGTTTTCGTCAAAGGCCTGGTTTGGACTATGACGAAACCTTTTCTCCAGTGGCTATGCTCAAATCCATTCGGATCCTTCTTGCCATTGCTGCCTTCCACGATTATGAGATTTGGCAGATGGACGTAAAGACCGCTTTTCCAAATAGAAATTTAGAGGTGTGTGTTTATATGGACCAGCCAGAGGGTTTCATACAGAGTGGGAGCAGCGGGAAAGTGTGCAAGTTGGTTAAGTCCATTTATGGACTAAAGCAGGCATCGTGGAGTTGGAACATCTGTTTTGATGAGACGGTCAAAGAATTTGGCTTTATCAAAAATCCAGATGAACCATGCATCTATAGTAAAATTGTAGCACGAACTCTCGTATTCCTCGTTTTATACGTGGATGACATTCTCTTGATAGGAAATGACATTCCTATGCTACAATCTGTCAAAGGGTTCTTGTCATACAAGTTCTCCATGAAAGACCTGGGTGATGCCTTTTACATTCTGGGGATCCGGATCCATCGTGATGGGTCCAAGAGGATATTAGGAATTTCGCAGTGCAGGTATATCGACACTATATTGAAAAGATTCAGTATGGAAGATTCCAAGCGCGGTAATTTACCGTCTTGTTACGGGATCACCTTCTCCAAAGAAATGTCTCCCAAGACTGATTTGGAAAGGGATCGCATGTCTATTATACCCTAACGCATCATAGGTAGGCTCTATAATGTATGCGATGTTATGTACCAGACCAGATGTAGCTTATGCACTGAGTGTGGTAAGCCGGTATCAGTCAAACCCAGGGGAGAAGCACTGGATAGCGGTAAAGAACATTCTGAAGTACCTGAGAAGGACTAAGGACATATTTTTGGTTTACGGCGGAAAGACCTCCAGATGGAGGCCTTTGCTGACTCCAGCTTCCAAAGTGACAAGGATGACTCCAAGTCCATATCGGGTTATGTCTTTACCCTCAATGGAGGGGCGGTGTGTTGGAAGAGTTCCAAACAGGAAACCGTTGCTGACTCGACGATGGAAGCGGAATATATCGCTGCATCTGATGCCGCAAAAGAAGCCTTCTGGATGAGGAAGTTCTTGACAGAACTTCAGGTGGTTCCGTCCATTGTTGATCCAATACCTCTGTATTGCGACAACAACGGGGCTATAGCTTTAGCGAAGAAGCCCAGGTCCCATCAGAAGTCCAGACACATCTTAAGGCGGTATCACCTGATCAGGGAGATCGTGGATCGCCAGGAGATCGAGGTTCGGAGGGTTGCTTCAGAAGATAACATTGCAGATCCACTCACGAAGGCCTTACCCCAGACTCAGTTCGAGCGGCTGATCGAGATGATAGGTCTTAGATACGCCAGTACATGGCCTTAGTGCAAGTGGGAGATTGTTAGTGTATATGCCCTAGAGGCCATTACTGTATCATACTAGTTTGTATATTACTTGATGGAAGCTTGGGATATTCATAGTTGTATAGACAATCTTGCTCAAAATGGTAGTATGCTACTTGGTTTGTCTCTACTTTAATGTGTACATGTGTTTCTTTTAGCATATCACCTATACACATTGGTGGAGCCCTGATCTTTGCTTGATTACCAGCGCTGTGATGGCAGTCACACTAGTGGGGGCTGGGTAATCTACAAGCACATCCTTATATACAGGTCCCTAGTCATGGGATTATTGAGACGGGGCATCGACACTCTGGAGTAGATTAGCGTATGCGCTTCTCATCCCAGCAGGGGAGACGGTCTGTCCCACAGCCGTCAGTACGTCATACTTGAGATAGTATGCGGGTGCTCGTTAGGTTACGAGTACACTGGACAGGACTCGTCGGGAACTGTTGGTTGGTACTATACCTATCGTCAGTTATCAGATCCCAGGTGACATGAGTACAGCTTAGTCCGCTGACTTGACACTGTCACTTCGCCTCGAGTGTGTTCCCACTGTACTTTGATTACTACCTTACCACGGCTCAAAGGAGTCGTGCAAACAGGTAGTAGTTGGGTGCAGTCCCGAAGCACTTGGAGGCAGTGACGGTTAGACAGGATTCGTCTCTCCCGGTATTGGGGGTTGATATCGCGCTGTGTCTAGGAGAGTCATTACACAAAGTCCCTGACCAGGGCAAGCGAGATATACTAGTAGCGTTTCCAGTAATATCTTAGGGTGTTCTGGGCTACACTCCGGCATGACTTGTACCGCTATTAGGGGACTGACGTTTACCACCCCCCTAGGCCCGCCATGCGATACTCTCAGACGAACAGACCGGACTGTAAGGAGATTGTCACATACAGGCTCAGTAGAAGTTCGGATGGGTTTACCTCATCAGTCTTCTTATCGGCATCTACCTGGCGACCGTTACGTACAGCTAGTGCCGCTTGCGGTCTGTGGTTAAACCCACTGCCAGCGTAGTCTCGAGTCTTTAGAGTCCCACACAGAGGGTTATTCGCCTTTGGGCAAAACAGAGTAAAGGTCGCATGGTTTTGCGACGGGGTTCGTTCACATCTACGCACTTGTGCACGTTTGGTGTCCGGACAGTTATTACTAGCGGGCTTTGGTTTAAGCCAGATCCTAGTATATGTTTTGGGATTGGTTTTATCTCATTGTATTCGTGTTCCTCGGAACATGGATGCGGGTATGTATGCACAGTTGACCGAGGCAGAGGCAGAGGATTCTCATTAGGGTTGATGACTGTTGTCTTTTTCCAAACCCTAAGGAATATGTGAAATATGATTAATAATATTAATTAAAGGAAATTGTGTTATGGTTAGGGTTGTTGACCATTTGACCATGGTTGACTTGTTGACCCATGTTGAAAAGTTGACCATCATCATTTCACACAAAAGTTGCTCTTTGATCTTTGCAAAATTCATTAAATGTGAAATGATAATGGTCTTTTCAAATCAACCATCACTTTTTTCTTTTTTGATTAATATTGTTAATTGATAATTCACATATATGTGAATATGGTTGCCAAAATTCATTTCATTCTCTTATTCTCATTCTCTCTCATCCTCTTCCTCTCTCTCAAGGCAAAATATCTCTCATGAGTTGAGAACCATTTGCTATTGGGATAAAACACCAAAATTGCTCTCTACTCATCCTAAGGTTCAAGGTTTGGCAAACCTAGCACTTTAGTTACCTCAAGTTTGAGGAAGGAGCTCAAAGTAGAGGCCCTCGGGTGGATCTTTCTTCGGCAAGAGAAGGCGACGAGGAGGAACCATTCAACCCACTCCAAGGAGAAGAAGAGAAGGAGTTCAAGACTAGGTATAACCCTCTAACCGAGTAGGTAAAGCTTGTACTTAGTTGCTAGTGTGTTGTTTAGCAAAGATCCGGTTTCTAGTCCATGTTACCCTAGCCCTAAAAATTGTTTTTCACCATTTCCGCAACCCGTAAGAACCGGGACAGGTAACGTAGACTTACACTAGTCACCAAGGACAAAGGACTAGGACATGTGATTCATTGCCTACCCCGATGCGAAGTCATCAGATGAATTGATTCCAGCTAGAGGCGATTTCACGCTGATACGTTGAGAGTCGATAGAGATGATTGAATGTCAGGAACTCATTTTCCAAGTTTAAAGTATTCGGAAAACAATGCAAGCAATTCTACGGACCCTCTAGAGGAATGAAACCCTAACTCGATTTGATGACCATGGAATGCCGGTGAACCTTAGGGTTTGCGGCAGTTTAGCGGTGACATTAGTGAGGCCTGGGTCTGCCCTTCTACGGTTGGTCTATAGGTGCTGTGGCATATATTCGATACTATTAAACTGTACCCAAGGTATTGAGTTCTTGGGGGATTATGTGGTTTTGACAAATCGATCGGATGATTTGACTTCATTCGGATATCAGGTGATGAGATGCATTGCTTGGGAGACTCCAGATACGAGTATAGCCGTTAGAGCACAGTCCATGCAGCCACGAAGAGACGAGTCCGAATCGGTCGACATTAGAGAAAAGTGGAGTAAGAGGTTCGTACGAGAGCTTGATGAGATGACGTTCCACTCCGCCGACATCAGAGTTGTATTCGATGAGCCTGGCAGGGGAGCACTACCAACCGGTGATATTATTTGGAATCGTCGGTTATCCGGAGGATACCGGCCGGAGTCATGAGATGGTTATAGGCTGATCCGTTCTACGGAGCCCGTGGGCCGATCTCGCAGATGATACAGACGCCTGAGATATTGATACTTGAGATTTGAGATTTGAGATATTGAGGTTTGATATTGAGATACTGAGATTTATGTTTTGTGTCGATGCTTGACACTGATTTCTCTGTTGCATTCATTGATGATACTTGATTGATATATATATATATATATATATATATATATATATATATATAGGAATCTCATTGATTAAAGAAAACGGTTGTTTCATTCATGATATATTCTGTTTAAATTCGTAATGCATTCATACATCATATATCTGATATGTTGCTATCTGAGGCACTGACACTAGCAGGTAGTATTACACTATACATAGCTGGACCAGGATTTTATTAAGGATATTACCTTATATGACCTAGGATAGCGTTATGCATGCGATTTCTACTCGTAGATGTTTTCTACTCACGAGTTGGAAACTCACCCTCGTTGTGCCACAGTTCCTTGCAGGTTTTGCCGTACAGGTTCTTTGTGGCCTGCTGGCTGTAACGCTTTGAAATTCGTTTAGGTTAATTTCGCGTTAGTTAGTAATGATGCATGTTTTTCATAAAAAACTTAAAATTTTAATTTCCTTTTTAAACTAGAATAAAATAGTTCTAATTTTGATGAGAAGTGTTTATATATATAAATGGGTTTTGTTAATTATAATTTAGCTTGTATTCACCTTATTTAGAATTTTCCTTAATTACTTTCCTAAGCAAGGGTTAGTGTAACAACATGCACACTTATCACCCTTTTTGTGACATAGGTTAAGTATTAGCATGCAACCATATTATTTTCTTCTTGCATGGTTCTATTATCCCCAAATAAATCAATTTAAACCATGTTTTTGAAATAAAATTCAAAGGAATGGGAGGTATGGTGGGTTAGGTGAAGTTGGGGCTTGACTTTGACCTTCTCTCTCTCTCTCTCATTTTTCCCTCTCTCCATCTCATTTCTGCTCTCCAGCAGAGAAAGCAGCAGCAGCAGCAACATCATCACCATTCTCTTCTTCTTTTGCTTCTCTTTGATCCATACACAAACCCTACACAAAAATCCCACTTCCCTTCACAAAAACCTTTGGAAAAATGGCCCTTTTGGGGATTTTGGTGGCAAATCAGTGCCTTTGAAGGCAAGGGCTGGGTGTGAGGTTTCTCTAGGATCTTTTTGGAGGTATTAAACTCACCCTTAGCACCTTAATTCATAACTTGTAGCTTAATTTGCTAAAAATCGTTTTTTATGCACTTTTGTGCTAATGAAGGGGAATTAGTGAAGTTTATGTTAAGTTAGCATTTTTATGGCTTGGTTAGCTTAACTAAGTGCTTATAGTGTTGTTTTAACCTAGGGTTTGTTTCTGGTTGCACTAAAACACCATAATGTTTTAGTTTAGTGTTAAATTAGCTTTTTTAACTAGGTTTTGTGCTCTGTTGTGATCTGCTTGTAACCCTTCTGCTTCAGGTAAAAATTGTATTTACTGGAGCATGTACACTAGATTTAGAGAACACACACGAAGCATGGGAGCACAACTCCCTAGGTGGGCCGCCGGAATATTCATTCTGGCCGCAAATTGCGGCCAGATGGGGGACCTGGGTGTTGGGGTTTGTTGTGTGGGTGTTTGCTACAATTTTAAGACTTATGGTATACGCAACGTTGTAAAATTCTATCTGTAGGAAAATCTGGAACCATTTACCCTATTTCCTATACTTATAACTTTCGCGACACGTGTGATACGTGTGTGGGTTTGGTGATTTTCTGCGTATCGCGACGTATCAGGGTAGCTTCAGGCGCGTAATCACACGTTTTAGTGTATCAGACGCACACGCGTTTGTTCGCGACGCGGGTTTCCCGTTTGGCTTTAATGTCGCGTTTTTGTAGATGTTAGCTTATGCGTATTATTTTATGAAATTATTGGTTCGCAGGCGAGTGCGACGGACGCTGCGAAGAAGGGGAAACAAGTCATCGGCTACACTTAGCACGAGACCACGGTGAGCAGATTTAACATTTACGAGGAAATCGCCCGTATGGCGTTAAGCGTCAGGGCTTGATAGGCTAATGTAGCTGCATATTTGCATCCATATACCTTAGTTGCATACTGTATTTCTTTCTATATATTTGTATATGAACTTAGAATTAGTAACACACCGCACTGTTACTAACGGTTCATGTTGCATGAGCACGAATCCGCATGTTACACACACACCGTTAGTAATTACCATGACACTCACACTATAGAATTGCCATGAGCAATATATTATAGCTCACCTCATATATGATTTGACATGATTATGTTACTTGTGCACATACTCATTTACATATTCATACTCATGCATATACAACTGTACTTACCTAGATAAGTTGATTTTTGGTAAAAACTGGGGACCGCATGATACCATTCAAAAACTGAATCTACTTAAAGAGCGGTTTTCCCCTTTTCCTCATAATACGACTTATGATGCATATATTACATCGTATGGATTTACGCATTAGCTTTGGATTTCATGTGATTTCTGGATTTTAGGACCGTGGGGTTATTTTAAGAAAATACATACTGTTTTCAAAACCCGGTTTCTCTTGATATGATATTTCAGTGCGTCCACCATGGTTTTCTCGGTTCTGAGACGTTTGACTTGTGAACCCGAATTGACGAGCTGGATGAGGCCGATTGCGGGTACATGGTGGCCCCGGTATGGTACCTCGGGGCGAGAACGGATCTGTCGTGCAGTAGGCGATAAGCCTGGCAGTGGGATCTGTTAGTGTATATGCCCTAGAGGCCATTACTGTATCATACTAGTTTGTATATTACTTAATGGATGCTTGGGATATTCACCTTGTATATACAATCTTGCTCAAAATAGTAGTATGCTACTTGGTTTGTTTCTACTTCAATGTGTACATGTGTTTATATTTTGTATATCGCCTATACACATTAGTGGAGCCCTTAGGATCTTTGCTTGATTACCAGCGATGTGATGGCCGTCACACTAGTGGGGCTGGGTAATCTATAAGCACATCCTTATGCAGGTCCCTGGTCGCAGGACTATCGAGACAGGGCATCGATACTCCGGAGTAGACCAGCGCATGCGCTTCTCATCCCAGTGTGGGAGACGGTCTGTCCCACAGCCGTCAGTACGTCGTACTTGAGAAAGTATGCGGGTGCTCGTTAGGTTACGGGTACACTGGACAGGACTCATCGGGAACTGACTAGTTGGTATTATACCTATCGTCAGTTATCAGTTCCCAGGTGACATGAGTACAGCTTAGTCCGCTGACTTGACACTGTCACTCCGCCTCGAGTGTGTTCCCACTGTACTTTGATCACTACCCTACCACGGCTCAAAGGAGTCGTGCAAACAGGTAGTGGTTGGGTGCAGTCCCGAAGTACTTGGAGGCAGTGACGGTTAGACAGGATTCGTCTTTCCCGGTATTGGGGGTTGACATCGCGCTGTGTCTAGGAGAGCCATTACACGAGTAGTCCCTGGCCAGGGCAAACGAGATATACTGGTAGGTTTCCAGTGTTATCTCAGGGTGTTTTGGGCTTCGCTCCGGCACGACTTGTACCGCTATTGGGGGACTGACGTTTACCGCCCCCTAGGCCCGCCATGCGATGTATCAGACGAACAGACCGGACTGTACGGAGAATGTCACACTCAGGCTCAGTAGGAGTTCAGATGGGTTTCGCCTCGTCGGTCTTCTTGTCGGCACTACCTGGGGACCGTTACGCACAGCTAGTGCCGCTTGCGGTCTGTGGTTAAATCCACTGCCAGCGTAGTGTCGAGTCTTTAGAGTCCCACACAGAAAGCTTTTCGCCTTTAGGCAAAAGAGTAGAGGTCGCATGGTATTGCGACAGGTCGCATGGTTTTGCGACAGGGTTCGGTCACATCCGTGCACTTGTGCACGTACAGTGTCCGGACAGTTTACACTAGCGGGCTTTGGTTTAAGCCAGATCCTAGTGTACCTTTTGGGATTGGATTTATCCAGTTTGCATTCGTGTTCCTCGGAACGCGGATGCGGGTGTGTATGCACATTTGACAGGGAGGCAGAGGCAGCGGATTATCATTAGGGTTGTTGACAGTTGACCGTTGACTATTTGACTTTTTGCTCAACCCTAATGAGAATTTGATATGTGATTAACTATTATATTAATTAAGTATTATGGTGACATGGTTGTTGACTTTTGTTGACTTTGTTGACTTGTTGACTTTTGTTGACTTGTTGACTTTGTTGACCGGTTGACTAGGCTTGACTAGTTGACCATCATGATAACCATAGCCATCATTTCATGGCAAAGACTTTTACTTGCTTGCTCATTTGTGTAAAATGAGTGCATGAAATGATATGGTTATGGTTGCTTCAACCATCACATAAGACTTTTGTTAGTATGATGAGTTATGATTGCTTTGGATTATGAGAGGGTGAAAGACAAAAGAGAGCCTCATTCTTTCTTGCTCATTCTCTCTCTTGTTCTTGAGCTCTCTTGTTTTTGCTCTCACCCTCAACCTCTTCCTCCCTCTCTTGATTCTATGGTTCTCTTGTCCATGAGTTAAGAATCAAGAACCATAGATAAAATCCCATACAAACTCTTCTCTACTCATTCTAGTTCACTAGGTTTGGCAAACCAAGTGAACTAGTTTCTTCAAAGAACGAAGAAGGAGCTAAAGGTTGGAGCTTTCAGGTGGATCTATCTTCGGCGTACGGAGACGACGAGAAGAAGCCATTCCGGACCACCATCGGAGCTTGAAGATGAAGGAGTTCAAGACAAGCAAGGTATAACCCCCTAACCGAGTAGCTAGAAACTCGTAGTTAGGTTGCTAGATAGATGTTTAACCAAGATTCGGGTTTTAGGTCCATGTTACCACCTCCGTAAAAATCGTTTTTTACCAAATTCCGCATTCCCGAAAGTACCGGGAGAGGTAGCATGGACTTACAGTGGTATCAGAGCCTAGTTAAACTCTATCTAACATGTTAGCAAGTAACTAGAAGATCGATCAACGAAAAAGTCCCGAAACGAACCCCGGAATTTTAAACTTTCTGTCGATTTTAAAAGTGCTGGAAAACCTTTTTAAAATACACCTAAAATCGACTCAGGCTTTTTTAAAGAAACTGCAAAAATTTGGGCCCCTGACTCGATCAAAGAGCCGCGTTTCCGCGGCGGTAGCACGCTCCCGCCGCGGAAACGCGGCCTAGTTGACTCGGTCAAGGGTTTTCTTTTTTGCATTTTACTCCTTGGGGTATTTTGGGATTTTTGGAATATATATTTTCTGCCCAGATTTTCCAGAACGAAAATTTTATTTTGGGGTCCCGAAAATCCGTATTTTTGATCGAACTTCTAAAAGACTTAAGCTAACGGGTTTTCTGTAATGTGATATTTGTATTGAACGTCTACTAATCGCTATATGTCGATTAGTGGGGGTTATACAAATCTGTGATCTGTAATGTTGCTGGAATGTGGATATGAATATGTTGGATTGTCGCGGGTGAATTGCCGGGGGTTGTGAGACGAGAGTTTTCTTTTCTTTCAATTCATGTAAATTTGTAAATTGATGTAATAATTATTTGTATGGCCGCACAACCGGGTCGGGGTTGTAGCCGTCATTGTATAATTTCTTTTTACTGTTTTTGCTCCTAGGATAGACCCATGGAGGGGGTGCACAAACTATCGGGTATGCCGAAGTGTCGAGTGGCCTACTCATGGAGATGAGGGAGGTTACTACGCTTCGGGTACTTGGCGGGTAGTTTGCCGCACCCGTAGGGGTCTTGGGTGGGGTATTTGGCTATTCACCGCGACCGTGTAATCTGTTTGTCGTTACAGGCTCGTGCGAATTACAGATTCCTAGTATATCCAATGTATTCATCTGTGATCTGAAATGTTTATCATTGCAGTATATCTATATATGATATTATTTAGGCGTTGCTTATGTTTTACAGACGCGCTAGCCCAGCCCCCGCTCTGTCGTTAGTTAAGTAACCTAACGGGTAATGACGGGGCCCCGTGGCGAATGCGAATGGCATAAGCGTACGTCATATTTTGGTTGTTTTCTGCAATGGTAGGATTAAATGATGGGACGCATTAAAAGAACTAATGCAAGAATATCACGCATTAAAAGAACTAATGCCAGATAATAAACCAAGTTAAAGTCGTTGGAACACTTTCGAAAAACCACTCGGTTCTTTTCAAAAAACAACTTTTAAATACGGAGCTTGAGCCACTCCTTTTAAAAGCTATCTCGTTCCATCGACTATATCAAGTTCACTACGTTCACGGTTTTGCCAAAACCATCCGTAGCCCTCCGTCGTTTCACATGAATAGTCAATAGTATTCAAGCTGTGTATGTTGGCCAAAGTCAAGGCACAGTGATTGGTAGCTATTGGGTGTTCATATGTAGCATAGATAGATGCGTTGGTTTGGGACAGTCGTACTGCCATTTTGGCCAAAGTCAAGGGTAGGTACGGATGGATCCAAATTAACCTGGATAATGACGGGTAGAACTTGACATGTGACTTATGATATTTTGGCCAAAGTCAAGGTCATAAGAGCATGGGGCAGAAATCCACATCGGGAGTTTCATAAGTACTGAAACTTGCTAGATTTGCATACCATTTGGAGTGTGATGATTCTGGTAGGATTCCTTCAGTTTCGTCACGCAATGATATTTGGATCCCGATCCTACTGTGAGTATATGCTACTCCTCGGGAAATTTCACACTAAACGATCAATGCTATAAACCTAGTAGGTGCCTAGAAAGGTGTTAGCGGGGCTACGCCCCCAGGGAAAAGAGGTTCTCTAATTAAGGAACTTCGCGAAAGCGTTGGAAAACCTCCCTCGAAGTACCGACACCGGCCTGGCTGAACGGTTAAGCAAGTATTGTGCGGTGGGATTGATCCCGGCTAATTCTTCCTTTATGGTTTGAGGAGGGATTCGAGAAACAGTGGGAGCCATCCTGTTTAGACAAACTAAAAACCACTCTAAACTTGCAAGAGCATCATGCTGAGTGTTTCTTCTTCTCTCTCCTAATTGCAGCGACCTAATCGACATGACTGGACTTAAGTTACTCCTAGATAAAAACAAACTGACAGGGCCAAACTACAAAGATTGGCTCAGGAATGTCAAGATAGCAATCACTTACGACAAGCTGGGGTATCTTCTTACCACCAAAGCTCCCCCTGTCCCTGGTCCAACTTCCAGCGTCGCGGATAAGGAAATCCGCAAGACTTGGGAGATTGATAGCGCGAAGGCCAAATGCCTCCTGCTTGCCTCGATGGACAACGAACATCAGAGGAGGCACGAGAATATGGACATGGAATCCATATTGCTTCATACAAAAGAACTGTATGGAGAGCAATCTCGTATCGCAAGATACGAAGCGTCGAAAAAGTTATTTTCGACAAGAATGGCCGTCGGATCATCAGTAGCCGAGCACGTGCTAAAGATGATCGGCTACATTGAGGAGCTCGCGGACCTAGGGATCACATTGGAGAGTGAGCTATATACGGATATAGTTCTCCAGTCCCTTCCTTCCACTTACGCCCAGTTTATACTGAACTTCAACTTACAAGAAAAAGAGGTTGAACTTTCAGAGCTCCTCAACATGCTGAGGAGCGCAGAGGGCACCCTACAGAAAGGTAGGGATACATCCACTTTGTTTGTAGGAGGATCATCTTCTTCTAGGTCCAAGGCGAAAGCCAAGGGAAAGAAGAAGAAGGCCCCCGCCAAACCAAGGGGCGGTGTTAGTAAAGTGGATACGAAGGGAAAAGGTAAAGCAACAAAGATAGCGGGGAAGCTTGTGGATAAGGAAGAATGCTTCTATTGTCATAAGAAAGGACACTGGAAGAATGATTGCATGGCCTGGAAGGCCAGAACACAGGAATTGAAGAAGGTTGCAGCTTCAGCTTCAGGTGTGTATGTTATTGAAAACTGTCTTTCAATAAACTCTACTTCCTGGGTATTGGATACCGGATCAGGATCTCATATCTGTAATTCTTTGCAGGCGTTGAGAAACCGTAGGGTTTTGAAAGTAGGTGACATGACCCTCAGAGTTGCGAACGGAGCTAGCATGGATGCTAAAGCCGTGGGGGACTATCACCTGGGAATGTCAGATGGACATGTTTTGGTTTTGCGTAATTGCTTTTTTGTACCCAACGCAACTTGTAATATCATTTCTGTATCTTTAGTTTCTAAAGAAGGTTATGAATTTGCGTTTGTAAGTAATGTTGTAAACATTCACCTTAATCAAGTTTTGATTGGGTCAGGTACATTGAGTAATGGTATATACGTGTTAAACCAACCACAGATTTTTAATGTCCAGAATACACACAAAAGAAAGTCTCCAGAAATAAATCAGACTTTCTTATGGCATTGTAGATTGGGTCACATCAATGAGAGAAGGTTGACGAAGTTACATACAGAAGGGTATTTGAATGCGTTCGAATATCAGTCGTATGCCACTTGTCAATCCTGTCTCAAAGGAAAGATGACAAAGACTCCGTTTACTGGACATGGAGTAAGAGCGAGCGAGCTCTTGGGACTCGTACACAGTGACGTGTGCGGTCCAATGTCTACACATGCCCGAAGCGGACATTCTTACTTCATTACTTTTACGGATGACTTCTCAAGGTACGGTTATGTTTTCTTAATGAAACATAAGTCCGAGGCCTTTGGAAAATTCCAGGAGTATAAGAATGAAGTAGAGAAACAGACCGGCAAAAGTATTAAGATTCTAAGATCGGATCGAGGTAGAGAATACTTAAGTGCCGAGTTCCTGGACTATTTAAAAGAGAACGGAATTCTCTCTCAGCTTACTCCTCCATACACCACGTAACATAACGGTGTATCGGAGAGACGGAACCGCACCCTATTGGATATGGTGCGGTCCATGATGAGTAACGCTGAGTTGCCGCGATCATTCTGGGGATATGCGCTAGAATCAGCCGCATACCTTTTGAACCGAGTTCCCACTAAGACTGTGCCTACCACGCCATTTGAGATGTGGTGTGGGAAGAGACCCCATCTTAATCACATTAAGACATGGGGAAGTCCAGCTTTTGTCAAAAAGCAGCATGCGGACAAGCTCGAGGCACGCTCAGTACTGTGCAAGTTTGTGGGATATCCAAAGAATTCCAAGGGATATTTCTTCTACTGTGAAGAGGAACAAAAGGTTCTTGTTTCTCGTCATGCCCACTTTCTAGAACACCAGTTCATAGAAAAGGAAATAAGTGGGAGCGCAGTAGAACTGGAAGAAATTCTAGAACCACGGACTATTACTGAAAGTTTAGTGGAACCAGAGGGTTCGGAAGAACAGGACATTCCTACGCCGCTCCGCAGGAGTAGTAGGCAGTCTCATCCGCCCGAGAGATACTGCGGTTTTCTCATAGACGGGGATAGAGAGGATTGCATCATAGATTATGATGAGCCTACTAGCTTCCAGCAGGCCGTTCAGAGCGTTGACTCAGTGAAATGGCTGGATGCAATGCGGACCGAAATGGAGTCCATGTACACCAACAAGGTATGGACGTTGGACATTGCTCCAGACGGGGTAAAACCCGTAGGATGCAAGTGGATCTTCAAAAGGAAGATTGGTGTAGATGGACAGGTTGAGACCTATAAAGCTAGGCTGGTAGCAAAAGGTTTCCGTCAAAGACCTGGCTTGGACTATGACGAAACCTTTTCTCCAGTAGCCATGCTGAAATCCATTCGGATCCTTCTTGCCATTGCTGCCTTCCACGATTATGAGATATGGCAAATGGACGTAAAGACAGCTTTTCTAAATGGAAATTTAGAGGAGTGTGTCTATATGGACCAGCCAGAGGGTTTCATTCAGAGTGGGAGCAGCGGAAAGGTGTGCAAGTTGCTTAAGTCCATCTATGGACTAAAGCAGGCATCGCGGAGTTGGAACATCTGCTTTGATGAGACGGTCAAAGAATTTGGCTTTATCAAAAATCCAGATGAACCATGCATCTACAGTAGATTTGTAGCGAGAACTGTAGTATTCCTCATTTTATACGTGGATGACATTCTCTTAATAGGAAATGACATTCCTATGCTACAATCTGTCAAGGGGTTCTTGTCACACAAGTTCTCCATGAAAGACCTGGGTGATGCCTCGTACATTCTGGGTATCCGGATCTACCGTGACAGATCCAAGAGGATATTAGGACTTTCTCAGTCCAGGTACATCGACACCATACTGAAGAGATTCAGTATGGAAGATTCCAAGCGCGGTAACCTACCGGCTTGTCACGGGATCACCCTTTCTAAAGAGATGTCTCCCAAGACTGATTTGGAGAGGGATCGCATGTCTATTATACCCTACGCTTCTGCGGTAGGCTCTATAATGTATGCGATGTAAGTGCACGGCGGCGCCCCGGCCGTCAATCCGACGGCCAAATGCGGAAGCGGTGATAAACCTAAATTTTTCTTGAACTGGCAAACCGCCGCGCACTAATACCCGGATCGAACCATTAACTAGTCCTAGCTAACAATAAGATGAGAAAGAGATATACCGACGATCCATGTCCTCCGGTCTTCTCATCATCGTCCCGATCTCTTGCGGAATGTCCCGTCTCCTCCTCGTCGCCGGAAGTGCACCACATCGCCTACTTCTTTTACGGGCTCCCACCTCAATGCCGAGGCAACTCGGGCACGAAGCCGGCTACTCGACGTGCCCAAGGTTCGCTGTAGAATATGTAGCCCTCAAGTCTCACTTTGGGGTTGTGGAATTGCCTTTTTGGTGGAGGAAATGATATGAGCTTGTGGAGATGAAACATGTGGGATTTTACAAAGCTAGAAGAACAAAAATCCCACCCCAAGAAATTTGGACAGCCCCCTCCCTCAATGTGGCCGGCCATGTATATGGTGGTGGAGAGAGTGAAAGAGTGAGAGTGTATCAAAAAAAATGGGAGCCATTCTCATCTAATCCCAAAGAGAGAGAGAGGAAAGCTATCATGCAAAAGGGAATGATCACAAGGCAATGCCAACACTCCACACAACCATCATCAACAACCATGATGCTAACAAAGTCAAGCCATCATGAAGTATGAAGTCAAGCAAGTCAATGGATGGTGCACCATCATGAAGACTATCATGATGCTACAAAAAACAAAGAACCCCTCCACAAATGCCTATTTGCAACAATGCAAATAAACCTTCCTCCACCAATCTTCGGCCAATGAACGGAACAATGGAAATTGGCCGAAACGGAAAGCAAACTGGCAACTCCAGAAAACTGGTCCCGTAATAAATTACAGGAAAACCCCGATACTGTGCATACACACCCGCATTTGTATTCCGACCGAAATACAAATGCAATGAGACAAACTCTACACTGTACTATACTAGGATCCGGCTTATACCAAAGCCGGCCAGTAATATCCGTTCGATCCTGATCCGTGCAATACCGCACGTATCTGATCGAACCCTGCCATATATCCATACGGCCTATAGTACAAACTGTCCGATCCCGATCCGTGCAATACCGCACGTATTTGGTCGGACCTTGCCATATCTCCATACGGCCTCTACAACCTTTCGCCCGAAAGCTGAGTAACTGAATGTGGGGGACTCTAAAGACTCATCAACACCTTGGTTGTGGATTTAACCACTAGCACGTCAGAGGTATAAGCCAATACGTAACGGGCTACCAGGTACTGACTAAAAAGGATGTCTGTGAGCGAACTCAGCCTGACAACCCTACTGAGCCTGTCAGTGACAATATCCGTACAGTCCGGTCCGTTCGTCTATGAGTATCGCATGGCGGGCCTAGGGGGTTGGTAAAAGTCAGACCCCCAAAAGCGGTACAAGTCGTGTCGGAGTGTAGCCCAGAACACCCTGAGATACTACTGGAATACCTACCAGTAAATCTCCTTGCCTTGGCCAAGGACTTTGTGTAATGGCTCTCCTAGACACAGCATGACCTCACCCCCAATACCGGGAGAGACGAACCCCTGAAGATACGCTCACTGCCTCCATGTGGCTCGGGACTGTACCCAACTAAAACCTGTTTGCACGACTCCTTTGAGCCGTGGTAGGGTAGTAATCAAAGTACAGTGGGAACTCACACGAGACAAATGACGATCCCCAGGTCGATGAACTAACCTGCACACATGTCACCAGGGAACTGCCATCTGAGTCTGGTATATGACCAACTAGCATGTTCCCGGCGAGTCCTGTCCGGTGTACTCATAACCCAATGAGCACCTGTATACATCTTAGGTGATCCAACTGACACCAGTGGCTTGTGAGACCGGCCACCGCCCCTCGTCTGGGTCTCGACTGTATACACTAGTCTACTATGGAGAATCGATGCCCTGTCTCAAAAACTCTCACGACTAGGGACCTTTTAAGGATATGCTTATAGACCCCCAGCTCCCACTTATATGATCGCCCTCATACTGCTGGTGGTCAAGCAAGAATCCTAGGGGCTCTATCAACGTGTAATAGCGACGTGTCAGGTCACCTAAAGCAGTACATGATGATAAAGGTAAACCAGATAGCATACTATCATCTCGAGTAAGACTGTCCTACCGGGATAGGTCCTCCCTCAATCATTACAATCACGTACCTGTGACCTAATAATTGACTCTGAGGGCACTATCTCCAACAATCTCCCACTTGCACTCAAGGCTAATTATTGCGATGTCGCATACTCACAGCCGGTGTGATACCGAACATCCAACTCCTCTACTAGTCAGTCTCACAAAGCTCGTTTGCGGAACTATTGCGTTCGAGGAATAGCCTCAGTGAGTGGATCCGCTTAGTTGTTTCTTTCTATGTCTCTCTATTTCTCAACTTCGCGGAGAAACCCATCTCCCGAAATGAGCAATACCTGTCTTAGAATGTGTCTGGATGTCTGATGGGACATAGCTCATAAATGAACTCCAAATCCAAACTTCTTAGACTGTATCGTCAACTGAACTTAATCAGTATCCTGCGCGCCATGCCTCCCTCAGTATTGCCTTGGACCACCTGTCCAAAATACTGCCCCTCATCAGAAGGAAAAACTATAACTCTGACAACCTCCTTGTCGTCCATGTCACCTTGGAAGCCTGGAATGATAACTGTCTCCCGAATAAGGCTGTCGTTATCATATCCCTAGAACATCCATTTATGTTCTAAAACTGCTTCCTATGGTTTCTCCAGGATTGGATTAATGTCAACTTATTGCATCTAGTGCAAGAAAAACATCTGGTGTGGTACTTGACATCTCATGATTGACTCAATTGCCTGAGCAAGTGATCTGCCAATCATGCACATCCCTCTCCCCTTTAGTCTGTAAGACAGCTTCAGAGAGGGTGACTCCATCACCTGCAGGTACACTACCGTGCCAGGAGTCGTCTATCCTAAATACTCCTAGAATGCTGTCAAGTATCCTGATTGGGAAACCACCCAAATCTAGATCTAATACCATAGATCCAGTAACCAGTATGTCTGATATAATGTCCAAGTCCCATATGGAGAAACCACTGTGTGACGACCAAAGTATAACCGATCGTAGTATAGGAGTTTCCTTTCCTACTTTGTGTATGTCATCCAAATACCAGGATATCACACCCTACTACCTTCTTAACAGATCCATCCCCTATTCTGATGAAGTCAAACCTATGACTGTCACGTCAGAAATAGATGATCTATCTCCGCTACATCTGCTTTAGTCTATAAATAGACATAAGCTACCTGTCCACCAATGCTTCCGCTGCTCCCACTGACTACGACAACCCTCTGGCAGAGTCATATAGACGTACACTTCTAAAACTAGTTTAGAACGACGCTATACTCATCCTCCCACCGGGTCTCGCAGCCCGGAACAACAGCAATGGTAATTGTGGGTAAACAAGAACTTCCCTGTCACCGTCCTTGAGGCTACCGTAGTACCTCTCGGGTGGCTGAAGTTACCCACCTTATCTGCGGAGTGGCCAATGGAATGTCAATCCAGATTGAATCTTTAGGTTCCTTATCAAATCTTCAGTAATCGTTTGTGGTTCTGGAATCACTTCCAGTTCTACCATACTCCCACTACTGTTTTCTGAAAAAATCCATCTTTAACAAAACTGTGGCGAGTCTAGAACAATATCGCTATTGTTCATCCAGATGGTAGAAAGTCAACCCTCGTCATAGCCTGGGTCAACCCACAAACAGCCATTACAGAAACGTGCCTTGAGTTGTCCAGTGTCTGGTTTTAATCATAAACCGGACAACTCCCCGTACCTTAACATCGTTAAGATATGAACTGTTCTATATGCAATATAGAAACAGAGGCACTGATTTAATTGAACCAGATTCAAATCATGCAGCTGTCCCCAGCGCATGTCAACTAAATGGAAGGAGGCCGATCAGCGTTACTCAACTTAGGAATACTTCCAATTATGAGTAACCTGAAAGAGAAGCAAGATCTCTTTATCATTACTATCAACTGAATACCATACACAAGTATCTACATCTTCGATCTCTTTGAAGAATCCCGATACTTGCTATACCTGGTTCTCTACTCTATTCAAATACCTATAACTTCTCAAAATTTGGACCCTGTGTTTCCGCGAAACACCTGTCTAAAAACTAGAGAAGTCATAAGTAAACCGAATATAGTACGAGGACCAACCCCTCTGTCCTGATGGACCCTGGACAACATACAATACTCTGTATAAGTCCCTTGAGTCTGATAACTCATTCACTGTGTGTCGTAGGTTGAAAACTGTACTTATGGTTTAAGAAGAATTACACCGCTGTTTAATGCTCCTTACCTAACCATCCACTGATATAGGTAAATATCATCGACATGATTTCAAAAAGGTATATCTCACTCTATGAAAATAGACGTACAGATATATCAATTTGAAATTGGTGCATAACAGCGGATATTCAAAACCAAATATTTGCCGACCGGCAAACAGCCAAGGTGATTTCCTCAAATATCACCGATTACAACGAATCCCGATATAATGAGGATGATCACCCAATTCCCAATAACTTACTCCTACTCATCATCTGTAAAACCATACAGATGTGAGAATCATACCTGGTAAATACATACCCTGGAGCAAGTATTTAATCGGGAAATCAGTTTTCTTTTAACATTACACAGTGAAACTGAAACATCGAAATGTTTCGATGGGGTATCCTGGTATTCCTAGCAATGCCTCTTCCAGATTCACGACTGTAACCGTATAATTCTTTGCCACCTCTCCAAATCCCTTCATATGTCTTTAGTCATTACCTTCTGCACACCCCTTTAGGCCAAATGGTTTTTCTTCCTTCCCTACCGTTCGGCACCAGCCTATGGTTTGGAAGAAGACTATCCAAAAAGCATAATGGGTGTACTGTCCTAACCCTAGGATCACTCGCAACACGAGAGAAGGTGAAGATAAAAGACAACTGAATGTACTTTATTCCTATTTCTCCTGAACCAGGATCCATCCCCGACTGGAACAAGTTCCTTTCGAGTTCGTATATAACCATACGATGGAATATCCAATAAACTGTGGATCTTCGTAGTGATACGGAGTGTCCTGGAGAAATACAAAGGTGATTTTAGGATTGGCGAAGAAATACCTGGTTTGGTCGTGAATATCTGTTGCAATTTACTTTGCCCTCTTACTAATCCCTTGCTTTGTCTTAACTTAATACCTTCTGCACACCATCGTTAGGCTAATTGGATTTCTTCATTCCCTACCGGTCGGCACCAGCCTAAGGTTTGGAAGAAGACAATCCAATTTGCGTAATAGGTGTACTACCCCTAAACCATGGAGTACTCGTAACCTGAGAGAGGGTAAAAGGAAAAGACAACTGAATAATCCTATCCGTTTTCTCCAGAACCGGAAACCATCCTCGAATAAATTCTTTCGAGTTCGTATCTAACCATACGATGGTTTTGTCCAATGGAAGTGGACGTTCGTAGTAAAATGGGGTGTCCTGGAGAAAAGGGTAAAAGTAGGAGTGGCAATGAGGTTTGCAACTCTGACAATCCAAAAGCCGGTGTTTAAGAAGGTTCGGTCAACTTGGTCACTGAGTCAAAGTCTTAGGGTCGGGTCAATGGTCGCTGCCAAAGAGAGAGAGAAAAGAAAACACTCAGCGTGCACTCTAACCTAGATCAGAATGGTCACCAATTTATCTAATCTGGAATCCTCCCACTGTACCTCAAATTCTCCTCCAAACCTGAAAGAAGAATTAGTCGGGGTCACCCGAGGAGTAAACTAACTCATCAGTGGGAATCGGGATCCAACTATCATTGCATGATAACGTGACGGAATCCGCTCACGCTATCACACTCCAGAAGGTATGCGCATATCTGGCAAGTTTCAGTTTTTTTTTTTTTTTTTTTGAAACTCCCGATGTGATTTCTGCCCCATGCTCTTATGACCTTGACGAAGGCCAACAAATCATAAGTCACATGTCAAGTTCTACCCGTCATTCTCCAGGTTGATTTGAACCCACCCGCACAAGCCCTTGACGAAGGCCAACAAGGCTATACGACTGTCCCAAACCAACGCATCTATCTATGCTGCAGAAAGGCAACAAGCAGCTACCATACACTATGCCTTGACGAAGGCCAACAAACATAGCATGAATACTACGTGCTACCCGTCTGAAACGATGGAGGGCTACGAATGGTTTCTGGCGAAAACCTTTAACGTAATGAACTTGATATCGTTGAAGGAACGGATAGCTTTTTAAAAATATAGTGACGAAAACCTTTGCTAAAGAGGTCACTCCCGGTGAAGGGATCTCGGCTCTTTCCCCGTAGAATGGGGTGCAGGATATTCCAACTGAATACCACGGTGCAAAGCAAAAGTAATCGGCTATAGTGAAGTTAATGCCCTGACGCAAACTTCTGTCCAAGGGGTCACTCCCGGTGAAGGGATCTCGGCCCTTGCCTCGTCGACTGAGGAGCAGGATATTCCAAATGAATACCACGATGCAAAACAAAAGTGAACGTCCTTGCAATAACAGCTTTTTGAAAAAGTGTTCCAACAACATCAGATTAGGTTTGTTTTTAACTTGCATTGATCCAAATCAATGCAGTCCCATCAATTGATCACACCAAAAAGAACGAAAATATACTGATGTACGTATATGCCATCCGCATTCGCCACTGGGTCCCGTCATTACCCGTTAGGTTAGCTAACTAACGACAGAGCGGGGACTGGACTAGCGCGGATGCAAAACATATACAACATCTACTAATATATATACCAATATATTATATTCGCTCAAGGCGTGAATAAAATGCAACATCACAGAAATGTACAGCATCACAGAAACAATACAGATATCTGGGATCCCCGGGTTTCACAGAGCCGCTGAAACCCGACGTTCCCCTGGTCGTGTGGATAGCCTGTGCAAAGAAATCCTAGACCCCTACGGGCGCGGCAAGTCACCCGCCAAAACCTGAAGCGAGGTAGCCCCCTTCAGCGCCGTGAATGGACCACCCAGCACTTCACGGAATCCGGTAACTTGGGCACCCCTCCTGGGTCAACCTGTACCCCCTACGAGTGCGGCGAATAGCCCGCCAATCCTAGAGTGAAGCCCCCTCCGTCTCAATGCCATGAGATGCGGGCTTGTTGCCCTCCAGAACCCGGCTATCCGTGCACTCCTCCGTGGGGCAATCCTAGTACAGAAAGTGAAATATACATACAACGGGTACATCGACCGCAACCAGGTCGTGCCCCAAAATAATAATACAAACAGGCAGTGACGGCAGTCCACATGTCGGACGCTCGCCCCGCAATATCAAATGTACATAATACAACAGAACTGTACTAGCATTGCATCCAGGCTATCCCCCACGACCGATCCGCAACATCACAGCAAAAACAAAACATCAACGTGAAAGTCACGTTCGCAAATCCGTCTAACCGGGCTATAGCAGTTAGACCGGATTTACCGATCAAGTGACATTCACGGTCGCAGATATAATGTAAATACTGTGAAAAATGTGTTTAAAATATCCGATCGATCAAAAATTAACAAGTGGGCCCCCAATCAAAACTGTAGCACTCACAGAAATCCTGGGCCCAATTTTAATATTCCAAAACCCATATTTTAAGCCCAGAAGGCCTCTGTAAAAAATTGGTAAAGTGATCTCCACAGTGTGCGGCGGAAGGGCGGCGGGAAGGGGGTTTGCGCGGCGGTTCCGCGCTCCCACTGTGGAGTTACTTCGTCGAATTTTTACAGAGCTCTTAGATTTTCCAGTACACCAATATTTTACAACCTGAAAAATTTTTCGACACCAAAAATTTCCAACAGAAAACTGATGCTAACAAAAAATGTAGTTTTGGAACATTCGATCGATCGAAACAGAAAAACACACTACACCAAGCTAGACTAAGTTAATGGCGAGGCTCTGATACCACTGTAAGTGCACGGCGGCGCCCCGGCCGTCAATCCGACGGCCAAATGCGGAAGCGGTGATAAACTTAAATTTTTCTTGAACTGGCAAACCGCCGCGCACTAATACCCGGATCGAACCATTAACTAGTCCTAGCTAACTATAAGATGAGAAAGAGATATACCGACGATCCATGTCCTCCGGTCTTCTCATCATCGTCCCGATCTCTTGCGGAATGTCCCGTCTCCTCCTCGTCGCCGGAAGTGCACCACATCGCCTACTTCTTTTACGGGCTCCCACCTCAATGCCGAGGCAACTCGGGCACGAAGCCGGCTACTCGACGTGCCCAAGGTTCGCTGTAGAATATGTAGCCCTCAAGTCTCACTTTGGGGTTGTGGAATTGCCTTTTTGGTGGAGGAAATGATATGAGCTTGTGGAGATGAAACATGTGGGATTTTACAAAGCTAGAAGAACAAAAATCCCACCCCAAGAAATTTGGACAGCCCCCTCCCTCAATGTGGCCGGTCATGTATATGGTGGTGGAGAGAGTGAAAGAGTGAGAGTGTATCAAAAAAAATGGGAGCCATTCTCATCTAATCCCAAATAGAGAGAGAGGAAAGCTATCATGCAAAAGGGAATGATCACAAGGCAATGCCAACACTCCACACAACCATCATCAACAACCATGATGCTAACAAAGTCAAGCCATCATGAAGTATGAAGTCAAGCAAGTCAATGGATGGTGCACCATCATGAAGACTATCATGATGCTACAAAAAACAAAGAACCCCTCCACAAATGCCTATTTGCAACAATGCAAATAAACCCTCCTCCACCAATCTTCGGCCAATGAACGGAACAATGGAAATTGGCCGAAACGGAAAGCAAACTGGCAACTCCAGAAAACTGGTCCCGTAATAAATTACAGAAAAACCCCGATACTGTGCATACACACCCGCATTTGTATTCCGACCGAAATACAAATGCAATGAGACAAACTCTACACTGTACTATACTAGGATCCGGCTTATACCAAAGCCGGCCAGTAATATCCGTTCGATCCTGATCCGTGCAATACCGCACGTATCTGATCGAACCCTGCCATATATCCATACGGCCTATAGTACAAACTGTCCGATCCCGATCCGTGCAATACTGCACGTATTTGGTCGGACCTTGCCATATCTCCATACGGCCTCTACAACCTTTCGCCCGAAAGCTGAGTAACTGAATGTGGGGGACTCTAAAGACTCATCAACACCTTGGTTGTGGATTTAACCACTAGCATGTCAGAGGTATAAGCCAATACGTAACGGGCTACCAGGTACTGACTAAAAGGGATGTCTGTGAGCGAACTCAGCCTGACAACCCTACTGAGCCTGTCAGTGACAATATCCGTACAGTCCGGTCCGTTCGTCTATGAGTATCGCATGGCGGCCCTAGGGGGTTGGTAAAAGTCAGACCCCCAAAAGCGGTACAAGTCGTGTCGGAGTGTAGCCCAGAACACCCTGAGATACTACTGGAATACCTACCAGTAAATCTCCTTGCCTTGGCCAAGGACTTTGTGTAATGGCTCTCCTAGACACAGCACGACCTCACCCCCAATACCGGGAGAGACGAACCCCTGAAGATACGCTCACTGCCTCCATGTGGCTCGGGACTGTACCCAACTAAAACCTGTTTGCATGACTCCTTTGAGCCATGGTAGGGTAGTAATCAAAGTACAGTGGGAACTCACACGAGACAAATGACGATCCCCAGGTCGATGAACTAACCTGCACACATGTCACCAGGGAACTGCCATCTGACGTCTGGTATATGACCAACTAGCATGTTCCCGGCGAGTCCTGTCCGGTGTACTCATAACCCAATGAGCACCTGTATACATCTTAGGTGATCCAACTGACACCAGTGGCTTGTGAGACCGGCCACCGCCCCTCGTCGGGGTCTCGACTGTATACACTAGTCTACTATGGAGAATCGATGCCCTGTCTCGAAACTCTCACGACTAGGGACCTTTTAAGGATATGCTTATAGACCCCCAGCTCCCACTTATATGATCGCCCTCATACTGCTGGTGGTCAAGCAAGAATCCTAGGGGCTCTATCAACGTGTAATAGCGACGTGTCAGGTCACCTAAAGCAGTACACGATGATAAAGGTAAACCAGATAGCATACTATCATCTCGAGTAAGACTGTCCTACCGGGATAGGTCCTCCCTCAATCATTACAATCACGTACCTGTGACCTAATAATTGACTCTGAGGGCACTATCTCCAACATGCGATGTTGTGTACCAGACCGGATGTAGCTTATGCACTGAGTGTGGTAAGCCGGTATCAGTCAAACCCTGTGGAGAAACACTGGATAGCGGTAAAGAACATTCTCAAGTACCTGAGAAGGACTAAGGAGATGTTCTTGGTGTATGGCGGAAAAGACCTCCAGATCGAGGCCTTTGCTGACTCCAGCTTCCAGAGTGACAAGGATGATTCCAAGTCCATGTCGGGTTTTGTCTTTATCCTCAATGGAGGGGCGGTGTGTTGGAAGAGTTCCAAACAAGAAACCGTTGCAGACTCGATGATGGAAGCGGAATACATCGCTGCATCTGATGCCGCAAAAGAAGCTGTCTGGATGAGGAAGTTCTTGAAAGAACTTCAGGTGGTTCCGTCCATTGTTGATCCAATACCTCTGTATTGCGACAACAACGGGGCTATAGCTTTAGCGAAGGAACCCAGGTCCCATCAGAGATCCAGGCACATCTTGAGGCGGTATCACCTGATCAGGGAGATCGTGGATCGCCAGGAGATCGAGGTTCGGAGAGTCGCTTCAGAAGATAACACTGCAGATCCATTCACCAAGGCCTTGCTCCAGACTCAGTTCGAGCGGCTGATCGAGATGATAGGTCTTCGATACGCCAGTACATGGCCTTAGTGCAAGTGGGAGATTGTTAGTGTATATGCCCTAGAGGCCATTACTGTATCATACTAGTTTGTATATTACTTAATGGATGCTTGGGATATTCACCTTGTATATACAATCTTGCTCAAAATAGTAGTATGCTACTTGGTTTGTTTCTACTTCAATGTGTACATGTGTTTATATTTTGTATATCGCCTATACACATTAGTGGAGCCCTTAGGATCTTTGCTTGATTACCAGCGATGTGATGGCCGTCACACTAGTGGGGCTGGGTAATTTATAAGCACATCCTTATGCAGGTCCCTGGTCGCAGGACTATCGAGACAGGGCATCGATACTCCGGAGTAGACCAGCGCATGCGCTTCTCATCCCAGTGTGGGAGACGGTCTGTCCCACAGCCGTCAGTACGTCGTACTTGAGATAGTATGCGGGTGCTCGTTAGGTAACGGGTACACTGGACAGGACTCGTCGGGAACTGACTAGTTGGTATTATACCTATCGTCAGTTATCAGTTCCCAGGTGACATGAGTACAGCTTAGTCCGCTGCCTTGACACTGTCACTCCGTCTCGAGTGTATTCCCACTGTACTTTGATCACTACCCTACCACGGCTCAAAGGAGTCGTGCAAACAGGTAGTGGTTGGGTGCAGTCCCGAAGCACTTGGAGGCAGTGACGGTTAGACAGGATTCGTCTCTCCCGGTATTGGGGGTTGACATCGCGCTGTGTCTAGGAGAGCCATTACACGAGTAGTCCCTGGCCAGGGCAAACGAGATATACTGGTAGGTTTCCTGTGTTATCTCAGGGTGTTTTGGGCTTCGCTCCGGCACGACTTGTACCGCTATTGGGGGACTGACGTTTACCGCCCCTAGGCCCGCCATGCGATGTATCAGACGAACAGACCGGACTGTACGGAGAATGTCACACTCAGGCTCAGTAGGAGTTCAGATGGGTTTCGCCTCGTCGGTCTTCTTGTCGGCACTACCTGGGGACAGTTACGCACAGCTAGTGCCGCTTGCGGTCTGTGGTTAAACCCTCTGCCAGCGTAGTGTCGAGTCTTTAGAGTCCCACACAGAAAGCTTTTCGCCTTTAGGCAAAAGAGTAGAGGTCGCATGGTATTGCGACAGGTCGCATGGTTTTGCGACAGGGTTCGGTCACATCCGTGCACTTGTGCACGTACAGTGTCCGGACAGTTTACACTAGCGGGCTTTGGTTTAAGCCAGATCCTAGTGTACCTTTTGGGATTGGATTTATCCAGTTTGCATTCGTGTTCCTCGGAACGCGGATGCGGGTGTGTATGCACAGTTGACAGGGAGGCAGTGGCAGCGGATTCTCATTAGGGTTGTTGACAGTTGACCGTTGACTATTTGACTTTTTGCTCAACCCTAATGAGAATTTGATATGTGATTAACTATTATATTAATTAAGTATTATGGTGACATGGTTGTTGACTTTTGTTGACTTTGTTGACTTGTTGACTTTTGTTGACTTGTTGACTTTGTTGACCGGTTGACTAGGCTTGACTAGTTGACCATCATGATAACCATAGCCATCATTTCATGGCAAAGACTTTTACTTGCTTGCTCATTTGTGTAAAATGAGTGCATGAAATGATATGGTTATGGTTGCTTCAACCATCACATAAGACTTTTGTTAGTATGATGAGTTATGATTGCTTTGGATTATGAGAGGGTGAAAGACAAAAGAGAGCCTCATTCTTTCTTGCTCATTCTCTCTCTTGTTCTTGAGCTCTCTTGTTTTTGCTCTCACCCTCAACCTCTTCCTCCCTCTCTTGATTCTATGGTTCTCTTGTCTCATGAGTTGAGAATCAAGAACCATAGATAAAATCCCATACAAACTCTTCTCTACTCATTCTAGTTCACTAGGTTTGGCAAACCAAGTGAACTAGTTTCTTCAAAGAACGAAGAAGGAGCTAAAGGTTGGAGCTTTCAGGTGGATCTATCTTCGGCGTACGGAGACGACGAGAAGAAGCCATTCCGGACCACCATCGGAGCTTGAAGACGAAGGAGTTCAAGACAAGCAAGGTATAACCCCCTAACCGAGTAGCTAGAAACTCGTAGTTAGGTTGCTAGATAGATGTTTAACCAAGATCCGGGTTTTAGGTCCATGTTACCACTTCCGTAAAAATCGTTTTTTACCAAATTCCGCATTCCCGAAAGTACCGGGAGAGGTAGCATGGACTTACAGGATCACTACCTACCGGTGTTTGGTTGGACCTGGTGGTTATCCGGAGGATACTGACCAGAGTCGATAGATGGATACAGGATGACCCATACTGCCAGGGCCGAAGGCCGATTCCGCAGACAGATCCCATGGGCCGATCCAGACCGACGGAGCCTGATACTTAAGGATTTGTGTGTCGATGCTTGACCCGAAGATTTTGTGATATTTTTGAGTGCCGATGCTAGGCATTCACGATTCCATGAGCTGTACAGGATTTGAGGGCCGATCAGACTGACGGTGTCTGAGTTTTTCTGGGATTTGGGTGCATTGATAGGCACAGGTTATTTTTCCATGTTGACATTCCGTGTAGATGTTATTTCATCCCATGCTCAACACTCATTATTTAGCATCTCATCCTGTAGTCGTATCACTTGATAGAGTACTTATGCATGATTATTGCACATCTTGCTCATTGCATATAGATGTTATCTACTGGCATATGTTAGAGTAGCGAAGTACGTGCATAATCATGATTACCTTTATATGTTATCTCTATTCATGAGTTGGCAACTCACACCCGTTGTGCCAAAGTGTTTGCAGGTTGCCCCTCAGAGTAGTCGTGGTAGGTTGCTTTCTTGTATCTTTTTGGCTACGGATACCACTTCAGTTGGTGCGTGAGCTGTTTTACTGCTAGGTGGGTTATGGTATCCGGTTATTTTCCATTTGTACACATTTTTGTATCTAGTACTCTCCATCTACTTTTCATGTATTGACTTAGAGACCAGTGTGAGGACGATGATGTATATTATTTGTATTTTGGTGTCGAGCTCGTGTGAGCCGAATTTACTTATGCAGTTTTTATCATTTGTGATGTTTTTCACTTATTGCTCATTTCTTCGCTACGGCGTCGTATATTGTCATGGTGGTGATTGTTTCCGCCGTTGGGCGTGATTGCTCCCATTTGGGATGCTTTATTCTTCTTGTATATCATTTTATTGATATATTGTCTTATACCCGATTTCGGGGTTAGTTTTTACAAAGGAAATGCTGCCAAAATTTTTAAGATAATAACTTGAACTTTAAAGAATTTTACTAAACTACTTAAAGTTTTCCAAAAATTTTAAAACAATGTTTTCAACACTCACTACTTTTAATGGTTTTGATTTCTGGGTTTCGGCTTACGTAGTCGCGGTACGCCTGTAGACGTTACGTGGTTAAGTTCCGATCACGGGCCAAACTTTGGGTCGTGACAAAGTTGGTATCAGAGCCTAGGTTTTACTTTTCGGAGTGTAGGATGACCCTGGTATGATGGAGTAGGTAGCTGAAGCAGAGTGGCGTAGCGTGTGTATGTTCCGTGGCATACTCACGACATGGTACTTCGCTTAAGTGACCTTAGGACTTATTGCTTGAAATTCCTTCATGATTATATGCATTCTTGCGATTCGATTTCCGTATCCTTATCGAATCCTATTTTCTTTTTAGCCATTATGCCGCCAAAGACTATGAGGGCGCAGAGAGCGGCCGCGAGAGCCGAGATTCGAGTTGACTCGTCCGAGACGAGGACTGATCCGGGTAGTACACCAGTTGTACCAGAGCAGACTGTTCCTCCTACAACAGATCAGATCGCTATGCTAGGGGCCGGTATGCAAGTGATGCGCCAGATGATGGGATCGCTAGTTGAGACACTTCGAGCGCAGCGACCAGAGGTAGTTCCACCCGTTGTAGGGACCATGATGCTACCCACAGTACAGGCAGTTGCCTCTGCAGCTACTGAGGTTATTACAGTATCGCTATCAGAGTTCATGAGGCTGAAGCCTCCGGTCTTCACAGGCACCGATGCAGCCGAGGACCCACAGTCTTTCATTGATAGGATGGCTCGGATATGTCATTCACTCAGATGCTCAGATGCGAGATGGGTAGAGTTTGCGAGCTTTCGCCTGGAAGGTCTTGCGCAGAAATGGTGTGAATCGGTCGAGAAGGGCAGAGAAGCAGGTCTTCCTCCTATGACCTGGACAGAGTTTGTGACAGTGTTCCTTGCCCACTTCCTTCCACAGAGTGTCAGAGATTCTAGAGTGCGCAGGTTCGAGTCCTTACGTCAGACTCCGGAGATGACAGTGGCAGAGTACGACGTGCTATTCACCGAGTTATCTGTCTATGCCCCATATTTAGTGGCTACTGAGGAGATGCGAGTCAAGAGGTTTGTTCGAGGCTTGCTTACCTTATTATTTCTAGCAATCAGCGCACAGCATTGCGAGCCCTATGCAGCAGCTGTAGATGCAGCTTTATTAGTCGAGGAGCGCCTTGCTGAGACTTCGGTAGTTCCAGAGCCGAAGAGAGTTCGTATGGATACATCAGCACAGAGACAACCTTTTCGGCGCCGTGACAGACGTCTTGCAGGTGGCAGGGATTTGGGGCGAGGCCGGTTGTTCAGCTCTTATCCCCAGGAGGGTCAGCGGTCATCGTCGGGATGTTTCCGCTGCGGGAGTTCTTATCATCGTATTCGAGATTGTCCGGAGCCACGTGAGGGCGAGGCCGCCGTACCACACGTCACTTTACCACCTTCACCACCCCAGAGGGCGTTGCCTATTGTACCTACCGTTGCTCCGCGCTAGTTTCATGCACAGAGAGGCCGTGGTCGTGGAGGATTTGCTTATAGATGACGAGGTGGCCGAGGCAGAGCACAACCAGTTGCTAGTAGGGGACAGTCAGTCACAGGTGGAGGACAGACACGGGTTTTTTCTTTGACACATCAGGGCGCACACGTGTTGTTTGATCCGGGATCCACGCACTCGTATGTTTCCACACACTTCGTGCCAAGTTTGGGTAGAGAGTCCGGTTTGCTTGTGTAGGTTTCCTAGGCACTCTCAAGAGGTCTCACAAGGCATCAACCATGCCAATTTCAAAAATTATGGTGCCGAGAAACCCTAGTGTACGGATCGTTGGCTAGATTTCTAGGCGAAAAGATAACAAGTTAACACTTAACTAAGAGATACGGAAATACAACCTTTGTAGATCCGGTTCTCCACCTCCATAGCTCCGCAATGAAGTCTCCTCGCTGTCCATAACAAGTCCCGGGCTCTAGCGTCGGCTTCACCGGAGAATGGACGGGCTAGGTCATCGATGTCCATGCCGAAGATGATCTACGTCGAGGCATCGCTAAATCAAGCTCCGACTTCACCAAGTCAAGAAACTTGTGAAGAAAACACACTCTACTACTTGGCAAGAGGTAGAGGATGAAGAAATAGGAAGTGGGTAGACTTTAGAATTGGATTTCTCACTCATTTCCATCAATCACCATTGATGGAGCTTGCTTTCTTCATTGAAGAAGATGATGAAGAAGAAGAAAGTCTTATGATAAGTTATTCCAAAAATGGAAAATAAATGGAATGTTTATCATAATCTAACCATGGTAATGTGTAGAGAATTAACCAAGGTTAGTTGAATGGTTAGGGTTAAGAATGAGATAAGAATGGTGGACTTTGGTCAAAGCTTCATGAAGCTTCAACTAAACTACAAATCAAGCCACCATTCTTTCTCTTTATTCTTATTTATTTCAAAATGAATAAATGAAATAAATAAATGAGAAAAGGAAATGAAACCCTAACCACTTAAGTAACCATGGTTTAATTCTTTACACAAACCCAAACTAGCATGTATCATCAAACATGATACAATCTTGTGTACAAAAGTATATCACATATACAATGTGCACAAAAAGTGAGAAAATCCATTTAAAGTGAACCGATACTAGTTAATGCAAAGTAATATATCAAATATATAATTATGCATTAAATCATTAAATCAACACTTGATTCAATGATCCGGTCATGTCGCACACAACCGACTAGTATCCAATGTATCGACTTATCGAATCAACTCTCGATTCGATAACTAGGTTATATCGCATATAATCATTCGACACATTGATCGCGAGCACGTATTATTCTCGGTCCCGTACATATCTCATATGCGCTCCTATTTCGTTTCGCTTGAGCCAGGAAACCTCTGTGTAGGACTCTAAAGACTCGTCAATACACCGGCAGCAGATGATGATCATATCAAACACCCACAAGCCGCAAGCGGTCTTCTAAACTTAACGGCCACCCGGGTATTGAGCGATCTGAAGATCGACGAGCAAGCCCGCTCACACTCCAGTGTATCCAACCAGTAACACTACCGTACAGTCCGGTCTGATCGTCTGATATGTCGCATATTTCGCCTAGGGGTGGTAAACGTCAGACCACAATAGCTCGATAAGTCGTGTCGATATGAGGTCTATAACATTTCGAGAAACTACTGGTAACACTTACCAGTAAATCTCAGCAACCCTGGCCAGTGATTTCCTGTTATAGCCAATCGAATACAGCGCAATATCAACTCCCTATACCGGGAGAGACGAATCCCCTCCTATCGCTCATTGCCTCCATGTGACTCGGGACTATACCCAAAAACCACCGTTTTGCACGTCCTCTTGGATGTGGTAAGATGGAAATCAAAGCACAGTGGGAACCACACGAGACTCTATGACGATCTCGGGTCAACAGACTACTCTGTACCAGTGTCACCAGAGAAATGCCATCTGACGTGAGGTATAATTCCATCTGGGAGTTCTCGGCGAGTCCGTCCAGTGTACCCAGTCTCTACTGAGCACCCGTATATCATCTCTGATGTCAAACACCAATGGATATGGGATCATCCATCGCCCATCTGTATGGGTCGAGAAGGTACACGCTAGTCTACTCTGGTATATCGATGCCCCGTCTCGATACACCCTCGACTAGGGACTTTAAAGGATGTACTTATGGACTACCATGTCCCCACTAGTATGATCCGCATCATAGTCCAGGTAGTCAAGTACACATCCTAAGGGCTTTACCAACATGTAACAGAGAGACAAACAGTATACACGTTAAGGTAAAAATCAACCAGATAGCATACTATCATGTCAAGCAAGAAAGTCCTCCCTATATATGTCCCAGCATCCACTACAATATACATCCTATGTACAGTAATGGCCTCTAGGGCATACATATAACTAACAATCTCCCACTTGCACTAGGGCCATCTGTAGCAGTGGTTGTAGTATCTCATACTCAACCATCCCATAAAAATCTCTCTCTGGGAACAGGCCTTTGTGAGTGGATCCGCTGTGTTGTCTTCTGAGTCTACTCTCCAAACCTCGATCACCCTGGAGATCAACCATCTCCATGATCAAGTGATACTGCCTTAGAATATGTCTGGATCACTGATGGGACGGGCGTTCCTTGGCATAAGCCACAACTCCATTGTCTCACAATGGTTGGAACGTAGTTCATCTCATGAACCAATATACACCCAGACTGCCTCTTTGGTAGCATCTTAAGTAGCGATGTATTCAGCCTTAATCGTCTAGTATGTCATGGTATCCATCTTGGAACTTTTCCAACATACCGTCCCTCCACTGAGGGTAAAGACAATGCCTGTGACTGACATTCAGTCGTCATTATCACCCTGGAACCCTTCCAGTGATTCTCCCCAGGATCATGTGATACCATCTCACTTCGACAAGTGAGAATCCTAACATCCATTTAGATCTATCTCATAGATCCAAAATCCAGGAGTTAGTAGGTATCATTATGATCCTATATGGAGAATCATTATGATAAACGGAGATTGACCGAGCGTAGCATAGGAAACTCCTTCCCCATCAAGAGTACGTCATCCACGTACTCTATGAGGATCATTACCATACTCCCTACTACCTTTTTGTTTATACAAGGTTCATCTACCATTTTGATGATGTCAAACTCTTTGACTACTTCATCAAAACAGACGTTCCAACTCCGCGATGCCTGCTTTATCCTATAAAACATCTTGCACACGTTTCCGCTGCTCCCACTGTCTACGAAGCCCTCTGGCTGTGTACTTATAGACGCTTTCATCCAAATCATCATTTAGAAAAGCAGTCATGACATCCAACCACCAGATATCGTAGTCATGGTATGTAGCCGTGGCAAGTAGTATCTGGATAGACTTAAGCATAGGTACTGGAAAAGGTTTCATCATTATCCACACCTGGTCAATGATGCACACTTTTAACAAGTCTAGCTTTGAAAGTCTCAACTTTTCGATGTACACCAAGTAATCTTCTCAAGATATACTTGCTTCTGATGGGGATTTAACCCTTCAGATATAGCAACGAAAGTCCATACTTTGTTGGTGTATAAGGATTCCATCTCAGATCGCTAAGCATCCAGCCATTCTTACAGAGTCCCACTCCTGATGGCCAGCTCGAAACTAGTTGGGTCATCATCTCATGATGCAATCCTCGCTCCCACTGTCATAGAGCAACCGAAGTATCTTTCGGGTGGGTGAGGAACCCTACTAGATCGGCGGAGAGGCTGAGGTTCGTTGGTAACTATTGAATCCTTTGATTCTATCAAATCATCAGCTGTATTTTGTATAGCTGGAACCTTTCCAGTCCTACATAACAGATCTTGTCTCGAGCTTGTCCGGATTTTGCTTTTAGACATAGGCCGGACAACCCCAAATCTTAACTAGCTTAAGACATGGGCTCTTCCCTTTCCATATCACATATGAAATGGTAGGCAACTGATTTGATTCGAACCCCATTCAATAGGTATGCAACTTCATAAGTGCATAACTCCCAAAAGGAAAAAGGTAACTCGGCAGTACTCATCATAGAGCACACCTTATCATATAGGGTGTGATTGCTCCACCCCGATATACCATTGTGCTATGGTGTATGCGGAGGAGTAATGCTGAGAGAGAATCTCATTCTCCTTTAGAAAAGTCCAAGAATTTCGTGCTCAAGTATTCTCCTCCTTGATCTCATCATAGGACATAATACTTTTACCCGTATTCGGTTCTCTACTTCTAACTTATATTCTGTGAATATCTCAAAAGGTTCGGACTTGTGTTTCAACAGGAACATAGGTCTGAATCTCGAAAGATCATCAGAGAATGTAATGAAGTACAAAGAACCGGTCTTGGCATGTGTAGACAGGGGACCTACATACATCAATATGTATCATCCCAAGAGTTCATTAACTCTTTCTCTGTTTCCAGTAAACGGAGCTATGGTCATCTTATCTTTGTGACATGACCGGCGAGTTTCACAAGATGTAAATTCAAACTAATTTAAATATGCATCTTTATGTAACTCTAGCTAGTCGGGTCGCATTGATATGACCTAGTCTACAATACCTCAAGAAGGATTCGTTCATTTCTGAACTCTTCCTCTTGTGTGTGTTCAGTATACTAAGAACTGTAGTTTGATTTAGAACATTAATGTTTTTAGATAACGTGCCTGAACCGATCAACTTTTGATATAGGAAATGTTCAAAACATTATCCAACAATACAAAATTATATCGTTTCTTTACTAATAAAGAGACAGATATGATTTTGTATATCAGGTTCGGTATCTAATAACATTCGTTCAGAATCAATGTATTCGTAATACAGGGTGACAGTGACCAACAGACTTGGCTGCAACACTTGCCCCGTTTTCTGCCTTATGAAACTTATCACCCGTTCTCAGTTCTCTACCTTTCTGTAGCCCTATGTAACAGATTACATATCTGGGATCCTGATCTGGTATCAAATACCCAGGACGCAGAGGATACTGAGAAACAGTTCTCTGTAATGAACACACCCGAAGATGATGCATCAGCATGCACTTTCTTCGTTTGGGCGGTACGGGAATTCTGGTAATCCCCTATTTCCTGCTCTGTCTTATAACATTTATAAGTTGGAGCGGGACCAACATTCCCCAGCTCAGTAAAACAAGTGGGTTCGGTCAATATTCCGTCTTATTATCTTGATTAAGGCGTGATATGGTCGCTACCAGGAGAGAGAGAGAAGAAAACACTCAGCGTGCGCTCTGTCAAGAATAGATTGGTTTTTATTTTATCTAATCAGGATGGCTCCCACTGCTTTTTATCAAATCTTCCTTCAAACCCTAAAAGGAAAGACTAGCCGGGATTAATTACACACTACAAGTTCGCCAATCTTTCAGCCAGGCCAGTGTCGGTACTTTGAGGGAGGTCCCCCGTGCTTTCGCACGAACCTAATTAATGTAAACCTCGTTTTCCCAGAGGCTTAACCTCGTTAACACCTTTCTAGACACCTACTTGATCGGCTAATTGTAATATGTAAAACTCTCCCAGGAGTAACTCTTACTCGCAGCGGGTATCGGGATCCAACTATCTCATAGAAGGTATGCAATCTCATTGCAAATTTCAACACTTGAAATTCCCGATAATATTTTGCCCCTAACCTCCTATGACCTTGACAAAGGCCAACAAACCATAGGATGCTAGTCAAGTTCAACCCGTCATTTCCTGATTGAATTAAACCCACCCGCACGGCCCTTGACAAAGGCCAACAAGGTCGCACGACTACCCTAACTCAATCTGCATCATATGCATAAGCAGATAAGCACCAGTTAGCTACCGCACACTGCGCCTTGACAAAGGCCAACAAACGCAGCACGAATACTAACTACTACTTATTTGAAATGACGGAGGGCTACGACAGGTTTTTCTGAAAACCTATTGCGTAATGAACTTGATATCGTTGTAGAATCAAATGAATTTTGAAATGGAGTGTTTTTGAGGCTTTTCTAGTTTTGCTAAAGGAGTCACTCCCGGTGAAGGGATCGTCGGTCCTTTCCTCGTGGAATGAGGTGCGGGATATATCATATATATCACTGTGCAAAGCAAAAACTCTTAAAAGCAATCAAAATACAAACCGAGTGTGTAGCATCTGTCAGTTATTGCTAAAGGAGTCACTCCCGGTGAAGGGATCTCGGTCCTTTCCTCATCGAATAAGGTGCATGATATATCTCATATACCGCTGTGCAAAGCAAGAACTGTAGCTACCTGTTTTATTTTGAAATTCGATTCTACAACATCTTAGGTTTCTTTTATTTCATTGATCTCATTAATGAAGTCCCATCATTTAAATACCTAAACATCACAGATAAATACGACGTACACTTATGCCATCCGCATTCGCCTCGATGTCCCCTCGTGCACCGTTAGGTTAGGTAACTAACGGCAGAGCAGGGCAGGGCTAGCGCGGGTGTAAAACATAAGTAACGTCTATATAATATATCATATATACTATATACTGTATCTATCACAGAACATCACATGATCACATCACAGATAACGCAGCAGAAGAATCATATGAAATATTGGATATACTAGGACGTCCGTGTTTTCAATACGAGCCAGTATAAAACACGGATTCCACGGTCGTGATGAATAGCTAAACCCACACCCCTAGACCCCTACGAGAGCGGCAAGCAACCCTACCAATTCTAGAGTTAGGAGACCCGGCCTCGACTCCTCGAGTTGGTCTCCCACTGGACTCCAGAACCCGGTTACTTGTGCCCTCCTCCTTGGGTCTATCCTAGTGCGGAAAAGTAAATAATATACAAAGGGTGACAACTTCCGCAACCTGGAAGTGCCCCAATAAAAGAATATTACATACAAGTTTTTACATGAATGAAAATGAAAAACACTCATCTCACATAAAAAACCCCGTCTATTCAAACACGACGATCCAATATAACATATCCAGCAACACATAACATCACATGTCATCAACGTAAGTAAATATGCGCATCCCAATTGTCGTTGACATATAGCAACGAAACTGGCGATATCAAATATTACACTTACGGTCACAGAAAAGAAAGTGTAAAACTACAACAGTTGGAATCCGCAATCTGCATAGACATCGCATGCCTAATCAAATGAATACCTTAGACATCACATGCCTAACAATTATAAACTCCGCATTTTAGCCTCTATATCGAAAACTCTTTTCAATATTAAGTCGGGCAATTCAACAAGATTCCCGAAATACTGATCGAATGCTCGTCGCAAACTTCAGTAGACGGCCGCACCCCCGATACCGTCGACGAAGTGCACCAAGGCGGAACACCGCTACCGCGAGCACCCGAACGGATGCTTTCGGCGACGGGGTTCTCCTACAGTCACTTGGTCGGGGCTATGGAGCGAGGCTGTCTATTAAGTTTACCCGGCGAGTATCCGCGTACGCTACGTGATTGCGACGGACTTTTGATCACATCAAAATTCCGTGGCAACCGATCAAGTGAGACTAAAGTGCTATGTTTATAACATTCATTCAGTTATCTCATAACTGTTGTGAATTCCAATTATTGTATCCCATTCCAGATAAACAGAAAATGTTAAACTTTCCGATCGAACAATCGAACACCCAAGTTTTCCCGAAACAGATCAACACATGAAATAAGTCTAACAACATTCAGTTCGTGGCTCAGTAGCAACGGTCCAGCTGTAGAAGGGTCAAGCCAACGCCTCACATGTGGCACGCCGTACTGCCCCAAACCCGAAGGTTCAAAAGGCAGTTCAAGACGGTCACATAATCGAGTTAAGGTTTGTTGTGTTCTAGAGGGTCCATCGCGTTACTTGCACTACTTAGAACGTCGTTAAACCACGGAAAAATCCAACACTTGGAAATTTTCCGGCAGGGAAAAAGGTGGGTATTTATATTCGGTCGAACTTTTTAACATATTCTAAAATTTATCCGGAAAGCCACACAGACAAAATTTGATAATCCGATTGAACATACGAATCCCCAAAACAACCCCAGAAAATTCAACTCTTGAAAAAATATCAAAAATACCCAGGAAAACCAGCACTGCATATTATGAATTACTGTACAAATTTGGATGCCACAAACGACAAAACGGCCGCGGTTCCGCTGCACGAGCCATGCTCTTGCCGCGGAAACGCGGTGCATTGATGGAATCCGGCACACGAATTTTACAGTATCCCTTAGAATTTCCTGCTGATTTTACTAAATATTTTTAATATGGAAAAATCCCAATTTTTGAAAAAAGGATAGAGAGCATGTTTTGAGATGGGTTTCGGGTTCGTTCGGGTTTCGGGTTCCGTCTGGACTTCGCCTAAGGCTCTAGCTAGGCTCTGATACCACTGTAGGTTTCCTAGGCACTCTCAAGAGGTCTCACAAGGCATCAACCATGCCAATTTCAAAAATTATGGTGCCGAGAAACCCTAGTGTATGGATCGTTGGCTAGATTTCTAGGCGAAAAGATAACAAGTTAACACTTAAGTAAGAGATACGGAAATACAACCTTTGTAGATCCGGTTCTCCACCTCCATAGCTCCGCAATGAAGTCTCCTCGCTGTCCATAACAAGTCCCGGGCTCTAGCGTCGGCTTCATCGGAGAATGGACGGGCTAGGTCATCGATGTCCATGCCGAAGATGATCTACGTCGAGGCATCGCTAAATCAAGCTCCGACTTCACCAAGTCAAGAAACTTATGAAGAAAACACACTCTACTACTTGGCAAGAGGTAGAGGATGAAGAAATAGGAAGTGGGTAGACTTTAGAATTGGATTTCTCACTCATTTCCATCAATCACCATTGATGGAGCTTGCTTTCTTCATTGAAGAAGATGATGAAGAAGAAGAAAGTCTTATGATAAGTTATTCCAAAAATGGAAAATAAATGGAATGTTTATCATAATCTAACCATGGTAATGTGTAGAGAATTAACCAAGGTTAGTTGAATGGTTAGGGTTAAGAATGAGATAAGAATGGTGGACTTTGGTCAAAGCTTCATGAAGCTTCAACTAAACTACAAATCAAGCCACCATTCTTTCTCTTTATTCTTATTTATTTCAAAATGAATAAATGAAATAAATAAATGAGAAAAGGAAATGAAACCCTAACCACTTAAGTAACCATGGTTTAATTCTTTACACAAACCCAAACTAGCATGTATCATCAGACATGATGCAATCTTGTGTACAAAAGTATATCACATATACAATGTGCACAAAAACTGAGAAAATCCATTTAAAGTGAACCGATACTAGTTAATGCAAAGTAATATATCAAATATATAATTATGCATTAAATCATTAAATCAACACTTGATTCAATGATCCGGTCATGTCGCACACAACCGACTAGTATCCAATGTATCGACTTATCGAATCAACTCTCGATTCGATAACTAGGTTATATCGCATATAATCATTCGACACATTGATCGCGAGAATAGAATACGGTATCACATACACGTATTATTCTCGGTCCCGCACATATCTCATATGCGCTCCTATTTCGTTTCGCTTGAGCCAGGAAACCTCTGGGTAGGACTCTAAAGACTCGTCAATACGCCGGCAGCAGATGATGATCATATCAAACACCCACAAGCCGCAAGCGGTCTGCTAAACGTAACGGCCACCCGGGTATTGAGCGATCTGAAGATCGACGAGCAAGCCCGCTCACACTCTAGTGAATCCAACCAGTAACACTACCGTACAGTCCGGTCTGATCGTCTGATATGTCGCATATTTCGCCTAGGGGTGGTAAACGTCAGACCCCAATAGCTCGATAAGTCGTGTCGATATGAGGTCTATAACAATTCGAGAAACTACTGGTAACACTTACCAGTAAATCTCAGCAACCCTGGCCAGGGATTTCCTGTTATATCCAATCGAACGCAGCGCAACATCAACTCCCTATACCGGGAGAGACGAATCCCCTCCTATCGCTCATTGCCTCCATGTGACTCGGGACTGTACCCAAAAACCACCGTTTTGCACGTCCTCTTGGACGTGGTAAGATGGAAATCAAAGCACAGTGGGAACCACACGAGACTCTAAGACGATCTCGGGTCAACAGACTACTCTGTACCAGTGTCACCAGAGAACTGCCATCTGACGTGAGGTATAATACCATCTGGGAGTTCTCGGCGAGTCCGTCCAGTGTACCCAGTCTCTACTGAGCACCCGTATATCATCTCTGATGTCAAACACCAATGGATATGGGATCATCCATCGCCCATCTTTATGGGTCGAGAAGGTACACGCTAGTCTACTCTGGTATATCGATGCCCCGTCTCGATACACCCTCGACTAGGGACTTTAAAGGATGTACTTATAGACTACCATGTCCCCACTAGTATGATCCGCATCATAGTCCAGGTAGTCAAGTACACATCCTAAGGGCTTTACCAACATGTAACAGAGAGACAAACAGTATACACGTTAAGGTAAAGATCAACCAGATAGCATACTATCATGTCGAGCAAGAAAGTCCTCCCTATATATGTCCCAGCATCCACTACAATATACATCTTATGTACAGTAATGGCCTCTAAGGCATACATATAACTAACAGCTTGATCAGCCACTTGTTGTGACCACTCCTGTGGGAGAGTTGTTTGTTGCTAGGCACGTGTTCCGATCCTGTGTAGTCCGTATTGGCGAGAGAGAGTTGCCTGTCGATTTGATCCTTCTCGAGATGTTGGACTTCGACGTTCTTTTGGGCATGAATTGGTTAGCCACATGCTATGCGTCTGTGGACTGCCGCGAGAAGACAGTTAGGTTTTGTTTTCCCGGCGAGTCAGCTTTTGTTATGCAGGGGGATCGTGGTGCCACCCTTCATAGTTTGATTTCTTCTTTTCGTGCTGGACAGCATTTGAGGAAGGGATGTCGGGGATTTCTCGCATATGTTTGCGATACTAGAGCTACAGAGGTTCCGTTGGATCAGGTTCCGATTGTTAGCGAGTTCTTTGATGTATTCTCTTACGAGCTTCCTGGGCTACCGCCTGAGCGCGATATTTCTTTCTGTATTGATTTGATTCCCGGCACGGGGCCTATTTCTATACCGCCTTATCGGATGGCTCCGGCGGAACTTAGAGAGTTGAAGGGTCAGTTCCAAGATTTGCTGGATAAGGGACTTATTCGACCCAGTGTGTCTCCTTGGGGTGCTCCTGTCCTGTTTGTCAAGAAGAAGGACGGCAGTTTGCATTTATGTATCGACTACCGCCAGCTGAACAGGATTACCGTGCGGAACAGGTATCCTTTGCCACGCATCGACGACTTGTTCGACTAGCTTTAGCGGGCAGGATACTTTTTGAGGATCGATTTGCGATAGGGATACCATCAGTTGCGGGTTCGACAGGAGGACATTCTGAGGACAGCTTTCCGCACGCGCTACGGCCATTATGAGTTTTTGGTGATGTCGTTCGGACTCACCAACGCCCCAGCAGCATTCATGGACTTGATGAACCGTATTTTCAGGCCGTATCTCGATTTGTTCATCATCATATTCATTGACGATATCTTGGTGTATTCCTGGAGCAGAGAGGAGCACGAGCAGCACCTGCAGATCACACTGCAGACTATGAGGGAGCACCGGCTTTTCGCAAAATTCTCCAAGTGTGCATTCTGGCTGGACAGCGTAGACTTCTTGGGTCACGTGATTACACGAGATGGTATATGTGTAGACCCGAGGAAGATCGAGGCCATTCATGTAGGGTTCCTAGGCACTCTCAAGAGGTCTCACAAGGCATCAACCATGCCAATTTCAAATTTTACGGGTGCCGAGAAACCCTAATACGGATCGTTAACTAGAAATTTAGGCGAAAAACTAAACTAGTTAACAACTTAACTAAAAGAGAGAGGCTACAACCTTTGTAGATCCCGTTCTCCACTTTCTTAGCTCCACGTAGGCGTCCTCTCGCTGTCCATCTCGAATCCTAGACTCAATCGTCGGCTTCATCGGAAAAACGAGCGGGCAAGGTCGTCGGCTTCGTGCCGAAGATGATCTACGTCGAGGTTTCACAAGTTCAAGCTCCGACTGCACTAAGTAGTGAAACTTGTGAAGAAAACACCCAAAACCACTTGGCAAGAGGTAGAGGATGAAGAAATAGGAGGTGGGTTCACTTTAGAATTGGATTTCTCTCACTTTTGCTCAAGTTGCCATTGATGGCATCAAGTTTTCATTCTTGAAGATGAAGAAGAAGATGAAGCTAGAATTATGATAAGTGTTGAGTTAAAATGAATAATAAATGAATACTTATCATAAACTAACTAGGGTAGAGTGTAGAGAATAGACCATGGTTACTTGGATGGGTTAGGGTTAAGCATGAAGACAAGAATGGTTAAGAAGTCAAAGCTTCATGAAGCTTCAACTAGAAACAAACACAGCCACCATTCTTATCTAAATCTTTTCCAAATAAATAAACAAATAAATAAATGAAAAAGAAAACCCTAATCATCTCTTAACCATGGCTTAATCCTTTACACTTAACCAAATGATCAAGTATCATCAAACATGATACAAATATGTGCACAAAAGTATATCACATATACTTCTTGCACATCAAGTGAGAAAATCCATTTAAAGTGAACCAATACTAGTTAATGCAAAGTAATATATCAAATATATAATTATACATTAAATCATTAAATCAACACTTGATTTAACGATCCAGTCATATCGCATATAACCGACCAGTATCCTATGTATCGGCTTATCGAATCAATCCTTGATTCGATATCTAGGTTATATCGAATATAACCAATCGATACATCCATCGCGAGAATGGAATACGGTATCACATACACGCATCATTCTCGGTCCTGCACATATCTCATATGAACTCCTATTTCGTTTCGCTTGAGCCAGGAAACCTCTGTGTAGGACTCTAAAGACTCGTCAATACGCCGGTAGCAGATGATGATCATATCAAGCACCCACAAGCCGCAAGCGGTCTGCTAAACGTAACGGCCATCCGGGTATTGAGCGATCAGAAGATCGACGAGCTAGCCCGCTCACACTCCTGTGAATCCAACCAGTAACACTTACCGTACAGTCCGGTCTGTTCGTCTGATATGTCGCATATCAAGTCTAGGGGTGGTATACGTCAGACCCCAATAACCGATAAGTCGTGCCGATGTGAGGCTCATAACGGGTCGAGAAACTGCTGGTAACACTTACCAGCAAATCTCTGATCAGCCCTGGCCAGGGACTTCCCTGTTACGGCCAATCGAGCACTGCGCAACATCAACCCCCCATACCGAGAGAGACGAAACCCCTCCTATCGCTCATTGCCTCCATGTGACTCAGGACTGCACCCAAAGACCACCGTTTTGCACGCCCTCATGGACGTGGTAAGGTGGAGATCAAAGCACAGTGGGAATCACACAGGACTCTATGACGATCTCGGGTCTACAGACTAACCTGTACAAGTGTCACCTGAGAACTGCCATCTGACGTCAGGTATAATACCATCTGGGAGTTCTCGGTGAGTCCGTCCAGTGTACCCAGTCTCCACTGAGCACCCGTATACCATCTCTGATGTCAAAAACCAATGGATATGGGATCATCCATCGCCCATCTCATGGGTCGAGAAGCGTATACGCTAGTCTACACTGGTATATCGATGCTCTGTCTCGATACACCCACGACTAGGGACTTTGAAGGATGTACTTATAGACTACCATGTCCCCACTAGTATGATCTGCATCATAGTCCAGGTAGTCAAGTACACATCCTAAGGGCTTTATCAACATGTAACTATAAGACAGTTTAAAGAGACTAGTGTACATGTTAAGATAAAGAGCAACCAGATAGCATACTATCATATCGAGCAAGAAAGTCATCTCTATATATGTCCAAGCATCCAATATAATATACATCATCTGTACAATACTGGCCTCTAGGGCATACATACAACTAACAATCTCCCACTTGCACTAGGGCCAGCTGCTGTAGTATCGCATACCGAGCATCCCGAAGAATCTCTCAAACTGTATCTGGGGAATGGCCTTCGTGAGTGGATCCGCCGTGTTGTTCTTCGTGTCAACCCTCCTGATCTCGATCTCCCGGCGATCAACTATCTCCCGGATCAGGTGATACCACCTCAGAATATGCCTGGATCGCTGATGGGACCTGGGTTCCTTGGCCAAAGCCACCGCTCCATTGTTATCGCAATACAAAGGTATTGGATGCTCGATGGATGGAACCACTCCAAGTTCAGTAATGAACTTCTTGATCCAGACAGCCTCTTTGGCAGCATCGTTGGCAGCGATGTATTCAGCCTCCATCGTCGAGTCTGCCACGGTTTCCTGCTTGGAACTCTTCCAGCTAACCGCCCCTCCGTAAAGGGTAAAGACAAATCCCGACTGCGACTTAGAGTCGTCCTTATCACTCTGGAAGCTCGAATCGGTAAAGGACTCCACTTGGAGTTCTCCGTTACCATACACCAAGAGCATCTCTTTAGTCCTTCGTAAGTACTTGAGAATGCTCTTCACAGCTGTCCAGTGACTCTCTCCAGGATCAGCTTGATACCTGCTCACTACACTTAGTGAGTATGCTACATCGTGTCTGGTACATAGCATCGCATACATGATAGAGCCTACAGCCGAAGCATAGGGTATCCCTTGCATGCGAGCTCTCTCGAAATCAGTCTTGGGAGACATCTCTTTGGAGAGAGTGACTCCAGAGATCGTGGGCAAGTTCCCACTCTTGGATTCTTCCATACTAAACCTCTTTAGTATGGTGTCAATGTACCTGGATTGGGACAATCCCAATATCCGTTTGGATCTATCTCTATAGATCCTAATTCCCAATATGCAGGAGGCATCACCAAGATCTTTCATTGAGAATCTTTGTGATAAGAAGAGCTTAACCGATTGCAGCATAGGAATATCATTTCCTATCAAGAGTATGTCGTCCACGTACAATACGAGGAAGACAACCTTACTCTCTGCCACCTTCTTGTAAATACAAGGTTCATCTGGGTTTTTGACGAAATCAAACTCTTTGATAACGACGTCAAAGAAGATGTTCCAACTCCGCGATGCTTGCTTTAATCCATAAATGGATTTAAGCAGCTTGCACACCATCCCGCTGCTCCCACTGTCTACGAAGCCCTCTGGCTGAGTCATGTACGCGCACTCTTCTAAATCACCATTTAGAAAGGCGGTCTTAACATCCATTTGCCAGATTTCGTAATCATGATACGCAGCGATGGCAAGCATGATCCGGATGGATTTAAGCATAGCCACTGGAGAAAAGGTTTCGTCATAGTCCACACCTGGTCTTTGACGAAAACCCTTTGCAACAAGTCTAGCTTTGAAAGTCTCCACTTTCCTATCTACACCAAGTTTCTTCTTGAAGATCCACTTGCTCCCGATGGGTTTTACCCCTTCAGGAGCAACATCCAAAGTCCATACTTTGTTGGTGTACATGGATTCCATCTCGGACCGCATAGCATCCAGCTATTTCACTGAGTCCCTACTCGTGATGGCCTGCTAGTTGGGTCATCATCCTCCATGATGCAATCCTCGCTCCCACCATCCATGAGAAAACCATAGTATCTCTCAGGTTGGCGTAGAACCCTACTAGATCGGCGGAGAGGCTGAGGTTCATTGGGAGCTACTGAATCTTCTGGTTCCACCAAATCTTCAGTTACGATTTGTGTATCTGGAACTTCTTCCAGCTCTACTACTTTGCCACTAATTTCTTTTTCAAGGAATTCCTTTTCTAAAAACGTGGCATGTTGAGCAACAAACACTTTTTGTTCCTCACTGTGGTAGAAAAAATACCCATAGGAGTTCTTTGGATATCCCACAAACTTGCAAAGAACTGACCGTGCCTCGAGCTTGTCCGGATTTTGTCTTTTGACATAGGCTGGACAACCCCATATCTTAACTCGTTTAAGATATGGCCTCTTCCCACTCCATATCTCATATGGTGTGGTAGGTACAGATTTAGATGGAACTTGATTCAATAGGTATGCTGCTGTCTCCAGTGCATATCCCCAGAAGGAAATAGGTAACTCAGCTGTGCTCATCATAGAGCGCACCATATCTAATAGGGTGTGGTTCCTCCGTTCTGATACACCGTTGTGTTGTGGTGTATATGGAGGAGTTAGCTGAGAGAGAATCCCATTCTCTTTTAGGAAGTCCAGGAATTCATTGCTCAAGTATTCACCTCCTCGATCAGATCGTAGGATTTTAATACTTTTTCCGGTTTGGTTCTCAACTTCTTGTTTATATTCTCTAAATTTCTCAAAAGCTTCTGATTTGTGTTTCATCAGGAACACATATCCGAATCTAGAGAGATCGTCAGTGAATGTAATGAAGTATGAAGAACCATCCCTGGCATGTGTAGACATAGGACCGCATACATCACTATGTATCAGTCCTAAGAGTTCGGTAACTCTTTCTCCGTGTCCCGTAAACGGAGTTTTGGTCATCTTACCTTTGAGACATGACTGGCAAGTGTCATAAGATGAAAATTCGAATGGCTTCAAATATCCATCCTTATGCAACTTAGCCAGTCGTGTCACATTGATGTGACCCAGTCTACGATACCACAAGAAGGATTCGTTCAGTTCTGAACTCTTCCTCTTGTGTGTGTTTGTTATGCTCAGAACTGTTGATTGATTTAGAACATAAATGCCATTACACAACGTGCCTGATCCAACCAACTTTTGGTTACGGAAAATGTTCATAACATTATCCTGTAATACAAAGTTATATCCCTCTTTACTTAATAAAGAAACCGATATAATGTTGCATATCAGGTTCGGCATGTAATAGCATTCGTTCAGAACCAATGTATTACCTGTTGGTAATGCAAGGTGATATTCTCCGACAGTCTTAGCTGCAACTATTGCACCATTTCCAACTCTAATGTCTTTATCACCTTCTCTAAGTTCTCTACCTTTCCTAAGCCCATGTAACTGATTACATATATGGGATCCCGACCCGGTATCTAATACCCAGGACATAGAGCAAATGGAGAAACAGTTCTCTGTAACGAACACACCCGAAGAAAATGCATCATCATGTACTTTCTTCATTCGGGTGGCATGGGAATCCTGGTATTCCCCTATGTCCTATTCATTCCAATAACTCTTATAAGAAAGAACGGAACCAACGTTCCCCAGCACAGTATAACATGCGGGTTCGGTCAATACATCCATATTATTATTTTTATTATGGCATGAAATAGTCGCTACCTGGAGAGAGAGAGAAGAAAACACTTTAGCGTATGCTCTTGCAAGATCAGATTGGTTATTATCTTATCTAATCAGGATGGCTCCCACTGGTTTTTATCAAATCTTCCTTCAAACCCTAAAAGGAAAGACTAGCCGGGATTAATTACACACTACAAGTTCGCCAATCTTTCAGCCAGGCCAGTTTCGGTACTTTGAGGGAGGTCTCCCGTGCTTTCGCACGAACCTAATTAATGTAAACCTCGTTTTCCCAGAGGCGTAACCCCGTTGACACCTTTCTAGACACCTACTTGATCGGCTAATTGTAATGTGTAAAACTCTCCCAGGAGTAACTCTTACTCGCAGTGGGTATCGGGATCCAACTATCTCATAGAAGGTATGCAATCTCATTGCAAATTTCAACACTTGAAATTCCCGATAATATTTTGCCCCAAACGATCTATGACCTTGACAAGGTCAACAAACCATAGACCGTAAGTCAAGTTCAACCCGTCATTTCTTGATTGTATTAAACCCACCCGCACGACCCTTGACAAGGTCAACAAGGCCGTACGACTACCCTAACTCAATCTGCATCATATGCATAAGCAGATAAATACTGGTTAGCTACCGCACACTGCGCCTTGACAAGGTCAACAAACGCAGCACGAATACTAAACAGGACTTATCTGAAATGACGAAGGGCTACGACAGGTTTTTCTGAAAACCTATTGCGTAATGAACTTGATATCGTTGTAGAATCAAATGAAGTTTTGAAATTGAGCGATTTTGAGGCTTTTCTAGTTTTGCTAAAGGGGTCACTCCCGGTGAAGGGATCGTCGGCCCTTTCCTCGTCGAATGAGGTGCGGGATATATCATATATATCACTGTGCAAAGCAAAACTCAAAAACAATCAAAAGCAAACCGAGTATGTAGCATCTGCCAGTTATTGCTAAAGGAGTCACTCCCGGTGAAGGGATCTCGGTCCTTTCCTCATCGAATAAGGTGCAGGGTATATCATATATACCGCTATGCAAAGCAAGAACTGTAGCTACCTGTTTTATTTAAAATTTGATTCTACAACATCATTTGGTTTCTTTTCTTTCATTAATCACATTAATGAAGTCCCATCATTTAAATACCTAAACATCACAGATAAATACGACGTACACTTATGCCATCCGCATTCGCCTCGATGTCCCCTCGTGCACCGTTAGGTTAGGTTAGGTAACTAACGACAGAGCAGGGCAGGGCTAGTGCGGGTGCAAAACATAAGTAACGTCTATATAATATATCATATATACTATATACTGTATCTATCACAGAACATCACATGATCACATCACAGATATCGCAGCAGAAAATATCATATGAAATATTGGATATACTAGGACGTCCGTGTTTTCAATACGAGCCAGTATAAAACACAGATTCCACGGTCGTGATGAATAGCCAATCCCACACCCCTAGACCCCTACGAGAGCGGCAAGCAACCCTACCAATTCTAGAGTTAGGAGACCCGGACTCGACTCCTCGAGATGGTCTCCCACTGGACCCTAGAACCCAGTTACCTGTGCTCCCCTCCTTGGGTCTATCCTAGTGCAGAAAAGTAAATAATATACAAAGGGTGACATCTTCCGCAACCTGGAAGTGTCCCAATAAAAGAATATTACATACAAGTTTTTTTTACATGAATGAAAATGAAAAGCACTCATCTCACATAAAAAACCCCGGCTATTCAAACACGACAATCCAATATAACATATCCAGCAACACATAACATCAACGTAAGTAAATATGCGCATCCCAATTGTCGTTGACATATAGCAACGAAACCAGCGATATCACATATTACACTTACGGTAACAGAAAAGAAAGTGTAAAACTACAACAGTTGGAATCCGCAATCTCTTTAGACATCGCATGCCTAATCAAATGAAATACTTAGACATCACATGCCTAACAGTTATAAACCCCGCATTTTAGTCTCATTATCGAAAACTCTTTTCAATATCAAATGAAACTAAACCGCTAGATTTATATCATTCATTCAGTTATCTCATAACTGTTTGTGAATTCCAATTATTGTATCCCATTCCAGATAAATAGAAAATATTAAACTTTCCGATCGAACATTCGAACACCCAAGTTTTCCTGAAACCGTCCAACCCATGAAATAGGTTCAAAGACATTCACTTCATGCCTCAGTACCAACGGTCCATCCGTAGAAGGGTCAAGCCAACGCCTCACATGTGGCACGCCGTACTGCCCCAAACCCGAAGGTTCAAAGGGCAGTTCAAGACGGTCACATAATCGAGTTAAGGTTTGTTGTCTTCTAGAGGGACCATCGCGTTACTTGCACTACTCAGAACGTCCTTAAACCATTGAAAGATCCAACACTTGGAAATTTTCCGGCTGGGGAAAAGTTGGGTATTTATATCCGGTCGAACTTTTTAACATATTCTAAAATTATCCGGAAAGCCACATAGACAAGATTTGATAATCCGATCGAATCGTTGATTCCCAATACAACCCCAGAACACTCAACTCTTGAGTCAAATTAGAAATTCCCAGAAAATTCAGCATAATAAAATAGTAATTACTGTGCAAAACGGGAGTGATGATGTCATCATATTGCCGTGGAACCGCTGCAGAAGCCAGGCTTCTGCCGCGGTTCCGCCGCACTCTTTACTGTTCATGGGATAAATTTTGCATCGTAATTCTTAGATTTCCCTGCTGAATTTTTTAAGCATTTTTAAAATGGAAAAATCCCAGATTTTAGAAAAAGTCCAGAGAGCACTTGGGTTTTAGGGTTTCGGGTTCGTTCGGGTTTCAAACGTCGTCAAGACTTCGCCTAAGGCTCTAGCTAGGCTCTGATACCACTGTAGGGTTCTAGGCACTCTCAAGAGGTCTCACAAGGCATCAACCATGCCAATTTCAAATTTTACGGGTGCTGAGAAATCCTAATACGGATCGTTAACTAGAAATTTAGGCGAAAAACTAAACTAGTTAACAACTTAACTAAAGGAGAGAGGCTACAACCTTTGTAGATCCGGTTCTCCACTTCCTTAGCTCCACGTAGGCGTCCTCTCGCTGTCCATCTCGAATCCTAGACTCAATCGTCGGCTTCATCGGAAAAACGAGCGGGCAAGGTCGTCGGCTTCGTGCCGAAGATGATCTACGTCGAGGTTTCACAAGTTCAAGCTCCGACTGCACCAAGTAGTGAAACTTGAGAAGAAAACACCCAAAACCACTTGGCAAGAGGTAGAGGATGAAGAAATAGGAGGTGGGTTCACTTTAGAATTGGATTTCTCTCACTTTTGCTCAAGTTGCCATTGATGGCATCAAGTTTTCATTCTTGAAGATGAAGAAGAAGATGAAGCAAGAATTATGATAAGTGTTGAGTTAAAATGAATAATAAATGAATACTTATCATAAACTAACTAGGGTAGAGTGTAGAGAATAGACCATGGTTACTTGGATGGGTTAGGGTTAAGCATGAAGACAAGAATGGTTAAGAAGTCAAAGCTTCATGAAGCTTCAACTAGAAACAAACACAGCCACCATTCTTATCTAAATCTTTTCCAAATAAATAAACAAATAAATAAATGAAAAAGCAAAACCCTAATCATCTCTTAACCATGGCTTAATCCTTTACACTTAACCAAATGATCAAGTATCATCAAACATGATACAAATATGTGCACAAAAGTATATCACATATACTTCTTGCACATCAAGTGAGAAAATCCATTTAAAGTGAACCAATACTAGTTAATGCAAAGTAATATATCAAATATATAATTATACATTAAATCATTAAATCAACACTTGATTTAACGATCCGGTCATATCGCATATAACCGACCAGTATCCTATGTATCGGCTTATCGAATCAATCCTTGATTCGATATCTAGGTTATATCGAATATAACCAATCGATACATCCATCGCGAGAATGGAATATGGTATCACATACACGCATCATTCTCGGTCCTGCACATATCTCATATGCACTCCTATTTCATTTCGTTTGAGCCAGGAAACCTCTGTGTAGGACTCTAAAGACTCGTCAATACGCTGGTAGCAGATGATGATCATATCAAGCACCCACAAGCCGCAAGCGGTCTGCTAAACGTAACGGCCATCCGGGTATTGAGCGATCAGAAGATCGACGAGTTAGCCCGCTCACACTCCTGTGAATCCAACAAGTAACACTTACCGTACAGTCCGGTCTGTTCGTCTGATATGTCGCATATCAAGTCTAGGGGTGGTATACGTCAGACCCCAATAACCGATAAGTCGTGCCGATGTGAGGCTCATAACGGGTCGAGAAACTACTGGTAACACTCACCAGCAAATCTCTGATCAGCCCTGTGTTAGTTATATGTATGCCCTAGAGGCCATTACTGTACATAGGATGTATATTGTAGTGGATGCTGGGACATATATAGGGAGGACTTTCTTGCTCGACATGATAGTATGCTATCTGGTTACTCTTTTCCTTAACGTGTATACTGTTTGTCTCTCTGTTACATGTTGGTAAAGCCCTTAGGATGTGTACTTGACTACCTGGACTATGATGCGGATCATACTAGTGGGGACAAGGTAGTCCATAAGTACATCCTTCAAGGTCCCTAGTCGTGGGTATATCGAGACGGGGCATCGATATACCAGAGTAGACTAGCGTATACCTTCTCGACCCATATAGATGGGCGATGGATGATCCCATATCCATTGGTGTTTGACATCAGAGATGATATACGGGTGCTCAGTGGAGACTGGGTACACTGGACGGACTCCCCGAGAACCCCCAGATGGTATTATACCTTACGTCAGATGGCAGTTCTCTGGTGACACTGGTACAGAGTAGTCTGTTGACCCGAGATCGTCATAGAGTCTTGTGTGGTTCCCACTGTGCTTTGATTTCCACCTTACCACGTCCAAGAGGGCATGCAAAACGGTGGCTTTTGGGTACAGTCCCAAATCACATGGAGGCAATGAGCGATAGGAGGGGATTCGTCTCTCCCGGTATAGGGAGTTGATGTTGCACTGTGTTCGATTGGCTATAACCGGAAATCCCTGGCCAGGGTTGCTGAGATTTACTGGTAAGTGTTACCAGCAGTTTCTCGAATTGTTATAGACCTATTATCGACATGACTTATCGAGCTACTGGGGTCTGACGTTTACCACCCCTAGGCATGATATGCGACATATCAGACGATCAGACCGGACTGTACGGTAAGTGTTACTGGTTGGATTCACAGGAGTGTGAGCGGGCTTGCTCGTCGATCTTCTGATCGCTCAATACCTGGGTGGCCGTTACGTTTAGCAGACCGCTTGCGGCTTGCGGGTGTTTGATATGATCATCACCTGCTGCCGGCGTATTGACGAGTCTTTAGAGTCCTAAACAGAGGTTTCCTGGCTCAAGCGAAACGAAATAGGAGCGCATATGAGATATGTGCGGGACCGAGAATAATGCGTGTATGTGTTACCATATTCCATTCTCGCGATGAATGTATCGAATGGTTATATGCGATATAACCTAGTTATCGAATCGAGGGTTGATTCGATAAGCCGATACATTGGATACTAGTCGGTTATATGCGATATGACCGGATCGTTAAATCAAGTGTTGATTTAATGATTTAATGCATAATTATATATTTGATATATTACTTTGCATTAACTAGTATCGGTTCACTTTTAAATGGATTTTCTCACTTGTTTGTGCACATTGTATATATGATATATTTTTTGTGCACAAGATTGTATCATGTTTGATGATACATGCTAGTTTGGGTTTGTGTAAAGAATTTAACCATGGTTGCTTAAGTGGTTAGGGTTTCATTTCCTTTTCTCATTTATTTATCTATTTATTCTTTTTGGAAAAATATTTAGCATAATGCAAAATGGTGGCTTTCTTTGGATGCATGTTGAAGCTTCATGAAGCTTTGACCAAGTGACCATTTTGTCTCCATGCTTAACCCTAACCATTCCCACTAACCATGATTTATTCTCTACACTTGACCATGGTTATGATTATGATAAGTATTCATTTACTTTTTATTTTTGAATTAACTTATCATAACATTTTCTTCTTCTTCTTCTTCATCTTCAACATGAAGAAACCTTGGACCATCAATGGTGATTGATGAAAAAGAGTGAGAAATCCAATTCTAAAGTGAACCCACTTCCTATTTCTTCATCCTCTACCTCTTGACAAGTAGTATAGGGTGTTTCCTTCACAAGTTTTTATGGCTTGGTGAAGGTGGAGCTTGATCTAGTGATGCCTCGACGTAGATCATCTTCGGCATCGTCGTCGATGACCTAGCCCGCTTTTTCTCCGATGAAGACGATGCAAGAGTCATGGTTCGATTTGGACAGCGGAGAGGACTTCATCATGGAGCCGTGGAGGTGGAGGACCGGATCTACAAAGGTTGTATTTCCGTTTAACTCTTAGTTAAGTTGTTAACTACTTTCTAGTTTCGCCTAAAATCTAGTTAACGATCCGTATTAGGGTTTCTCAGCACCCGTAATTTTTGAAATTGGCATGGTTGATGCCTTGTGAGACCTCATTAGCGTGCCTAGGAACCCTACAGTGGTATCAGAACCAGGTTAGAGCCTTAGGCGAAGTCTAGACGCAGTTTGAAGTCCGATCGATCGAAATCCCTAACTCCAAATTGCTCTCTGTCCTTTTTTGAAAATTGTGGATTTTTGAGAATTAAAATTATGCAGAAAACTCAGCAGGAATTTCTAAGAGTTACTGTAAAATTCGAGTGTCCAACTCCACCATAGTGCGGCGGAACCGCGGCAATAGCATGGCTATTGCGGCGGTTCCGCGGCCATAATGGCTCATTGTTCAAAAAGTTTTACACAGTAATTCTTACATAACAGTGTTGGTTTTTCTGGGAATTTTTAATATTTATTCAAGAGTTGAATTTTCTGGGGTTGCTTAGGGAATCGATTATTCGATCGGATTGTCAGACTTTGTCTATGTGGCTTTCCGGGTAATTTTTGAATATGTTAAAAAGTTCGACCGGATATAAATACCCACCTTTTCCCCTGTCGGGAAATTTCCAAGTGTTGGATTTTTCCGTTGTTTAACGACGTTCTAAGTAGTGCAAGTAACGCGATTGTCCCTCTAGAAGACAACAAACCTTAACTCGATTATGTGACCGTCTTGAACTGCCTTTTGAACCTTCGGGTTTGGGGTAGTACGGCGTGCCACATGTGAGGCGTTGGCTTGACCCTTCTACGGCTGGACCGTTGGTACTGAGGCATGAACTGAATGTTGTTAGACTTGTTTCATGTGATGAGCTGTTTCGGGAAAACTTGGGTGTTCGATTGTTCGATCGGAAAGTTTAACATTTTCTATTTATCTGGAATGGGATACAATAATTGGAATTCACAATAAGTTATGAGATAACTGAATGAATGTTATAAACATAGCAGTTTAGTCTCACTTGATCGGTTGCCACGGAATTTTGATGTGATCAAAAGTCCGTCGCAATCACGTAGCGTACGCGGATACTCGCCGGGTAAACTTAATAGACAGCCTCACCCCATAGCCCTGACCAAGTGACTGTAGGAGAACCCCGTCGCTGAAAGCATCCGTTCGGGTGCTCGCGGTAGCGGTGTTCTGCCTTGGTGCACTTCGTCGACGGTATCGGGGGTGCGGCCGTCTACTGAATTTTGCGACGAGCATTCGATCAGGATGTCGGGAATCTTGTTGAATTGCCCGACTTGATATTGAAAAGAGTTTTCGATTTTGAGACTAAAATGCGGGGTTTATAATTGTTAGGCATGCGATGTCTAAAGAATTCATTTGATTAGGCATGCGATGTCTAAAGAGTTTGTGGATTCCAACTGTTGTTGTTTTACACTTTCTTTTCTGTGACCGTAAGTGTAATATGTGATATCGCCGGTTTCGTTGCTATATGTCAACGACAATTGGGATGGACATATTTACTTACGTTGATGAAATGTGATGTTATGTGTTGCTGGATATGTTATATTGGATCGTCGTGTTTGAATAGCCGGGGTTTTTTTTATGTGAGATGAGTGTTTTTCATTTTCATTCATGTAAAAGCTTGTATGTAATATTCTTTTATTGGGGCACTTCCAGGTTGCGGAAGTTGTCACCTTTTGTATATTATTTATATTTCCGCATTAGGATAGACCCAAGGAGGGGAGCACAAGTAACCGGGTTCTAGGGTCCAGTGGGAGACCATCTCGAGGAGTCGAGTCCGGGTCTCCTAACCCTAGAATTGGCAGGGTTGCTTGCCGCTCTCGTAGGGGTCTAGGGGTGTGGGATTGGCTATTCATCACGACCGTGGAATCCGTGTTTTATACTAGCTCGTACTGAAAACACGGACGTCCTAGTATATCCAATGTTTCATATGTTTCTTCTGCTGCGATATCTGTTATGTGATCATGTGATGTTCTCTGATAGATACAGTATATAGTGTTAGTTATATGTATGCCCTAGAGGCCATTACTGTACATTGGATGTATATTGTAGTGGATGCTGGGACATATATAGGGAGGACTTTCTTGCTCGACATGATAGTATGCTATCTGGTTGATCTTGACCTTAACGTGTATGCTGATTGTCTCTCTGTTACATGTTGGTAAAGCCCTTAGGATGTGTACTTGACTACCTGGACTATGATGCGGATCATACTAGTGGGGACATGGTAGTCCATAAGTACATCCTTCAAAGTCCCTAGTCGTGGGTGTATCGAGATGGGGCATCGATATACCAGAGTAGACTAGCGTATACCTTCTCGACCCATACAGATGGGCGATGGATGATACCATATCCATTGGTGTTTGACATCAGAGATGATATACGGGTGCTCAGTGGAGACTGGGTAAACTGGACGGACTCGCCGAGAACTCCCAGATGGTATTATACCTTACGTCAGATGGCAGTTGTCTGGTGACACTGGTACAGAGTAGTCTGTTGACCCGAGATCGTCATAGAGTCTTGTGTGGTTCCCACTGTGCTTTGATTTCCACTTTACCACGTCCAAGAGGGCGTGCAAAACGGTGGTTTTTGGGTACAGTCCCGAGTCACATGGAGGCAATGAGCGATAGGAGGGGATTCGTCTCTCCCGGTATAGGGGGTTGATGTTGCGCAGTGTTCGATTGGCTATAACCGGAAATCCATGGCCAGGGTTGCTGAGATTTACTGGTAAGTGTTACCAGTAGTTTCTCGAACTGTTATAGGCCTCATATCGACACGACTTATCGATCTATTGGGGTCTGACGTTTACCACCCCTAGGCGAGATATGCGACATATCAGACGATCAGACCGGACTGTACGGTAGTGTTACTGGTTGGATTCACTGGAGTGTGAGCGGGCTTGCTCGTCGATCTTCTGATCGCTCAATACCCGGGTGGCCGTTACGTTTTGCAGACCGCTTACGGCTTGTGGGTGCTTGATATGATCATCATCTGCTACCGGCGTATTGACGAGTCTTTAGAGTCCTACACAGAGGTTTCCTGGCTCAAGCGAAACGAAATAGGAGCGCATATGAGATATGTGCGGGACCGAGAATAATGCGTGTATGTGATACCGTATTTCAATTCTCGCGATGAATGTGTCGAATGGTTGTATGAGATATAACCTAGTTATCGAATCAAGGATTGATTCGATAAATCGATACATTGTATACTAGTCGGTTGTGTGCGACATGACCGGATCATTGAATCAAGAGTTGATTTAATGATTTAATGCATAATTATATATTTGATATATTACTTTGCATTAACTAGTATTGGTTCACTTTAAATGGATTTTCTCACTCGGATGTGCACATTGTATATGTGATATATTTTTGTGCACTTGATTGTATCATGTTTGCTAGGGTTTTTGTGTAAAGAATTAAACCATGGTTATTTAAATGGTTAGGGTTTTGATTATCTTAACTAATTATTTAGGTTATTTCCTTTTTAGGCATGTAAAGAGAAAATGGTTTCTTTTCATTCATGAAGCTTGATGAAGCTACATGAAGACTTTGACTAAGTGACCATTTTGTCTCATGCTTAACCCTAACCATTCCATTTAACCATGATTAACTCTCTACACATTACCAGGGTTAATATTATGATAAGAATGATTTTATTATTCTTTTTCATATAACTTATAATATTCATCTTCTTCTTCTTCTTCTTCACTTGAAGAAAGCATGCCTCCATCAATGGCAACTTGATGAAATGAGTGAGAAATCCAATTCTAAAGTGAACCCACCTCCTATTTCTTCATCCTCTACCTCTTGCCAAGTAGTAGAGTGTGTTTTCTTCACAAGTTTCATGACTTGGTGAAGTGGGAGCTTGATCTTGTGATTCCACGACGTAGATCATCTTCGGCACGAAGCCGACGACCTTGCCCGCCCATTTCTCCGATGAAGCCGACGCTAGAGCCCGGGATTTCATTTAGACAGCGGAGAGGACTTCATCATGGAGCCGCGGAGGTGCAGGACCGGATCTACAAAGGTTGTATTTCCGTACTCTTAGTTAAAGTAGTTAACTAGTTGCTTTGTCGCCTAAACTTCTAGCCAACGATCCGTATTAGGATTTCTCGGCACCTCTAATTTTTGAAATTGGCATGGTTGATGCCTTGTGAGACCTCTTGAGAGTGCCTAGGAACCTTTCAATGGTATCACAGCCTAGCTAGAGCCTTAGGCGATGCGTTGACGGAGTTAGAAATCCGATCGAACCGAAACCGTAACCCTAATATTGCTCTCTGTACATTTTTGAAAATCGTGGTTTTTTGAGAATTAAAAATTTGCAGAAAACTCAGTAGAAGATTCTAAGAATTACTGTATAAAACGGGGCCCCTGAATCCATAAAAGCGCGGCGGAACCGCGGCATTAGCATGCTAATGCGGCGGTTCCGCGGCCCTTTTGTCTCTTCTTGCAATCAATTTTGCACAGTAATTCCTAGTTTGCAGTGCTGGTTTTCCTGGGAATTTTTAATGTTTTTTTTCAAGAGTTGAATTTTCTGGGTTGTATTGGGGACTCGGTGTATCGATCGGATTGTCTAATTTTTGTCAGTGTGTTTTTCCGGGTATTTTTAGAATATTTTAAAAAGTTCGACCGGATATAAATACCCACTTTTTCCCCTGCCGGAAAATTTCCAAGTGTTGGATTTTTCCGTGGTTTAACGACGTTCTAAGTAGTGCAAGTAACGCGATGGTCCCTCTAGAAGATAACAAACCTTAACTCGATTATGTGACCGTCTTGAACTGCCCTTTGAACCTTCGGGTTTGGGGCAGTACGGCGTGCCACATGTGAGGCGTTGGCTTGACCCTTCTACGGCTGGACCGTTGGTACTGAGGCACGAACTGAATGCTGTTAGACTTATTTCTTGTGTTGAGCTGTATCGGGAAAACTTGGGTGTTCGATTGTTTGATCGAAAAGTTTAGCGTTTTCTATTTATCCGGAATATAATACAATAATTGGAATTCACAAGTAGTTATGAGATAACTGAATGAATATTATAAACATAGCAGTTTAGTCTCACTTGATCGGTTGCTACGGAATTTTGATGTGATCAAAAGTCCGTCGCAATCGCGTAGCGTACGCGGATACTCGCCGGGTAAACTTAATAGACAGCCTCACTCCATAGACCCGACCAAGTGACTGTAGGAGAACCCCGTCGCCGAAAGCATCCGTTCCGGTGCTCGCGGCAGCGGTGTTCCGCCTTGGTGCACTTCGTCGACGGTATCGGGGGTGCGGCCGTCTACTGAAGTTTGCGACAAGCATTCGATCAGGATGTCGGGAATCTTGTTGAATTGCCCGACTTGATATTGAAAAGAGTTTTCGATAATGAGACTAAAATGCGGGGTTTATAATTGTTAGGCATGCGATGTCTAAGGAATTCATTTGATTAGGCATGCGATGTTTATGGAGGTTGCGGATTCCAACTGTTGTAGTTTTACACTTTCTTTTCTGTGACCGTAAGTGTAATATGTGATATCGCCGGTTTCGTTGCTATATGTCAACGACAATTGGGATAGACATATTTACTTACGTTGATGACATGTGATGTTATGTGTTGCTGGATATGTTATATTGGATCGTCGTGTTTGAATAGCCGGGGTTTTTTATGTGAGATGAGTGTTTTTCATTTTCATTCATGTAAAAACTTGTATGTAATATTCTTTTATTGGGGCACTTCCAGGTTGCGGAAGATGTCACCCTTTGTATATTATTTTCTTTTCCGCACTAGGATAGACCCAAGGAGGGGAGCACAAGTAACCGGGTTCTGGAGTCCAGTGGGAGACCAACTCGAGGAGTCGAGTCCGGGTCTCCTAACTCTAGAATTGGTAGGGTTGCTTGCCGCTCTCGTAGGGGTCTAGGGGTGTGGGTTTGGCTATTCATCGCGACTGTGGAATCCGTGTTTTATACTGGCTCGTATTGAAAACACGGACGTCCTAATATATCCAATATTTCATATGATTCTTCTGCTGCGATATCTGTGATGTGATCATGTGATGTTCTGTGATAGATACTTTATATAGTATATATGATATATTATATAGATGTTACTTATGTTTTACACCCGCGCTAGCCCTGCCCTGCTCTGCCGTTAGTTACCTAACCTAACGGTGCACGAGGGGACATCGAGGCGAATGCGGATGGCATAAGTGTACGTCGTATTTATCTGTGATGTTTAGGTACTTAAATGATGGGAATTCATTAATGTGATTAATGAAATAAAAGAAAACTAAGATGTTGTAGAATCGAATTTCAAAATAAAACAGGTAGCTACAGTTCTTGCTTTGCACAGTGGTATATATGATATATCCTGCACTTTATTTGATAAGGAAAGGACCGAGATCCCTTCACCGGGAGTGACTCCTTTAGCAATAACTGGCAGATGCTACACACTCGGTTTGTCTTTTGATTGCTTTTAAGTGTTTTTGCTTTGCACAGTGATATATATGATATATCCCGCACCTTATTCGACGAGGAAAGGACAGACGATCCCTTCACCGGGAGTGACTCCTTTAGCAAAACTAGAAAAGCCTCAAAAGCACTCCATTTTTAAAATCATTTGATTCTACAACGATATCAAGTTCATTACGCAATAGGTTTTCAGAAAAACCTGTCGTAGCCCTCCGTCATTTCAGATAAATCCTGTTTAGTATTCGTGCTGCGTTTGTTGACCTTGTCAAGGCGCAGTGTGCGGTAGCTAACCAGTATTTATCTGCTTATGCATATGATGCAGATTGGGTTAGGGTAGTCGTGCGACCTTGTTGACCTTATCAAGGGTCGTGCGGGTGGGTTTGATTCAATCAAGAAATGACGGGATGAACTTGACTTGCGGTCTATGGTTTGTTGACCTTGTCAAGATCATAGATCGTTCGTGGCAAAATATTATCGGGAATTTCAAGTGTTGAAATTTGCAATGAGATTGCATACCTTCTATGAGATAGTTGGATCCCGATACCCGCTGCGAGTAAGAGTTACTCCTGGGAGAGTTTTATACATTACAATTAGCCGATCAAGTAGGTGTCTAGAAAGGTGTCAACGGGGTTACGCCTCTGGGAAAACGAGGTTTACTGTAATTAGGTCCGTGCGAAAGCACGGGGAACCTCCCTTAAAGTACCGACACTGGCCTGGCTGAAAGATTGGTGAGCTTGTAGAGTGTAATTAATCCCGGCTAGTCTTTCCTTTTAGGGTTTGAAGGAAGATTTGATAAAAACAGTGGGAGCCATCCTGATTAGATAAAATATATATAACCAATCTAATCTTGCAAGAGCGCACGCAGAGTATTTTCTTCTCTCTCTCTCTCCTGGTAGCGACCATATCACAACTTAATCAAGATAATAATATGGATGTATTGACCGAACCCGCTTGTTATACTGAGCTGGGGAACGTTGGTCCCGCTCCAACTTATAATTGTTATAAGACATAGAAGGAAATTAGGGATTACCAGAATTCGCGTGCCGCCCAAACGAGGAGAGTGCATGATGATGCATCATCTTCGGGTGTGTTTATTACAGAGAACTGTTTCTCAGTATCCTTTACGTCCTGGGTATGTGATACCAGATCTGGATCCCAGATATGTAATCTGTTACATAGGGCTACAGAAAGGTAGAGGACTGAGAACGGGTGATAAGTTTCATGAGGCAGAAAACGGGGCAAGAGTTGCAGCCAAGTCTGTTGGTCACTGTCACCCTATATTACCAATACATTGATTCTTAACGAATGTTATTAGATACCGAACCTGATATACAAAATCATATCAATCTCTTTATTAGTAAAGAAAGGATATAATTTTGTATTGTTGGATAATGTTTTGAACATTTCCTATATCAAAAGTTGATCGGTTCAGGCACGTTATCTAAAAGCGTTGATGTTCTAAATCAAACTACAGTTCTTTAGTATACGAAACACACACAAGAGGAAGAGTTCAGAAATGAACGAATCCTTCTTGAGGCATTGTAGACTAGGTCATATCAATGTGACCCGACTAGCTGAAGTTACATAAAGATGCATATTTAAATGAGTTTGAATTTACATCTTGTGAAACTTGCCAGTCATGTCACAGAGATAAGATGACCACAGCTCTGTTTATTGGAAACAGAGAAAGAGTTAGTGAACTCTTGGGATGATACATGTTGATGTATGTAGGTTCCCTGTCTACACATGCCAAGACTGGTTCTTTGTACTTCATTACATTCTCTAATGATCTTTCGAGATTCAGACCTATGTTCCTGTTGAAACATGAGTCCGAACCTTTTGAGATATTCACAGAATATAAGTTAGAAGTAGAGAACTAATACGGGTATAAGTATTATGTCCTTTGATGTGATCAGGGAGGAGAATACTTGAGCACGGAATTCCTGGACTATTCTAAAGGAGAATGAGATTCTCTCTCAGCATTACTCCTCCGTATACACCATAGCACGATGGTATATCGGGGCGGAGCAGATACACCCTATTTGATATGGTGTGCTCTATGATGAGTACTGCTGAGTTACCTTTTTCCTTTTGGGAGTTATGCACTTATGAAGTTGCATACCTATTGAATAGGGTTCCAATCAAATCAGTTGCCTACCATTTCATATGTGATATGGAAAGGGAAGAGCCCATGTCTTAAGCTAGTTAAGATTTGGGGTTGACCGGCCTATGTCTGAAAGCAAAATCCGAACAAGCTCGAGGCAAAGTCTGTAATGTAGAACTGGAAAGGTTCCAGCTATATAAACTGCAGCTAATGATTTGATAGAACCAAAGGATTCAGTAGATCCCAACGAACCTCAGCCTCTCCGCCGATCTAGTAGGGTTCCTCACCCACCTGAGAGATACTTCTGTTTCTCTATGACAGTGGGAGCGAGGATTGCATCATGAGATGATGACCCAACTAGCTTCGAGCTGGCCATCGAGAGTAAGACTCTGTAAGAATGGCTGGATGTTTATCGATCTGAGATGGAATCCTTATACACCAATAAAGTATGGACTTTGGTTGCTATATCTGAAGGGTTAAATCCCCATCAGGAGCAAGTATATCTTGAGAAGATTACTTGGTGTAGATGGAAAAGTTGAGACTTTCAAAGCTAGACTTGTTAAAGTTTTTCGTCATCGACCAGGCGTGGATAATGATGAAACCTTTTCCAGTGGCTATGCTTAAGTCCATCCGGATCCTACTTGCCACGGTTACATACCATGACTACGATATCTGGTGGTTTGGTGTCATGACAGCTTTTCAAAATGATGTTTTAGAAGAGAGCGTCTATAAGTACACAGCCAGAGGGCCTCGTAGACAGTGTGAGCAGCGGAAATGTGTGCAAGATGCTTTATAGGATAAAGCAGACATCGCGGAGTTGGAACATCTGTTTTGATGAAATAGTCAAAGAGTTTGACATCATCAAAATGGTAGATGAACTTTGTATAAACAAAAAGGTAGTAGGGAGTATGGTGGCGATCCTCGTAGAGTACGTGGATGACATACTCTTGATAAGAAAGAAGTTTCCTATGCTACGCTCGGTCAGTCTCCGCTTATCACAATGATTCTCCACATAGGATCAAAGTGATACCTCCTAAATCCCAAGTTTTGGATCTATGAGATAGATCTAAATGGATGTTAGGATTCTCACTAGTTGTAGTGAGACGGTATCAACCGATCCTGGGGAGAATCACTGGAAGGGTACCAGGGTGATAAAGACGACTGAATGTCAGTCACAGGCATTGTCTTTACCCTCAGTTAAGGGACGGTATGTTGGAAGAGTTCCAAGCTAGATACCGTGACATACTAGACGATAAAGACAGGATACATCGCTACTAAAGATGCTACCAAAGAGGCTGTTTGGGTGTATATTGGTTCATGAGATGAACTACGTTCCTACCATTGTGAGACAATGGAGTTGTGGCTTATGCCAAGGAACGACGGTCCCATCAGTGATCCAGACATATTCTAAGGCAGTGTCACCTGATCATGGAGATGCTTGATCTCCAAAAGATCGAGGTTTGGAGAGTAGACTCAGAGGACAACACAGCGGATCCACTCACAAAGGCCTGTTCCCAGAGAGAGATTTTTATGGGATGGTTGAGTATGAGATACTACAACCACTGCTATCAGATGACCCTAGTGCAAGTGGGAGATTGTTAGTCATATGTATGCCCTAGAGGCCATTACTGTACATTAGATGTATATTGTAGTGGATGCTGGGACATATATAGGGAGGACTTTCTTGCTCGACATGATAGTATGCTATCTGGTTGATCTTGACCTTAACGTGTATGCTGATTGTCTCTCTGTTACATGTTGGTAAAGCCCTTAGGATGTGTACTTGACTACCTGGACTATGATGCGGATCATACTAGTGGGGACATGGTAGTCCATAAGTACATCCTTCAAAGTCCCTAGTCGTGGGTGTATCGAGACGGGGCATCGATATACCAGAGTAGACTAGCGTATAACTTCTCGACCCATACAGATGGGCGATGGATGATCCCATATCCATTGGTGTTTGACATCAGAGATGATATACGGGTGCTCAGTGGAGACTGGGTATACTGGACGGACTCGCCGAGAACTCCCAGATGGTATTATACCTTACGTCAGATGGCAGTTGTATGATGACACTAGTACAGAGTAGTCTGTTGACCCGAGATCGTCATAGAGTCTTGTGTGGTTCCCACTGTGCTTTGATTTCCACCTTACCACGTCCAAGAGGGCGTGCAAAACGGTGGTTTTTGGGTACAGTCCCGAGTCACATGGAGGCAATGAGCGATAGGAGGGGATTCGTCTCTCCCGGTATAGGGGGTTGATGTTGCGCAGTGTTCGATTGGCTATAACTGGAAATCCCTGGCCAGGGTTGCTGAGATTTACTGGTAAGTGTTACCAGTAGTTTCTCGAACTGTTATAGGCCTCATATCGACACGACTTATCGAGCTATTGGGGTCTGACGTTTACCACCCCTAGGCGAGATATGCGACATATCAGACGATCAGACCGGACTGTACGGTAGTGTTACTGGTTGGATTCACTGGAGTGTGAGCGGGCTTGCTCGTCGATCTTCTGATCGCTCAATACCCGGGTGGCCGTTACGTTTAGCAGACCGCTTGCGGCTTGTGGGTGCTTGATATGATCATCATCTGCTACCGGCGTATTGACGAGTCTTTAGAGTCCTACACAGAGGTTTCCTGGCTCAAGCGAAACGAAATAGGAGCGCATATAAGATATGTGCGGGACCGAGAATAATGCGTGTATGTGATACCGTATTTCAATTCTCGCGATGAATGTGTCGAATGGTTGTATGCGATATAACCTAGTTATCGAATCAAGGATTGATTCGATAAATCGATACATTGTATACTAGTCGGTTGTGTGCGACATGACCGGATCATTGAATCAAGAGTTGATTTAATGATTTAATGCATAATTATATATTTGATATATTACTTTGCATTAACTAGTATTGGTTCACTTTAAATGGATTTTCTCACTCGGATGTGCACATTGTATATGTGATATATTTTTGTGCACTTAATTGTATCATGTTTGATGATACATGTTTGCTAGGGTTTTTGTGTAAAGAATTAAACCATGGTTATTTAAATGGTTAGGGTTTTGATTATCTTAACTAATTATTTAGGTTATTTCCTTTTTAGGCATGTAAAGAGAAAATGGTTTCTTTTCATTCATGAAGCTTGATGAAGCTTCATGAAGACTTTGACCAAGTGACCATTTTGTCTCATGCTTAACCCTAACCATTCCATTTAACCTTGATTAACTCTCTACACATTACCATGGTTAATATTATGATAAGAATAATTTTATTATTCTTTTTCATATAACTTATAATATTCATCTTCTTCTTCTTCTTCACTTGAAGAAAGCATGCCTCCATCAATGGCAACTTGATGAAATGAATGAGAAATCCAATTCTAAAGTGAACCCACCTCCTATTTCTTCATCCTCTACCTCTTGCCAAGTAGTAGAGTGTGTTTTCTTCACAAGTTTCATGACTTGGTGAAGTGGGAGCTTGATCTTGTGATGCCTCGACGTAGATCATCTTCGGCAAGAAGCCGACGACCTTGCCCGCCCATTTCTCCGATGAAGCCGACGCTAGAGCCCGGGATTTCATTTGGACAGCGGAGAGGACTTCATCATGGAGCCGCAGAGGTGCAGGACCGGATCTACAAAGGTTGTATTTCCGTACTCTTAGTTAAAGTAGTTAACTAGTTGCTTTGTCGCCTAAACTTCTAGCCAACGATCCGTATTAGGGTTTCTCGGCACCTCTAATTTTTGAAATTGGCATGGTTGATGCCTTGTGAGACCTCTTGAGAGTGCCTAGGAACCTTTCATATAGTATATATGATATATTATATAGACGTTACTTATGTTTTGCACCCGCGCTAGCACTGCCCCGCTCTGCCGTTAGTTACCTAACCTAACGGTGCACGAAGGGACATCGAGGCGAATGCGGATGGCATAAGTGTACGTCGTATTTATCTGTGATGTTTAGGTACTTAAATGATGGGACTTCATTAATGTGATTAATGATATAAAAGAAACCTAAGATGTTGTAGAATCGAATTTCAAAATAAAACAGGTAGCTACAGTTCTTGCTTTGCATCGCGGTGTTCCTTATAGAACATCCTGCACCTTATTCGATGAGGAAAGAACCGAGATCCCTTCATAGGGAGTGACTTCTTTAGCAATAACTGGCAGATGCTACACACTCGGTTTGTCTTTTGATTGCTTTTAAGTGTTTTTGCTTTGCACAGTGATATATGTGATATATCCCGCACCTCATTCGACGAGGAAAGGACCGACGATCCCTTCACCGGGAGTGACTTCTTTAGCAAAACTAGAAAAGCCTCAAAAACACTCCATTTTAAAAACATTTGATTCTACAACGATATAAAGTTCATTACGCAAAAGGTTTTCTTAAAAACCTGACGTAGCCCTCCGTCATTTCAGATAAGTCCTAGTTAGTATTCGTGCTGCGTTTGTTGACTCAGTCAAGGCGTAGTGTGCGGTAGCTGATTAGTGCTTATCTGCAAAGCATATGATGCGATTGGATTAGGGTAGTCGTGCGGCCTTGTTGACTCAGTCAAGGGTCGTGCGGGTGGGTTTAATTCAATCGAGAAATGACGGGTTGAACTTTACTTGTGGTATATGATTTGTTGACTCAGTCAAGGTCATAGATCGCTTGGGGCAAAATTATCGGGAATTTCAAGTGTTGAAATTTGCAATGAGATTGCATACCTTCTATGAGATAGTTGGATCCCGATACCCACTGCGAGTAAGAGTTACTCCTGGGAGAGTTTTACACATTACAATTAGCCGATCAAGTAGGTGTCTAGAAAGGTGTCAACGGGGTTACGCCTCTGGGAAAACGAGGTTTACATTAATTAGGTTCTTGCGAAAGCACGGGGGACCTCCCTCAAAGTACCGACACTGGCCTGGCCGAAAGATTGGCGAACTTGTAGTGTGTAATTAATCCCGGCTAGTCTTTCCTTTTAGGGTTTGAAGGAAGATTTGATAAAAATAGTGGGAGCCATCCTGATTAGATAAAAAAAATAATAATAACCAATCTATTCTTGCAAGAGCGCACGCTGAGTGTTTTCTTTTCTCTCTCTCCAGGTAGCGACCATATCACGCCTTAATAAAGATAATAATACGGATTATTGACCGAACCCGCTTGTTATACTGAGCTGGGGAACGTTGGTCCCGCTCCAACTTATAATTGTTATAAGACAGAGCAGGAAATTGGGGATTACCAGAATTCCCTTGCCGCCTAAACGAAGAGAGTGCATCCTGATGCATCATCTTCGGGTGTGTTCATTACAAAGAACTGTTTCTCTGTATCCTCTATGTCCTGGGTATGTGATACCAGATCAGGATCCCAGATATTTAATCTGTTACATAGGGCTACAGAAAGGTAGAGAACTGAGAACGGGTGATAAGTTTCATGAGACAGAAAATGGGGCAAGAGTTGCAGCCAAGTCTGTTGGTCACTGACACCCTGTATTCCAAATACATTGATTGTGAACGAATGTTATTAGATACCGAACCTGATATACAAAATCATATCACTCTCTTTAATAGTAAAGAAATGATAAAATTTTGTATTGTTGCATAATGTTTTGAACATTTCCTATATCAAAAGTTGATCGGTTCAGGCACGTTATCTAAAAGCATTGATGTTCTAAATCAAACTACAGTTCTTTTGTATACTGAACACACACAAGAGGAAGAGTTCAGATATGAACGAATCCTTCTTGAGGCATTGTAGACTAGGTCATATCAATGCGACCCGACTGGCTGAAGTTACATTTTAGATGCATATTTAAATCAGTTTGAATTTACATCTTGTGAAACTTGCCAGTCATGTCACAAAGATTAGATGACCATAGCTCTGTTTACTGGAAACAGAGAAAGAGTTAGTGAACTCTTGGGATGATACATGTTGATGTATGTAGGTCCCCTATCTACACTTGCCAAGACCGGTTCTTTATACTTCATTACATTCTCTGATGTTCTTTCGAGATTCAGACCTATGTTCTTGTTGAAACATAAGTCCGAACCTTTTGAGATATTCACAGAATATGATTTAGAAGTAGAAAACCAAAACACGGGTATAAGTATTATGTCCTTTGATGAGATCGAGGAGGAGAATACTTGAGCACGGAAATCCTGGATTATTCTAAAGGAGAATGAGATTCTCTCTCAGCATTACTCCTCCGTATACACCATAGCACGATGGTATATCGGAGCGGAGCAATCACACCCTATATGATAAGGTGTGCTCTATGATGAGTACTACTGAGTTACCTATTTCCTTTTGGGAGTTATGCACTTGAGAAGCTGCATACCTATTGAATAGGGTTCGAATCAAATCAGTTGCCTACCACTTCATATGTGATATGGAAAGGGTAGAGCCCATGTCTTAAGCTAGTTAAGATTTGGGGTGTCCGGCCTATGTCTAAAAGCAAAATCCGGACAAGCTCTAGGCAAGATCTGTTATGTAGAACTGGAAATGTTCCAGCTATACAAACTGCAGCTGATGATTTGATAGAACCAAAGGATTCAATAGTTACCAACGAACCTCAGCCTCTCCGCCGATCTAGTAGGGTTCCTCACCCACCTGAGAGATACTTCGGTTTCTCTATGACAGTGGGAGCGAGGATTGCATCATGAGATGATGACCCAACTAGTTTCGAGCTGGCCATCAGGAGTGGGACTCTGTAAGAATGGCTGGATGCTTAGCGATCTGAGATGGAATCCTTATACACCAACAAAGTATGGACTTTAGTTGCTATATCTGAAGGGTTAAATCCCCATCAGGAGCAAGTATATCTTGAGAAGATTACTTGGTGTACATGGAAAAGTTGAGACTTTCAAAGCTAGACTTGTTAAAGGCTTTCGTCATCAACTAGGCATGGATAATGATGAAACCTTTTCCAGTGGCTATGCTTAAGTCCATCCAGATCCTACTTGCCACGGCTACATACCATGACTACGATATCTGGCGGTTGGGTGCCATGACTGCTTTTCTAGATGGTGTTTTAGAAGAGTGCGTCTATAAGTACACAGCCAGAGGGCTTCGTAGACAGTGGGAGCAACGGAAACGTGATGCAAGATGTTTTATGTGATAAAGCAGGCATCGCGGAGTTGGAACATCTGTTTTGATGGATTGGTCAAAGAGTTTGACATCATCAAAATGGTAGATGAACTTTGTATAAACAAAAAGGTAGTAGGGAGTATGGTGGCGATCCTCGTAGAGTACGTGGATGACATACTCTTGATAAGAAAGAAGTTTCCTATGCTATGCTCGGTCAGTCTCCGCTTATCACAATGATTCTCCACATAGGATCAAAGTGATACCTCCTAAATCCCAAGTTTTGGATCTATGAGATAGATCTAAATGGATGTTAGGATTCTCACTAGTTGTAGTGATACGGTATCAACCGATCCTGGGGGGAATCACTGGAAGGGTTCCAGGGTGATAAAGACGACTGAATGTCAGTCACAGGCATTGTCTTTACCCTCAGTAAAGGGACGGTATGTTGGAAGAGTTCCAAGCTAGATACCGTGACATACTAGACGATAAAGACAGGATACATCGCTACTAAAGATGCTACCAAAGAGGCTGTTTGGGTGTATATTGGTTCATGAGATGAACTAGGTTCCTACCATTGTGAGACAATGGAGTTGTGGCTTATGCCAAGGAACGCCCGTCCCATCAGTGATCCAGACAAATTCTAAGGCAGTATCACCTGATCATGGAGATGGTTGATCTCCAAGGAGATCGAGGTTTGGAGAGTAGACTCAGAGGACAACACAGCGGATCCACTCACAAAGGCCTATTCCCAGAGAGAGATTTTTATGGGATGGTTGAGTATGAGATACTACAACCACTGCTATCAGATGGCCCTAGTGCAAGTGGGAGATTGTTAGTTATATGTATGCCATAGAGGCCACTACTGTACATAGGATGTATATTGTAGTGGATGCTGGGACATATATAGGGAGGACTTTCTTGCTCGATATGATAGTACGCTATCTGGTTACTCTTTACCTTAACGTTTATACTGTTTGTCTCTCTATTACATGTTGGTAAAGCCCTTAGGATGTGTACTTGACTACCTAGACTATGATGTGGATCATACTAGTGGGGACAAGGTAGTCCATAAGTACATCCTTCAAGGTCCCTAGTCGTGGGTATATCGAGACGGGGCATCGATATACCAGAGTAGACTAGCGTATACCTTCTTGACCCATACAGATGGGCGATGGATGATCCCATATCCATTGGTGTTTGACATCAGAGATGATATACGGGTGCTCAGTGGAGACTGGGTACACTGGACGGACTCGCCGAGAACTCCCAGATGGTATTATACCTTACGTCAAATGGCAGTTCTCTGGTGACACTGGTACAGAGTAGTCTGTTGACCCGAGATCGTCATAGAGTCTTGTGTGGTTCCCACTGTGCTTTGATTTCCACCTTACCACATCCAAGAGGGCGTGCAAAATGGTGGCTTTTGGGTACAGTCCCGAATCACATGGAGGCAATGAGCGATAGGAGGGGATTCGTCTCTCCCGGTATAGGGAGTTGATGTTGCGCTGTGTTCGATTGGCTATGACCGGAAATCCCTGGCCAGGATTGCTGAGATTTACTGGTAAGTGTTACCAGCAGTTTCTTGAATTGTTATAGACCTCATATCGACACGACTTATCGAGCTACTGGGGTCTGACGTTTACCACCCCTAGGCAAGATATGCGACATATCAGACGATCAGACCGGACTGTATGGTAAGTGTTACTGGTTGGATTCATAGGAGTGTGAGCGGGCTTGCTCGTCGATCTTCTGATCGCTCAATACCTGGGTGGCCGTTACGTTTAGCAGACCGCTTGCGGGTGTTTGATATGATCATCACCTGCTGCCGGCGTATTGACGAGTCTTTAGAGTCCTACACAGAGGTTTCCTGGCTCAAGCGAAACGAAATAGGAGCGCATATGAGATATGTGTGGGACCGAGAATAATGCGTGTATGTGTTACCATATTCCATTCTCGCAATGAATGTATCGAATGGTTATATGCGATATAACCTAGTTATCGAATCGAGGGTTGATTCGATAAGCCGATACATTGGATACTAGTCGGTTATATGCGATATGACCGGATCGTTAAATCAAGTGTTGATTTAATGCATAATTATATATTTGATATATTACTTTGCATTAACTAGTATCGGTTCACTTTTAAATGGATTTTCTCACTTGTTTGTACACATTGTATATATGATATATTTTTTGTGCACGGGATTGTATCATGTTTGATGATACATGCTAGTTTGGGTTTGTGTAAAGAATTAAACCATGGTTACTTAAGTGGTTAGGGTTTCATTTCCTTTTCTCATTTATTTATCTATTTATTCTTTTTGGAAAAATATTTAGCATAATGCAAAATGGTGGCTTTCTTTGGATGCATGTTGAAGCTTCATGAAGCTTTGACCAAGTGACCATTTTGTCTCCATGCTTAACCCTAACCATTCCCACTAACCATGATTTATTCTCTACACTTGACCATGGTTATGATTATGATAAGTATTCATTTACTTTTTATTTTTGAATTAACTTATCATAACATTTTCTTCTTCTTCTTCTTCATCTTCAACATGAAGAAACCTTGGACCATCAATGGTGATTGATGAAAAAGAGTGAGAAATCCAATTCTAAAGTGAACCCACTTCCTATTTCTTCATCCTCTACCTCTTTCCAAGTAGTATAGGGTGTTTCCTTCACAAGTTTTCATGGCTTGGTGAAGGTGGAGCTTGATCTAGCGATGCCTCGACGTAGATCATCTTCGTCATCGTCGTCGATGACCTAGCCCGCTTTTTCTCCGATGAAGCCGATGCAAGAGTCATGGTTCGATTTGGAAAGCGGAGAGGACTTCATCATGGAGCCGTGGAGGTGGAGGACCAGATCTACAAAGGTTGTATTTCCGTTTAACTCTTAGTTAAGTTGTTAACTACTTGCTAGTTTCGCCTAAAATCTAGTTAACGATCCGTATTAGGGTTTCTCAGCACCCGTAATTTTTGAAATTGGCATGGTTGATGCCTTGTGAGACCTCATTAGCATGCCTAGGAACCCTACACCCTGGCCAGGGACTTCCCTGTTACGGCCAATCGAGCACTGCGCAACATCAACCCCCAATACCGGGAGAGACGAAACTCCTCCTATCGCTCATTGCCTCCATGTGACTCGGGACTACACCCAAAGACCACCGTTTTGCACGCCCTCATGGACGTGGTAAGGTGGAGATCAAAGCACAGTGGGAATGACACAAGACTCTATGATGATCTCAGGTCTACAGACTAACCTGTACAAGTGTCACCTGAGAACTGCCATCTGACGTGGGGTATAATACCATCTGGGAGTTCTCGGCGAGTCCGTCCAGTGTACCCAGTCTCCACTGAGCACCCGTATACCATCTCTGATGTCAAACACCAATGGATATGGGATCATCCATCGCCCATCTCATGGGTCGAGAAGCGTATACGCTAGTCTACACTGGTATATCGATGCCCTGTCTCGATACACCCACGACTAGGGACCTTGAAAGATGTACTTATAGACTACCATGTCCCCACTAGTATGCTCTGCATCATAGTCCAGGTAGTCAAGTACACATCCTAAGGGCTTTATCAACATGTAACTATAAGACAGTTTAAAGAGACTAGTGTACATGTTAAGATAAAGAGCAACCAGATAGCATACTATCATATCGAGCAAGAAAGTCATCTCTATATATGTCCAAGCATCCAATATAATATACATCATCTGTACAATACTGGCCTCTAGGGCATACATACAACTAACAATTCAGAGTTGGCCCAGACCCACATCTGTTACTGAGATCTGCAGCTTTCTAGGATTGGCCGGCTACTACAGGTGATTTGTGCAGGACTTCTCCCGTATTGCCGCACCTTTGACCAGATTGACCCGGAAGGGAATTCCGTTCGATTGGACGGAGGAGTGCGAGCACAGTTTCCAGCAGCTATGGACTCGTTTGACTATGGTGTCGGTGTTATCATTGCCTTCAGGATCGGGCGGATTTTTGGTCTTTTGTGATGCTTCTCGAGTAGGGCTAGGGTGCGTATTGATGCAGCATGACAAGGTGATCGCGTATGCTTAACGACAGTTGAAGAAACATGAACAGAACTACCCCACTCACGATTTAGAGATGGCCGCAGTGGTCTTTGCACTCAAGATTTGGCGACATTACCTATACGGCGAGTCGTGCCAGATATTCACTGATCACAAGAGCTTAAAGTATATATTTCAGCAGCGAGACCTGAATCTTAGACAGCGCCGTTGGATGGAGCTAGTAAAGGACTACGATTATGAGATCTTGTATCTCCCGGGCAAGGCTAATGTAGTGGCGGATGCTTTGAGCAGGAGGCCCGGGGGTAGTCTATCGTGTTTGAGCGCAGTGCAGAGGCAGTCGTCGGCGGATTGGCAGATTTTATGCGACAGCCGAGTACAGTTCGAGTTCACGCCGATTGGGGGACAGCTTGCGCATGTTCGTGCATGCCCACAGTTGCTTGACCGTATACAAGAGGCACAGTACAGTGATGACCGTTGTTCAGAGATCATGGCACAGATTGGACAGGGCAGATTTTCCGAGTTCGTGATCGATGATCAGGGGATAGTGCGATTTGGGATTAGGCTGTGCGTACCAGATGCTGAGGGATTGCGGCATGAGATTCTTGAGGAGGCACATTGATCGGTGTACAGTGTTCATCCGGGTTCCACCAAGATGTACCATGATATGAGAGATGTTTACTGGTGGGACGGAATGAAGAGGGACATCGCAAACTTCATGTCGAGATGCCTGACTTGTCAGCAAGTCAAGGCCGAGCACCAGAGGCCAGCGGGAGAGCTACAGCCGTTACGCATTCCGGAGTGGAAATGAGAACAGATTTCTATGGACTTCATCGTGGGTCTACCCAGGACTAGGCGAGGGTATGACACCATCTGGGTGATCGTTAATCATTTGACGAAGGCGGCTCACTTCCTGCCGGTGAAGACGACTTTCAGATTTGCTCAGCATGCCCAGATATACATCGACGAGATTGTACGACTGCATGGAGTCCCGACATGTATCGTGTCCGATCGAGGCATCCAGTTTACCAGCCGACTATGGCAGAGGCTTCAGGAGGCTTTGGGCACCCGTTTGAGTTTCAGCACAGCATTTCATCCGCAGACCGACGGCCAGTCAGAGCAGACTATTCAGACTCTCGAGGACATGCTCCGAGCGTGCGTCTTAGACTTCGGAGGTAGCAGGGATCATCATTTACCCTTGGTAGAGTTCTCCTACAACAACAGTTTCCAGGAGACCATTCAGATGGCACCATTCGAGGCTCTATATGGGAGGAGATGCAGATCGCCCGTCTGTTGGACAGAGCTCAGCGAGAGCAGTATTTTGGGCCCGTAGATTGTTGAGGAGATAACCGCGGAGATCCAGTTGATTCGCGATAGGATGAGAGCAGCCCAGAGCAGGCAGAGATCTTATGCGGACCGTCGTCGGCACAGACTTGAGTTTTCTGTTGGCGATCATGTTTTCTTGAGGGTCTCCCTAATGAAAGGTGTGATGAGATTTGGGAAGAAGGGGAAGCTTAGTCCCAGGTACATGGGCCCCTTCGAGATCCTGGAGCGCATTGGTGCAGTTGCGTATCGGTTAGCCCTTCCACCCAGTTTCCCAGATGTTCACCCAGTATTTCACGTTTCGATGCTCCGCAGGTATCTTCATGATCCTTCACATGCGATTCAGTACCCGATGATCCAGCTGGAGCGCGACCTTTCTTTTATAGAGCAGCCGGTGGTTATCTTGGATCGACAGGTGAAGAAATTGAGATCGAAGGTTATACCGTCTGTCAAGGTCCTTTGGAGTGGCCCGAGCAGCGTGGAGGTCACTTGGGAGACCGAGAGCGAGATGAAGAAGAAATATCCCTATCTATTTGAAGGTACGCGTAGTTAGATTTTTAAATTCGGGGATCGAATTTCTTTAAGGGGGGTAGATTGTAACGCTTTGAAATTCGTTTAGGTTAATTTCGTGTTAGTTAGTAATGATGTGCGTTTTTCATAAAAACCCGAAAATTTTAATTTCCTTTTTAAACTAGAATAAAACTAGTTCTAATTTTGATGAGAAGTGCTTTTATATATAAATGGGTTTTGTTAATTATAATTTAGCTTTTGTTCACCTTATTTAGAATTTTCCTTAATTACTTTCCTAAGCAAGGGTTAGTGTAACAACATGCACACTTATCACCCTTTTTGTGACATAGGTTAAGTATTAGCATGTAACCATATTATTTTCTTCTTGCATGGTTCTATTATCCCCAAATAAATCAATTTAAACCCTTTTTTTAAAATAAAATTCAAAGGAATAGGAGGTATGGTGGGTTAGGTGAAGTTGGGGCTTGACTTTGACCTCTCTCTCTCTCAAATTTCCCTCTCTCCCTCTCATTTCTGCTCTCCAGCAGAGAAAGCAGCAACAACAGCAACATCATCACCATTCTCTTCTTCTTTTGCTTCTCTTTGATCCATACACAAACCCTACACAAAAATCCCACTTCCCTTCACAAAAACCTTTGGAAAAATGGCTCTTTTGGGGATTTTGGTGGCAAATCAGTGCCTTTGAAGGCAAGGGCTGGGTGTGAGGTTTTTCTAGGATTTTTTTGGAGGTATTAAACTCACCCTTAGCACCTTAATTCATAACTTGTAGTTTAATTTGCTAAAAATCGTTTTTGTGCACTTTTGTGCTAATGAAGGGAAATTAGTGAAGTTTATGTTAAGTTAGCATTTTTATGGCTTGGTTAGCTTAACTATGTGCTTATAGTGTTGTTTTAACCTAGGGTTTGTTTTATGTTGCACTAAAACACCATAATGTTTTAATTTAGTGTTAAATTAGCTTTTTTAATTAGGTTTTGTGCTCTGTTGTGATCTGCTTGTAACCCGTCTGCTTCAGGTAAAAATTGTATTTACTGGAGCATGTACACTAGATTTAGAGAACACACACGAAGCACGGGAGCACAACTCCCTAGGTGGGCTGCCGGAATATTCATTCTGGCCGCAAATTGCGGCCAGATGGGGGACCTGGGTGTTGGGGTTTGTTGTGTGGGTGTCTGCTATAATTTTAAGACTTATGGTATATGCAACGTTGTAAAATTCTATCTGTAGGAAAATCTGGAACCATTTACCCTATTTCCTATACTTTTAACTTTCACGACACGTGTGATACGTGTGTGGGTTTGGTGATTTTCTGCGTATCGCGACGTGTTGGGGTAGCTTTAGGCGCGTAATCACACGTTTTAGCGTATCAGACATACACGCGTTTGGTTCGCGACGCGAGTTTCTCGTTTGGCTTTAATGTCGCGTTTTTGTAGACGTTAGCTTATGCGTATTATTTTGTGAAATTCTAGGTTCGCAGGCGAGTGTGACGGACGCCGCGAAGAAGGGGAAACAAGTCATCGGCTACACTTAGCACAAGACCACGGTGAGTAAATTTAACATCTATGGGGAAATCGTCCATATGGCGTTAAGCGTCAGGGCTTGATAGGCTATAGTAGCTGCATATTTGCATCCATATACCTTAGTTGCATACTGTATTTCCTGCTATATATATATGTATAGGAACTTAGAATTAATAACACACCGCACTATTACTAAATGTTCATGTTGCACGAGCATGAATCTGCATGCTACACACACAACATTAGTAATTGCCATGACACTCACACTATAGAATTGCCATGAACAATATATTGTAGCTCACCTCATATATGATTTGACATGATTATGTTACTTGTGCACATACTCATTTGCATATCCATACTCATGCATAAACAATTGTACCTACCTAGATAAGTTGATTTTTGGTAAAAACTGGGGACCGCATGATACCATTTAAAAACTGAATCTACTTAAAGAGCGGTTTTCCCCTTTTTCTCATAATACGACTTATGATGCATATATTACATCGCATGGATTTACGCATTGGCTTTGGATTTCATGTGATTTCTAGATTTGAGGACCGTGGGGTTATTTTAAGAAAATACGCACTATTTTGAAAACCCGGTTTCTCTTGAAATGATATTTCAGTGCGTCCACCATGCGTTTTCTCGGTTCTGAGACGTGTGAATTGTGAACCCGAATCGAGGAGCTGGATGAGGCCGATTGCGGGTAAATGGTGGACCCGGTATGGTACCCCGGGGCGAGAACGGATCTGTCGTGCAGTAGGCGATGAGCCTGGCTGTGGGATCACTACCTATCGGTGATTGGTTGGACCTGGCGGTTATCCGGAGGATACTAACCAGAGTCGATAGATGGATACGGGATGACCCGTACTGCCGGGGCCGAGGGCCGATTCCGCAGACGGAGCCCGTAGGCCGATCCAGATTGACGGAGCCCGATACTTGAGGATTTGCGTGTCGATGCTTGACACGATGATTTTGTGTTATTTTCGAATGCCGATGCTAGGCATTCACGATTCCATAACTGTACAGGATTTGAAGGCCGATCAGAGTGACGACGCCTGAGTTTTTCTGGGATTTGGGTGCATTGATAGGCACAGGTTATTTTTCCACGTTGACATTCCGTGTAGATGTTATTTCATCCCATGCTCAGCATTCATTATTTTGCATCTCATCCTATAGTCGTATCACTTGATAGAGTACTTATGCATGATTATTGCACATCCTGCTCATCGCATATAGATGTTATCTACTGGCATATGTTAGAGTAGCGCAGTACGTGCATACTCGTGATTACCTTTATATGTTATCTCTATTCACGAGTTGTCAACTCACCCCCGTTGTGCCACAGTGTTTGCAGGTTGCCCCTCAGAGTATTCGCGGTAGGCTGCTTTCTTGTATCTTTTTGGCTACGGATACCACTTCAGTTGGTGCGTGAGCTGTTTTGCTGCTAGGTGGGTTGTGCTATCCGGTTATTCTCCATTTGTACACACTTTTTTATCTAGTACTCTCTATCTATTTTTCATGTATTTACTTAGAGACCAGTGTGCGGACGATGATGTATATTATTTGTATTCTGGTGTCGAGCTCGTGTGAGCCGAATTTACTTATGCAGTTTTTATCATTTGTGATGTTTTTCACTTATTGCTCATTTCTTCGCTACGGCGTCGTATATTATCATGATGGTGATTGCTTCCGCCGTTGGGCGTGATTGCTCCCATTTGGGATGCTTTATTCTTCTTGTATACCATTTTATTCATATATTGTCTTGTACCCGATTTCGGGGCTAGTTTTTACAAAGGAAATGCTGCCAAAATTTTTAAGATAATAACTTGAACTTTAAAGAATTTTACTAGACTACTTAAGGTTTTCCAAAAGTTTTAAAACAATGTTTTCAATACTCAATACTTTTAATAGTTTTGATTTCTGGGTTTTGGCTTACTTAGTCGCGTTACGCCTGTAGACGTTACGTGGTTAAGTGCCGGTCACAGGCCAAACTTTGGGTCGTGACACTGGCACACTGTTCCTTCCGGGTGATTGCTTTGGCAGTTGGTTCCTTATATCAGGACCATCATTTATTTATTATTTCAGTTGTATCTAGAAACTCCATCAACTAGATTGTATATTTGATAGAGATAGAAGACTAGACTTGTTATTTTTTCGACCTTAGAGTCGCGCGTTGTATTATTTTGGTTTTCATGCCGATTTTTGGTTTTCTTTTGAGTTTTGATCCTCGCCCTTCGGCGTTGTATATTATATTGCTTGCATGGTTGTGACCATCGTTTGACGAAGAGCTAGCTCCCGCTTAGGGATGCCTTTTTTGTATTTCGTATACTATTCATGTTGTATCCCATTTGGGGGCCAGTATTTACAAAGGAGACTCTGCCGAAATTTTCAGAAAATACTTATGATTTTAAAATTTCATACTTCGGCCTATGTTGTTAAAACTACTTGCTTTAAATTGGGTTTTCCTTCACTCTACTGCTTCTTTGGTTTTGATTTCTGGGTTTTAGCTTACTTAGATTACGTACGCCTCGAGACATTTTGTAATTTAAGTGCCGGTCATGTTCCGTACTTTTCTGGTCATGACAGATTCATAGTAAATGGTTAATGAAACCATTAATAGAAAACTAGATATAGTTAAAAGGTAGTTAGAGAACCATAATTGAAACTAAAGGATAGTTAGAAGCGATATGATACGGCTAGTATGTGATGACGGGACTTGAGGATGATATTTGATGATATTACCGTTTAGGATATTATAGCACTAGATAGTCGACGTAGATGTGTCATCCGAACCGTACCTACTTCCAAACTGAAGAATCGTAGGCATCTTTTAAACAGATACCTTGAGGGATGTTACGGATTTTCAAATAATATCTTTTCCTTAAAAACACTGTAGCCCCTACTTTCAAAACTACGATTCGCATCTTTCAAAAACTGTTTGTATGGTTCGGGTGTGCATATTAGATTAGATACTTATGCTTATAGTAAAGGTAGAATGTATTGTAAAATTGACCTTTGTGAGATATAAATGCGATGAAAAGAGAATTCGATTTGACATGTGATATGATGATATGTTGTTATACGGATGCGAGTCGATTGAGATGATTGATACCTTGTTGGTCCCCTGATATGAGATTGTTATGGATGTGACCTGGGACATAGGTATATAGATAAATTTATATATGTTGTGAATCGTGAGTGATAGCCGTATGAGACGTTAGGTCCGTACCCTCCTCGTCTTATAGGTTGATAGGATCCCTGATAGCTTAATGCCGTCGTACGATGATTTTCCGTACGTGATGAGTTTGACTTGAGGTTTGATCCATACCCTTAACTAGAGGATGCCATACGATGGAGTATACCGTACGGGATGCTGTGAGGATGGATGCCGATTGATTGATTCACCGACTCGATCATGTTAGATACGTATACCCGTCAGTATTTGCATATGATTTACCTTATACTGCATTCATATTACTCTCATTGCATTGCTTATACTTGTGCTAGTACACCTGCACCATTATCGATGATGTGTATGTTACACGTACACGGATTTGCTGGCTCACACACTACATCATCGATAATTGCCATGCCACTACACAGTAGAGTTGCTGCATCATGATATACATATTGTACACTCATACGTGCGTATATACCGCTTGTACATCCCTATTGGCACGCATACATATTGTACACCATACTTGCGTACATACATATTGTACACCATACTTGCGTGCATACATACACCCATACTTGCAGACATACACACGTGTACGTCCATACTTTCGTATATACACATATGCACCTTTATACGATATTGCATTCGATTTTGGAGATTTGGGAACTGCATGATATATTTTAAAATCTGGATTCATTTAAACGAGCGATTTTCCCTCGATATGTGCATATTACTGTTCCATGTTGCATGATATACGGATATGCTGTTTTCATGAGATTTCTGGATTTGAGAACCGTGGCTATTTCAAAAGAAAGCATGTACTGTTTTAAAAACTCGGTTTCTCTTGATATGATATTTCAGTGCGTCCACCATGCGTTTTCTCGGTTATGAGACGTGTGACATATGAAACCCGATTTGAGGAGCTGGATAAGGCCGATTGCGGGTACATGGTGGACCCGATATGGTATCCTGGGGCAAGAAAGGGATGCTGTGTATATAGACGGTGAGCCTGGCAGAGGGACTACTACCTACCGGTGATAGTATTTGCGCTCGGCGGATATCCGGAGGATACCGACCGGATCGAGAGATGATATGGGCCGATCTGGACTGACGGAGCCCGTGGGCCGATCTGGACTGACGGAGCCCGAGTTATATAAGGATTTACGCGTCGATGCTAGACACGGGTTTCATGATATTTTCGAGTGTCGATGTTAGACACCCAGGTTCCATGATTTTTATGTGTCGCGAGGGACACCCGTAGATTTATATCTTCATACTTTCATGCATACTTTTTTTTATGATATTTACATGCATGATATTGTTGTTTCATGGGTTGACACGTGGACGAGGTCCACATGCATACAGACATTGATTTTATGGTTGGACGAGATCCACATGCATACATACATTGATTATATGATTCGATGATATCATCATACTTATAGACTTCGAGTATATTGTTGGCACATTTGATTAGCCGGTCACCCAAGATATCATAGTTTTACCATTATGATATAGTTGACCTAGGAGTCGTTGTTTATTCAATTTCTACTTGTAGATGTTTTTCTACTCACGAGTTGGCAACTCACCCCCGTTATACCATAGTTCTTGCAGGTTGACTGCAGGGATCAGTAGCGGCTTCGCTGGCACACAGTTGCTTTCGAATGTTTTGCATTGGTAGGTGGGACATTTGTATCATACTCACTCTTGCATTATATTTCATATTGTATCTAGTCAACTCCATCAATCAAAATTAGTAAATTGTATAAGTAATGAGACTTAGTGAGTTATGGTTATGCGATTTAGAGCGAGGGGTTTCCGCTACTTGTGGTTTTGATGTTCTGCTTATTTCTTATTCTTTTGTGGTGATCTTCGCCATTGGGCGTCGCATATATATTTTTATATTTTGCGTGGTTGTGATCCGCCGGTTGGCGAAGAGCTAGCTCCCGCTTAGAGATGCCATTATTCTTGTTATGTTTTTGTGGTTTTGGATCAAAAAATACAAAGGAGGTGCTGCCCAAATTTTTAAAAGACAAAACACATTTTCAAACTAGTAAATTTCACTTGCATTTTTATGTTCCTTTTCTATGCATTAAGAGAACTTGATTTCATTATACCTTTATTTCAAAACTTCACCTCTTTTATTTTCTTAAAAAGGTTTAGATTTCTGGGGTTCAGCTTACTTGAATTACGTTACGCCTTTAGACGTTGCGTGATTTAAGTGCTGGTCACGAGCTAATATTTCGGGTCGTGACACATCAGGTGTGGGGACTCTGTAAGAATGGCTGGTTGCTAAGCGATCTGAGATGGAATCCATATACACCAACAAAGTATGGACTTTGGTTGCTATATCTGAAGGGTTAAATCCCCATCAGGAGAAAGTATATCTTTAGAAGATTACTTGGTGTACATGGAAAAGTTAAGACTTTCAAAGCTAAGACTTGTTGCAAACGGTTCTCGTCATCGACCAGATGTGGATAATGATGAAACCTTTACTAGTCCCTATGCTTAAGTCCATCCGGATCCTACTTACCACTGCTACATACCATAACTGCGATATCTGGCGGGTGGGTATCATGACTGCTTTTCTAAATAGTGATTTAGAAGAGAGCGTCTATAAGTACACAGCCAGAGGGCTTCATAGACAGTGGGAGCAGAGGAAACGTGTGCAAGTTGCTTTATAAGATAAAGCAGGCATCGCAGAGTTGGAACGTCTTTATTGATGTGGTAGTCAAATAGTTTGACTTCATCAAAATGGTAGATGAACCTTGTATATACAAAAAGGTAGTAGGGAGTATGGTGATGATCCTTGTATTGTACGTGGATAACATATTCTTGATAGGGAAGGAGTTTCCTATGCTACGCTCGGTCAATCTCCTCTTATCACAAGGATTCTCCATGTAGGATCAAGGTAATACCTCCTATATTCTGGGTTTTGGATCTGTAAGATAGATCTAGTTGGATGTTAGGATTCTCACTAGTTGTAGTGAGATGGTATCAATCGATCCTGGGAAGAATCACTAGATAGTTTCCAGGGTGGTAAGGATGACTGAATGTCAGTCACAGGCATTGTCTTTACCCTCAGTGGAGGGACGGTATGTTGGAAGAGTTCCAAGATAGATGCCGTGGGAAACTAGACGATAAAGGCTGGATACATCGCTACCAAGGATGCTACCAAAGAAGTAGTCAGGATGTATATAAGTTCATGAGATGAACTTCGTTCCTACCATTATGTGATAATGGAGTTGTGGCTTAGGCCTAGGAACCCCTGTTCCATCAGTAATCCAGACATATTCTTAGGCAGTATCACCTGATCATGGAGATAGTTGATCTCCAAGGATATCGAGGTTAGGAGAGTAGACACAGAGGACAACACGGCGGATCCACTCACAAAGGCCTATTTCCCAGTAGAGACTTTTATGGGATGGTTGAGTATGTGATACTTCAACCACTGCTGATTGTTAGGTATGAGGTACTACAACAGATGGCCCTAGTGCAAGTGGGAGATTATTAGTTATATATATGCCCTAGAGGCCATTACTGTACATACGATGTATATTGTAGTGGATGCTTGGACATATATAGGGAGGACTTTCTTGCTTGACATGATAGTATGCTATCTGGTTGCTCTTTATCTTAACATGTACTCTGATTGTCTCTATGTTACATGTTAATAATGCCCTTAGGATGAGTACTTGACTATCAGGACTATGATGCAGATCATACTAGTGGGGATAGAGTATTCGTTAAGTACATCCTTCAAATGTTCCTAGTCGAGGGTGTATCGAGACAGGGCATCGATATACCATAGCAGACTAGCGTATAGCTTCTCGACCCATGTAGATGGGCGATGGATGATCCCATATCCATTGGTATTTGACATCAGAGATAGTATACGGGTGCTCAGTGGAGACTGGGTACACAGGACGTACTCGCTGAGAACTCCCAGATGGTATTATACCTCACGTCGGATGACAGTTCTCTGGTGACACTGGTACATGTTAGTCTGTAGACCTGAGATCGTCATAATGTCTTTTGTGATTCCCACTGTGCTTTTATTTTCACCTTACCACGTTCAAGAGAACGTGCAAAATGGTAGCTTTTGGGTACAGTCCCGAGTTACATGGAAGCAATGAGCGATAGGAGGGATTTCGTCTCTTCCGGTATTGGGAGTTGATGTTGCGCTGTGCTCGATTGGCTATAACAGGAAGTTCTTGGCCAAGGCTGCTTCAGAGATATACTGGTAAGTGTTATCAGTAGTTTCTCGACCCATTATGAGCCTCATATCGACACGACTTATCGAGTTACTGGGGTCTGACGTTTACCACCCCTAGAAGAGATATGCAACATATCAGACAAAGAGACCGGACTGTACGGTAGTGTTACTGATTGGATTCGCAGGAGTATGAGTAGGCTTGCTTGTTGATCTTCTGATTGCTCAATACCCGGGTGGCCGTTACATTTAGCAGACCGCTTGCGGCTTGTGGGTGTTTGATATGATCATCACCAACTGCCGGCGTATTGACAAGTCTTTAGAGTCCAACACATGGGTTTCCTGTCTTAAGAGAAACGGAGTAGGAGCACATATGTGATATGTGCGGGACCGAGATTAATACAATATGAGATACCGTATTCTATTCTCGTGATATGAGATATCGGTCGGTTATATATGATATAGCCGGGTTATCAGATCAAGTGTTGATTCGATAAGTTGTTACATATGATATTAGTTGGTTATATGTGATATAGCCGGATTATTAAATCAAAGGTTGATTTAATAATTTAATGTCTAATTATATATTTGATATATTACATTATATTAACTAATATTAAGCTCACTTATGATTTCTTTTTCTCATTTTGTGCACATTGATTGAATATATGTGATATATTTTTGTGTACATGTTTTGTGTCATGTTTGATGATACATGCAACTTGGGAGTGTGTATGACTTACACCATGCTTGGTTTAATCCTAGGGTTTTTAATGGATTAAGTAATTCAAAACTAAAGTCTTTTGTCATGGCAAGAAGCTTTTGGATGCTTGGATTTGCATCGACTAATGTCTTCAAGTTTTGTTTTGCCTTAAGATATTTATAAACCCAACCAATTAAGCCTATCCAAGGTTAACTCTCTACAAAGGTTAATATATGATATTAACTCACCATGGTTGCCATTATCCTTTGGATAATAATTCATCTTTCATATGAGTTCATTTCTGTAACACCTTAGAATGTGTTTAGTAGCTAATTATATTTAAATAAATGGTTTTTAATAAAAAGTTTACCAAATTGATTTTCAAATATTTTATCAAATTTAATGAATATTTTATTAGAATTTTTCTAGGCTTGCACATAGTTGTGCATGTAAACTAGGGTTAAAATGGGGTTAGACCATGATTAACAACCATGATGAACTAACCATTTTTCCTTAAACAAATTTTAAGTTGAATTAAGTGTTTGGGTTTTAATTAAGTGTGTTTTTTTAAAAATGAAAATGGGAAATGATTTGAATTTGGTTGACTTGGAGGGAGAGAGAGAGAGAGAGAGTGGGCATGATGGCCTTGCCATGCTTGCATTAAATGAAGGGAGAGAAATGAGGGGTTGACACCTTGAGTTATCATTTCTTTGCCTCTCATTTCTTTTTCTCACTTCTCTCATTCTCTCACTCACACACACACACACTACAATATCAACAGCAGAAGCCCCAGCAGCCCCACCAGCAGCAGCAGGCAGCAGCAGTAGTGAGCAACAGCAATAGCAACAGCTTCAGCAACACCAGCAGCAGCTCCAGCAACTGCAGCAGCTCTTCTCTTCCTCTTCTCCTTCCTCCTGCTTCCTAGGGTCGAGAGTGGGGTATATTTCTTAAACCTACTTCCTAGTTTGCTTAGTTCGTGTAGGAATAGCTTCGATTAGTGTAAAAAGTGAGTTATTGTGCTATTTATAGTGATTAATGTGGACTTTTGGCTAAGTGATGATTTTATTGGTTAGACTAACTTAGTTAAGTGTTGTTAGGGCCACTTAAACCTAAATAAACCCCAAATTTCACTAAAATACCCTAGGGTTTCATTTTGTGCAAACTATATCGTTTTTAAGCAAAACTTGGCCTCTCTGTGATCTGCTATAGACCCGGCGTTTTCAGATAAAATCTGAGTTAACTGGAGCATAGTTGTTTGATGTTGATCACATACCCAGAGCACGAGACCCCACGAGACCCCTACCCAAATTGTGGCCGCCGGTTTATTCTTTCTGGCCGCAAATTGCGGCCAGATGAGGAAGCTAGGCGTTAGGGTTTTGGCTATAGGAGTTTGCTGTATTTTTAGGGTCTGTGGTATGTGCAATTTTGTATGTTTTCACCCGTGTCAAAATCTGGGACGATATTTGCTTATATATGGATTCTTTGTGTAAATTTCAGGTTCGCAGGCGGGTACTTCGGACGCCACCAAGAAGGGGAAGCAAGTGGTCGGCTACACTTAGCACGCGACCAGGTGAGTAGATTTAACATCTACGGGGAAATCGCCCGTATGGCGTTAAGCGTCAGGGCGTAATAGGATATTTTAGTTGTATGTGTTCATACAGATATATTATAGTAGCATACCTTCTTGTTGCATATAGAACTGGTAGTATAGAACACTGCTCTGTCACTAACGGTTCAAGCTGCACGAGAACTATTGGTATGTTACACTCACACCGTTAGTGATTGCCATGACACTCACTTTATAGGATTTCTATGAATTTTATATCGTCTTGAATTCCGCTTCATTGATGATTGTCATGACTTGCTGCATATTGGTACATATATTTATATTCATACCATGCACACTGTATATTCACTTTTGTGCATATCTTCATTGATATATCACTACCTGCGCACATGCACCATTTATATTCGTCTTAGTGCATACATACCTTGATATATCTACACTTGTGCACATATACATCGTATATCCATATTAGTGCATATGTACATTGCTATACTCACATTGCGTATATGTCCATTTGCACATCCATACCTATACACATACGTATGTTACATACATGGATGATATTGACAAGATTTAAAAACTAAGGGACCGCATGGAATATTTTCAAAACTAGATCTTTTAAAAGAGCAGTTTTCCCTTTTTCTTATTCTTAGTGTCATACGACACATTGCATGGATTTACGCATTGAGCTTGGATTTGTGTGATTTCTGGATTTGGGAACCGGGGTATTATTTTAAGAAAATACGCATTGTTTTAAAAACCCGGTTTCTCTTGATATGATATTTCAGTGCGTCCACCATAAGTTTTCTCGGTTCTGAGACGTGTGATATGTGAACCCGAATCGAGGAGCTGGACGGGGCCGATTACGGGTACATGGTGGACCCGGTATGGTACCCCGGGGCAAGAAAGGGATGCTGTGTATACAGACGGTGAGCCTGGCAGAGGCACTACTACCTACCGGTGATTGGTTGAGCCTGGCGGTCATCCAGAGGATACTGACCAGAGCTGAGAGATGGATACGGGACGATACGTACTGCCGGGGCCGAGGGCCGATTCCGCAGACGGAGCTCGTGGGCCGATCTGACTGACGGAACCCGATACTTGAGGATTTTGCTGTCGATGCTGGACACGATTATTTTATGATATTTCGAGTGCCGATGTTGAGCACTCACGATTCTATGAGATTTACAGGATTTGAGGGCCGATTAGAGTGACGGCGTCTGAGGTTTACTGGGATTTGGGTGCATTGATGGACCCCGGTTATTTTTCCACGTTGATATTCCATGTAGAGGATATTTTATCCCATACTCAGCATTCATTATTTTACATCTCATCCTGTATTTATAGTACCTGATAGAGTACTTTTGCATGATTATTGCATACCCTGCTCATCATATATATTGATGTTATTAAATTGCATCTGTTAGGCATGATTAGTGCGTATCCAGTTCATCATATAGACATTATCTGCTGGCATATGTTAGAGTATCGCAGTACGTGCATACTCGCGATTACCTTTATATGTTATCTACTATTCACTAGTTGGCAACTCACCCCCGTTGTACCACAGTGTTTGCAGGTTGCCCCTCGGAGTAGTCGCGACAGGATGCTTTCTTGCATCTTTTGATACAGATACCATTGCAGTTGGCGTGCGAGCCCTTTGCCGATTGGTGGGTTTTGTATGGTATCTGTTTATTTTCCAGTTGTATACATCATTGTATCTAGTATTCTACATCTACTTATCTTGTATTGACTTAGAGACCAGTTGTGAGTACGATGTATTTTATTCTGTACTCTGGCGTCGAGCTCGTTGTGAGCCGACTTTATTTATGCAGTTTTACCTTTCATGATATTTGTTTCACTTTTACTGCACATTTCTTCCCTACGGCATCGTATATTATATTGTGGTGATTGTTTCCGCCATTAGGCGTGATTGCTCCCGTTTGGGATGCTTTATTTTTATTGTATATCGCTTTATTCATATATTGTCTTGTACCCGATTTCGGGGCTAGTTTTTACAAAGGAAATGCTACCAAAATTTTTAAGATAATAACTTGAACTTTGAAGAATTTTACTAGATTACTTAAGGTTTTCTCAACGTTTTAACAAATGTTCCTATTAAATGTTTTAAACACTCGCTACTTCAAATGGTTTTGATTTCTGGGTTCGGCTTACTTAGTCGCGTTACGCCTGTAGACGTTACGTGGTTAAGTGCCGGTCACGGGCCGAACTTTGGGTCGTGACAATTTCTTCTTCTTCTTTTTCCTCAAAAAGCTTTCTAGCTTCAATGGAGTTGTGAGAAAAAGTGTGAGAAAATGAAATCTAAAGTGAGCCCACTTCCTACTTCATCATCCTCTACTACTTGCCATTTAGTATAGGGTGTTTGCTTCACTAATTCCATAGTTAGTGAAGAGATAGCTTGGGTTAGTGTCTCCTCGACGTAGATCATCTTCGGCCTCGAAGACTTCGAAGCAAGCATATTCGTTTCTTCATAGGAGCCTCTCTAGAGTCCGGAGTTTACGATCGCAGCGAAAGGGACTACTACATGGAGCTATTGAAGTGAAGGACCGGTCTACAAAGGTTGTATTCCTTGCTCACTAGACTTGCAAAGTGTTTGCATTTATATTTTCGTCGATTTCTAGTTAACGATTCTTAGTTAGGGTTAGCTAAAACGACAAATTTTTGAATTTTGCATGGACGATGCCTCCCGAAACCTTGCTGCCGTCATAGGTAACCCTGCATTCAGAACACGACGATCCAATATAACATATCCCAGCAACACATAACATCACATGTCATCAACGTTAGTAAATATGCCTATCCCAATTGTCGTTGACATATAGTAACGAAACCGGTGATATACCACATATTACACTTACGGTCCCAGAAAAGAAAGTGAAAAACTATAACAATTGGAATCATCACTGCCCTTAGACATCATAAACCCGGAATATCACATATTCTGAATTTCATGCCTAACAATGCAAATCTTACATTTAGGTCTAAACTATGAAAACACTTTTCAAAAGAAGTCGGGTAATTCAACAAGATGTTGGATATAGTTCCCTCAAAGTTAATTATTGGATCGCTGGTACGTGATTACAATGATTGAGGCAGGACCTATACCGATATGACAGTCTTGCTCGAGATGATAGTATGCTATCTGGTTTGTCTTTATCATCGTATACATGCTTTAGTTCACTATTGCAGGATGATAGAGCCGATAAGATTCTTGCTTGACTACCAGCAGTATGATGGCGATCATATACGTGGGAGCTGGGGTCTGTAAGCACATCCTTAAAGTGTCCCTAGTCGTGGGAGTTTCGAGACAGGGCATCGATACTCCAGAGTAGACTAGTGTATACAGTCGAGACCCCGACGAGGGGCGGTGGCCGGTCTCACAAGCCATTGGTGTCAGTTGGTTCACCTAAGATGTATACAGGTGCTCATTGGGTTATGAGTACACCGGACAGGACTCGCCGGGAACATGCTAGTTGGTATTATACATATCGTCAGATAGCAGTTCCCAGGTGACATGTGTACAGGTTAGTTTGTCGACCTGAGATCGTCATTTGTCTCGTGTGAGTTCCCACTGTGCTTTGATTTCTACCCTACCACGCTCAAAAGAGACGTGCAAAAAGGTATTTTTTGGGTACAGTCCCGAGCCACATGGAGGCAGTGAGCGGATCGTCGGGGATTCGTCTCTCCCGGTATTGGGGGTTGATGTCGCATAGTGCACGGGTGTCCATCACCAGAAATCCTCGGCCGAGGTAGTGGAGAATTACTGATTTGGATCAGTAGTTTCTCAGGTGGTGATGGGCTTCATGCCGATATGATTTATCGCGTTATTAGGGGTCTGACTTTATCCACCCCCTAGACTCGATATGCGATACTCCTTAGACGAACGGACCGGACTGTATGGATATTGTCACTGTTAGGCTTGTTGGATATATGTATGCCCTAGAGGCCATTATGTGATAGTGGATGTATCTATACATATATATATATTCAGTTTGCATTCTTGCTCGACATGATAGTATGCTATCTGGTTCTTCTTTATCTGACATGTTGATTTGATCATGCTTTTATTCATTCATACATGCTGATAAAGCCCTGAGGATATCAGCTTGACTACTCTGATTATGATGGAGATCATACTAGTGGGACATCTGTAGTCTATAAGCATATCCTGGAACGTCCCTAGTCGTAGGTATATCGAGACGGGGCATTGATATACCAGAGTAGACTAGCGTATATGATACTAGACCCATACGATGGGCGATGAATGTTCCTACATTCATCGATGTTTGACATCAAGGTCATATACGGGTGCTCAGTGGTGACTGGGTACACTGGACGGACTCACCGAGAACTCCTATATGGAATTATATCTATCATCGAATAGCAGTTCTCAGGTGACACTGGTACAGGTTAGTCTGTAGACCCGAGATCGTCATGGAGTCTTGTGTGTTCTCCCACTGTACTTTGATTGCCACCCTACCACGGCTCTAATGAGTCGTGCAAACAGGTGGCCGTTGGGTACAGTCCCGAGTCACACGAAGACGATGAGCGATAGGAGGGGTTTCGTCTCTCCCGGTATTGGGAGTTGATGCTGTGCTGTGCCCGACTGGTTATAACAGCAAGTCCCTGGCCAGGGCTGCTGAGATTTGCTGATAAGTGTTATCAGTAGTTTCTCGATCTGTTGTAGACCATTCACCGGCATGACTTATTGAGTTATTGGGGTCGACGTGACCATCCCTAGGCTCGATATGTAGCATATCTGACGAAGAGACCGGACTGTACGGTAGTGTTGCCGGTTGGCTCGACGGGAGTTGTAGCAGGTTCGCTTGTTTTCTTCTGATCGCTCAATACCCGGGTGGCCGTTACGTTTAGCCGACCGCTTGCGGCTTGGGGGTACCTGATATGATCATCACCCTCTGCCGGCGTATTGACGAGTCTTAGAGTCCCACAAAGGAGTTACCCAGTCCAGGCGAAACGTTGTGGTGCGCGTATGCGATATGCGCATGCACCCGATTGAAATGTGCGTATTTGATACCGAACATTGATCGGGCGGCTTGCTTTTGGTGGGGTCATATGTGATATGGCTGGATTGATGAATCAAGTGTTGATTTATCATTTAACCATTAGTTTTCTCACTTGAAACCTTTCTATTATGTGATGGATATATGTAAGCATGCATGTGTTTCTTTCTTTCATTCTAGTTTCATGCACATGTGGATGTGCATACATGCATACATACATACACCCATCCATCATGGTTGTTAGCATATGGAAATGGTGGCAATATAAGACTCACACCATGGATTAAATAATGGATTATTATTTGATTTTGGATTTAAAAGAAAATGAAAAGGAAAGGATAATCATTCTAGCTTCTACATTCTTCCTTTGACCTAACCATGCTCAACTACCACTAACCTAGGGTTATCCTTCTCTTTATCATTTAAAACCCAAGTTAAATTAAATATCCATCATTTTTAATCATGGTTGAAAGCAAGAAGGAATAAAATATAAAAGGTTATATTTCATTTCTTTACAACTAAGGGTTATCTTTTTACCTCTTGTTAAAAATAGCCACCATCTTCATCCTCCTTCATCTTTTTCCTCTCTAGTTTTTTCTAGTGAGTTAAACACAAATAAAGAAAGGTTTTTGAAGTGAGATCCTTAGCCACAACATCATTCTACTCAAGTCTAGCCAACTTGATTAGAGTGTTCTCTTTGCTTTTCCAAAGTTGCAAGCTTGGACGGGAAACTTCGGGTGGATCGTCGTGGACGAAAGAGGACTACAAGTGGACCTTCTTCCAACACCCTAGAGACTAAGGAGTCAAGCAAAAGGGGAGCTACAAAGGTTGTAGCCTTCAAACCCTAATTTTTATTAGCTTAATGTTTCGAAACCCTAATTTTCTAGGATCGATTCCTTTGCATGTTCGTTTAGCACCATAAAAATACATACTTTGAGACATGTGATGCTTCAAAACTCTTCATAGGATGCAAGGCAAACCTTACAAGGCTCAGTAGGGTTTATGGATGAGTTCGCTCATCAGCTTCCCTTCCAATCAATACATAGGCAACCGTTACGTACAGCTTGTACCTCTGACGTACCAGTGGTTGTACCCAGTGCCAGTGTATTGATGAGTCATTAGAGTCCCCTACAGAGAGTTTCCCAAGTTCGGGTGAAACGTTGTAGAGGTCGTATGGTTTTATGGCAAGGTTCGGAAAATGCACGTGTGTTTACGCACGTGTCATATTTCGGGCAGATAATACTGGTAGGCTTTGGTTTAAGCCGGATCCGAGTATTATACTGTGTAGATATAATATCTTTGTCTCAGTTGCATTTGTATTTGGTCGTAATACAAATGCGGGTATGTTTATACTGTTACGGGGTTATCCTGAAATTCGTTTCAGGATCACTTTTGGAAGTTGCCAGTTTTCCGTTTTCTATCACCCGTATTTAACATTCGGTTAAATGCGGATTTATCTTTTCTTGGGTGAGTCATGGTTCTAGAGGTTTCTAGATGATAACTAGGATAATGAGGTGGCTAGTGACTCATTTGTTGCATTAATTGAATGGTGACTAGGTTAATGACTAGGTTAGTGATTCATAGTTTGCATTTAATGGTTTCATGATGTATTAATATGACTCACTCCTTCATTTATTCTTATGGTCACCATTTATCCTCCTACACTCACTTCCCCCCTCTTTTAAAGTGGTCGGTCCCCTCCTGCAAAAGTGATGGTTGTTATTTTGTGAAAAGAATATAGTTTGGGATTCATGGAAATTAGATAGCCTCATTTCTCATTTCACCCGATCCAAAAGGCTACTTCATTAACCGTTCGTCCACGGCTTTGGACGAAATGAGACAAAGTGTTCTACTCATTCTCTACATCAATCTTGGTCATCTCTTTTAGCGAACTTGATGATCGAGTTGCCTCGGTTCAGAGGCGGGAGCCCGTTTAAAGATCCGTCGACGTGGTGCCACCTGGACGAGAAAACCGGAGATTCAAGAGATCGGAGCAGCCGCAACAAAGCGTGGGATGATGGTTGAAGACCGAAGGACTCAGATCGTTCAGTATAACATTTCTACCCACTTTGTAGTTTGTTAGTTTAGCTTTAATGGCAGATCCGGGTAATAGTACGCGATAGCGCCAGTTGTAGAAAGTTTTTGTTCCGCATTTGGCGTCTGTTAGACGGCCGGGGCGCTATCGTGTACTTACACAAGATTCCCTATTTCACCCGAGACCGAAATGTTAAACTTGCACGCAACTAAATAGATTCCAATTATTGTATCACAATCACAGATGGCAAGACGAAGTTAAACTTCTCGATCGAATAAGCAAACACCCAAAATTTCCCAACAAGCTCAACAATTGAGCGGAGTTCAAAAAGTTCCCAGAAACTGCCACAGCTCCTATGAACCATCCGTAGAAGAGCCGACCCGTGCCCCACTCATGTCACCATGGAATTGCGGCAAACTCTAAGCTATGACTGCGGTTCCGCGATCCAAAAAAGTCGAGTTTGGGTATCGTTCTCCTAGAGGGTCCACAGAATCGCTTGCATGATTTTCTGAAAATTTTAAACTCAGAAAAATCCAACTCTTGGAAAATTTCAGTGAGGGAAAAAATGGGTTATTGATATCCGTTCACACTTTTTAATATCGTCTAAATAACCCGAATACATGTTAGTATTACTGTAAGTGCACGGCGGCGCCCCGACCGTCAATCCGAGGCCAAAATGCTGAAACGATACTTTTCTTTAAACTTTTGAACCGGCACCACCGCACACAAAAATACCGGATCGGGCCATTAATCTAATCCTAGCTAACTAGAGAAGGGGTAGAGAGATATACCGAGCGATCTGTGTCCTTCGGTCTTCTCGTCGTCGTCCCGATCTCCCCGCGGAATCTCCGGTCTTCTTCTTCTCGTCGGAAGGGCACCACATCGCCGGGTTCTTTTATGGGCTCCCACCTCTGGACCGAGGCCACTCGGGCACGAAGTTGGCGAGCCGACGTGCTCGAGAAGTGCTGTAGAATAGTGTGGAACACTATGTCTCATGGGGGTTGAGGAAGTTGCCTTTTTAGTGGAGGTAATGATGTGAACCTTTTGTAGATGAACTTGGGGATTTTGCAAAGCATAAAAGATCAAAATCCCCACCACAATATTTTTGGACAGCCCCCTAAAGAGCATGGCTGGCCAAAGAAAATGGAGGGTGAGAGAATGAATGAGGTGAGTGAGTGAGCCAATAATCAAAGAGAGAGAAAAGGTTATGATGTGAAGAAAAGATCACAAACAAATCCAACACTCAATCACCTAATCATAATCAAAAAGTCAAGCAATGATGATGTGAAGAAGTCAAATGATGGTGCAACCATCATGAAGCAACAACATGCAAATAACTCCCTCCACAAATCAAATTTGCACGCTTGCAAATAAGCCCTCCTCCACCAACATTCAGCCAAGGAAAGATACAAAGGAAAATGGCCGAAACGGAAACCAAACTGGCAACTTTAAAAAACTGATCCCGTAATAAATTACAGGAAAACCTCGCTAATGTATATACATACCCGCATTTGTATTCCGACCGACTACTAATGCAATGAGACAAAATCTACACTATACAATACTAGGATCCGGCTTAAACTGAAGCCCGCTAGTATTATCCGTCCGATCAAGATCCGTGCAATACCACACTTATATGATCGAACCCTACCATATCTCCATACGTCCTCTACATCGTTTCGCCCGAAACTTGAGAAAACGGTCTGTGGGGGACTCTAAAGACTCGTCAATATTTTGGCTGCGGATTTAACCACTAGCACGTCAGAGGTATTAGCCATACGTAATGGGCTACCAGGTATTGACCACAAGGGACGTCGATGAGCTAACTCATCCTGACACCCTACTGAGCCTGTCAGTGACAATATCCGTACAGTCCGGTCCGTTCGTCTATGAGCATCGCATGGCGGGCCTAGGGGGTTGGTAAAAGTCAGACCCCCAAAAGCGGTACAAGTAGTGTCGGAGTGTATCCCAGAACACCATGAGATACTACTGGAATACCTACCAGTAAATCTCCTGCCTTGGCCAAGGACTTCGTATAATGGCTCTCCTAGACACAACTCGACCTCACCCCCAATACCGGGAGAGACGAACCTCTGCAGATCCGCTCATTGCCTCCATGTGGCTCGGGACTGTACCCAACTAAAACCTGTTTGCACGTTTACTTTGAGCGTGGTAGGGTAGTAATCAAAGTACAGTGGGAACTCACATGAGACAAATGACGATCTCAGGTCGATGAACTAACCTATACACATGTCACCAGGGAACTGCTATCTGACGTCAGGTATAAGACCAACTAGCATGTTCCCGGCGAGTCCTGTCCGGTGTACTCATAACCCAATGAGCATCTGTATATATCTTAGGTGAACCAACTAACACCAATGGCTTGTGAGACCGGCCACCGCCCCTCGTCGGGGTCTCGACTGTATACACTAGTCTACTGTGGAGTATCGATGCCCTGTCTCGAAACTCCCACGACTAGGGACCTTTTAAGGATGTGCTTATAGACTCCAGCTCCCACGTATATGATTGCCCTCATACTACTGGCAGTCAAGAAAGAATCCTAGGGGCTCTATCAACGTGTAATATCGACCTGTAAGGTCACCTGAAGCAGTACATGATGATAAGGATAAACCAGATAGCATACTATCATCTTGAGTAAGACTGTCCTACCGGAATAGGTCCTCCCTCAATCATTGCAATCACGTGCCTGTGATCCAATAATTGACTCTGATGTTAGTGTTTATGCCCTAGAAGGCCATTACTGTATCATACTAGCTTGTATATTACTTAATGGAAGCTTGGGATATTCACATGTATATAACAGTCTTGCTAAACATGGTAGTATGCTACTTGGTTTTTTCTATCTTAATATGTTAGTGTACGTATTGATAGAGCTCTTAGGATCTTGCTTGTCTACCAGCGTTGTGATGGCAGTCACACTAGTGGGGGCTGGGTAGTCTACAAGCACATCCTTATTCAGGTCCCTGGTCGTTGGATTATCGAGACAGAGCATCGATACTCCGGAGTAGACTGGTGTGTACGCTTCTCATCCCAGTTGGGGAGATGGTCTGTCCCACAGCCGTCAGTACGTCGTACTGGAGATAGTATGCAGGTGCTCGTTAGGTTACGGGTACACCGGACAGGACTCACAGGGAACTGTTGGTTGGTTTGATACCAGTCGTCAGTGAACAGTTCCCAGGTGACATGAGTACAGCGTTGTCCGCAGACTTGACACTGCTACTTCGCCTCGAGTGTGTCCCACTGTTCTTAGATTGCTACCCTACCACGGCTCAAAGGAGTCGTGCAAACAGGTAGCAGTTGGGTGCAGTCCCGAGCACTTGGAGGCAGTGGCGGTTAGATAGGATTCGTCCCTCCCGGTATTGGGAGTAGATATCGTGCTGTGTCAGAGAGCCATTACGCAAAGTCCCTGGCCAGGGCAAGCGAGATTTGCTGGTAGGTTCCAGTAGTTTCTCAGGGTGTAATGGGCTTCACTCCGACACGACTTATACCGCTATTAGGGGACTGACGCTTGCCGCCCCCCTAGGCCCGATATGCGATAGTCTTGGACGAACGGACCGGACTGTATGGAGATTGTCACATCAGACTCAGTAGGAGTTCGGATGGGTTTTCTCATCGGCCTTCTTATCGACAACTACCTGGGGACCGTTACGTACAGCTAGTGCCGCTTGCGGTCTGTGGTTAAACCCACTGCCAGCGTAGTAGTCGAGTCTCTAGAGTCCCACACAGAGAGTTTCCTACTCCAGGCGAAACGATATAGAGGTTGCATGGTTTTGCGACAAAGGGTTCGGACGCATACGTGCGTTTACGCACGTATGACTTTCGGACAGTTTTTACCAGTCGGCTTTGGTTTAAGCCAGTTGCTGGTATCCGGTTATTGGATTTTTACAGTCTAAAGTTTTTCCGTATTTTTACGGATTGGAGGGGCGTTCTCGTAATTGTACGAGAAGCTTCTAGAAGATGTGACTAAGGAGGTTTCTTTTGGATAAGAAAGTGAGTCATGGTGGTGATTCATTCATTTCATTAATGCACATTTATTGCTTAATGACTCATGCTAATGAATCACCACTAGATATTTCATGAAGCATGCTTATTCATTTCCTTTATTCATTTTTCTTAAAAAGAAATGCTTCATGATATATTATGATACACTCTCTCTCTTCTCTCATTATCTCATTCACATTCTCTCTCCTCAAGCTCTCATCTTCAAACCCTAATCCTTACACCTCATGAGTTGAGATCAAAGGATTAGTTAGACTAAACAATCCATAACCATCACTCTTTATCATCCTTTCATCTTTGATTAGCAATCAAAGTTGATTAGTTACCTCAAGTGAGAGGTTTAGCTTGGAGTTTTGCTCTCGGGTGGATCGTCTACTACCTAGAGAAGGTCGAGGAGAACAAGGAGGACACAAAGACGAAGGACTAGTATCGATAGGTATAATCCCTAATCACAAGTGATAAGAAAATCATTGTGTTTGGTTATTAGTTGTTTAGCTTCGATTTAAGCGGTTAGTCGATGTTCGTTCTTTAAACTTGATCGTTTTTGAAAATTCCGCCTCCCCACAAGTACTGGGGTGTACTACATCGACTTACAGTGGTATCAGAGCCTCGCTAAACACTAAATAACTTAATTGCAAATTTGTACGAATTTCGAACGGAAAAACGAAGCCGAAAAACCCTAATTCTGTCATGTTTCTGTCGAATTTAAAACGATGTCAGAAAATTTTTCAGGTGAGTTCAGAGAGCTTTACATGACACCAGAAGAACACCCAAGAAAAACAGTCGACTGAATCGACCATCTCGCCGCGGAAGCGCGGCCTCAGCCTACTGAGTCGCCGCGCTTCCGCCGCCGAGTTGACGAGTCAGCGACCGATTTTTCTTCTGTTGCTTCTTTGTGAAATTTAGGGTTTTCTGGAATATTTAATTATTGCTCAGGTTACTGTTTAACAGAGCAGATTTTGGAGCAATATTGATGTTGTTTATTCGATCGAATTGTACAGTATTTGCGTATTGGATTATATCTGTGATTGTTTGATGTGTTCGTAAACCTCCCCCAACTGCTAGTATGTCGGTTGGCAGGGGGTTGCACATTTCTGAAATGGTTATATCTGTTTGTGCATATAAACTGTATTGGACTGTTGTGGTGTATAGCCGGGGTTTACAATGGGTTATTGTTTAATTCATTTGTTGTAAATGTAAATTGTTGTAATATTATTTTTGCGGGGCACTTCCAGGTTGCGGTTGTAGCCACCGATGTATTATTTCATTTTACTGTTTTTGCTCCTAGGACTGACCCAAGGTGGGGTACACAAACTGCCGGGCGGGTAGTTTGCCGTACCCGTAGGGGTCGAGGGTGGGGTAACGGCTATTCATCACAACTGTGTAATCTGTCTTTTCTTGCAGGCTCGAAAGAAATACAGATTGCTTGCAAATCCAATATTGTTTATCTGTGTTCTGGAATGAATATCATTGCGTCAGACGAATGTAAAATATCTATATTTATGTAGCTATTTAGACGTCACTTATGTTTTACACCCGCGCTAGCCCAGCCCCCGCTCTGTCGTTAGTTAAGTAACCTAACGGGTGATGACGGGACCCAGTGGCGAATGCAGATGGCATAAGAGGACGTCATATTTTCGTTGTTTTCTGCAATGATAGGTTAATGATGGGACGCATTATCTATAATGCAAAGTAAAACAAACCAAAGTTTAAATCGTTGGAACAATTTAAAAGAAACCACTCGGTTATTTTTAAAAACAGATATTTTTAAATGCGGAGACTTAACCACTCCTTTTAAAAGCTATCAAGGTTCCTTCGATTATATCAAGTTCACTACGTTCACGGTTTCGCCAAAACCAGTCGTAGCCCTCCGTCATTTCTTATGGATAGTCAGTAGTATTCAAGCTATGCTTGTTGGCATACGTCAAGGCATAGTGTTTGGTAGCTGCTGGGGTATTCATTTGTTGCATAGATAGATGTGTTGGTTTGGGACAGTCGCATTACCTTGTTGGCATACGTCAAGGGTATATACGGGTGGGTTCAAATTAACAAGATAATGATGGGCAGAACTTGACATGTGACTTATGATTTGTTGGCATACGTCAAGGTCATAAGAGCATGGGGCAAAAACTTATATCGGGAATTTCTAAAGAAACTGAAATTTGCAAAGAGATGCATACCATTTGGAGTTTGATGAATGTTGGTAGGATTCCTTCAACATTATCATACGATGATATTTGGATCCCGATCCTACTGTGAGTATATGCTACTTATCAGGATATTCGTCACTTAACGATCAATGCTATAAACCTAGTAGGTGTCCAGAAAAGTGTCAGCGGGGTTACGCCCCCAGAGAAAAGAGGTTATTTAATTAAGGAACTTCGCGAAAGCGTTGGAAAACCTCCCTCGAAGTACCGACACCAGCCTGGCTGAACGGTTAAGCAAGTATTGTACGGTGAGAATAGTCCTGGCTAATTCTTCTTTTATGGTTTGAGGAAGGATTCGAGAAACAGTGGGAGCCATCCAGTTTAGATAAACTAAAAACCACTCTAAACTTGCAAGAGCATCATGCTAAAGTGTTTTCTTCTCTCTCTCCTAATTGCAGCAACCCTGAAAATGACTGGACTTAAGTTACTTTTAGAAAAGAATATACTGACGGGGCCAAACTATAAAGATTGGCTGCGGAATGTCAAGATGGCCTTGACCTATGACAAATTGGGGTACGTCCTCACCGCTACGGCACCTGCAGTCCCTGGTCCCAAATCCAGCAATGCGGATAAGGAAATCCGCAAAACCTGGGATTTAGATTGCGCGAGAGCCAAGTGCATCGTGCTTGCCTCGATGAACAATGAACATCAGAGGAGGCACGAGGATATGTCCCTAGATGGCATATTTCTCCATACAAAGGAACTTTATGGAGAGCAATCTCGTATTGCAAGATACGAGACCTCGAAGAAATTATTTCGAGCGAGGTTGGCTGTCGGGTCATCGGTAGGTGAACATGTCCTACAGATGATCGGCTATATTGAGGAGCTCGCAGACCTTGGGACGACTTTGGATAATGAGCTCTATACAGACCTTATTCTCCAGTCCCTTCCTCCCACCTACGCCCAGTTTATCCTCAACTTCAACCTTCAAAGAAAAGAAGTTGAACTTGCGGAACTCCTGAACATGTTAAGGAGTGCAGAGGGCACCTTACAGAAGGTAAGGGAAACACCCGCTATGTTTGTTGGCGGTTCATCTTCTTCAGGGTCCAAGGCTAGGGCCAAAGGAAGGAAGAAGAAGGCCGCACCCAAACCTAGAGGAGGTGTTAGTAAGGTGGGAAAGAAGGGAAAGAAAAAGCTTGCAGCACCGGTAGTTGGCCAGGATGAGTGCTTCCACTGTCACAGGAAAGGGCACTGGAAGAAGGATTGCAAGGCGTGGAACGCCAAGAACCAGGAACCGAAGCAAGCTGTGGCTTCGACTTCAGGTGTGTTTGTAATTGAGAATTGTCTGTCAATCAACTCTACTTCCTGGGTATTGGATACCGGATCAGGATCTCATATTTGCAATTCATTGCAGGCACTGAGAAACCGTAGGGTGCTGAAGGAAGGTGATATGATCCTCAGGGTTGCTAACGGAGCTAGCGTGGGAGCTGCGTCCGTCGGGGATTATCACCTAGGATTGACGAGTGGACATATTTTGGTTTTGCATAACTGTTATTTTGTACCAAGCTTAACGTGTAATATCATATCAGTTTCCTTGTTGTCAAATAAAGGTTATGATTTCACGTTTGTAAGAGATGTTGTTAACATCCACCTTAATCATGGCTTGATTGGGTCCGGTACTCTAAATAACGGCATATATGTTCTAAACCAACTCCAAATTTTCAATGTCCAGAACACACTAAAAAGAAAGTCTCCAGATTTAAATAAAGCTTTCTTATGGCATTGTAGACTGGGTCACATCAATGAGAGAAGGTTGACTAAGTTGCATAGAGAAGGATATTTAGACACGTTCGAATATCAATCTTATGACACTTGTCAATCCTGTCTCAAAGGAAAGATGACAAAGACTCCGTTTACTGGACAAGGAGTAAGAGCGAGCGAGCTCTTAGGACTCATACACAGTGATGTATGCGGTCCAATGTCTACACATGCAAGAGGTGGTTATTCCTACTTCATTACTTTTACAGACGATTTCTCTAGGTTTGGACATATCTTCTTGATGAAGCATAAATCCGAGGCCTTTGAGAAATTCAAGGAGTACAAGAGTGAAGCGGAAAACCAAACAGGCAAAAGTATTAAGACACTGAGATCTGATCGAGGTGGAGAATACTTAAGTACCGAGTTCCTAGGTTACCTAAAAGAGAAAGGAATTCTCTCTCAGCTTACTCCTCCATACACTCCACAGCATAACGGTGTATCGGAGAGAAGGAATCGAACCCTATTGGATATGGTACGATCCATGATGAGTAATGCTGAGTTACCACGATCTTTCTGGGGGTATGCGCTAGAATCAGCGATACATCTTTTGAACAGAGTTCCAACCAAAACTGTGCCTACCACACCATATCAGATGTGGAGTGGGAAGAAACCCTATCTTCAGTACCTGAAGACATGGGGATGTCCAGCTTTTGTAAAAAAGCAGCATCCGGACAAGCTCGAGGCACGCTCAGTAGAGTGTAAGTTTGTGGGATATCCGAAGAACTCTACAGGATATTGTTTCTATTACGCAGAGGAACAAAAGGTTTTTGTTTCTCGTCATGCCCGCTTCTTAGAAACTGAATTTTTGGAAAATCAGAAGAGTGGGAGCGTAGTAGAACTGGAAGAAATTCCAGAACCACAAACTGCTACTGAAAGTTTGGTAGAACCAGAGGTTCAAGAAGAACAGAACATTCCCGCACCCCTCCGCAGGAGTAGTAGGCCGTCTCATCCGCGTGAGAGATACTACGGTTTTCTCATTGATGGGGATAGAGAGGATTGCATCATAGATGATGATGAACCTACTGACTTCCGGCAGGCCATCCAGAGCGGCGACTCGGTACGATGGCTAGATGCAATGCGGACCGAGATGGAGTCCATGTACACCAACAAAGTATGGACTTTGGACTTTGCTCCAGATGGGGTAAAACCCATAGGATGCAAATGGATCTTCAAGAAAAAGATTGGTGTAGATGGACAGGTGGAAACCTATAAGGCTAGACTTGTTGCAAAGGGTTTTCGTCAAAGACCTGGTTTGGACTATGACGAAACTTTTTCTCCAGTGGCTATGCTCAAATCCATTCGGGTCCTTCTTGCTATTGCTGCCTTCCATGATTATGAAATCTGGCAGATGGACGTAAAGACAGCTTTTCTGAATGGAAATTTAGAAGAGAGCGTCTATATGGATCAGCCAGAGGGTTTCAATCAGAGTGGGAGCAGCGGGAAAGTATGCAAGCTGCTTAAGTCTATTTATGGACTAAAGCAGGCATCGCGGAGTTGGAACATCTGTTTTGATGAGACAGTCAAAGAATATGACTTTATCAAAAATCCAGATGAACCGTGCATATATAGTAAAGTTGTGGCCAGAAGTGTCGTATTCCTCGTCTTGTACGTGGATGACATTCTATTGATAGGAAATGACATTCCTATGCTACAATCTGTCAAAGGATTCTTGTCACACAGGTTCTCCATGAAAGACCTGGGTGATGCCTCTTACATTCTGGGGATCCGGATCTATCGTGATAGATCCAAGAGGATGTTGGGACTTTCGCAGTCCAGGTATATCGACACTGTACTGAAAAGATTCAGTATGGAAGATTCTAAGCGCGGTAATCTACCAGCTTGTCACGGAATCACCCTCTCCAAAGAGATGTCTCCCAAGACTGATTTGGAAAGGGAACGCATGTCTTTTATACCCTACGCTTCTGCGGTAGGCTCTATAATGTATGCGATGTTGTGTACCAGACCAGATGTAGCTTACGCACTGAGCGTGGTAAGCCGGTATCAGTCAGACCCAGGGGAGAAACACTGGATAGCAGTAAAGAACATTCTCAAGTACCTGAGGAGGACTAAGGAGATGTTCTTGGTTTACGGCGCTAAAGACCTCAGGTTGGAGGCCTTTGCTGATTCCGGCTTCTAGAGTGATAAGGACGATTCCAAGTCCATGTCGGGTTATGTCTTTACCCTCAATGGAGGGGCGGTGTGCTGGAGGAGCTCCAAGCAGGACACCGTTGCTGACTCGACGATGGAAGCGGAGTATATAGCTGCTTGCGATGCCGCAAAAGAAGCAGTCTGGATGAAGAAGTTCCTAACAGAACTTCAGGTTGTTCCTACCATAGTTGATCCAATACCTCTGTATTGCGACAACAACGGAGCTATAGCTTTAGCGAAGGAACCAAGGTCCCATCAGAAATCCAGACACATCTTGAGGCGGTATCACCTGATCAGGGAGATCATTGATCGTCAGGAGATCGAGGTTCGGAGAGTTGCTTCAGAAGAGAACATTGCTGATCCATTCACGAAGGCCCTTCCTCAGATTCAGTTCGAGAGGCTGCTCGAGATCATTGGTCTACGATATGCCAGTACATGGCCCTAGTGCAAGTGGGAGATTGTTAGTGTTTATGCCCTAGAAGGCCATTACTGTATCATACTAGCTTGTATATTACTTAATGGAAGCTTGGGATATTCACATGTATATAACAGTCTTGCTAAACATGGTAGTATGCTACTTGGTTTTTTCTATCTTAATATGTTAGTGTACGTATTGATAGAGCTCTTAGGATCTTGCTTGTCTACCAGCGTTGTGATGGCAGTCACACTAGTGGGGGCTGGGTAGTCTACAAGCACATCCTTATTCAGGTCCCTGGTCGTTGGATTATCGAGACAGAGCATCGATACTCCGGAGTAGACTGGTGTGTACGCTTCTCATCCCAGTTGGGGAGATGGTCTGTCCCACAGCCGTCAGTACGTCGTACTGGAGATAGTATGCAGGTGCTCGTTAGGTTACGGGTACACCGGACAGGACTCACAGGGAACTGTTGGTTGGTTTGATACCAGTCGTCAGTGAACAGTTCCCAGGTGACATGAGTACAGCGTTGTCCGCAGACTTGACACTGCTACTTCGCCTCGAGTGTGTCCCACTATTCTTAGATTGCTACCCTACCACGGCTCAAAGGAGTCGTGCAAACAGGTAGCAGTTGGGTGCAGTCCCGAGCACTTGGAGGCAGTGGCGGTTAGATAGGATTCGTCCCTCCCGGTATTGGGAGTAGATATCGTGCTGTGTCAGAGAGCCATTACGCAAAGTCCCTGGCCAGGGCAAGCGAGATTTGCTGGTAGGTTCCAGTAGTTTCTCAGGGTGTAATGGGCTTCACTCCGACACGACTTATACCGCTATTAGGGGACTGACGCTTGCCGCCCCCCTAGGCCCGATATGCGATAGTCTTGGACGAACGGACCGGACTGTATGGAGATTGTCACATCAGACTCAGTAGGAGTTCGGATGGGTTTTCTCATCGGCCTTCTTATCGACAACTACCTGGGGACCGTTACGTACAGCTAGTGCCGCTTGCGGTCTGTGGTTAAACCCACTGCCAGCGTAGTAGTCGAGTCTCTAGAGTCCCACACAGAGAGTTTCCTACTCCAGGCGAAACGATATAGAGGTTGCATGGTTTTGCGACAAAGGGTTCGGACGCATACGTGCGTTTACGCACGTATGACTTTCGGACAGTTTTTACCAGTCGGCTTTGGTTTAAGCCAGTTGCTGGTATCCGGTTATTGGATTTTTACAGTCTAAAGTTTTTCCGTATTTTTACGGATTGGAGGGACGTTCTCGTAATTGTACGAGAAGCTTCTAGAAGATGTGACTAAGGAGGTTTCTTTTGGATAAGAAAGTGAGTCATGGTGGTGATTCATTCATTTCATTAATGCACATTTATTGCTTAATGACTCATGCTAATGAATCACCACTAGATATTTCATGAAGCATGCTTATTCATTTCCTTTATTCATTTTTCTTAAAAAGAAATGCTTCATGATATATTATGATACACTCTCTCTCTTCTCTCATTATCTCATTCACATTCTCTCTCCTCAAGCTCTCATCTTCAAACCCTAATCCTTACACCTCATGAGTTGAGATCAAAGGATTAGTTAGACTAAACAATCCATAACCATCACTCTTTATCATCCTTTCATCTTTGATTAGCAATCAAAGTTGATTAGTTACCTCAAGTGAGAGGTTTAGCTTGGAGTTTTGCTCTCGGGTGGATCGTCTACTACCTAGAGAAGGTCGAGGAGAACAAGGAGGACACAAAGACGAAGGACTAGTATCGATAGGTATAATCCCTAATCACAAGTGATAAGAAAATCATTGTGTTTGGTTATTAGTTGTTTAGCTTCGATTTAAGCGGTTAGTCGATGTTCGTTCTTTAAACTTGATCGTTTTTGAAAATTCCGCCTCCCCACAAGTACTGGGGTGTACTACATCGACTTACATCTGAAGGCACTATCTCCAACAATCTCCCACTTGCACTCAAGGCTAATTATTGCGAAGTCGCATACTCACAGCCCGTGTGATACCGAACACCCAATTCCTCTACTAGTCAGTCTCACAAAAACCCGTTTGCGAAACTATTGCGTTCGAGGAATAGCCTCAGTGAGTGGATCCGCCCTAATGTTTCTTTCTATGTCTCTCTTTATCTCAAGTTCGCGGAGAAAGCCATCTCCTGAAATGAGCAATACCAGACTTAGAATATGTCTGGATATCTGATGGGACCTAGCTCATAAATGAACTCCAAATCCAAACTTCTTAGACTGTATCGTCAACTGAACTTAATCAGTATCCTGCGCCATCCTCCCTCAGTATCCCCTTGGACCACCTGTCCAAAATACTGCCCCTCGTCAGAGGGAAAACTATAACTCTGACAACCTCTCTGTCATCCAGGTCACCTTAGAAGCCTGGAATGATAACTGTCTCCTAAAAGAGGCTGTCGTTATCATATCCCTAGAACATCCACTTATGTTCTAAAACTGCTTCCGAATGTTTCTCCAGGATTAGATCAATATTAACTTATTGCATCCCGTGCAAAAACAACATCTGGTGTGGTACTTGACATCTCATGATCAACTCAATTGCCTAAGCAAGTGATCTGTCAATCATGCACATCCCTCTCCCCTTTAGTCTGTAAGACACCTTTAGAGAGGGTGACTCCATTACCTGCAGGTACACTACCGTGCCAGGAGTCGTCCATTCTAAAACACCTTCAGAATGCTGTCTAAGTACCTAGATTGGGAAACTACCCAAATCTAGATCTAAAACCATAGATCTAGTAATCAGAATGTCGTGATATAATATCCAAGTCCCATGTGGAGAAACTACTGTGTGACAACCAAAGTATAACCGATCGTAGTATAGGAATGTCACTTCCTACTCTGTGTATGTCATCCAAATACCAGGACATCACACCCTACTACCTTTTTAACAGATCCATCCCCTATTCTGATGAAGTCAAACCTATGACTGTCACATCAGAAATAGACGATCTATCTTCGCTATATCTGCTTTAGTCTATAAATAGACATAAGCCACTTGTCCACCAATGCTTCCACTGCTCCTACTGACTACGACAACCCTCTGGCAGAGTCATATACTCGTACTCTTCTAAAGCTAGTTTGAACGACGCTATACTCATCCTCCTGCCGGGTCTCGCAGCCTGGAACAACAGCAATGGCAAGTCTGGGTAAACAAGAACCTCCCTGTCACCGTCCTTAAGGCTACCGGAGTGTAGGGTTCCTAGGCACTCTAATGAGGTCTCACAAGGCATCAACCATGCCAATATCAAATTTTACGGGTGCCGAGAAACCCTAATACGGATCGTTAACTAGATATTTAGGCGAAACAAGCAACAAGTTAACAACTTAACTAAGTGAACGGAAATACAACCTTTGTAGATCCGGTTCTCCACCTCCATAGCTCCGTGATGAAGTTCCCTCGCTGTACAAATCGCTTCTCGGACTCTAGCATCGGCTTCATCGGAGAAATGGGCGGTCTAGGTCATCGACTACGATGCCGAAGATGATCTACGTCGAGGCATCACAAGATCAAGCTCCCACTTCACTAAGTCATGAAACTTGTGAAGAAAACACCTTATACTACTTGGCAAGAGGTAGAGGATGAAGAAATAGGAGGTGGGTTTACTTTAGAATTGGATTTCTCACTCATTTTCACTAGTTGCCATTGATGGTAGCTAGCTTTTTCTTCTTGAAGAAGAAGAAGAAGATAATGATATGATAAGAATATTAAAATAGAAAAGAAAAATCTATTCTTATCATATACAAACCATGGTTTAGTGTAGAGATTTAGCTAAGGTTAGATGGAGTGGTTAGGGTTAAGCATGAGACAGAATGGTCACTTAGTCAAAGCTTCATGAAGCTTCAAGATGCAAACAAAGAAAGCCACCATTTTTCTCATTATGCCATTTATTTTCCAAAAAGAATAAATAAATAAATAAATGAATAAGAAAAGAAAACCCTAACCATTCATGTAACCATGGTTTAATCTTTACACAAACCCAAGAAAACATGTATCATCAAACATGATACAATCAAGTGCACAAAAGTATATCACATATACAACTTGTGCAATACAAGTGAGAAAATCCATTTAAAGTGAACCAATACTAGTTAATGCAAAGTAATATATCAAATATATAATTATGCATTAAATCATTAAATCAACACTTGATTTAACGATCCGGTCATATCGCATATAACCGACTAATATCCAATGTATCGACTTATCGAATCAATCCATGATTCGATAACTAGGTTATATCGCATACAACCATTCGATACATTCATCGCGAGAATGAAATACGGTATCACATACACGCATTATTCTCGGTCCCGCACATATCTCATATGCTCTCCTATTTCGTTTCGCTTGAGCCAGGAAACCTCTGTTTAGGACTCTAAAGACTCGTCAATACGCCGGCAGCAGGTGATGATCATATCAAACACCCACAAGCCGCAAGCGGTCTGCTAAACGTAACGGCCACCCGGGTATTGAGCGATCAGAAGATCGACGAGCAAGCCCGCTCACACTCCTGTGAATCCAACCAGTAACACTTACCGTACAGTCCGGTCTGATCGTCTGATATGTCGCATATCTCGCCTAGGGGTGGTAAACGTCAGACCCCAATAGCTTGATAAGTCGTGTCGATATGATGTCTATAACAGTTCGAGAAACTACTGGTAACACTTACCAGTAAATCTCAGCAACCCTGGCCAGGGATTTCCGGTTATAGCCAATCCGACACAGCGCAACATCAACTCCCTATACCGGGAGAGACGAATCCCCTCCTATCGCTCATTGCCTCCATGTGATTCGGGACTGTACCCAAAAACCACCGTTTTGCACGCCCTCTTGGACGTGGTAAGGTGGAAATCAAAGCACAGTGGGAACCACACAAGACTCTATGACGATCTGGGGTCAACAGACTGTAAGTCCATGCTACCTCTCCCGGTACTTTCGGGAATGCGGAATTTGGTAAAAAACGATTTTTACGGAGGTGGTAACATGGACCTAAAACCCGGATCTTGGTTAAATATCTATCTAGCAACCAACTACGAGTTTCTAGCTACTCAGTTAGGGGGTTATACCTTGCTTGTCTTGAACTCCTTCGTCTTCAAGCTCCGATGGTGGTCCGGAATGGCTTCTTCTCTTCGTCTCCGTACGCCGAAGATAGATCCACCTGAAAGCTCCAACCTTTAGCTCCTTCTTCGTTCTTTGAAGAAACTAGTTCACTTGGTTTGCTAAACCTAGTGAACTAGAATGAGTAGAGAAGAATTAGAATGGGATTTTATCTATGGTTCTTGATTCTCAACTCATGAGACAAGAGAACCATAGATTAAAGAGAGGGAGCAAGAGCAAAAGGGTGAGAGCAAAAGGAGAGCTCAAGAACAAGAGAGAGAATGAGCAAGAAAGAATGAGGCTCTCTTTTTCCTTTCACCCTCTCATAATCCAAAGCAATCATAACTCATCATACTAACAAAAGTCTTATGTGATGGTTGAAGCAACCATAACCATATCATTTCATGCACTCATTTTACACAAATGAGCAAGTAAACAAAAGTCTTTGCCATGAAATGATAGCTATGGTTATCATGATGGTCAACTAGTCAAGCCTAGTCAACCGGTCAACAAAGTCAACAAGTCAACAAAAGTCAACAAGTCAACAAAGTCAACAACCATGTCACCATAATACTTAATTAATATAATAGTTAATCACATATCATATTCTCATTAGGGTTGAGCAAAAAGTCAAATAGTCAACGGTCAACTGTCAACAACCCTAATGAGAATCCGCTGCCTCTGTCTCCCTGTCAACTGTGCATATACACCCGCATCCGCGTTCCGAGGAACACGAATGCAAACTGGATAAATCCAATCCCATAAGGTACACTAGGATCTGGCTTAAACCAAAGCCCGCTAGTGTAAACTGTCCGGACACTGTACGTGCACAAGTGCACGGATGTGACCGAACCCTGTCGCAAAACCATGCGACCTGTCGCAATACCATGCGACCTCTACTCTTTTGCCGAAAGGCGCAAAGCTTTCTGTGTGGGACTCTAAAGACTCGACACTACGCTGGCAGTGGGTTTAACCACAGACCGCAAGCGGCACTAGCTGTGCGTAACGGTCCCCAGGTAATGCCGACAAGAAGACCGACGAGGCGAAACCCATCTGAACTCCTACTGAGCCTGAGTGTGACATTCTCCGTACAGTCCGGTCTGTTCGTCTGATACATCGCATGGCGGGCCTAGGGGGCGGTAAACGTCAGTCCCCCAATAGCGGTACAAGTCGTGCCGGAGCGAAGCCCAAAACACCCTGAGATAACACTGGAAACCTACCAGTATATCTCGTTTGCCCTGGCCAGGGACTACTCGTGTAATGGCTCTCCTAGACACAGCGCGATGTCAACCCCCAATACCGGGAGAGACGAATCCTGTCTAACCGTCACTGCCTCCAAGTGCTTCGGGACTGCACCCAACCACTACCTGTTTGCACGACTCCTTTGAGCCATAGTAGGATAGTGATCAAAGTACAGTGGGAACACACTCGAGGCGGAGTGACAGTGTCAAGTCAGCGGACTAAGCTGTACTCATGTCACCTGGGAACTGATAACTGACGATAGGTATAATACCAACTAGTCAGTTCCCGACGAGTCCTGTCCAGTGTACCCGTAACCTAACGAGCACCCGCATACTATCTCAAGTACGACGTACTGACGGCTGTGGGACAGACCGTCTCCCACACTGGGATGAGAAGCGCATGCGCTGGTCTACTCCGGAGTATCGATGCCCTGTCTCGATAGTCCTGCGACCAGGGACCTGCATAAGGATGTGCTTATAAATTACCCAGCCCCACTAGTGTGACGGCCATCACATCGCTGGTAATCAAGCAAAGATCCTAAGGGCTCCACTAATGTGTATAGGCGATATACAAAATATAAACACATGTACACATTGAAGCAGAAACAAACCAAGTAGCATACTACTATTTTGAGCAAGATTGTATATACAAGGTGAATATCCCAAGCATCCATTAAGTAATATACAAACTAGTATGATACAGTAATGGCCTCTAGGGCATATACACTAACAATCTCCCACTTGCACTAAGGCCATGTACTGGCGTATCGAAGACCTATCTTCTCGATCAGCCGCTCGAACTGAGTCCGGGGCAGGGCCTTGGTGAATTGATCTGCTGTGTTATCTTCTGAAGCGACTCTCCGAACCTCGATCTCCTGGCGATCCATGATCTCCCTGATCAGGTGATACCGCCTCAAGATGTGCCTGGATCTCTGATGGGACCTGGGTTCATTCGCTAAAGCTATAGCCCAGTTGTTGTCGCAATACAGAGGTATTGGATCAACAATGGACGGAACCACCTGAAGTTCTTTCAAGAACTTCCTCATACAGACAGCTTCTTTTGCGGCATCAGATGCAGCGATGTATTCCGCTTCCATCGTCGAGTCTGCAACGGTTTCCTGTTTGGAACTCTTCCAACACACCGCCCCTCCATTGAGGGTAAAGACAAAACCCGACATGGACTTGGAATCATCCTTGTCACTCTGGAAGCTGGAGTCAGCAAAGGCCTCGATCTGGAGGTCTTTTCCGCCATACACCAAGAACATCTCCTTAGTCCTTCTCAGGTACTTGAGAATGTTCTTTACCGCTATCCAGTGTTTCTCCCCAGGGTTTGACTGATACCAGCTTACCACACTCAGTGCATAAGCTACATCCGGTCTGGTACACAACATCGCATACATTATAGAGCCTACCGCAGAAGCGTAGGGTATAATAGACATGCGATCCCTCTCCAAATCAGTCTTGGGAGACATCTCTTTAGAGAGGGTGATCCCGTGACAAGCCGGTAGGTTACCGCGCTTGGAATCTTCCATACTGAATCTTTTCAGCACGGTGTCGATGTACCTGGACTGAGAAAGTCCTAATATCCTCTTGGATCTGTCACGGTAGATCCGGATACCCAGAATGTATGAGGCATCACCCAGGTCTTTCATGGAGAACCAGTGTGACAAGAACCCCTTGACAGATTGTAGCATAGGAATGTCATTTCCTATTAAGAGAATGTCATCCACGTATAAAATGAGGAATACTACAGTTCTCGCTACAAATCTACTATAGATGCATGGTTCATCTGGATTTTTGATAAAGCCAAATTCTTTGACCGTCTCATCAAAGCAGATGATCCAACTCCGCGATGCCTGCTTTAGTCCATAGATGGACTTAAGCAACTTGCACACCTTTCCGCTGCTCCCACTCTGAATGAAACCCTCTGGCTGGTCCATATAGACACACTCCTCTAAATTTCCATTTAGAAAAGCTGCCTTTACGTCCATTTGCCAGATCTCATAATCGTGGAAGGCAGCAATGGCAAGAAGGATCCGAATGGATTTCAGCATGGCTACTGGAGAAAAGGTTTCGTCATAGTCCAAGCCAGGTCTTTGACGGAAACCCTTTGCTACCAGCCTAGCTTTATAGGTCTCAACCTGCCCATCTACACCAATCTTCCTTTTGAAGATCCACTTGCATCCTACGGGTTTTACCCCGTCTGGAGCAATGTCCAACGTCCATACCTTGTTGGTGTACATGGACTCCATCTCGGTCCGCATTGCATCTAGCCATTTCACTGAGTCAACGCTCTGAACGGCCTGCTGGAAGCTAGTAGGCTCATCATAATCTATGATGCAATCCTCTCTATCCCCGTCTATGAGAAAACCGCAGTATCTCTCGGGCGGATGAGACTGCCTACTACTCCTGCGGAGCGGCGTAGGAATGTCCTGTTCTGTTGAACCCTCTGGTTCCACTAACCTTTCAGTAATAGTCTGTGGTTCTGGAATTTCTTCCAGTTCTATTGCGCTCCCACTATTTTCCTTTTCCAAGAACTGGTGTTCTAGAAAGTGGGCATTCCGAGAAACAAGGACTTTTTGTTCCTCTGCGTAGTAGAAAAGATACCCCCTAGTGTTCTTTGGGTATCCCACAAACTTGCACAGTACTGAGCGTGCCTCGAGTTTGTCCGCATGCTGCTTTTTGACAAAAGCTGGACATCCCCAGATCTTCAGATATTGAAGATAGGGTTTCTTCCCACTCCACATTTCATATGGGGTGGTAGGCACAGTCTTAGTCGGAACTCGGTTCAAAAGGTATGCAGCTGATTCTAGCGCATACCCCCAGAATGATCGCGGTAACTCAGCGTTACTCATCATGGACCGCACCATATCCAATAGGGTGCGGTTCCGTCTCTCCGATACACCGTTATGTTGCGGGGTGTATGGAGGAGTAAGCTGAGAGAGAATTCCGTTCTCTTTTAAATAGTCCAGGAACTCGGCACTTAAGTATTCTCCACCTCGATCCGATCTTAGAATCTTAATACTTTTGCTGGTCTGTTTCTCTACTTCATTCTTATACTCCTGGAATTTTCCAAAGGCTTCGGACTTATGTTTCATTAAGAAGACATAACCGTACCTTGAGAAGTCATCCGTAAAAGTAATGAAGTAAGAATGGCCGCTTCGCGCATGTGTAGACATTGGACCGCACACGTCACTGTGTACGAGTCCCAAGAGCTCGCTCTCTCTTACTCCATGTCCAGTAAACGGAGTCTTTGTCATCTTTCCTTTGAGACAAGATTGACAAGTGGCATACGATTGATATTCGAACGCATTCAAATATCCCTCTGTATGTAACTTAGTCAACCTTCTCTCATTGATGTGACCCAGTCTACAATGCCACAAGAAAGTCTGATTTATTTCTGGAGACTTTCTTTTGTGTGTATTCTGGACATTGAAAATCTGTGGTTGGTTCAATACGTATATACCATTACTCAATGTACCTGACCCAATCAAAACTTGATTAAGGTGAATGTTTACAACATTACTTACAAACGCAAATTCATAACCTTCTTTAGAAACTAAAGATACAGAAATGATATTACAAGTTGCGTTGGGTACAAAAAAGCAATTACGCAAAACCAAAACATGTCCATCTGACATTCCCAGGTGATAGTCCCCCACGGCTTTAGCATCCATGCTAGCTCCGTTCGCAACTCTGAGGGTCATGTCACCTGCCTTCAAAACCCTACGGTTTCTCAACGCCTACAAAGAATTACAGATATGAGATCCTGATCCGGTATCCAATACCCAGGAAGTAGAGTTTATTGAAAGACAGTTTTCAATAACATACACACCTGAAGCTGAAGCTGCAACCTGCTTCAATTCCTGTGTTCTGGCCTTCCAGGCCCTGCAATCATTCTTCCAGTGTCCTTTCTTATGATAATAGAAGCATTCTTCCTTATCCACAAGCTTCCCCGCTATCTTTGTTGCTTTACCTTTTCCCTTCGTATCCACTTTACTAACACCGCCCCTTGGTTTGGTGGGGGCCTTCTTCTTCTTTCCCTTGGCTTTCGCCTTGGACCTAGAAGAAGATGATCCTCCTACAAACAAAGTGGATGTATCCCTACCTTTCTGTAGGGTGCCCTCTGCGCTCCTCAGCATGTTGAGGAGCTCTGAAAGTTCAACCTCTTTTTCTTGTAAGTTGAAGTTCAGTATAAAATGGGCATAAGTGGAAGGAAGGGACTGGAGAACTATATCCGTATATAGCTCACTCTCCAATGTGATCCCTAGGTCCACGAGCTCCTCAATGTAGCCGATCATCTTTAGCACGTGCTCGGCTACTGATGATCCGACGGCCATTCTTGTCGAAAATAACTTTTTCGACGCTTCGTATCTTGCGATACGAGATTGCTCTCCATACAGTTCTTTTGTATGAAGCAATATGGATTCCATGTCCATATTCTCGTGCCTCCTCTGATGTTCGTTGTCCATCGAGGCAAGCAGGAGGCATTTGGCCTTCGCGCTATCAATCTCCCAAGTCTTGCGGATTTCCTTATCCGCGACGCTGGAAGTTGGACCAGGGACAGGGGGAGCTTTGGTGGTAAGAAGATACCCCAGCTTGTCGTAAGTGATTGCTATCTTGACATTCCTGAGCCAATCTTTGTAGTTTGGCCCTGTCAGTTTGTTTTTATCTAGGAGTAACTTAAGTCCAGTCATGTTGATTGGTCGCTGCAATTAGGAGAGAGAAGAAGAAACACTCAGCATGATGCTCTTGCAAGTTTAGAGTGGTTTTTAGTTTGTCTAAACAGGATGGCTCCCACTGTTTCTCGAATCCCTCCTCAAACCATAAAGGAAGAATTAGTCAGGATCAATCCCACCGTACAATACTTGCTTAACCGTTCAGCCAGGCCGGTGTCGGTACTTCGAGGGAGGTTTTCCAACGCTTTCGCGAAGTTCCTTAATTAAAGAACCTCTTTTCCCTGGGGGCGTAGCCCCGCTAACACCTTTCTAGGCACCTACTAGGTTTATAGCATTGATCGTTAAGTGAGAAATTTCCCGAGGAGTAGCATATACTCACAGTAGGATCGGGATCCAAATATCATTGCGTGACGAAACTGAAGGAATCCTACCAGAATCATCACACTCCAAATGGTATGCAAATCTAGCAAGTTTCAGTACTTATGAAACTCCCGATGTGGATTTTTGCCCCATGCTCTTATGACCTTGGCGTGAGGTCAAAATGTCATAAGTCACATGTCAAGTTCGTCCCATCATTATCCAAGTTAATTTGAACCCACCCGTACATACCCTTGACGTAGGCCAAAATGGCAGTACGACTGTCTCAAACCAACGCATTCTATCTATGCAACAGATAAATATCCGGCAGCTACCAATCACTATACCTTGGCGTGAGGTCAAAATACATAGCTTGAATACTACCGAATATTTAACTGAAATGATGGAGGGCTACGGATGGTTTTGGCAAAACCGTGAACGTAGTGAACTTGATTTGGTCGATGGAACGAGATAGCTTTTAAATGGAGTGGCTCAAACTCCGTATTTTAAAAGTTTGTTTTGAAAAGAACCGAGTGGTTTTTCGAAAGTGTTCCAACAACTTTAACTTGGTTTATTATCTTGCATTAGTTCTTTTAATGCGTGATATTCTTGCATTAGTTCTTTTAATGCGTCCCATCATTTAATCCTACCATTGCAGAAAACAACCAAAATATGACGTACGCTTATGCCATTCGCATTCGCCACGGGGCCCCGTCATTACTCGTTAGGTTACTTAACTAACGACAGAGCGGGGGCTGGGCTAGCGCGTCTGTAAAACATAAGCAACGCCTAAATAATATCAGATATAGATATACTGCAATGATAAATATTTCAGATCACAGATGAATACATTGGATATACTAGGAATCTGTAATTCGTACGAGCCTGTAACGAAAGACAAATTACACGGTCGCGGTGAATAGCCAAAACCCCACCCAAGACCCCTACGGGTGCGGCAAACTACCCGCCAAGTACCCGAAGCGTAGTAACCTCCCTCATCTCCATGAGTAGGCCACTCGACACTTCGGCATACACGATAGTTTGTGCACCCCCTCCATGGGTCTATCCTAGGAGCAAAAACAGTAAAAAGAAATTATACAATGACGGCTACAACCCCGACCCGGTTGTGCGGCCATACAAATAATTATTACATCAATTTACAAATTTACATGAATTGAAAGAAAAGAAAACTCTCGTCTAACAACCCCCGGCTATTCACCCGCGACAATCCAACATATTCATATCCACATTCCAGCAACATTACAGATCACAGATTTGTATAACCCCCACTAATCGACATATAGCGATTAGTAGACATTCAATACAAATATCACATTACAGAAAAACCCGTTAGCTTAAGTCTTTTAGAAGTTCGATCAAAAATACGGATTTTCGGGACCCCAAAATAAAATTTTCGTTCTGGAAAATCTGGGTTGAAAATATATATACCAAAAATCCCAAAATACCCCAATTAGCAAACTGCAGAAAAGAAAACCCTTGACCGAGTCAACTCGGCCGCGTTTCCAGCACTTTTAAAATCGACAGAAAGTTGAAAATTCATGGGTTCGTTTTTGGGACTTTTCCTTTGATCGATCTTCTAGTTACTTGCTAACATGTTAGATAGAGTTTAACTAGGCTCTGATACCACTGTAAGTCCATGCTACCTCTCCCGGTACTTTCGGGAATGCGGAATTTGGTAAAAAACGATTTTTACGGAGGTGGTAACATGGACCTAAAACCCGGATCTTGGTTAAACATCTATCTAGCAACCAACTACGAGTTTCTAGCTACTCGGTTAGGGAGTTATACCTTGCTTGTCTTGAACTCCTTCGTCTTCAAGCTCCGATGGTGGTCCGGAATGGCTTCTTCTCTTCGTCTCCGTACGCCGAAGATAGATCCACCTGAAAGCTCCAACCTTTAGCTCCTTCTTCGTTCTTTGAAGAAACTAGTTCACTTGGTTTGCTAAACCTAGTGAACTAGAATGAGTAGAGAAGAATTAGAATGGGATTTTATCTATGGTTCTTGATTCTCAACTCATGAGACAAGAGAACCATAGATTAAAGAGAGGGAGCAAGAGCAAAAGGGTGAGAGCAAAAGGAGAGCTCAAGAACAAGAGAGAGAATGAGCAAGAAAGAATGAGGCTCTCTTTTTCCTTTCACCCTCTCATAATCCAAAGCAATCATAACTCATCATACTAACAAAAGTCTTATGTGATGGTTGAAGCAACCATAACCATATCATTTCATGCACTCATTTTACACAAATGAGCAAGTAAACAAAAGTCTTTGCCATGAAATGATGGCTATGGTTATCATGATGGTCAACTAGTCAAGCCTAGTCAACCGGTCAACAAAGTCAACAAGTCAACAAAAGTCAACAAGTCAACAAAGTCAACAACCATGTCACCAAAATACTTAATTAATATAATAGTTAATCACATATCATATTCTCATTAGGGTTGAGCAAAAAGTCAAATAGTCAACGGTCAACTGTCAACAACCCTAATGAGAATCCGCTGCCTCTGCCTCCCTGTCAACTGTGCATACACACCCGCATCCGCGTTCTGAGGAACACGAATGCAAACTGGATAAATACAATCCCATAAGGTACACTAGGATCTGGCTTAAACCAAAGCCCGCTAGTGTAAACTGTCCGGACACTGTACGTGCACAAGTGCACGGATGTGACCGAACCATGTCGCAAAACCATGCGACCTGTCGCAATACCATGCGACCTCTACTCTTTTGCCTAAAGGCGCAAAGCTTTCTGTGTGGGACTCTAAAGACTTGACACTACGCTGGCAGTGGGTTTAACCACAGACCGCAAGCGGCACTAGCTGTGCGTAACGGTCCTCAGGTAATGCCGACAAGAAGACCGACGAGGCGAAACCCATCTGAACTCCTACTGAGCCTGAGTGTGACATTCTCCGTACAGTCCGGTCTGTTCGTCTGATACATCGCATGGCGGGCCTAGGGGGCGGTAAACGTCAGTCCCCCAATAGCGGTACAAGTCGTGCCGGAGCGAAGCCTAAAACACCCTGAGATAACACTGGAAACCTACCAGTATATCTCGTTTGCCCTGGCCAGGGACTACTCGTGTAATGGCTCTCCTAGACACAGCGCGATGTCAACCCCCAATACCGGGAGAGACGAATGTTGTCTAACCGTCACTGCCTCCAAGTGCTTCGGGACTGCACCCAACCACTACCTGTTTGCACGACTCCTTTGAGCCGTGGTAGGGTAGTGATCAAAGTACAGTAGGAACACACTCGAGGCGGAGTGACAGTGTCAAGTCAGCGGACTAAGCTGTACTCATGTCACCTGGGAACTGATAACTGACGATAGGTATAATACCAACTAGTCAGTTCCCGACGAGTCCTGTCCAGTGTACCCGTAACCTAACGAGCACCCGCATACTATCTCAAGTACGACGTACTGACGGCTGTGGGACAGACCGTCTCCCACACTGGGATGAGAAGCGCATGCGCTGGTCTACTCCGGAGTATCGATGCCCTGTCTCGATAGTCCTGCGACCAGGGACCTGCATAAGGATGTGCTTATAAATTACCCAGCCCCACTAGTGTGACGGCCATCACATCGCTGGTAATCAAGCAAAGATCCTAAGGGCTCCACTAATATGTATAGGCGATATACAAAATATAAACACATGTACACATTGAAGCAGAAACAAACCAAGTAGCACACTACTATTTTGAGCAAGATTGTATATACAAGGTGAATATCCCAAGCATCCATTAAGTAATATACAAACTAGAATGATACAGTAATGGCCTCTAGGGCATATACACTAACACAGACTACTCTGTACCAGTGTCACCAGAGAAATGCCATCTGACGTAAGGTATAATACCATCTGGGAGTTCTCGGCGAGTCCGTCCAGTGTACCCATTCTCCACTGAGCACCCGTATATCATCTCCGATGTCAAACACCAATGGATATGGGATCATCCATCGCCCATCTGTATGGGTCGAGAAGGCATACGCTAGTCTACTCTGGTATATCGATGCCCCGTCTCGATATACCCACGACTAGGGACTTTGAAGGATGTACTTGTGGACTACCATGTCCCCACTAGTATGATCTGCATCATAGTCCAGGTAGTCAAGTACACATCCTAAGGGCTTTACCAACATGTAACAGAGAGACAATCAGTGTACACGTTAAGGTAAATATCAACCAGATAGCATACTATCATGTCGAGCAAGAAAGTCCTCCCTATATATGTCCAAGCATCCACTACAATATACATCCTATGTACAGTAATGGCCTCTAGGGCATACATATAACTAACAATCTCCCACTTGCACTAGGGCCATCTGATAGCAGTGGTTGCATTATCTCATACTCAACCATCCCATAAAAGTCTCTCTCTGGGAAAAGGCCTTTGTGAGTGGATCCGCCGTGTTGTCCTCTGAGTCTACTCTCCTAACCTCGATCACCCTGGAGATCAACCATCTCCTTGATCAGGTGACACTGCCTTAGAATATGTCTGGATCACTGATGGGACGGACGTTCCTTGGCATAAGCTACAACTCCATTGTCATACAATGGGAGGAACTAAGTTCATCTCATGAACAAATATACATCCAGACTTCCTCTTTGGTAGCATCTTAAGTAGCGATGTATTCAGCCTTAATCGTCTAGTATGTCACGGTATCTATCTTGGAACTCTTCCAACATACCGTCCCTTTACTAAGGCTAAAGACAATGCCTGTGACTGACATTCAGTCGTCCTTATCACCCTGGAACCCTTCCAGTGATTCTTCCCAGGATCGGTTGATACCATCTCACTACAACTAGTGAGAGTCCTAACATCCAATTAGATCTATCTCATAGATCCAAAACCCAGGATTTAGGAGGTATCATTTTGATCCTATATGGAGAATCATTGTGATAAGCGGAGATTGACCGAGCGTAGCATAGGAAACTCCTTTCTTATCATAAGTATGTTATCCACGTACTCTACGAGGATCATCACCATACTCCCTACTACCTTTTTGTTTATACAAGGTTCATCTACCATTTTGATGATGTCAAACTCTTTGACTACTACATCAAAATAGATGTTCCAACTCCGCGATACCTGCTTTATCCTATAAAGCATCTTGTACACGTTTCCGCTGCTCCCACTGTCTACGAAGCCCTCTGGCTGTGTACTTATAGACGTTCTCTTCTAAAACATCATTTAGAAAAGCAGTCATGGCACCCAACCGCCAGATATCGTAGTCATGGTATGTAGCCGTGGCAAGTAGGATCTGGATGGACTTAAGCATAGCCACTTGAAAAGGTTTCATCATTATCCACGCCTGGTCGATGACGAAAAGCTTTAACAAGTCTAGCTTTGAAAGTCTCAACTTTTCCATCTACACCAAGTAATCTTCTCAAGATATACTTGCTTTTGATGGGGATTTAACCCTTCAGATATAGCAACCAAAGTCCATACTTTGTTGGTGTACATGGATTCCATCTCAGATCGCTAAGCATCCAAACATTCTTACAAAGTCCTACTCCTGATGGCCAGCTCGAAACTAGTTGGGTCATCATCTCATGATGCAATCCTCGCTCCCACTGTCATAGAGAAACCGAAGTATCTCTCATGTGGGTGAGGAACCCTACTAGATCGGCGGAGAGGCTGAGGTTCGTTGGTAACTATTGAATCCTTTGGTTCTTTTAAATCATCAGTCGTAGTTTGTATAGCTGGAACATTTCCAGTTCTACATAACTGACCTTGCCTCGAGCTTGTCCGGATTTTGCTTTTCAGACATAGGCCGGACAACCCCAAATCTTAACTAGCTTAAGAGATGGGCTCTACCCTTTCCATATCACATATTAAGTGGTAGGCAACTGATTTGATTTGAACCCTATTCAATAGGTATGCAACTTCTCAAGTGCATAACTCCCAAAAGGAAATGGGTAACTCAGTAGTACTCATCATAGAGCACACCTTATCACGTAGGGTGTTATTGCTCCGCCCCGATAGACCATCGTGCAATGGTGTATACGGAGGAGTAATGCTGAGAGAGAATCTCATTCTCCTTTAGAATAGTCCAGAAATTCCATGCACAAGTATTCTCCTCCTTGATCTCATCAAAGGACATAATACTTATACCCTTATTTTGGTTCTCTACTTCTAAATCATATTCTGTGAATATCTCAAAAGATTCGGACTTGTGTTTCAACAGGAACATATGTCTGAATCTTGAGAGATCATTAGAGAATGTAATGAAGTACAAAGAACCGGTCTTGGCAAGTGTAGACAGGGGACCTACATACATCAACATGTATCATCCCAAGAGTTCACCAACTCTTTCTCTGTTACCAATAAACAGAGAGGGTGTCATTATATCTTTGTGACATGACTGGCAAGTTTCACAAGATGTAAATTCAAACTGATTTAAATATGCATCTACAAGTAACTTCAGCTAGTCGGGTCGCATTGATATGACCTAGTCTACAATGCCTCAAGAAGGATTCGTTCATTTCTGAACTCTTCCTCTTGTGTATGTTCCGTATACTAAGAACTGTAGTTTGATTTAGAACATCAATGCTTTTAGATAACGCGCCTGATCCGATCAACTTTTGATATAGGAAATGTTCAAAACATTATCCAACTATACAAAATTTTATCATTTCTTTACTGATAAAGAGATAGATATGATTTTGTATATCAGGTTCGGTATCTAATAACATTTGTTCAGAATCAATGTATTTGGAATACAGGGTGACAGTGACCAACAGACTTGGCTACAACACTTGCCCCGTTTTCTGCCTTATGAAACTTATCACCCGTTCTCAATTCTCTACCTAGCTGTAGCCCTATGTAACTGATTACATATCTGGGATCCTGATCCGGTATCATATACCCAGGACGTAGAGAATACCGAGAAACAGTTCTTTGTAACGAACACACCCGAAGATGATGCATCAGCATGCACTCTCTTCGTTTGGGCGGCACGGGAAATCTGGTATTCCCCAATTTCCTACTCTGTCTTATAACAATTATAAGTTGGAGCGGGACCAACATTCCCCAGCTCAGTATAACAAGCGGGTTCGGTCAATATTCCGTATTATTATCTTGATTAAGACGTGATATTGTCGCTACCTGGAGAGAGAGAGAAGAAAACACTCAGCGTGCGCTCTTTCAAGAATAGATTGGTTATTATTTTATCTAATCAGGATGGCTCCCACTGCTTTTTATCAAATCTTCCTTCAAACCCTAAAAGGAAAGACTAGCCGGGATTAATTACATACTACAAGTTCGCCAATCTTTCAGCTAGGCCAGTGTCGGTACTTTGAGGGAGGTCCCCCGTGCTTTCGCACGAACCTAATTAATGTAAACCTCGTTTTCCCAGAGGCGTAACCCCGTTGACACCTTTCTAGACACCTACTTGATCGGCTAATTGTAATGTGCAAAACTCTCCCAGGAGTAACTCTTACTCGCAGCGGGTATCGGGATCCAACTATCTCATAGAAGGTATGCAATCTCATTGCAAATTTCAACACTTGAAATTCCCGATAATATTTTGCCCCTAGCACCTTATGACCTTGACGGAGGTCAACAAACCATAGGCTACTAGTCAAGTTCAACCCGTCATTTCTTGATCGAATCAAACCCACCCGCACGACCCTTGACGGAGGTCAACAAGGCCGCACGACTACCCTAATCCAATCTGCATCATATGCATAAGCAGATAAATACTAGTTAGCTACCGCACACTACGCCTTGACGGAGGTCAACAAACGTAGCACGAATACTAAATAGGACTTATCTGAAATGACGGAGGGCTACGACAGGTTTTTTTGTAAACCTATTGCGTAATGAACTTGATATCGTTGTAGAATCAAATGATTTTAAAAATGGAGTGCTTTTAAGGCTTTTCTAGTTTTTCTAAAGGAGTCACTCCCGGTGAAGGGATCGTCGGTCCTTTCCTCGTCGAATGAGGTGCGGGATATATCATATATATCACTGAGCAAAGCAAAAACTCTTAAAAGCAATCAGAAGACAAACCGAGTGTGTAGCATCTGCCAGTTATTGCTAAAGGAGTCACTTCCGGTGAAGGGATCTCGGTCCTTTCCTCATCGAATAAGGTGCAGGGTATATCATATATACCGCTATGCAAAGCAAGAACTGTAGCTACCTGTTTTATTTTGAAATTCGATTCTACAACATCTTAGGTTTCTTTTACTTTCATTAACCACATTAATGAAGTCCCATCATTTAAGTACCTAAACATCACAGATAAATACAACGTACACTTATGCCATCCGCATTTGCCTCGATGCCCCCTCGTGCACCGTTAGGTTAGGTAACTAACGACAGAGCGGGGCAGGGCTAGCGCGGGTGTAAAACATAAGTAACGTCTATATAATATATCATATATACTATATACAGTATCCATCACAGAACATATCACATGATCACATCATAGATATCGCAGCAGAAGAATCATATGAAATATTGGATATACTAGGACGTCCGTGTTTTCAATACGAGCCAGTATAAAACACGGATTCCACGGTCGTGATGAATAGCCAAACCCACACCCCTAGACCCCTACGAGAGCGGCAAGCAACCCTACCAATTCTAGGGTTAGGAGACCCGAACTCGACTCCTCGAGATGGTCTCCCACTGGACCCTAGAACCCGGTTACCTGTGCTCCCCTCCTTGGGTCTATCCTAGTGCGGAAAAGTAAATAATATACAAAGGGTGACATCTTCCGCAACCTGGAAGTGCCCCAATAAAAGAATATTACTTATAGATTTTTACATGAATGAAAATGAAAAACACTCATCTCACATAAAAAAACCCCGGCTATTCAAACACGACAATCCAATATAACATATCCAGCAACACATAACATCACATGTCATCAACGTAAGTAAATATGCGCATCCCAATTGTCGTTGACATATAGCAACGAAACCGGCGATATCACATATTACACTTACGGTCACAGAAAAGAAAGTGTAAAACTACAACAGCTGGAATACGCAACCTGCATAGACATCGCTTGCCTAATCAAATGAATTCCTTAGACATCGCATGCCTAACAATTATAAACCCCGCATTTTAGTCTCATTATCGAAAACACTTTTCAATATCAAGTCGGGTAATTCAACAAGATTCCCGACATCCTGATCGAATACTCGTCGCAAACTTTAGTAGGCGGCCGCACCCCCGATACCGTCGACGAAGTGCACCAAGGCGGAACACCGCTACCGCGAGCACCCAGACGGATGCTTTCGGCGACGGGGTTCTCCTATAGTCACTTGGTCGGGGTTATGGGGCGAGGCTGTCTATTAAGTTTACCCGGCGAGTATCCGCGTACGCTACGTGATTGCGACGGACTTTTGATCACGTCAAAATTCCGTAGCAACCGATCAAGTGAGACTAAAGTGCTATGTTTATAACATTCATTCAGTTATCTCATAACTACTTGTGAATTCCAATTATTGTATCCCATTCCAGAAAAATAGAAAATGTTAAACTTTCCGATCGAACAATCAAACACATAAGTTTTCCCGATACAGCTCAACTCATAAAATAAGTTCAAAGACATTCACTTCGTGCCTCAGTACCAACGGTCCAGCCGTAGAATGGCGTCAAGCCAACGCCTCACATGTGGCACGCCGTACTGCCCCAAACCCTAAGGTTAAAATGGCAGTTCAAGACGGTCACATAATCGAGTTAAGGTTTGTTGTCTTCTAGAGGGTCCATCGCGTTACTTGCACTACTTTGAACGTCTTTAAACTTCGGAAAAATCCAACACTTGGAAATTTCCCGACAGGGGAAAAAGTGGGTATTTATATCCGGTCGAACTTTTTAACATATTCAACAAATTATCCGGAAAACCACAGACAAAGTTTGATGATCCGATCGAACATTCGAATCCCCAAAACAACCCCAGAAAATTCAACTCTTGAATAAATATTAAAAATTCCCAGAAAATACAGCATCTGAAAAAATGAATTACTGTGCAAAAATTACAGGCAACTCTTATCATTTGGCCGCGGAACCGCCGCAGAAGCCATGCTTCTGCCGCGGTTCCGCCGCACTATTAACATATCATGAGTCAAATTTTGCACCGTAATTCTTATAATTCCCTGCTGAATTTTTTAGCAATTTTTAATCTGGAAAAATCCCAGAAATTGAAAAATGTACAGAGAGCAATTTTGGGTTTAGGGTTTCGGTTCGATCGGGTTTCTAACATCGTCTAAGCATCGCCTAAGGCTCTAGCTAGGCTCTGATACCACTGTAGGGTTCCTAGGCACTCTAATGAGGTCTCACAAGGCATCAACCATGCCAATATCAAATTTTACGGGTGCCGAGAAACCCTAATACGGATCGTTAACTAGATATTTAGGCGAAACAAGCAACAAGTTAACAACTTAACTAAGTGAACGGAAATACAACCTTTGTAGATCCGGTTCTCCACCACCATAGCTCCGTGATGAAGTCCCCTCGCTGTACAAATCGCTTCTCGGACTCTAGCATCGGCTTCATCGGAGAAATGGGTGGGCAAGGTCATCGACTACGATGCCGAAGATGATCTACGTCGAGGCATCACAAGATCAAGCTCCCACTTCACCAAGTCATGAAACTTATGAAGAAAACACCCTATACTACTTGGCAAGAGGTAGAGGATGAAGAAATAGGAGGTGGGTTTACTTTAGAATTGGATTTCTCACTCATTTTCACTAGTTGCCATTGATAGTAGCGAGCTTTTTCTTCTTGAAGAAGAAGAAGAAGATAATGATATGATAAGAATATTAAAATAGAAAAGAAAAATCTATTCTTATCATATACAAACCATGGTTTAGTGTAGAGATTTAACTAAGGTTAGATGAAGTGGTTAGGGTTAAGCATGAGACAAAATGGTCACTTAGTCAAAGCTTCATGAAGCTTGAAGATGCAAACAAAGAAAGCCACCATTTTTCTCATTATGCCATTTATTTTCCAAAAAGAATAAATAAATAAATAAATGAATAAGAAAAGAAAACCCTAACCATTCATGTAACCATGGTTTAATCTTTACACAAACCCAAGAAAACATGTATCATCAAACATGATACAATCAAGTGCACAAAAGTATATCACATATACAACTTGTGCAATGCAAGTGAGAAAATCCATTTAAAGTGAACCAATACTAGTTAATGCAAAGTAATATATCAAATATATAATTATGCATTAAATCATTAAATCAACACTTGATTTAACGATCCGGTCATATCGCATATAACCGACTAATATCCAATGTATCGACTTATCGAATCAATCCATGATTCGATAACTAGGTTATATCGCATACAACCATTCGATACATTCATCGCGAGAATGAAATACGGTATCACATACACACATTATTCTCGGTCCCGCACATATCTCATATGCTCTCCTATTTCGTTTCGCTTGAGCCAGGAAACCTCTGTGTAGGACTCTAACGACTCGTCAATACGCCGGCAGCAGGTGATGATCATATCAAACACCCACATGCCGCAAGCGGTCTGCTAAACGTAACGGCCACCCGGGTATTGAGCGATCAGAAGATCGACGAGCAAGCCCGCTCACACTCCTGTGAATCCAACCAGTAACACTTACCGTACAGTCCGGTCTGATCGTCTGATATGTCGCATATCTCGCCTAGGGGTGGTAAACGTCAGACCCCAATAGCTTGATAAGTCGTGTCGATATGAGGTCTATAACAGTTCGAGAAACTACTGGTAACACTTACCAGTAAATCTCAGCAACCTTGGCCAGGGATTTTCGGTTATAGCCAATCGGACACAGCACAACATCAACTCCCTATACCGGGAGAGACGAATCCCCTCCTATCGCTCATTGCCTCCATATGATTCGGGACTGTACCCAAAAACCACCGTTTTGCACGCCCTCTTGGACGTGGTAAGGTGGAAATCAAAGCACAGTAGGAACCACACAAGACTCTATGACGATCTGGGGTCAACAGACTACTCTGTACCAGTGTCACCAGAGAACTGCCATCTGACGTAAGTTATAATACCATCTGGGAGTTCTCGGCGAGTCCGTCCAGTGTACCCATTCTCCACTGAGCACCCGTATATCATCTCCGATGTCAAACACCAATGTATATGGGATCATCCATCGCCCATCTGTATGGGTCGAGAAGGCATACGCTAGTCTACTCTGTAAGTCCATATTGCGACCCCCGGTGCTTACGGGGAGGCGGAAACGGTATAAAAAACGAATTTTTATCGCAAGAGGCAACATGGACTAAACTTGGTCGGGATCGTTGTCTAAACTAAAACTAGCAATCTAGCTAAAGAGAGTTAGCTACTATGGAAGATGGTTATACCTAAACTTGAACTCCTTCTTCTTCAAACCTTGTAGAGGTTGATGGTTCTCTTTACGTCGCCTTCTCCCGTCGAAGATGGATCCACCTCGAAGGTTCGACTTTGGGCTCTTCCTCGATCTTTGAGTGAACTAGGGTTTCCGGCTTGCTAAACCTTCATCCTAGAATGAGTAGAGAGAGATTAGGGTTTGCTTTTCTTTCTAAAGAGAATGATTCTCAACACATGAGAAGGTTTCTCTTTTCAAGAGGAAGAAGAAGATGAAATGAGGAGAGAGAGAGGTTATGATAGAATGAGCTCAATTATTTCTTTCTTGCAACCATATTGCAAAAGAAAAATATTATCTAAATGATAATAATTGAAAATGAGAATAGTTGATGGTAGTATTTGGAATGACCACAACCATGCTTCATTTAATAAAAAGTAAACATGAATCAAGGAAGACTTTTTAAAGCATGATGGTAGTCAATGGTCAACAAGTCAACCAAGGTCAACAAGTCAACATAAAATCAACCATAACATAATTCTCATTTAATTACTATTATTAATAGATAATATATAAATCCATTAGGGTTTGGAAAATGAAGACTGTCAACTGTGCATACGCACCCGTTCCGAAACCCTAATGAAAAACCTCATTCTCCGCCTCAAGCAACTGTGCATACACACCTGCATTCTCGTTCCGAGGAACAAGAATACCAAGATATAAAAGCAACCCCCAAAACATATACCAGTATCTGGCTCAAACCAGAGCCTGCCAGTATAATCCGTCCGGACTCCAAACGTGCACCAGTGCGCGGATGAGAACGAACCCTGTCGCAAAACCATGCGACCTCTACTCTGTTTTGCCCAGAGGCGAATACCCTCTGTGTGGGACTCTAAAGACTCGACACTACGCTGGCAGTGGGTTTAACCACAGACCGCAAGCGGCACTAGCTGTGCGTAACGGTCCCCAGTAGATGCCGACAAGAAGGCTGACGAGGTGAAACCCCATCTGAACTCCTACTGAGTCTGAATGTGACATTCTCCGTACAGTCCGGTCTGTTCGTCTGATACATCGCATGGCGGGCCCAGGGGGCGGTAAAACGTCAGTCCCCCAATAGCGGTACAAGTCGTGTCGGAGTGAAGCCCAAAACACCCTGAGATAACACTGGAAACCTACCAGTATATCTCGCTTGCCCTGGCCAGGGACTACTCGTGTAATGGCTCTCCTAGACACAGCGCGATGTCAACCCCCAATACCGGGAGAGACGAATCCTGTCTAACCGTCACTGCCTCCAAGTGCTTCGGGACTGCACCCAACCACCACCTGTTTGCACGACTCCTTTGAGCCGTGGTAGGGTAGTGATCAAAGTGCAGTGGGAACACACTCGAGGCGAAGTGTCAGTGTCAAGTCAGCGGACTAAGCTGTACTCATGTCACCTGGGAACTGATAACTGACGATAGGTATAATACCAACCTGTCAGTTCCCGACGAGTCCTGTCCAGTGTACTCGTAACCCAACGAGCACCCGTATACTATCTCCAGTACGACGTACTGATGGCTGTGGGACAGACCATCTCCCACACTGGGATGAGAAGCGCATACGCTAGTCTACTCCGGAGTATCGATGCCCTGTCTCGATAGTCCTACGACTAGGGACCTGTATAAGGATGTGCCTATAGATTACCCAGCCCCCACTAGGGTGACTGCCATCACAACGCTGGTAATCAAGCAAAGATCCTAAGGGCTCCACTAATGCGTATAAGTGATATACTGAAATAAACACAAGTACACATTGAAGTAGAAACAAACCAAGTAGCATACTACTATATTGAGCAAGATTGTTTATACAAGGTGAGTATCCCAAGCTTCCATCAAGTAATATACAAACTAGTATGATACAGTAATGGCCTCTAGGGCATATACACTAACAATCTCCCACTTGCACTAAGGCCATGTACTGGCGTATCGAAGACCTATCATCTCGATCAGCCGCTCGAACTGAGTCTGGGGTAGGGCCTTGGTGAATGGATCTGCAGTGTTCTCTTCTGAAGCAACCCTCCGAACCTCGATCTCCTTGCGATCCACGATCTCCCTGATCAGGTGATACCGCCTCAAGATGTGCCTGGATCTCTGATGGGACCTGGGTTCCTTTGCTAAAGCTATAGCCCCGTTGTTGTCGCAATACAGAGGTACTGGGTCAACAATGGACGGAACCACCTGAAGTTCTTTTAAGAACTTCCTTATCCAGACAGCTTCTTTTGCGGCATCAGATGCAGCGATGTATTCCGCTTCCATAGTCGAGTCTGCAACGGTTTCCTGTTTGGAACTCTTCCAACACACCGCCCCTCCATTGAGGGTAAAGACAAAACCCGACATGGACTTGGAATCATCCTTGTCACTCTGGAAGCTGGAGTCAGCAAAGGCCTCAATCTGGAGGTCTTTTCCGCCATACACCAAGAACATCTCCTTAGTCCTCCTCAGGTACTTGAGAATGTTCTTTACCGCTATCCAATGTTTCTCCCCAGGGTTTGACTGATACCGGCTTACTACACTCAGTGCATAAGCTACATCCGGTCTGGTACACAACATCGCATACATTATAGAGCCTACCGCAGAAGCGTAGGGTATAATAGACATGCGATCCCTCTCCAAATCAGTCTTGGGAGACATCTCTTTAGAGAGGGTGATCCCGTGACAAGCCGGTAGATTACCGCGCTTGGAATCTTCCATACTGAATCTTTTCAGTACGGTGTCGATGTACCTGGACTGTGAAAGTCCTAATATCCTCTTGGATCTATCACGATGGATCCGGATCCCCAGGATGTAAGAGGCATCACCCAGGTCTTTCATGGAGAACCTGTGTGACAAGAAACCCTTGACAGATTGTAGCATAGGAATGTCATTTCCTATTAAGAGAATGTCATCCACGTATAAAACAAGGAATACCACAGTTCTCGCTACAAATCTACTATAGATGCACGGTTCATCTGGATTTTTGATAAAGTCAAATTCCTTGACCGTCTCATCAAAACAGATGTTCTAACTCCGCGATGCCTGCTTTAGTCCATAGATGGACTTAAGCAACTTGCACACCTTTCCGCTGCTCCCACTCTGAATGAAACCCTCTGGCTGATCCATATAGACACACTCCTCTAAATTTCCATTTAGAAAAGCGGTTTTTACGTCCATCTGCCAAATCTCATAATCGTGGAAGGCAGCAATGGCAAGAAGGATCCGAATGGATTTCAGCATAGCCACTGGAGAAAAGGTTTCGTCGTAGTCCAAGCCAGGTCTTTGACGGAAACCCTTTGCTACAAGTCTAGCTTTATAGGTCTCAACCTGTCCATCTACACCAATCTTCCTTTTGAAGATCCACTTGCATCCTACGGGTTTTACCCCGTCTGGAGCAATGTCCAACGTCCATACTTTGTTGGTGTACATGGACTCCATTTCGGTCCGCATTGCATCCAGCCATTTTACCGAGTCAATGCTCTGAACGGCCTGCTGGAAGCTAGTAGGCTCATCATAGTCTATGATGCAATCCTCTCTATCCCCGTCTATGAGAAAACCGTAGTATCTCTCGGGCGGATGAGACTGCCTACTACTTCTACGGAGCGGCATAGGAATGTCCTGTTCATTTGAACCCTCTGGTTCCACTAAGCTTTCAGTAATAGTCCGTGGTTCTGGAATTTCTTCCAGTTCTACTGTGCTCCCACTTATCTGGTTTTCCAAAAACTCAGTTTCCAAGAAGTAGGCATGACGAGAAACAAGGACTTTTTGTTCCTCTTCACAGTAGAAGAAATATCCCTTGGAGTTCTTTGGATATCCCACGAACTTACACTGTACTGAGCGTGCCTCGAGCTTGTCCGCATGCTGCTTTTTAACAAAAGCTGGACATCCCCAAGTCTTGATGTGACTGAGATGGGGTCTCTTCCCACACCACATCTCATATGGTGTAGTAGGCACAGTCTTAGTAGGAACTCGGTTCAAAAGGTACGCAGCTGATTCTAGTGCATACCCCCAGAATGATCGCGGTAACTCAGCGTTACTCATCATGGACCGTACCATATCCAATAGGGTTCGGTTCCGTCTCTCCGATACACCGTTGTGTTGCGGAGTGTATGGAGGAGTAAGCTGAGAGAGAATCCCATTCTCTTTTAAGTAATTCAGGAACTCGGCACTTAAGTATTCTCCACCTCGATCCGATCTTAGAATCTTGATACTTTTGCCGGTCTGTTTTTCTACTTCATTCTTAAATTCCTGGAACTTTTCAAAAGATTCTGACTTATGTTTCATTAAGAAGACATAACCGTATCTTGAAAAATCATCCGTAAAAGTAATGAAGTAAGAATAACCGCTTCGTGCATGTGTAGACATTGGACCGCACACGTCGCTGTGTACGAGTCCCAAGAGCTCGCTCGCTCTTACTCCGTGTCCAGTGAACGGAGTTTTTGTCATCTTTCCTTTGAGACAGGATTGACAAGTGGCATATGATTGATATTCGAACGGATCAAAATATCCTTCTGTATGTAACTTAGTCAACCTTCTCTCATTGATGTGACCCAGTCTACAATGCCATAAGAAAGTCTGATTAATATCTGGTGACTTTCTTTTGAGTGTATTCTGGACATTGAAAATCTGTGGTTGGTTTAATACGTATATACCATTGCTCAATGTACCTGACCCAATCAGAACTTGATTAAGGTGAATGTTAACAACATTACTTACAAACGCAAATTCATAACCTTCTTTAGAAACCAAAGATACAGAAATGATATTACAAGTTGCGTTGGGGACAAAAAAGCAATTACGCAAAACCAAAACATGTCCATCTGACATTCCTAGGTGATAGTCCCCCACGGCTTTAGCATCCATGCTAGCTCCGTTCGCAACTCTGAGGGTCATGTCACCTTCCTTCAAAAACCTACGGTTTCTCAACGCCTGCAAAGAATTACAGATATGAGATCCTGATCCGGTATCCAATACCCAGGAAGTAGAGTTTATAGAAAGACAGTTTTCAATAACATACACACCTGAAGCTGAAGCTGCAACCTGCTTCAGTTCCTGTGTCCTGGCTTTCCAAGCCCTGCAATCTTTCTTCCAGTGTCCACTCTTGTGACAATAGAAGCATTCCTCTTTACCAACAAGCTTCCCCGCTATCTTTGTTGCCTTTTCCTTTCCCTTCGCACCCACTTTACTAACACCGCCCCTTGGTTTGGCGGGGGCTTTCCTCTTCTTTCCCTTGGCTTTCGCCTTGGACCTAGAAGAAGAAGATCCTCCTACAAACAAAGTGGATGTATCCCTACCCTTCTGTAGGGTGCCCTCTGCGCTCCTCAGCAGGTTGAGGAGTTCTGAAAGTTCAACTTCCTTTTCTTGCAAGTTGAAATTCAGTATGAACTGGGCGTAAGTGGATGGAAGGGACTGGAGAATTATATCTGTGTAGAGTTCACTATCCAACGTGGTCCCAAGTTCCGCGAGCTCCTCAGTGTAGCCAATCATCTTAAGCACGTGGTCCGCTACCGATGATCCGACGGCCAACTTAGTCGAAAATAACTTCTTCGACACTTCGTATCTTGCGATACGAGACTGCTCTCCATACAGTTCTTTTGTATGAAGAAATATGGATTCCAAATCCATATTCTCGTGCCTCCTCTGATGGTCATTGTCCATCGAGGCAAGTACGAGGCATCTGGCCTTCGCGCTGTCAATCTCCCAAGTCTTACGGATTTCCTTATCCGCGACGCTGGAGGTGGGACCTGGGACGGGGGGAGCTTTGGTGGTAAGAAGATACCCCAGCTTGTCGTAAGAGATTGCCAATTTGACATTCCTGAGCCAATCTTTGTAGTTTGGCCCTGTCAGTATGTTTTTATCTAGAAGTAACTTAAGTCCAGTCATTTCGATTTGGTCGCTGCAGGGGGAGAGAAGAAACACTTAGCACGATGCTCTTGCAAGTTTAGAATGGTTTTTAATTTGTCTAAACAGGATGGCTCCCACTGTCTCTCGAATCCCTCCTCAAACCACAAAGGAAGAATTAGCCGGGATCAATCCCACCGTACAATACTTGCTTAACCGTTCAGCCAGGCCAGTGTCGGTACTTCGAGGGAGGTTTTCCAACGCTTTCGCGAAGTTCCTTAATTTAAGAACCTCTTTTCCCTGGGGGCGTAGCCCCGCTAACACCTTTCTAGGCACCTACTAGGTTTATAGCATTGATCGTTTAGTGAGAAATTTCCCGAGGAGTAGCATATACTCACAGTAGGATCGGGATCCAAATATCATCGCGTGACGAAAATGAAGGAATCCTACCATAATCATCACACTCCAAATGGTATGCAAATCTAGCAAGTTTCAGTACTTATGAAACTCCCGATGTGGATTTTTGCCCCATGCTCTTATGACCTTGACTTTGGCCAACAAATCATAAGTCACATGTCAAGTTCTTCCCGTCGTTATCCAGGTTAATTTGAATCCACCCGTACATACCCTTGACTTTGGCCAACAAGGCAGTACGACTGTTCCAAATCAACGCATCTATCTATGCTGCACATGAATATCCAATAGCTACCAATCACTATGCCTTGACTTTGGCCAACAAACACAGCTTGAATACTATTGACTATTTATGTGAAACGACGGAGGGCTACGAATGGTTTTGGCGAAACCGTGAACGTAGTGAACTTGATATAATCGATGGAACGAGATAGCTTTTAGAAGGAGTGGCTCAAGCTCCGCATTTAAAAGTTAGTTTTGAAAAGAACCGAGTGGTTTTTCGAAAGTGTTCCATCGACTTAAACTTGGTTTATTATCTTGCATTAGTTCTTTTAATGCGTGATATTCTTGCATTAGTTCTTTTAATGCGTCCCATCATTTAATTCCTACCATTGCAGAAAACAACCAAAATATGACGTACGCTTATGCCATTCGCATTCGCCACGGGGCCCCGTCATTACCCGTTAGGTTACTTAACTAACGACAGAGCGGGGGCTGGGCTAGCGCGTCTGTAAAACATAAGCAACGCCTAAATAGAAAGCAATGATAGACATTTCAGATCACAGATAAATACATTGGATATACTAGCAATCTGTAATTTGTACGAGCCTGTAACAAAAACAGATAACACGGTCGCGGTGAATAGCCAAATCCCCACCCAAGACCCCTACGGGTGCGGCAAACTACCCGCCAAGTCCTCGGTAGTTTGTGCACCCCTCCATGGGTCTATCCTAGGAGCAAAAACAGTAAAAAGAATTATACAATGACGGCTACAACCCCGACCCGGTTGTGCGGCCAAACAAATAATATAATTACATCAATTTACATTTACAATGAATTGCAAGAAAAGAAAACTCTCGTCTCACAACCCCCGGCTATTCACCCGCGACAATCCAACATATTTATATACACATTCCAGCACATTACAGATCATGTATAACCCCGACTAATCGTCTTATAGCGATTAGTCGACGTTCAATACATGCAAACATCACAGATATAACCATCATAGTCAAAGTGTAATGAAGTTCGGAAAAAATACGGAATTATAGGACCCCAAAAGGAAATTTCTTTTCTGCAAAATCTGGGCACATATAATATATTTCAAAAATCCCAAAACCAACACACCAACACACTGCACGAAAAACGATGCAGAGAAGACACCAAGTCGCGGCGGTTCAGCGGCGGCAAAGAAGGATCACGCGGCGGAAGCGCGGCACTTTAGGCGAATCACTATATCGTTTTTCTTGGGTGTTCATAAAAAACCCTGAGCCGAATTTACAAGTGTAAAGTTTTTCATTTTGAGCAGAAAAAATTTCAACAGAAACTCAGTTTTTGTGATTTTCCGGTTTTGTGATTTTTTCGGTTCCGAACTTCGTTACACTTCACTACCAAGCTAGTTTAAGTTTAGTTAGGCTCTGATACCACTGTAAGTCCATATTGCGACCCCCGGTGCTTACGGGGAGGCGGAAACGGTATAAAAAACGAATTTTTATCGCAAGAGGCAACATGGACTAAACTTGGTCGGGATCGTTGTCTAAACTAAAACTAGCAATCTAGCTAAAGAGAGTTAGCTACTATGGAAGATGGTTATACCTAAACTTGAACTCCTTCTTCTTCAAACCTTGTAGAGGTTGATGGTTCTCTTTACGTCGCCTTCTCCCGTCGAAGATGGATCCACCTCGAAGGTTCGACTTTGGGCTCTTCCTCGATCTTTAAGTGAACTAGGGTTTCCGGCTTGCTAAACCTTCATCCTAGAATGAGTAGAGAGAGATTAGGGTTTGCTTTTCTTTCTAAAGAGAATGATTCTCAACACATGAGAAGGTTTCTCTTTTCAAGAGGAAGAAGAAGATGAAATGAGGAGAGAGAGAGGTTATGATAGAATGAGCTCAATTATTTCTTTCTTGCAACCATATTGCAAAAGAAAAATATTATCTAAATGATAATAATTGAAAATGAGAATAGTTGATGGTAGTATTTGGAATGACCACAACCATGCTTCATTTAATAAAAAGTAAGCATGAATCAAGGAAGACTTTTTAAAGCATGATGGTAGTCAATGGTCAACAAGTCAACCAAGGTCAACAAGTCAACATAAAATCAACCATAACATAATTCTCATTTAATTACTATTATTAATAGATAATATATAAATCCATTAGGGTTTGGAAAATGAAGACTGTCAACTGTGCATACGCACCCGTTCCGAAACCCTAATGAAAAACCTCATTCTCCGCCTCAAGCAACTGTGCATACACACCTGCATTCTCGTTCCGAGGAACAAGAATACCAAGATATAAAAGCAACCCCCAAAACATATACCAGTATCTGGCTCAAACCAGAGCCTGCCAGTATAATCCGTCCGGACTCCAAACGTGCACCAGTGCGCGGATGAGAACGAACCCTGTCGCAAAACCATGCGACCTCTACTCTGTTTTGCCCAGAGGCGAATACCCTCTGTGTGGGACTCTAAAGACTCGACACTACGCTGGCAGTGGGTTTAACCACAGACCGCAAGCGGCACTAGCTGTGCGTAACGGTCCCCAGGTAGATGCCGACAAGAAGGCTGACGAGGTGAAACCCCATCTGAACTCCTACTGAGTCTGAATGTGACATTCTCCGTACAGTCCGGTCTGTTCGTCTGATACATCGCATGGCGGGCCTAGGGGGCGGTAAAACGTCAGTCCCCCAATAGCGGTACAAGTCGTGTCGGAGTGAAGCCCAAAACACCCTGAGATAACACTGGAAACCTACCAGTATATCTCGCTTGCCCTGGCCAGGGACTACTCGTGTAATGGCTCTCCTAGACACAGCGCGATGTCAACCCCCAATACCGGGAGAGACGAATCCTGTCTAACCGTCACTGCCTCCAAGTGCTTCGGGACTGCACCCAACCACCACCTGTTTGCACGACTCCTTTGAGCCGTGGTAGGGTAGTGATCAAAGTGCAGTGGGAACACACTCGAGGCGAAGTGTCAGTGTCAAGTCAGCGGACTAAGCTGTACTCATGTCATCTGGGAACTGATAACTGACGATAGGTATAATACCAACCTGTCAGTTCCCGACGAGTCCTGTCCAGTGTACTCGTAACCCAACGAGCACCCGTATACTATCTCCAGTACGACGTACTGATGGCTGTGGGACAGACCATCTCCCACACTGGGATGAGAAGCGCATACGCTAGTCTACTCCGGAGTATCGATGCCCTGTCTCGATAGTCCTACGACTAGGGACCTGTATAAGGATGTGCCTATAGATTACCCAGCCCCCACTAGGGTGACTGCCATCACAACGCTGGTAATCAAGCAAAGATCCTAAGGGCTCCACTAATGCGTATAAGTGATATACTGAAATAAACACAAGTACACATTGAAGTAGAAACAAACCAAGTAGCATACTACTATATTGAGCAAGATTGTTTATACAAGGTGAGTATCCCAAGCTTCCATCAAGTAATATACAAACTAGTATGATACAGTAATGGCCTCTAGGGCATATACACTAACATACTCTAGTATATCGATGCCCCGTCTCGATATACCCATGACTAGGGACTTTGAAGGATGTACTTGTGGACTACCATGTCCCCACTAGTATTATCCGCATCATAGTCCAGGTAGTCAAGTACACATCCTAAGGGCTTTACCAACATGTAACAGAGAGACAATCAGTGTACACGTTAAGGTAAAGATCAACCAGATAGCATACTATCATGTCGAGCAAGAAAGTCCTCCCTATATATGTCCAAGCATCCACTACAATATACATCCTATGTACAGTAATGGCCTCTAGGACATACATATAACTAACACGGAGTACCTCTCGGGTGCCTGAGGTTACCCACCATATCTGCAGAGTGGCTAATGGAATGTCAAAACAGATTGAATCATTAGGTTCTTATCAAACTTTCAGTAATCGTTTGCGGTTCTGGAATCACTTCCAGTTCTACCATACTCCCACTACTGTTTTCTGAAAAAATCCATTTTTGTTAAAACTGTGGCGAGTCAAGAACAATATCACTATTGATCTTCCAGATGGTAGAAAGTCAACCCTCGTCATAGCCTGGGTCAACCTACAAACAACTATTACAGAAACGTGCCTTGAGTTATCCAGAGTCTGGTTTTAATCATAAGCCGGACAATTCCCCGTACCTTAACAATGTTAAGATATGAACTGTTCTATATCCAATACAGAAACAGAGGCACGGATTTAATTGAATCAGATTCAAATCATGCAACTGTCTCCAGTGCATGTCAACTAAATGGAAGGAGGACGATCAGCGTTACTCAACTTAGGAATGCTTCCAATTATGAGTAACCTGATCATTACTATCAACTGAATACCATACACAAGTATCTACGTCTTCGATCACCTTGAAGAATCCCGATACTTGCAATACCTGGTTCTCTACTTTATTCATATACCTATAACTTCTCAAAACTCAGACTTTGTGTTTCTACGAAACACTTATCTAAGAACTAGAGAAATTATAAGTAAACCGTATATAGTACGAGAACCAACCCCTCTGTCCTCATGGACGCTGGACAACATACAATACTCTGTATAAGTCTCTTGAGTCTAATAACTCATTCCCTGTGTGTCGTAGGTCGAAAACTGTACTTATGGTTATGAAGAATTACACCGCTGTTTAATGATCCTTACTTAACCATCCACTGATATTGGTAAATGTCATAGACATAATTTCAAAAAGGTATATCTCACTCTATAAAAATAGACGTACAGATGTATAAGTTTGAAATTGGTGCATAACAGCGGATATTCAAAACCAAATATTTGCCGTCCGGCAAACAATCCAGGTGACTACCTCAAATATCACCAATTATAATGAATTCCGATATAATGAGGATAATCACCTAATTCCCAACAACTTACTCCCACTCATCATCTGTAAAACCATACAGATGTGAGAATCATACCTGGTAAATACATACCCTGGAGCAAGTGTCTAATTGGGAAATCAATTTTCTATTAACAGTACACAGTGAAACTGAAACATTGAAATGTTTCGTAGGGGTATCCGGGTATTCCTAGTAATGTCTCTTCCATTATCTGGATTCACAACTGTGACCGTATATTTCTTTGCAATCTCTCCAAATCCCTTCATATGTCTTTAGTCATTACCTTCTGTACACCCCTTTAGGCCAAGTGGTTTTCTTCCTTCCCTACCGTTCGGCACCAGCCTATGGTTTGGAAGAAGACTATCCAATAAGCATAATGGGTGTACTGTCCTAATCCTAGGAGCACTCGCAATGCGAGAGAAGGTGAAGATAAAAGCCAACCGAATAAACCTTATTCTTATTTCTCCTGAACCAGAATCCATCCCCGAACTGGAACAAGTTCCTTTCGAGTTCGTATATAACCATAGGATAGAGTATCCAATAAACTGTGGATCTTCGTAGTGATACGGAGTGTTCTGGAGAAATACAAAGGTGATTTAGGATTGGCGAAGAAATACTCGGTTTGCTCGTGAAAAGCTGTCGCAATTTACTTTGCCCTCTTACTAATCCCTTGATATGTCTTTACTTAATACCTTCTGTACACCATCGTTATGCTAATTGGTTTTCTTCATTCCCCACCGTTCGGCACCAGCCTAAGGTTTGGAAGAAGACTCTCCAATTTGCGTAATAGGTGTACTATCTCTTAAACTAAGGAGTACTCGCAACCTGAGAGAAGGTGAAAGGAAAAGACAACTGAATAGTCCTATTCGTTTTCTCCAGAACCAGAAACCATCCTCGAATAAATTCCTTCGAGTTTGTATATAACCATACGATGGTTTTATCCAATGGAAGTAGACGTTCGTAGTAATACGGGGTGTCGTGGAGAAAAGGGTAAAAGTAGGAGTGGCAATATGGTATGCAACTCTGACAATCTAAAAGTCAGTGTTTAAGAAGGTCCAGTTAATCTTGGTCACTGAGTCATAGTCTTAGGGTCGGGTCATGGTCGCTGCCAAAGAGAGAGAGAGAAAAGAAACACTCAGCGTGCACTCTAACCTAAATCAGAATGGTTACCATTTTATCTAATCAGGAAACCTCCCACTGTACCGTCAAATTCTCCTCCAAACCTGAAAGAAGAATTAGTCGGGATCACCCGAGGAGTAAACCAACCCATCAGTGGGAATCGGGATCCAACTATCATCGCATGATAACGTGACAGAATCCGCTCACGTTATCACACTCCAGAAGGTATGCGCATATCTGGCAAGTTTCAGTGTCTTTAGAAACTCCCGATGTGGATTTTTACCCTACGCTCTTATGACCTTGGCGTGTGGTCAAAATGTCATAAGTCACATGTCAAGTTCTACCCATCATTATCCAGGTTAATTTGAACCCACCCGTACACACCCTTGACGTAGGCCAAAATAGTAGTACGACGTCCCAAACCAACGCATCCTATCTATGCAACATATAAATATCCGGCAGCTACCAATCACAATGCCTTGGCGTGAGGTCAAAATACATAGCTTGAATACTACCGAATATTTAACTGAAATGATGGAGGGCTACGAATGGTTTCTGGTGAAAACCTTTAACGTAATGAACTTGATATCATTGAAGGAACCGGATAGCTTTTTATAAAAATATAGTGACGAAAACCTTTGCTTAAGAGGTCACTCCCGGTGAAGGGATCTGGGCTCTTTCCCCGTAGAATGAGGTGCAGGATATTCCAACTGAATACCATGATGCAAAGCAAAAGCAATCGACTATAGTTAAGTTATTGCCCTGACGCAAAATTCTGTCCAAGGGGTCACTCCCGGTGAAGGGATCTCGGCCCTTGCCTCGTCGACTGAGGTGCAGGATATTCCAACTGAATACCACTGTGGAAAACAAAAGAGAACGCCCTTGCAATAACAGCTTTTTGAAAAATGTTCCAACAACATCAGAATAGGTTTGTTTAGCTTGCATTGATGCGAATCAACATAGTCCCATCAATTGATCACACCAATAAAGAACGAAAACAATGATGTACATATATGCCATCCGCATTCGCCACTGGGTCCCGTCATCACCCGTTAGGTTACTTAACTAACGACAGAGCAGGGACTGGACTAGTGCGGATGCAAAATATATACAACATCTACTAGTATATATATTAATATATAATATTCGCTCAAGGCGTGATAAAATGCAACATCACATAAATGTAATAAGCATCACAGAACAATACAAATATCTGGGATCCCGGGGTTTCATAGAGCCGCTACTGAAACCCGACGTTCCCCTGGTCATGTGGATAGCCTGTGCAATGAAATCCTAGACCCCTACGGGTGCGGCAAGTTACCCGCCAAAACCTAAAGCGAGGCAGCCCCCTTCAGCAACGTGAATGGACCACCCAGCACTTCACGGAATCCGGTAACTTGGGCACCCCTCCTGGGTCAACCTGTACCCCCTACAAGTGCGGCGATTAGCCCGCCAATTCTAGAGTGAAGCCCCCTCCGTCTCAACGCCATGAGATGCGGTCCCGTTGCCCTCTAGAACCCGGCTATCCGTGCACCCCACCTTGGGGTAATCCTAGTACAGAAAGTAAAATACACATACAACGGGTACATCGACCTCAGCCCGGTCGTGCCCCAAAAGAATAATATACAAACAGGCAGTGACGACAGTCCATGTAAGTCGATGTACTACACACCACGACTTGCGGGGAGGCGGAATAATGAAAAACGATCTTGTTTTATACGTAAACATCGACTAACCGAGAATCTTTGCTAAACGATAACTAACAAATACCATAGAAGTTAACAACTACTATGAAAAGTGATTATACCTAATGAACCGTGTCTTTCGTCTTTTCGTTCTCCACCTCCTCCTCGGCCTTCTCCAAGTAGTAGACAATCCACCCGAGAGCTATACTTCAAGCTTCACCTCAAACTAGAGGTAACTAGGTTTCTTAAAGTGCTAATCCAAGTAACCTAGGTGTTATAGAGTTGGATTATGGATTAAGTAGTCTAATCTAATCCTTGGACTCAACACATGAGAGGGGAGGATTAGGGTTTGAAGAGAGAGAGAGAGCTTGAGGAGAGAGAAAGTGTGCAAGAGAATGAGATGAGATAATGATCTATCATAATATATATCAAGCATTATCATTTATCCAATAAAAGAAAATAAAGGATGAATAATCATGCTTCATAAATACAAGAGGGTGATTCATCTCCACGAGTCATTAAGCATTTATGATGCATTAATGACATGGATGAATCACTCAAATGACTCAATAATCTCATTTAATGCATATGCCACCTTAACCCCCAAGTCACCATCTTCTAGAAGCTTCTCGCATAATTACGAGAACTCCCCTCCTATCCGTGAAAACACGGAAAAACTTTAGACTATATAAATCCAATATCCTGATACTAGAATCTGGCTTAAACCAAAGCCGACTAGTAAAAACTGTCCGAAAGTCGTACGTGCGTAAACACACGTATGCGTCCAAACCCTTGTCGTAAAACCATACGACCTCTATATCGTTTCGCTTGGAGCAGGGAAACTCTCTGTGTGGGACTCTAGAGACTCGACTACTATGCTGGCAGTGGGTTTAACCACAGACCGCAAGCGCCACTACCAGTATGTAACGGTCCCCAGGTAGATGTCGATAAGAAGGCCGATGAGGAAACCCATCCGATCTCCTACTGAGTCTGATGTGACAATCTCCGTACAGTCCGGTCTGTTCGTCTAAGACTATCGCATATCAGGCCTAGGGGCGGCAAGTGTCAGTCCCCTAATAGCGGTATAATTCGTGTCGGAGTGAAGCCCATTACACCCTGAGAAACTACTGGAACCTACCAGTAAATCTCGCTTGCCCTGTCCAGGGACTTTGCGTAATGGCTCTCTGACACAGCGCGATATCAACCCCCAATACCGGGAGAGACGAATCCTGTCTAACCGCCACTGCCTCCAAGTGCTCGGGACTGCACCCAACTGCTACCTGTTTGCACGACTCCTTTGAGCCGTGGTAGGGTAGCAATCTAAGAACAGTAGGACACACTCGAGGCGAAGTAGGAGTGTCAAGTCTGCGGACTATGCTGCTCTCATGTCACCTGGGAACTGTTAACTGACGACTGGTATAAAACCAACCTACAGTTCCCTGCGAGTCCTGTCTGGTGTACCCGTAACCCAACGAGCACCTGTATACTATCTCCAGTACGACGTACTGACGGCTGTGGGATAGACCATCTCCCCAACTGGGATGAGAAGCGTACACACTAGTCTACTCCGGAGTATTGATGCCCTGTCTCGATAATCCTACGACTAAGGACCTGAATAAGGATGTGCTTGTAGACTACCCAGCCCCCACTAGTGTGACTGCCATCACAATGCTGGTAGTCAAGCAAGATCCTAAGAGCTCTATCAATACGTATACTCACATATTAAGATAGAAAAAACCAAGTAGCATACTACCATGTTTAGCAAGATTGTTATATACATGTGAATATCCCAAGCTTCCATTAAGTAATATACAAACTAGTATGATACAATAATGGCCCCTAGGGCATATACACTAACAATCTCCCACTTGCACTCGGGCCATGTACTGGCATATCGAAGACCGATGATCTCGAGTAGCGTCTCGAACTGAATCTGAGGTAGGGCCTTCGTGAATGGATCAGCTATGTTCTCTTCAGTGGCAACTCTCCGAATCTCGATCTCCCGACGATCAATGATCTCCCTGATCAGGTGATACCGCCTTAAGATGTGTCTGGACTTCTGATGGGACCTTGGTTCCTTCGCTAAAGCTATAGCTCCGTTGTTGTCGCAATACAGAGGTATTGGATCAACAATGGTAGGAACAACCTGATGTTCTGTTAGGAACTTCTTCATCCCGACCTCTTCTTTTGCGGTATCACAAGCAGCAATATATTCCGCTTCCATCGTCGAGTCAGCAACGGTGTCCTTCTTGGAACTCTTCCAGCACACCGCCCCTCCATTGAGGGTAAAGACATAACCTGACATGGACTTGGAATCGTCCTTATCACTCTGGAAGACGGAATCAGCAAAGGCCTCTAACTTGAGGTCTTTTCCGCCGTAAACCAAGAACATTTCCTTAATCCTTCTTAGGTACTTGAGAATGTTCTTTACTGCTATCCAGTGCTTCTCCCCTGGGTTTGCCTGATACCGGCTTACAACGTTCAATGCGTATGCTTCATCTGGTCTGGTACATAACAGCGCATACATTATAGTGCCTACCGCAGAAGCGTAGGGTATAATCGACATGCGATCCCTTTCCAAATCAGTCTTGGGAGACATCTCTTTGGAGAGGGTGATTCCGTGACAAGCCGGTAGGTTACCGCGCTTAGAATCATCCATACTGAATCTTTTTAATATGGTGTCTATGTACCTAGACTGCGAAAGTCCCAACATCCTCTTTGATCTATCACGATAGATCTGGATCCCCAGAATATAGGTGGCATCACCCAGGTCCTTCATGGAGAACTTCTGTGACAAGAATCTTTTTACTGACTGTAGCATAGGAATATCATTTCCTATTAGGAGAATGTCATCCATGTACAAGACGAGGAATACAACAACTCTCCCTACAATCTTACTGTATATGCATGGTTCATCTGGATTCTTGATAAAGTCGAATTTTTTGACAGTATCATCAAAACAGATGTTCCAACTCCGCGATGCCTACTTTAGTCCATAAATGGACTTAAGCAGCTTGCACACTTTACTGCTGCTCCCACTCTGAATGAATCCCTCTGGCTGATCCATATAGACGCACTCTTCCAAATTACCTTTTAGAAAGGCCGTCTTTACGTCCATCTGCCAGATCTCATAATCATGGAAGGCAGCAATAGAAAGAAGGACCCGAATGGATTTGAGCATAGCCACTGGAGAAAAGGTTTCGTCATAGTCCAAACCAGGTCTTTGACGGAAACCCTTTGCAACAAGTCTAGCCTTATAGGTTTCAACCTGTCTATCTACACCAATCTTCTTTCTGAAGATCCATTTGCATCCTACGGGTTTTACCCCATCTGGAGCAATGTCCAAAGTCCATACTTTGTTAGTGTACATGGACTTCATTTCGGTCCGCATTGCATCCAGCCATTTTACCGAGTCGCCGCTCTGAAAGGCTTGCTGGAAGCTAGTAGGGTCATCATTATCAATGACGCAATCTTCTCGATCCCCGTCTATGAGAAAACCGTAGTATTTCTCAGGCGGATGAGACTTCCTACTATTTCTGCGGATAGGCGCTGGTATGTCCCTTTCTTCTGAAACTTCTTGTTCTACCAAACTTTTAGTAACAGCTTGTGGTTCTGGAATTTCTTCCAGTTCTACTGCGCTCCCACTCTTCTGATTTTCTTAAAATTCAGTTTCTAAGAAGCGGGCATGACGAGAAACAAAAACCTTTTGTTCCTCTGCGTAATAGAAACATTATCCCATGGAGTTCTTTAGATATCCCACAAACTTACACTCTACTGAGCGTGCCTCGAGCTTGTCCGGATGCTGCTTTTTTACAAAATCTGGTTATCCCCATGTCTTCAGGTACTGAAGATAAGGTTTCTTCCCACTCCACATCTGATATAGTGTGGTAGGCACAGTTTTGGTTGGAACTTTGTTCAAAAGATATGCAGCTGATTCTAGCGCATAACCCCAGAAAGATCGCGGTAACTCAGCCTTACTCATCATGGAACAAACCATATCCAATAGGGTTCGATTCCTCCTTTCCGATACACCGTTGTGTTGTGGTGTGTATGGAGGAGTAAGCTGAGAGAGAATTCCATTCTCTTTTAAGAAACCCAGGAACTCGGCACTTAAGTATTCACCACCTCGATCAGATCTCAGTGTCTTAATACTTTTGCCTATTTGGTTTTCCACTTCATTCTTGTATTCCTGGAATTTCTCAAAGGCCTCGGATTTATGCTTCATTAAGAAGATATGTCCATACCTAGAGAAATCATCCGTAAAAGTAATGAAGTAGGAATAACCTCCTCGCGCATGTGTAGACATTGGACCGCACACGTCACGTGTACGAGTCCCAAGAGCTCGCTCGCTCTTGCTCCGTGTCCAGTAAACGGAGTCTTTGTCATCTTTCCCATAAGACAAGATTCACAAGTGGCATAAAATTGATATTCGAACGGATTCAAATATCCTTCTCTATGTAACTTCGTTAACCGTATTTCATTGATGTGACCTAGTCTACAATGCCATAAGAAAGCCTGATTTATTTCTGGAGACTTTCTTTTAAGTGTGTTCTGGACATTGAAAACCTGAGCTTGACTCAATACGTATATACCGTCATCTAATGTACCGGACCCAATCAGAACTTGATTTAGGTGGATGTGAACTACATCGCATACGAATGTAAAATCTGTAGGGTTCCTAGGCACTCTAATGAGGTCTCACAAGGCATCAACCATGCCAATTTCAAATTTTGCAAGTGCCGAGAAACCCTAATACGGATCGTTAACTAGATGTCTAGGCGAAACAATGAAACTAGTTAACAACTTAACTAAAAGAACGGAAATACAGCCTTTGTAGATCCGGTGCTCCACCTCCATAGCTCCGCAATGATGTCACTCCGCTGTCCAAATCGGATCCCGGGCTCTAGCGTCGGCTTCATCAGAGAAATGGGCGGGCTTGGTCGTCGGCTTTGATGCCGAAGATGATCTACGTCGAGGCATCACTAGATCAAGCTCCAACTTCACCAAGTCAAGAAACTTGTGAAGAAAACACCCTATACTACTTGGCAAGAGGAATAGGATGAAGAAATAGGAAGTGGGTTCACTTTAGAATTGGATTTCTCACTCAATTGCTCAAGTTGCCATTGATGAAGCAAGCTTTCTTCATCTTTGAAGAAGAAGAAGATGATGAAAAGAAATATGATAAGTTATTATCAAATAGAAAATAAAAACAATACTTATCATAATCAAACCATGGTCAATTGTAGAGAATGAACTAGGGTTAAGTGGAATGGTTAGGGTTAAGCATGAGACAAAATGGTCCCTTAGTCAAAGCTTCATGAAGCTTCAATATACAAACAAACAAAGCCACCATTTTCCCTTTTTCTTTTCCAAAATAAAATAAATGAAATAAATAAATAAATGAGTAATAAAAAGGAAACCCTAACCATTACACAACCGTGGTTTAATCTTTACACAAAACACAAGTCAGCATGCAACATCAAACATGATACAATCAAGTGCACAAAAGTATATCACATATACAATGTGCACATCAAGTGAGAAAATCCTTTTAAAGTGAACAAATACTAATTAATGCAAAGTAATATATCAAATATACAATTATGCATTAAATCATTAAATCAACACTTGATTTAACGATCCGGTCATATCGCATATAACCGACTAGTATCCTATGTATCGGCTTATCGAATCAATCCTTGATTCGATAACTAGGTTATATCGCATACAACCATATCGATACATTCATCGCGAGAATAGAATACGGTATCACATACACGCATTATTCTCGGTCCCGCACATGTCTCATATGCGCTCCTATTTCGTTTCGCTTGAGCCAGGAAACCTCTGTGTAGGACTCTAAAGACTCGTCAATACGCCGGCAGCAGGTGATGATCATATCAAACACCCGCAAGCCGCAAGCGGTCTGCTAAACGTAACGGCCACCCGGGTATTGAGCGATCAGAAGATCGACGAGCAAGCCCGCTCACACTCCTGTGAATCCAACCAGTAACACTTACCGTACAGTCCGGTCTCGTCGTCTGATATGTCGCATATCTCGCCTAGGGGTGGTAAACGTCAGACCCCAATAGCTCGATAAGTCGTGTCGATATGAGGTCTATAACAATTCGAGAAACTACTGGTAACACTTACCAGTAAATCTTAGCAACCCTGGCCAGGGATTTCCGGTTATAGCCAATCGAACACAGCGCAACATCAACTCCCTATACCGGGAGAGACGAATCCCCTCCTATCGCTCATTGCCTCCATGTGATTCGGGACTGTACCCAAAAGCCACCGTTTTGCACGCCCTCTTGGACGTGGTAAGGTGGAAATCAAAGCACAGTGGGAATCACACAAGACTCTATGACGATCTCGGGTCAACAGACTACTCTGTACCAGTGTCACCAGAGAACTGCCATCTGACGTAAGGTATAATACCATCTGGGAGTTCTCGGCGAGTCCGTCCAGTGTACCCAGTCTCCACTGAGCACCCGTATATCATCTCTGATGTCAAACACCAATGGATATGGGATCATCCATCGCTCATCTGTATGGGTCGAGAAGGTATACGCTAGTCTACTCTGGTATATCGATGCCCCGTCTCGATACACCCACGACTAGGGACTTTGAAGGATGTACTTATAGACTACCATGTCCCCACTAGTATGATCTGCATCATAGTCCAGGTAGTCAAGTACACATCCTAAGGGCTTTACTAACATGTAACAGGGAGACAATCAGTATACACGTTAAGGTAAAGAGCAACCAGACAGCATATTATCATGTCGAGCAAGAAAGTCCTCCCTATATATATCCCAGCATCCACTACAATGTACATCCAATGTACAGTAATAGCCTCTAGGGCATACATATAACTAACAATCTCCCACTTGCACTAGGGCCATCTGATAGCAGTGGTTGTAGTATCTCATACTCAACCATCCCATAAAAGTCTCTCTCTGGGAAATGGCCTTTGTGAGTGGATCCGCCGTGTTGTCCTCTGAGTCTACTCTCCAAACCTCGATCACCCTGGAGATCAATCATCTCCATGATCAGGTGACACTGCCTTAGAATATGTCTGGATCACTGATGGGACCGGCGTTCCTTGGCATAAGCGACAACTCCATTGTCACACAATGGGAGGAACAGAGTTCATCTCATGAACAAACATATACACCCAGACAGCCTCTTTGGTAGCATCTTAAGTAGCGATGTATCCTGCCTTTATCGTCTAGTTAGCCACGGTATCTAGCTTGGAACTCTTCCAACATACCGTCCCTTTACTGAGGGTAAAGACAATGCCTGTGACTGACTTTCAGTCGACCTTATCACTCTGGAACCCTTCCAGTGATTCTCCCCAGGATCGATTGATACCATCTCACTACAACTAGTAAGAATCCTAACATCCAATTAGATCTATCTCATAGATCCAAAACCCAGGATTTAGGAGGTATCACTTTGATCCTTTATAGAGAATCATTGTGATAAGCGGAGATTGACCGAGCGTAGCATAGGAAACTCCTTTCTTATCAAGAGTATGACATCCACGTACTCTACGAGGATCACCACCATACTCCCTACTACCTTTTTGTTTATACAAGGTTCATCTACCATTTTGATGATGTCAAACTCTTTGACTAATCCATCAAAACAGATGTTCCAACTCCGCGATGCCTGCTTTATCCTATAAAGCATCTTGTCCACGTCTCCGCTGCTCCCACTGTCTACGAAGCCCTTTGGCTGTGTACTTATAGACGCTCTCTTCTAAAACATCATTTAGAAAAGCTGTCATGACACCCAACTGCCAGATATCGTAGTCATGGTACGTAGCCGTGGCAAGTAGGATCTGGATGGACTTAAGCATAGATCCTTGAAAAGGTTTCATCATTATCCACGCCTGGTCGATGACGAAAAGCTTTAACAAGTCTAGGTTTGAAAGTCTCAACTTTTCCATCTACACCAAGTAATCTTCTCAAGATATACTTGCTCCTGATGGGGATTTAACCCTTCAGATATAGCAACCAAAGTCCATACTTTGTTGGTGTACAAGGATTCCATCTCAGATCACTATGCATCCAGCCATTCTTATAGAGTCCCACTCCTGATGGCCAGCTCGAAACTATTTGGGTCACCATCTCATGATGCAATCCTCGCTCCCACTGTCATAGAGAAACAGTAGTATCTCTCAGGTAGGTGAGGAACCCTACTAGTTCGGCGGAGAGGCTGAGGTTCGTCGGTAACTATTGAATCGTTTGGTTCTTTCAAATCATCTGCTGTTGTTTGTATAGCTGGAACCTTTCCAGTTGTACATAACAGACCTTGCCTCGAGCTTGTTCGGATTATGCTTTTAGATATAGCCCGAACAACCCCAAATCTTAACCAACTTAAGATATGGGCTCTTCCCTTTCCATATCACATATGAAGCGGTAGGCAACTGATTTGATTGGAACCCAATTCAATTGGTATGCAGCTTCTCAAGTGCATAACTTCCAAAAGGAAACAGGAAACTCAGTAGTACTCATCATAGAGCACAGCATATCATATAGGGTGCTATTGCTCCGCCCCGATATACCATCGTGCTATGGTGTATACGGAGGAGTAATGCTGAGAGAGAATCTCATTCTCCTTTAGAATAGTCCAGGAATTCCGTACTCAAGTATTCTCCTCCTTGATCTCATCAAAGGACATAATACTTATACCCGTATTGGTTCTCTACTTCTAGCTTATATTCTGTGAATATCTCAAAAGGTTCGGACTTGTGTTTCAACAGGAACATATGTCTGAATCTTGAGAGACTATCAGAGAATGTAACGAAGTACAAAGAACCGGTCCTGGCATATGTAGACAGGGAACCTTCCATACATCAACATGTATCATCCCAAGAGTTTACTAACTCTTTCTCTGTTTCCAATAAACAGAGCTGAGGTCATTTTATCTTTGTGACATGACTCGTGTAGCGTTTTGAAAATCGTTTCGGTGAAATTTCGGAAAATCGGTAAAATAAGGGGGTTTTCTGTAAAAAGTCAAAATGCAAATATCTTATTATAAAAATTAAATATACATATTCTACCTATGTAATTGCTAGTATTTGGTGTTTATTGAGCCACTGGTGAAATTTCAAATTTTCTGAAAAAATAATTATTTTATTATTATTTTAAGCCGTCACTAATACATTTAATTAGGGAAAATTACAAATTGGAATGAGTTGAAACAAATTTTGTGCATCATAAAACTTTAAATAAAATTTTATCATGTGGTTTTTGAAACGAAATCGTTTGCCAAAACGGTTTAGAAAATATCGAAGAAAAAGGCTTTTTTCGGTGAAATTAGTGTTAATGGGAATTGGGGTAATACATTTATCTTTTTGCCTAACCCATACACCCATAACTCACCCTCTCTCCCTCTCTCCATGTGGCCGACCCCACCATGGTATCCCTCCCCCTCTCTCTCTCCAATCACAAAGAAAAGAGAAGAAAAGAAAAGAAAATGATAAGAGAAAATGTGGACTTTGACTTTCCCACTTTCTCCACCTCACTCTCTCTCCTCCCTCACTCATTTCCCCTCCCCATTCTGGCCGAAAACTGCAAATTTCTGCAGCCCCTCCCCTCTTAATTTCCTCACTTCATCTCTCTCCAAAAATCTACAAAACAATTCCATGAAAAATCAAGCAAACCTCACCGAAATCAAAATCTAACTCCTACCCATTATTCTTTATCCCATCTAGCATGGATCTTGGGGCATAGAAGCTAATTTGGGAGGCTAAATTGCATGTAGATCTACAAGTCTTGGAGGTATAAATCTTGTCCAAATGGTTAAATTGTTAGTATTTTGCTTAAGCTAAAGTAGTTAAAAGTTGTTTGGGTTTCTAATTTAAAGTGAGGGTTTGTGAAATTCAAGAGAAGGATTTGAATCATGTTAGGGTTGTGATAAATTGATGATGGTTATGATATGTATTTTAGCATCTTATGATATGCAAATCTAGTCTAGTAGTTGTTTTGTAAATTGTCACTTAAAATTGTTAAAATTGGAGTTTTAACAAACTAGGTTTTTGAAAATGGTTAAATAATTGGGTTTAAAAATGTAATTAGGTTTTTCATGACTTCATTAACATTATTAAGTGTAGTTTAATACTTTAGTTCATGAAAATCCAAGCTAAATTGTTGTTTGTGCTTTTTGCTATTAAATTGTTAAAATTTGGGTTTATTGTAAACTAGAATTTTGGGATTAATGGAATTTAATGAGATTAAATTATGGAAATTATTTTTAGGACTTATTTAAGATTTTTAATAAGTATTATGGCCATTAGATTGTTTAAACGTCGAGTTTGGTACTAAAATGGGTAATTTGTGCTTGCTGGATTTTCGGAAAAAATGGCTTTTAAAGTGAATTTGGGGTTTTTGTGAATTTTTAAGCTATATTATATTATAATTAGTGTTCGTGAATGCGCAAATGAGTGTGTTTGGATTTTTCACGAGGTTTTGACGTTTGTACGTCGACATCGAGGGTTGGTTTGGCTATTCTTGCATGCGTAGGCGATAGGTTTTGACCTATGCATGATACGCGTGCCGATTTGATTTTCGTATGCCGTTTCGATTTCGAATTTGGTTTTAATACGATACGATACATTGTGGCATGTAGGTACCCCCATGTGGACTTCGAGATGACAAGCAAGCGCGTGGCGACGTCGGCACCGGCGAGCGAGGACCAAGTGAGTAGATTTATATCTACGGGGAGAAGTCGGGTGGATGGCGTATAGCACCCCCGCAGTTCGTGGTGATGTATACGAATACGTATACATACATAGTGATTATGTATTGTTTGATGTTATCGATGTTATAGATGGATTTAGGGTGTGATCGGATTAGTTAGTATTGCGAGACCCTAGAGTAGAGATTACCCCACATTTACACACGCATACCATACTTGCATACATTACTTTCTTGTGCGCCGATTGGGATGTGTATATATGTATATATGCGTGGGTATGGGACTATGCATATGTACATTCATATAGACATGCATGGATAATGGGGATAGTACTTGAGATTTAAGATGAGTCGATGAGATTTGATTTGAGGCCGTGAGATCGGTGATATAGCAGGGTTCGTATTTGAGATACGACATGACGTTGTAACAGGTCTTGACGTAGTGTTTCACACACGTGCATGCATACTTAGGCGGTATCAGTATTGTACTAGACGAAGATCAGTACCCCGATCATGATATTTGATAAAGAGGATACCAGGTGAATAGTATGATGAATGTGATATTGACCCGTACCCAGATTTGGGATGCCGTACGACGGATTTACGTACGAGCTATATTGATGATTGATCCGCACTCTTGATTTGGGATGCCTGATTATAGATAGGGTATCGAATATGATATTATTGAGGCGGGATCACCGACTATACGTATACAGGTATGTATATGTATCGACTCAGATGATAGGCGGTTTCCTTACCTGTAGTTCAGCTTGTTAGTTCAGCCGTATAGTTTAGTGTAGTTGTTAGGTTAGATTAGACTCCTACCTATTTCAAAACTAGCGGATCGTGGGTATTTTAAAAGACAAGTCAAAGGATTCTACGGATATTTCGAAAAAAAACGTATCTTTTCTTAAAAACACCGTAGCCCCTATTTTCAAAACTCCACGATTCGTGTTATTTCAAAAGGCACCATTGTAGGACTTATATTAGGTTAAAGCAGATTAGTTATCGTTGCGTCTAGTATTCAGCTCCCGCTCATTATTGTTGTTTGCTCCGCATCACATGCTTATATTATGCTTCATATTCTACTATTGATATCTTGTGGTTAGGACACCAGCACCATTACCGATGATGCGTATGTACCACGTACACTTACTTGCCGGCTCACACACATCTTCATCGGTAATTGCCATGTCACGTACACCTTAGAAAATATTATTGCTTGACATAGCCTGTTAGCTAATAGTTTAGACATGATATTAGTGTACTTGCCTTACATGTTAGTTAGACATTGTAGTTATTACCTGCTACTTCATGCATACTGTTAATCATTGTTATACCGCCTTCATGGATTCTCATGCATATATTCACTTTTTACGTGCTATTGAGGTTTTGGATTCGGATTTCCATGAGATTTTCTGTATTTGGGGAAAACCGCAAAACATATACAAACTTCTTCTTTCTCTTTTTAAATAAAAAGCGCGGTTTTTCCCATGATGTATGAGTCGTCCACCATGAGTTTGCTGATGGATTTCGAGACCCGATTCGAGAAGTTGGATGAACCGTTTTGGGTACATGGTGGACCCGGTAAGGTACCCCGGGGCAAGAAGCTCGTGGTGATGACGATGAGCCTGGCAGGGAGAGACTACCTACCGGTGATTTTACCCGACGCGTCGGATATCCAGAGGATACCGTCGTGGTCTTGAGATGGATGGTAGGGGCCGGTCTGGACTGACGGTGCCCTAGATATTGAGATTGAGACATTGAGATTTCGAGATATTGAGGTGCTGAGATTTGATGATACAGGCCAGTCCGGATAGCCGGAGCCTGAGATTTTGAGACATTGAGATTTATGTTTTGTGTCGATGCTAGACACTGTTGATGCTGATTTCATTTATGATACATCATTTTAAAAATACAAGGGAAATCGCACTAAGTTATGAAAACAGTTTCTTCATTTACATGTATTCTGTTTTCATGCATTCATATCTCATTCATATGATATATTGCTACCTGAGGCACTGACACGAGCACTTGGTATTACCGTTGCTTAGAGGTATACCCTAGCCATTGATATAGGCTGCATGTTATATATATTTAAGGTTATATTATTATCTTTGACCTATGTTGCGTTATTTATGCGATTTCTGTGCGCAGATGTTTTTCTATTCACGAGTTGGCAACTCACCCCCGTTGTGCCCCAGTTTCTTGCAGGTTTGCCGTACAGGTTTCATTACGGCTTGCGGGCATAGTTCCTTCGGGTGATTTGCTAGTAGGTGGGTTTACTTGTATCGTACCCCCCATTATATAACTTGTATATTATTACTCTGTTGTATCTAGAAGTTCCATCAACCAAACATGTATTTATTTCAGAGATAGAGACCAGTGATGTTTTTCTTTCGACCTTAAAGTCACGCGTTTTATTTCTGTGGTTTTCTTGTAGTTTTGAGTTTTGATCCTCGCCGTTGGCGTTGTATATTATATTGCTTGTGTGGTAGTGACCGTCGATTGACGAAGAGCTAGCTCCCGCTTGGGGATGCCTTTTATCGATTTCGTATGCTATTCATGTTGTATCCCGTTTGGGGGCCAGTTTTTACAAAGGAGACTCTGCCGAAATTTTCAGTAAATTTTTGATGTTTTTAAAAAAACCGCATAATTCGGCTTATGCTATTGAAACTACTTGTTTTAAATTGGTTTTCCTTCACTCTACTACTTTTCTTGGTTTGGATTTCTGGGTTCTCAGTTTACTTAGATTACGTACGCCTCGAGACGTTCGTAGTTTAAGTGCCGGTCATGTTCCGTACTTTCGGGACGTGACAACTCGCAAGTTTCATAAGATGTAAATTCAAACTAATTTAAATATGCATCTAAATGTAACTTCAGCCAGTCGGGTCGCATTGATATGACCTAGTCTGCCTCAAGAAGGATCCGTTCATTTCTGAACTCTTCCTCTTTTGTGTGTTCAGTATACTAAAGAACTGTAGTTTGATTTAGAACATAAATGCTTTTAGATAACGTGCCTGAACCGATCAACTTTTGATATAGGAAATGTTCAAAACATTATCCAACAATACAAAATTATATCCTTTCTTTACTAATAAAGAGACTGATATGATTTTGTATATCAGGTTCGGTATCTAATAACATTCGTTCAGAATCAATGTATTTGGAATACAGGGTGACAGTGACCAACAGACTTGGCGGCAACACTTGCCCCGTTTTCTGCCTCATGAAACTTATCACCCGTTCTCAGTTCTCTACCTTTCTGTAGCCCTATGTAACAGATTACATATCAGGGATCCTGATCTGGTATCACATACCCAGGACGTAGAGGATACAGAGAAACAGTTCTTTGTAATGAACACACCCGAAGATGATGCATCAGCATGCACTCTCTTCGTTTGGGTGGCACGGGAATTCTGGTAATCCCCTATTTCCTGCTCTGTCTTATAACAATTATAAGTTGGAGCGGGACCAACGTTCCCCAGCTCAGTATAACATGCGGGTTCGGTCAATATTCCGTATTATTATCTTTATTAAGGCGTGATATGGTCGCTACCTGGAGAGAGAGAGAAGAAAACACTCAGCGTGCGCTCTTGCAAGAATAGATTGGTTTTTATTTTATCTAATCAGAATGGCTCCCACTACTTTTTATCAAATCTTCCTTCAAACCCTAAAAGGAAAGACTAGCCGGGATTAATTACACATTACAAGTTCGCCAATCTTTCAGCCAGGCCAGTGTCGGTACTTTGAGGGAGGTCCCCCGTGCTTTCGCACGAACCTAATTAATGTAAACCTCGTTTTCCCAGAGGCGTAACCTCGTTGACACCTTTCTAGACACCTACTTGATACACTAATTGTAATATGTAAAACTCTCCCAGGAGTAACTCTTACTCGCAGCGGGTATCGGGATCCAACTATCTCATAGAAGGTATGCAATCTCATTGCAAATTTCAACACTTGAAATTCCCGATAATATTTTGCCCCGAACGATCTATGACCTTGACAAGGTCAACAAACCATAGATCGCAAGTCAAGTTCAACCCGTCATTTCTTGATTGAATCAAACTCACCCGCACGACCCTTGACAAGGTCAACAAGGCCGCACGACTACCCTAACCCAATCTGCATCATATGCATAAGCAGATAAATACTGGTTAGCTACCGCACACTGCGCCTTGACAAGGTCAACAAACGCAGCACGAATACTAAACAGGACTTATCTGAAATGACGGAGGGCTATGACAGGTTTTTCTGAAAACCTATTGCGTAATGAACTTGATATCGTTGTAGAATCAAATGATTTTAAAATGGAGTGTTTTTTAGGCTTTTCTAGTTTTGCTAAAGGAGTCACTCCCGGTGAAGGGATCGTCGGTCCTTTCCTCGTCGAATGAGGTGCGGGATATATCATATATATCACTGTGCAAAGCAAAAACTCTTAAAAGCAATCAAAAGACAAACCGAGTGTGTAGCATCTGCCAGTTATTGCTAAAGGAGTCACTCCCGGTGAAGGGATCTCGGTCCTTTTCTCATCGAATAAGGTGCTGGATATATCACATATACAGCTGTGCAAAGCAAGAACTGTAGCTACCTGTTTTATTTTTGAAATTCGATTCTACAACATCTTTAGGTTTCTTTTATTTCATTAATCATATTAATGAAGTCCCATCATTTAAATACCTAAACATCACAGATAAATACGACGTACACTTATGCCATCCGCATTCGCCTCGATGTCCCCTCGTGCACCGTTAGGTTAGGTAACTAACGGCAGAGCGGGGCAGGGCTAGCGCGGGTGTAAAACATAGTAACGCCTATATAATATATCATATATACTATATATAGTATCCATCACAGAACATATCACATGATCACATCACAGATATCGCAGCAAAATAATCATATGAAATATTGGAAATACTAGGACGTCCGTGTTTTCAATACGAGCCAGTATAAAACACGGATTCCACGGTCGTGATGAATAGCCAAACCCACACCCCTAGACCCCTACGAAAGCGGCAAGCAACCCTACCAATTCTAGAGTTAGGAGACCCGGACTCGACTCCTCGAGTTGGTCTCCCACTGGACTCTAGAACCCGGTTACTTGTGCTCCCCTCCTTGGGTCTATCCTAGTGCGGAAAAGTAAATAATATACAAAGGGTGACATCTTCCGCAACCTGGAAGTGCCCCAATAAAAGAATATTACATACAAGTTTTTACATGAATGAAAATGAAAAAACACTCATCTCACATAAAAACCCCCGGCTATTCAAACACGACGATCCAATATAACATATCCAGCAACACATAACATCACATGTCATCAACGTAAGTAAATATGCGCATCCCAATTGTCGTTGACATATAGCAACGAAACCGGCGATATCATATATTACACTTACGGTCACAGAAAAGAAAGTGTAAAACTACAACAGTTGGAATCCGCAACCTCTTTAGACATTGCATGCCTAATCAAATGAATACCTTAGACATCGCATGCCTAACAATTATAAACCCCGCATTTTAGTCTCATTATCGAAAACACTTTTCAATATCAAGTCAGGTAATTCAACAAGATTCCCGACATCCTGATCGAATGCTCGTCGCAAACTTTAGTAGGCGGCCGCACCCCCGATACCGTCGACGAAGTACACCAAGGCGGAACATCACTACCGCGAGCACCCGAACGGATGCTTTCGGCGACGGGGTTCTCCTACAGTCACTTGGTCGGGGCTATGGAGTGAGGCTGTCTATTAAGTTTACCCAGCGAGTATCCGCATACGCTACGTGATTGCGACGAACTTTTGATCACATCAAAATTCCGTGGCAACCAATCAAGTGAGACTAAAGTGCTATGCTTATAACATTCATTCAGTTATCTCATAACTAATTGTGAATTCCAATTATTGTATCACATTCCGGATAAATAGAAAATGTTAAACTTTCCGATCGAACATGCAAACACCCAAGTTTTCCCAAAACAGCTCATCACATGAAACTAGTTTAAAAACATTCACTTCGTGCCTCAGTACCAACGGTCCAGCCGTAGAAGGGTCAAGCCAACGCCTCACATGTGGCACGCCGTACTGCCAAGGTTCAAAGGGCAGTTCAAGACAGTCACATAATCGAGTTAACGTTTGTTGTCTTCTAGAGGGACCATCGCGTTACTTGCACTACTTAGAATGTCATTAAACTTCAGAAAAATCCAACATTTCGAAATTTTCCGGCAGGGGAAAAGTTGGGTATTTATATCCGGTCGAACTTTTTAACATATTCAAAAATTATCCGGAAGCCACATAGACAAAATCAGATAATCCGATCGAATAATCGAATCCCCAATACAACCCCAGAAAATTCAACTCTTGAATAAATATTAAAAATTCCCATAAAACTCAACACCTGAAAACATGAATTACTGTGCAAAAATTAAACAGTGATCACATTTATTGGCCGCGGAAACGCCGCAGAAGCCAAGCTTCTGCCGCGGTTCCGCCGCACATTAGCATCATCACTCGATAAATTTTGCATCGTAATTCTTAGTTTTTCCTGCTGAATTTTTAAAGAATTTTTAATATGGAAAAAACCCAGTTTTTGAAAAAAGTCCAGAGAGCATTTTCCGGGTTAGGTTTTGGTTCGATCGGACTTCTAACTCCGTCTACGCGTCGCCTAAGGCTCTAGCTAGGCTCTGATACCACTGTAAGGTTCCTAGGCACTCTAATGAGGTCTCACAAGGCATCAACCATGCCAATTTCAAATTTTGCAAGTGCCGAGAAACCCTAATACGGATCGTTAACTAGATGTCTAGACGAAACAATGAAACTAGTTAACAACTAAACTAAAAAACGGAAATACAACCTTTGTAGATCCGGTGCTCCACCTCCATAGCTCCGCAATGATGTCACTCCGCTGTCCAAATCGGATCCCGGGCTCTAGCGTCGGCTTCATCGGAGAAATGGGCGGGCTTGGTCGTCGGCTTCGATGCCGAAGATGATCTACGTCGAGGCATCACTAGATCAAGCTCCAACTTCACCAAGTCAAGAAACTTGTGAAGAAAACACCCTATACTACTTGGCAAGAGATAGAGGATGAAGAAATAGGAAGTGGGTTCACTTTAGAATTGGATTTCTCACTCAATTGCTCAAGTTGCCATTGATGAAGCAAGCTTTCTTCATCTTTGAAGAAGAAGAAGATGATGAAAAGAAATATGATAAGTGTAACACTTTGAAATTTTCGTTTGATTGTTTTGGTGATAATGGTAGTCATGCATGTTTTTATATTTGTGTGTTCATAGGATTTATAGTTATTATTGGTAGTGTTAGCGTATTGGAAATTTTCCTTTGTAGTGTGCACCTAGCATACTTTGACATTTTGTGACTTGTTAACCATTCTTGTGCATGGTTGCAAACTCTTTTTCCCCACCATTTAATCCTTTTCTAAACCCTTTTCATTATTCAAATTCTATTAAACAATGAGGCATGGGGGGGGTAGGTAAAAACTTGACTTTTGACCATTTCTTTCCCTCTTTTCTCTCTCTCTTTCCCCACTCCAGAATTCTGGAGAATTCCAGCAGCAAACCCTTCCATTTTCTTCATCTTTTCTTCTCCTCTTCATGTCTCTTTGATCTCTACACTTTTCCTTCACAAAAACAACATTTTTTCATCACTAAACCTTAAGAAAAGTGAGCTTTTTAGGGTGTTTAAGGCAAATCTGCACACTAGAGGGGAAAGCTGGAAGTTTTGGTGTTCTACAAGGTTCTTAGAAGGTATTAACTCATATTAGCACCTCTTTTCCTTAGACTTGTTGTATCCTCTAGTAAAAATCTCATTTTTGTGCGTTTTTAGTGATATTAAGGGATATTTGTGATTCACATGTTAGATTGGTGTTCTCATGGTTTAGTTAGCTCCTTTAGGTGTTATTAGAGCTACTTTAACTAGGGTTTGTTTCAGGTTGCACAAAAATACCCTAAAGTTCCATTTTTAGTGCAAAGTGTGGATTTTAACTAGAATTTGGGCACTGTAGGATCTGCTGTTACCCGAGACTTTTCAGTTTAAATCTAGATATTACTGTAGCATGTATGGGGGGTATAGAGTGCACACACCCAACCTGGGAGCCCAATTCCCATTTGGGGCCGCCAATTTTTGCATTCTGGCCGCAAATAGCGGCCAGATAGGGGAGCCAAGGGTTGGGGTTTGGGGTGTGGGTGTATGCTGCTATTTGGGTTGTTATGGTATATATAGTTTTGCAATATTTTTCCTGTATCAAAATCTGGGGTAGAATGCCTATTTTTCCGTATTTTCAACCTTTTGCGACACGCGTGATACGTGTGTGTGGGTTTTGGGTTTCTCCGTATCGCGACGCGTCGGAGTGATTTCAGACACGTAACCACACGTTTTAGCGTATCGCGCACACGCGCGCTTGGTTCGCGACACGAGTTACTGGTTCGGCTTAAATGTCGTGTTTCTGTGATTTCAAGCTTACGTGTGATATATTGTGTAATTATAGGTTCGCAGGCGAGTACAGGGGACGCCGCGCAGGAGGGGAAACAGGTTGTTGGCTATACCTAGTGGAAGGCTACGGTGAGTAGATTTCACATCTACGGGGATATCGCCCGCATGGCGTTCTACGTCAGGGCTGATAGGACCTTATAGTGTTCCTTATATATATTGCATGTTCATGGTTACTATATTGTACGTATTGCATTCCCTACTACACAGATATAAATTAGAATTGATAGAACACCGCACCATTACTAACGGTCCATGTGCACGAGCACCATCCTGTATGTTACACACACACCGTTAGTAATTACCATGACACGTAGGAATCATATATCATATCGGATCATTGCATTGTAGCTCATCTATATGTGACATGACTAGATATTCATACTTGATGCCTATATCACATCGGATCATTGCATTGTAGCTCATTATATGTGACATGACTTGATATTCATACCTGCTACACATATCACATCGGATCATTGCATTGTAGCTCATTATATGTGACATGACTTGATATTCATACCTGCTACACATATCACATCGGATCATTGCATTGTAGCTCATCTATATGTGACATGACTAGATATTCATACTTGATGCCTATATCACATCGGATCATTGCATTGTAGCTCATTATATGTGACATGACTTGATATTCATACCTGCTACACATATCACATCGGATCATTCCATTGTAGCTCATTATATGTGACATGACTTGATATTCATACCTGCTACACATATCACAACGGATCATTGCATTGTAGCTCATTATATGTGACATGACTTGATATTCATACCTGCTACACATATCACATCGGATCATTGCATTGTAGCTCATTATATGTGACATGACTTGATTTTCATACCTGCTACACATATCACATCGGATCATTGCATTGTAGCTCATTATATGTGACATGACTTGATATTCATACCTGCTACACATATCACATCGGATCATTGCATTGTAGCTCATTATATGTGACATGACTTGATTTTCATACCTGCTACACATATCACATCGGATCATTGCATTGTAGCTCATTATATGTGACATGATTGATATTCATACCTGATGCACATATCACATCGGGTTATTATCTTGTAGCTTATCTATATGTAACTTGACTGGATATTTACATTTTGACGCACATATCATATCGGATCATTGGCTTGTATTTTGTGTGGATTATATGTGATTTCTGGATTTGGGAACGTGGCCATTTCAAATGTGAAATCATTTAAAAACCCGGTTCCCTTGATATGATATTTCGGTGCGTCCACCATGTGTTTTCTCGGTGCTAGAGTGATATATGGAAACCCGAATCGAGGAGGCGGTTGAGGCCGATTACGGGTATATGGTGGACCCGGTATGGTACCCCGGGGCGAGAACGGTTTCGCTGTGCAGTAGACGGTGAGCCTGGCAGAGGGACCACTACCTACCGGTGATTGGTTGGACCTGACAGTTATCCGTAGGTTACTGATCAGAGTCTATAGATGGATGCGGGGTGATCCGTACTGCTGGGGCCGAGAGCCGATACCGCAGACGGAGCCCGTGGGCTGACCCGGACTGACGGGGCCCGATGGATGAGGATTTGCGTGTCGATGCTGGACACGAGTATTTATGATATTTGGGTGCCGATGTTGGGCACTCGGGACTCTCAGAGATGTACAGGATTCGAGGGCCGATGAGGGTGCCGGCGCCTGAGCTATTTGGGAGATCTGGGTGCATTGATGGACATCGATATATATATATTCCACGTCGACATTCCGTGTAGATACTATATTTCCCCTGCTCAGCATTTATTATTGTATCTCATCCTGTAGTTACATTACCTGATAGAGCATTTGCTACCTCATCATGTAGTTACATTACCTGATAGAGCACTTGCATGATTATTGCACAAACTGCTTATCACATATTGATATCATCTGTTGGCATATGATAGAGTAGCATAGTACGTGCATGCTCGCGATTACCTTTATATGTTATCTCTATTCACGAGTTGGCAACTCACCCCCGTTGTGCCACAGTGTTTGCAGGTTGCCCTTCGGAGTAGTCGCGGCAGGCTGCTTTGCATCTTTTGGCACAGATACCCCCACAGTTGGTGTACTAGCTCTTTTGCTGATAGGTGGGTTTTGTGCGGTATCTGTTTATCTTTCAGTATGTACATTGTTGTATCTAGTATCCTCCATCTACCATGTATGTATTTGACTTAGAGACAGTGTGAGGACGATGTTGTATTTTACTCGTATTCTGGTGTCGAGCTCGTTGTGAGCCGACTGTACTTGCAGTTTATTCTATCTGTGATGTTCCCACTTGTGGATCTTGATCTTCGCTACGGCGTCGTATATTACTATCTTGGTGATTGTTTACTTAGATTTCTTGTCATGTTAGTAAATGCTTTCCTTTTAAAACTTATAACACTCTATACTTTCACTGGTTTGATTTCTGGGTTTTCGGTTCACTTAGTCGCGTTACGCCTGTAGACGTTACGTGGTTAAGTGCCGGTCACGGGCCAAACTTCGGGTCGTGACAATAAGTTATTATCAAATAGAAAATAAAAACAATACTTATCATAATCAAACCATGGTCAAGTGTAGAGAATGAACTAGGGTTAAGTGGAATGGTTAGGGTTAAGCATGAGACAAAATGGTCACTTAGTCAAAGCTTCATGAAGCTTCAATATACAAACAAACAAAGCCACCATTTTCCCTTTTTCTTTTCCAAAATAAAATAAATGAAATAAATAAATAAATGAGTAATAAAAAGGAAACCCTAACCATTACACAACCATGGTTTAATCTTTACACAAAACACAAGTCAGCATGCAACATCAAACATGATACAATCAAGTGCACAAAAGTATATCACATATACAATGTGCAGATCAAGTGAGAAAATCCTTTTAAAGTGAACAAATACTAATTAATGCAAAGTAATATATCAAATATACAATTATGCATTAAATCATTAAATCAACACTTGATTTAACGATCCGGTCATATCGCATATAACCGACTAGTATCCTATGTATCGGCTTATCGAATCAATCCTTGATTCGATAACTAGGTTGTCACGACCCAAAAGAGCACGTGACTGGCCCTTGAACCATATGAAGTCTATAGGACTCCATCTGATCCAAGTAAGCCAAAAGCCCAGAAATCTAAAACCATTTAGAGTAAAGAAACATATTTTGTAAATTATTTTCCAATGTGGCATTTTATCACACACTTACTACGCCTAAGCAAAGAGCACAACCCATACGAGCAATATAATATACAACGCCGAAGGGCGAGGATCAAACCCAAGAGAAACTCCAATAGGCAAGAAAATCGTAATACTACTGAGCGCGACTCTAAGGTCGAAATAATACATCACTTGCGTCTAAGTCTGAAACAATATACAAGTTTTGGTTGATGGAAATTTCTAGATACAAAGAATAATACATATACAAGGGTGGTTCTGATGCAAAGAATCCACCTACCAAGCAAATCACCCGCAAAGGAAACAATGTGCCGGAAATGCCGCTATGGAACCTGTACGGCAAAACCTGCAAGAACTGTGGCACAACGGGGGTGAGTTGCCAACCCGTGAATAGAAAATATCTACAAGAAGAAATTGGAAGCATGACATAAACCTAAGTCATAACGATCAGATATAATATAAACCTCAAATGAATAAGTTTGAAGCATAGTAAAGTAGCAATGTAACATCTGAACATAAGTGTAGTGCCGAGTACTCGTACCAGTGCCTCACATAACAATATATATCACAGATATGATGTATGTATGCGGTAAAATGAAAACAGGAGATATCGTGAATGAAATCATCAGAAAATCAACGTCGAGCATTGACACAAACTATATATCTCAATATCAAATTAAACCCATATATCATGTATCCGACATGTATGCAGCATTCATGAAGGTACTCTATCAGGTACTACTAATAGGTGATGCAATGCATATACAATAAATGTTGGGTAGGGGAGATATAACATACCATCGACCATAAAGGCCCCGAGCACATAGGCTCCCCTCCAATCGAGCTCATAGGCTCCGAGCACATAGGCTCCTCTCCAATCGAGCTCATAGGCTCCGAGCACATAGGCTCCTCTCACATCGAGCTCATAGGCTCCGAGCACATAGGCTCTTCTCCAATCGAGCTCATAGGCTCCGAGCACATAGGCTCTTCTCCAATCGAGCTCATAGGCTCCGAGCACATAGGCTCCTCTCACATCGAGCTCATAATGCATATGTAAATTTGCATAGATCATCATGATGATATATTAAGTATGCGTATATATATATATATCAGCGTCCCATACCACCTAATATATATACGCAGGAGTAAAACAATACAGAATCATCATATGCAACCATATCACAGTGCGAAATCCATGAATTATAATACATGCAACAAGAACACTAATATAAGCATGCAACTATGTAAAGGCATGTGCACAAGGAATAAGAATCATTAACATATGAGCATGCAATGCAATGCGAGCCGTAGAATAAATGGTAAATGAATAATAATGCAGCTTGCCATTTGAAATAAGACAACTCGGGGTTTTTGTAATAGGTATGACTTGGGTCTAGTCTAACATCTATTATGCAAACCACAGATCTAAGTATCAAGTCAACCGGGAGGGGTATGGAATCCACCTAAATCTAAGTCGATATAAATATATATATACATATAATAGTCAGTGATCCCGCCTCAATAGTATCGCGTACAATACAGTATATCATATGACAATCCTCAAGTCATGAGTGCGGATCTATCATCAATATAAAGCTCGTACGGTAAATCGTCGTACGGCATCCCAATAGCTGGGTACGGGTCAATATCACATTATCTCATCAAGTACCTGGTATTCTTATCATCATAACACATAATCTGGGATACTGAATCTAATTCTAGTACAAATCGATACCATCTATATAATTATGAATGCGGGGGTAAAACACATGCCCAAAGGCCCGCTAAGAATCACATATCGTATCCCAAATACGAATCATATCAAATCACCGATCTCACGGCACCCAGCCCAATATCATTGACTCATCTCCAAAGTCATCCAATATCATCATCAACGCAGTGTAAGTATAGTGAATATGCAAAGGTGTGCGTGTGGGTGTAAACCTATTCTAGGGTTCGTGGCTATGAACTACACTAGTTTACTTCTAAGCCTAAACTATCCATAAAACACCTAACACAATATCCATGACACACTGTAACTATAATATGTAGTATATCAACTACGGACTGCGGGCGTGCTATACGTCATCCCCCGACTTCCCCCTGTAGATATAATCTACTCACCTTGTGTCTTCATTTGTCGACGTCACCACGCGCATTGCTTGTCGTCCCGAAGTCTTCATGGGGTACCTACACATCAAAGTATCGTATATGCGTATTAAAACCAAATCAAGGCTAATCCGGCACACGAAACCTAAAACGATACGATAAGGGGCCTATAGATTAGAACCTATGGGCACGCCTTCAAAACCATCAATCAAACCTCGATATCGTCGTATAAACGCCAAATAGTCGAGGTAAAACACGGATACACAATTCCAGAACTAAAAATACGAAATACAGAAACAGAATCAAAACAGCAACTGGAGAAAAGGGTCTCAGATTTCACCCTAGGTCAAATTAGACAAATCTACACATACCAGGGGTCTAATCTATGCATGTAGGGGCTACAGAACCCAAACGAGCAAGTTTGGTGCAGGTATGGCCGCAATTTGCGGCCAATGGGAATAAATTGGCGGCCTGGAAAAAGGGGTAGGGTCTGGGGTCTTGTGTGGTGGTTCTAGGGTGCCTGCTCATATCACTGTCCAATCAATTTTATTCCAGAATGCCCCGGGTGATAGCAGATTACAAATACACTCCCAGATTTACAGTTTTCCCCGATATCGATTTCGTAAATCCGTATTCTGGTTTCCAGTTCAGGTTTGGGTCTAAAGTAACATCACTAGGGTGTTTGTGCGGCCTCTACTAAGCTCAATTTCATCTTACAACCACAATTTCCTCAAACCCTAACTAGGTTTTCTTTAAGTCCACAACACACACACAATATCGATTCAATCTAAACATGGGGATAAAGGAAATGCTAAAACTAAGTTAATGATCCAGAAAATACCTCATTTGGCAACTCAAGAAAATTCTTGAGTTGCCCCTAGTGGCCGAAATCCTTGCTTTCTTGGTCCAACGTATAGATCTTGAGCTTGTGCACACATTTAATGAAATGGAGATTGGGTTTTCGGATTGTATTTGAGATGATTTGGGGCTTTGAAGAGGGGAAGGATATGGAGGAGCAGCAGCAGGAGGAGAAAGGAGGAGAGGGAGGAAAATGAGGGAAGGGAAAAATGTTGGATATAGTGCCCTCAAAGTCAATTATTGGATCGCAGGTACGTGATTGCAATGATTGCGGAGGACCTATACCGGTAGGACAGTCTTACTCGAGATGATAGTATGCTATCTGGTTTGCCTTTATCAGTCGTGTATAGGGTCAGGTGACTGATCACGATTACACTTTGATAGAGCCCTTAGGATCTTGCTTGACTACCAACAGTATGAGGGCGATCATATAAGTGAGAGTTGGGTGGTCTATAAGCATATCCTTAATAGTGGTCCCTAGTCGTGATAGTTTCGAGACAGGGCATCGATACTCCGGAGTAGACTAGTGTATACAGTCGAGACCCAGACGAGGGGCGGTGGCCGGTCTCACAAGCCACTGGTGTTAGTTGGATCACCTAAGATGTATACAGGTGCTCATTGGGTTATTAGTACACCGGACAGGACTCGCCGGGAACCTGCTAGTTGGTATTATACATATCGTCAGATAGCAGTTCCCTGGTGGCATGTGTACGGGTTAGTTCATCGACCTGAGCTCGTCATTTGTCTCGTGTGAGTTCCCACTGTGCTTTGATTTCTACCATACCACGGCTCAAAGGAGTCGTGCAAACAGGTAGTTTTTGGGTACAGTCCCGAGCCACATGGAGGCACGTGTGCGGATCGGCAGGGGATTCGTCTCTCCCGGTATTGGGGGTGGAGGTCGCGCTGTGTCTATGAAAGCCATTACACCAAGTCCTTGGCCAAGGCAGGTGAGATTTACTGGTAGGTACTCCAGTAGTATCACAGGGTGTTCAGGGCTTGTCTCCGACACGACTTATACAGCTATTGGGGGTCTGACGTTACTAGCCCCCTAGGCCGGATATGCGATACTCATAGACGAACGGACCGGACTGTATATACATTGTCACTGTTAGGCTCAGTAGGATTTCTGGATGAGTTCGCTCATCAGCCTCTCTTGAGGTCAGTCCATGGGAAGCCGTTACGCATAGCTAGTGCCGCTGACGGTTTGTGGTTAAACCCACTGCCAGGGTACTGACGAGTCATTAGAGTCCCCCAGAGACTGTTTCCCAAGTTCGGGCGAAACGTTGTAGAGGCCGTATGGTTTTATGACAGAGTTCGAAAAATGCACGTGCGTTTACGCACGTGTTATTTTTCGGGCATGTAATACTGGTGGGCTTTGGTTTAAGCCGGATCCATGTATTATAGAGTAGATATAATATCTTTGTCTCAGTTGCATTTGTATTCGGTCGTTATACAAATACGGGTATATTTATACAGTTATGGGGTTATCCTGAAATTCGTTTCGGGATCACTTTTGGAAGTTGCCAGTTTCCAGTTTTCTATCAGCCGTATTTAAAATTTGGTTAAATACGGATTTTATCTTTTCTTGAGATGAGTGTGGAAGCTTCTAGAAGGTTCTAGAAGTGGTGATGTGTTTAGTGAGTCATGGTTGCATTTAATGATTCCATTAATGCTTGATGACTAGCTTAATGATTCATCATTTCATTAAGTGTGTTCACACTTTGTGTTCACACTAGAGATATTTTCTTATTGTCACCTCCCCCTCTCCTACACTCACCCCCCCACGTCTATATATGTGGCCGGCCCTCCTCTCTCTCTTTTTTTTCTTGATTTTGGTTAAAAAGATTATGATAGTTTCGGTGTATGGAATTTCACAGCTCATTTCATTCCATTACCCGATTCCCACGGCAACTTCATTAACCGTTCGTCCATGGTTTTGGACGAAGCGAGACAAAGTATTCCACTCATTCTCTACATCAATCTTGGTCGTCTCTTTTAGCAAACTTGACGATCGAGTTGTCTCGAGTCAGAGGCGGGAGCCCGTTTAAAGATCCTATGATGTGGTGCCACCTGGACGAGGAGATCGGAGATCGACGAGATCGGAGCAGCCGCAACGGAGCGTGGGATGATGGTTAAAGAACGAAGGACTCGGATCGTTCGGTATAACCTTTCTTCCCTTTTTGTAGATTGTTAGTTTAGCGTTAATGGCAGATCCGGGTTATAGTATGCGATAGCACCAGTTATAAAAGTTTTTGTTCCGCATTTGGCGTCTGAAAGACGGCCGGGGCGCTACCGTATACTTACATGGTATCAGAGCCACGCCATTAAGCTTTACTTACTTGTGCTAACGCGTTTAAAAGATCGATCGAACGGATTTTCAAAAACTACAATTTTCAAGTCTAAAGTTTCTGTTGAATTTAAATCTGGTCTAAAAAATTTTTTTTAGCATCTCAGAAAGTCAAGCAGGCTTTTTAAAGAACACAGAAGAAATTCGACCCACTGATCCGACCGTACGGCCGCGGAACCGCCGCCAAAGCCATGCTTTGGCCGCGGAATCACGGCCGTCTAGGTGAATCAGTGGACCATCTTTCTTCTGTGGATTCTACTTGGGAAATTGTGGTTTCTGGAACTGTTCATTTGGGCCCAGTATTTTTTACTGTACTGCAGATTTGCGTGGGGCCCACTTCGGGAAATTTAGTCGATCGAAATTTAAATGTGTTAGTTTACAGTGCTTACATTATATCTCCGACCGGGAATGTCATTTGATCGGTAAACCGCGTCTGATTGCTATAGTTCTTTTAGACGGATTTGCGAACATAACATTCACGTTGATGTTCTGTGTTATGCTGTGATGTTGCGGACTTGTCGTGGTGGATAGCAGTGTGCAATGATAGTGCAGTTTGGATTTATTTGTATATTTGATATTGCGGGGCGAGCGTCCAACATGTGGACTGCCGTCACTGCCTGTTGTATAATATTCTTTTGGGGCACGACCAGGTTGCGGTCGATGTACCTATTGTACTATTTTTCATTACTGTACTAGGTTTTGCCCCGCGACGGAGTGCACGGATAGCCGGGTTCTGAGGGGAAACGGGTTCGCATCTCATGGCTTTGAGAGGCAGAGGGGCCTCACTCTAGAATTGGCAGACTATTCGCCGCACTCGTAGGTGGTACAGGTTGACCCAAGGAGGGGTGCTCAAGCTACCGGATTCCGTGAAGTGCTGGGTGGTCCATTCACTGTGCTGTAAGGGGCTGCCTCGCTTCAGGTTTTGGCGGGTAACTTGCCGCACCCGTAGAGGTCTAGGTTTCATTGCACAGGCTATCCACACGACAGGGGAATGTCGGGTTTCAGCAGAGGCTCTGTGAAACTCGGGGATCCCAGATTATCTGTGTTGTTCTGTGATGCTTATTACTTTTCTGTAATGTTGCATATTATCACGCTTGGAGCGATTATTGTATATTGGTATATATACTATTAGATGTTGTATATGTTTTACACCCGCGCTAGTCCAGTCCCCGCTTTGTCGTTAGTTAAGTAACCTAACGGGTGATGACGGGACCCAGTGACGAATGCGGATGGCATATACGTACATTTTATTTTCGTTCTTTTATGGTGTGATTAATTGATGGGACTGCGTTGATTCTGATCAATGCAAAGTAAAACAAACCTATTTGGATGTTGTTGGAACAATTTAAAAAGTGTTATTACAAAGATGTTTCCTTTTGTTTTGCACAGTGGTATTCGGTTGGAATATCCTGCACCTCATTCGACGGGGCAAGGGCCGATATCCCTTCACCGGGACTGACCCCTTGAGTAGAAGTATGCGTCAGGGTAATAACTTCACTATAGTCGATTACATGTTGCTTTGCATCGCGGTATTCAGTGGAATATCCTGCACCTCATTCCACGAGGAAAGAGCCGAGATCCCTTCACCGGGAGTGACCTCTTTAGCAAAGGTTTTCGCCACTATATTTTATAAAAAGCTATCAGGTTCCTTCAACGAGATCTAGTTCATTACGTTAAAGGTTTTTCGCCAAAAACCAGCCGTAGCCCTCCGCCATTTCATATGGATGGTCAGTAGTATTCGAGCTATGTTGGTCTGGCCCTTAGCTAGGACATAGTGATCGGTAGCTGCTGGGGTGTTCATATGTTGCATAGATAGATGCGTTGGTTTGGGATAGTCATACAGCCTTGTTGGCCCTTAGTCAAGGGTGAGTACGGGTGGGTTCAAATTAACAAGATAATGATGGGAAGAACTTGACATGCGACTTATGATGGGTTGGCCCTTAGTCACGATCATAAGAGCATGGGGTAAAAATCATATCGGGAGTTTCTAAAGAAACTGAAACTTGCCAGGTATGCGCATACCTTCTGGAGTGTGATAACGCGAGTGGATTCCGTCACGTTATCATGCGATGAGAGTTGGATCCCGATTCCCACTGATGAGTTGGTTTACTCTTCGGGTGATCCCGATTGATTCTTCTTTCAGGTTTGGAGAAGAATTTGACAGTACAGTGGGAGGTTTCCGGATTAGATAAAGTGATAACCATTCTGATCTAGGATAGAGTGCACGCAGAGTGTTTCTTTTCTCTCTCTCTCTTTGGCAGCGACCTTTGACCGACCCTAGACTATGACTCAGTGACCAAGTTGACCGAACCTTCTTAAAATACTGGCTTTTGGATTGTCTATGTTGCATAAGTCATTGCCACTTCTTCTTCTACCCTTTGCATTTCTCAGAACACCCCGTATTACTACGGACATCCACTTCCATTAGATAGATCCATCGTATGGTTATATACGAACTCGAAGGGACTTCTTCGAGGATGGATCAAGGTTCAGGAGAAATAGAATTGGTTTATTCAGTTGTCTTTTTATTATCACCTTCTCTCAGGTTGCGAGGGCTCCTTGGTTTAAGAGAGTACACCTATTACGCTTATTGGATAGTCTTCTTCCAAACCATAGGCAGGTGCCGAACGGTAGGGAATGAAGAAAACCAATTAGCCTAAGTAGGGTGTACAGAAGGTAATATGTAAAGACAAAATAAAGGGATTAGAAAGAGGCCAAAGTAAGTTGCGACTGTTATCATTCACGACCAAACCACATACTTTATCGCCACTCCTATTTCACTTTTAAAAGAATAAGGTATTATTCAGTTGTCTTTTATCATCACCTTCTCTCAGTTGCGAGTACTCCTTGGTATAGGAGGGTACACCTATTATGCTTACTGGATAGTCTTCTTCCAAACCATAAGCTGGTGCCGAAAGGTAGGGAAGGAAGAAAACCATTTAGCCTAACGATGGTGTACAGAAGGTAACGACTAAAGACAAATAAAGGGATTTGGAGAGATGGCAAAGAAATATACGGTTAAAGTCATGAATTGGATTATGGAAGAGGCATTACTATGAATACCAGGATACCCCTATGAAACATTTTCATGTTTCAGTGCATTGTTAATGAAAAACAGTTTTCTCGATTAGATACTTACTCCAGGGTGTGTATTCACCAGGTTTCATTCTCATATCTCTATGGTTTTACAGATGATGAGTGGGAGGAAGTTATTGGGAATTAGGTGATCATCCTCATTATATCGGAATTCGTTGTAATTGGTGATATTTGAGGAAATCGCCAGGGTACAGTTTTCAACCTACGACGCACAGGTTTTGAGTTATTTAACTCAGCGGACTTATACAGAGTATTGTATGTTGTCCAGTGTCCATCAGGACAAAAGGGTAGGTCCTCGTACTATGTTCTGTTTACTTATGACTTCTCTAGTTTTTAGACAAGTGTTTCGTAGAAATACAAGGTCTAAGTTTTGAGAAGTTGTGGGTATAAGAATAAAGTAGAGAACCAGATGTCACAAGTATCGTGATTCTTCAAAGAGATCGAAGATGTAGATACTTCTGATCGGTATTCAGATGATAGTAAATGTTTTGAGAAACTTATTTCTCTTTCAGGTTACTCATAATTGGATGGATTCCTAAGTTGAGTAATGCTGATTAGCCTCTCTCCATTAAAGTTGATATGCACTGGAGACAGCTGCATGATTAGAATCTGGTTCCAATTAAATAAGTGCCAAAGTTTCTATATTGGATATAGAATGGTTCGTATCTTAACGATATTAAAGTACGGGGAGTTGTCCGGCTTATGCTTAAAACCAGACTCTGGATAACTCAGGGCACGTTTCTGTAATGGCAGTTTGTGGGTTGGCCCAGGCTATGATGAGGGTTGACATTCTACCGTCTGGAAGATCAATAGTGATATTGTTCTTGACTCGCCACAGTTTTAGTAAAATGGATTTTTTCAGAAAACAGTAGTGGGAGTATGGTAGAAGTGGAAGTGATTCCAGAACCGCAAACGATTACGGAAAATTTAATAGGACCAATAGATTCAATCAGGTTTGACATTCCATTAGCCACTCCGCAGATATGGTGGGTAACCTCAGACACCCGAGAGGTACTTCGGTAGCCTCAAGGACGGTGACAGGGAGGTTCTTATCTACCCAGACTTGACACTACTGTTGTTACAGGCTATTGGACCTGGTAGGAGGGTTGTTGTGGTCAGTGGGAGCAGCGGAAGCAAAGTGGACAAGTAGCTTTATGTCTATTTATAGACTAGAGCAGTTATTGCGGAGATTGATCATCTAATTTTGATGTGACAGTCATGGGTTTGGCTTCATCAGAATAGGGGATGGATCAGTTAAGAAGGTAGTAGGGTGTGTTGTCCTGGTATTTGGATGACATACAAAGAGTAGGAAGTAAAATTCCTATACTACGATCGGTTGTACTGTGGTCGTCACACAGTTGTTTCTCCAGACAGGATATGGATATAATATTTGACATTCTGGTTTCTAGATCTATGGTTTTAGATCTGGATTTGGGTAGTTTCCCAATTTGGGTGCTTTGACGGTATTCTAATGGTTTTTAGAATAGATGATTCCTGGCATGGTGGTGTACCTGCAGGTGATGGAGTCACCCTCTCTAAAGGTGTCTTACAGACTAAAGGGGAGAGGGATGTGCATGATTGGCAGATCACTTGCTTAGGCAATTGAGTCAATCATGAGATGTCAAGTACCACACCAAATGTTGTTTTTGCACTAGATACAATAAGTTTGTATTAATCCAATCCTGGAGAAACATAAGGAAACAGTTTTAGAACATAAATGCATGTTCTAAGGATTTGATGACGGCAGCCTCCTTCGGGAGACGGTTATCATTCCAGGCTTCAAAGGTGACATGGATGACAGAGTGATTGTCAGAGTTATAGTTTTCCCTCTGACGAAGAGGGGCAGTATTATGGACAGGTGGTCCAAGAGGATACTGTGGGAGGCATGGTGCCGGATACTGATTAGGTTCAGTTATCGATACAGTCTAAGAAGTTTGGATTTGGAGTTCATTTATGAACTAGGTCCCATCAGATATCCAGACATATTCTAAGACATGTATTACTCAATTTGGGAGATGGCTTTCTCCGCGAACTTGAGATTAAGAGAGACACAGAAAGAAACATCCGGGCGGATCCACTCACTGAGGCTATTTCTCGAACACAATAGTTTTACAAACGGGCTTTGTGAAACTGATTAGTAGAGGAGTTGGGTGTTGGTTTCACACGGGCTGTGAGTACGCAACATCGCAATAATTAGCCTTAAGTGCAAGTGGGAGATTGTTGGATATAGTGCCCTCAAAGTCAATTATTGGATCGCAGGTACGTGATTGCAATGATTGCGGAGGACCTATACCGGTAGGACAGTCTTACTCGAGATGATAGTATGCTATCTGGTTTGCCTTTATCAGTCGTGTATAGGTTCAGGTGACTGATCACGATTACACTTTGATAGAGCCCTTAGGATCTTGCTTGACTACCAACAGTATGAGGGCGATCATATAAGTGAGAGTTGGGTGGTCTATAAGCATATCCTTAATAGTGCTCCCTAGTCGTGGGAGTTTCGAGACAGGGCATCGATACTCCGGAGTAGACTAGTGTATACAGTCGAGACCCCGACGAGGGGCGGTGGCCGGTCTCATAAGCCACTGGTGTTAGTTGGATCACCTAAGATGTATACAGGTGCTCATTGGGTTATGAGTACACCAGACAGGACTCGCCGGGAACCTGCTAGTTGGTATTATACATATCGTCAGATAGCAGTTCCCTGGTGGCATGTGTACAGGTTAGTTCATCGACCTGAGCTCGTCATTTGTCTCGTGTGAGTTCCCACTGTGCTTTGATTTCTACCCTACCACGGCTCAAAGGAGTCATGCAAACAGGTAGTTTTTGGGTACAGTCCCGAGCCACATGGAGGCGCGTGAGCAGATCGGCAGGGGATTCGTCTCTCCCGGTATTGGGGGTGGAGGTCGCGCTTTGTCTAGGAAAGCCATTACACCAAGTCCTTGGCCAAGGCAGGTGAGATTTACTGGTAGGTACTCCAGTAGTATCTCATGGTGTTCAGGGCTTGTCTCCGACACGACTTATACAGCTATTGGGGGTCTGACGTTACTAGCCCCCTAGGCCGGATATGTGATACTTATAGACGAACGGACCGGACTGTATATACATTGTCACTGTTAGGCTCAGTAGGGTTTCTGGATGAGTTCTCTCATCAGCCTCCCTTGAAGTCAGTCCATGGGCAGCCGTTACGCATAGCTAGTGCCGCTGACGGTTTGTGGTTAAACCTACTGTCAGGGTACTGACGAGTCATTAGAGTCCCCCACAGACTGTTTCCCAAGTTCGGGCGAAACGTTGTAGAGGCCGTAGGGTTTTATGACAGGGTTCGGAAAATGCACGTGCGTTTACGCACGTGTTATTTTTCGGGCATATAATACTGGTGGGCTTTGGTTTAAGCCGGATCCATGTATTATAGAGTAGATATAATATCTTTGTCTCGGTTGCATTTGTATTCGGTCGTAATACAAATGCGGGTATATTTATACAGTTACGGGGTTATCCTGAAATTCGTTTCGGGATCACTTTTGGAAGTTGCCAGTTTCCAGTTTTCTATCAGCCGTATTTAACATTTGGTTAAATACGGATTTTATCTTTTCTTGAGATGAGTGTGGAAGCTTCTAGAAGGTTCTAGAAGTGGTGAGGTGTTTAGTGAGTCATGGTTGCATTTAATGATTCCATTAATGCTTGATGACTAGCTTAATGATTCATCATTTCATTAAGTGTGTTCACACTTTGTGTTCACACTAGAGATATTTTCTTATTGTCACCTCCCCCTCTCCTACACTCACCCCCCACCTCTATATATGTGGCCGGCCCTCCTCTCTCTCTTTTTTTTCTTGATTTTGGTTAAAAAGATTATGATAGTTTCGGTGTATGGAATTTCACAGCTCATTTAATTCCATTACCCGATTCCCACGGCAACTTCATTAACCGTTCGTCCATGGTTTTGGACGAAGCGAGACAAAGTATTCCACTCATTCTCTACATCAATCTTGGTCGTCTCTTTTAGCAAACTTGACGATCGAGTTGTCTCGAGTCAGAGGCGGGAGCCCGTTTAAAGATCCTATGATGTGGTGCCACCTGGACGAGGAGATCGGAGATCGACGAGATCGGAGCAGCCGCAACGGAGCGTGGGATGATGGTTAAAGAACGAAGGACTCGGATCGTTCGGTATAACCTTTCTTCCCTCTTTGTAGATTGTTAGTTTAGCGTTAATGGTAGATCCGGGTTATAGTATGCGATAGCGCCAGTTATAAAAGTTTTTGTTCCGCATTTGGCGTCTGAAAGACGGCCGGAGCGCTACCGTATACTTATAAAAAATGGCTAAGTGTTTAGTCAAAGATGCCCATACCTCTCTTTCTCACCAAACCTCATTCTTTAATATAAAACCCTTTTCTTTTCCTTCTCTTTTCTTTCTCTTTTCTTATCTTCAAAATTCCTTTCTCACATAAATAGTAACCCCAAAACAACTCGTGGTGAAAATGCACAAGTGTAGAAAAGATATGTGCATGTTTTGCACAAAATTGTTAAAAAGCTGATTAGCGATTTTTAATCGCGATTAACACTAAATTAGCATATAACTAATCAATTAAAGTTAGAAATGGCATAATTCTCTAATTTACCCTATTTTTGAATTTTCCATAATTTTTCCCCATTTATTTGTATTTAATTATACCGAATTATTAAAATATTCAATAAAATAATATTAAATCATAAATTTCCCAAAAATAATATTTTTATTATTTCGAAATGTTACAATCTACCCCCCTTAAATAAATTCGGTCCCCGAATTTAAAAATCTAACTATACGCACCTTCAAAAAGATAGGGATACCTCTTCCTCATCTCGCTCTCGGTCTCCCAAGTGACTTCCTCGCCGCTCTGGCCATGCCAAAGTACCTTGACGGACGGTATCTCTTTCGACCTCAATTTCTTCACTTGCCGATCCAAGATCATCACCGGCTGCTCTGCACAGGAAAGGTCGCGCTCAAGCTGGATCGTCGGGTGCTGAATCGCATGCGAAGGATCATGAAGATATCTGCGGAGCATCGAAACGTGAAATACGGGGTGTACGTCTGGAAAAAAGGGCGGAAGGGCTAATCGATACGCAACCGCACCAACACGCTCAAGGATCTCGAAGGGGCCCACATATCTGGAACTAAGCTTTCCCTTCTTCCCAAACCTCATCACGCCTTTCATTGGGGAGACCCTCAAGAAAACATGATTACCAACGGAAAACTCAAGTCTGCGCCGACGACGGTCCGCATAAGACCTCTGCCTACTCCGGGCTGCTCTCATCCTATCGCGAATCAACTGGATCTTCGCGGTCGTCTCCTCCACAATCTGCGGCCCTAAGATACTGCTATCTCTGAGCTTCGTCCAACAGGTAGGCGACCTGCATCTCCTCCCATAAAGAGCCTCAAACGGTGCCATCTGAATGGTCTCCTGGTAGCTGTTGTTGTAGGAGAACTCTACTTAGGGCAAATGATGATCCCAGCTACCTCCGAAGTCTAATATGCATGCTCTGAGCATGTCCTCGAGAGTCTGAATAGTCCGCTCAGACTGCCCGTCGGTCTGCGGATGGAATGCTGTGCTGAAACTCAAGCGAGTGCCCAAAGCCTCCTGAAGCCTTTGCCATAGCCGGCTGGTAAACTGGGTGCCTCTATCGGACACGATACAAGTCGGAACTCCGTGCAGTCGTACAGTCTCATCCATGTAAATCTGGGCATACTGAGCAAATCCGAAAGTCGTCTTCACCGGTAGGAAGTGAGCCGCCTTCGTCAAACGATCCACGATCACCCAGATGGAGTCATACCTTCGACTAGTCCTGAGTAGACCCACAATGAAATCCATAGATATCTGTTCCCATTTCCACTCCGGAATGGGTAACGGCTGTAGCTCTCCCGCAGGCCTCTGGTGCTCAGCCTTGACTTGCTGACAAGTCAGGCATCTCGACACAAAATCTGCAATGTCCCTCTTCATACCGTCCCACCAGTAAACATCTCTCATATCATGGTACATCTTGGTGGAACCGGGATGAACACTATATACCGACCGATGTGCCTCCTCAAGAATCTCGCGCCGTAATCCCTCAGCATCTGGTACGCACAGTCTAGCTCCAAATCGTAGTATCCCCTGATCAACGATCACGAACTCGGAAAATCTGCCCTGTCCCATCTGTGTCCTGATCTCTGAACAACGGTCATCACTGTGCTGTGCCTCATGTATACGGTCAAGCAACTGTGAGCGTGCATGAACATGCGCAATTTGTCCTCCGATCGGCGTAAACTCGAACTGTACCTGGCTGTCGCATAAGACCTGCCAATCCGCCGACGACTGCCTCTTCACTGCGCTCAAACAGGATAGACTACCCCCGGGCCTCCTGCTCAAAGCATCCGCCACTACATTCGCCCTGCCCGGGTGATACAAGATCTCACAATCGTAGTCCTTCACTAATTCCATCCATCGGTGCTGTCTAAGGTTTAGGTCTCGCTGCTGAAATATGTACTTTAATCTCTTGTGGTCGGTGAATATCTGGCACGACTCTCCATACAGATAATGTCGTCAGATCTTGAGTGCAAAAACCACTGCAGCCATGCCCTGGAAGGGATCCCGCTCAAGGTCTCTTCCGATCTTGCCTATACCGAACTGTAAGAAGGATGGCTCTCTTGCATAATCTCTTCTCACTCGATGGACATCGGTGTCCTCAGCACAATATTTTCTCAGAAATTGGTCGCATCCCAACGCCTCTGTAAGCATATCAGGTCTCCAGTCTCGACGGGAAGTAATGACAGCTCGTCAGCGTCTCGCCCGAACCTCTGGTTCTACTTGTCTCTATCGTCGTCCACTATGACGCCACGCCATGCTATCTACGCATTGCACTGTTCTCGGCCACGGTCAATCCGAAGTCTCTTGCATGGACTCGAAGTCGCGTACTCTGTAGCTTCATCATTCTGTAGAAGATGTCTGGCCAAACAGGTCCTCGGGAAAGCGTCCCAACCATCGGAGGGATACTCAATACTCGTCCGTCCATGATCAATTCGCAACGCATCTGGGTAAGGTCCCTTATCCGAACCTGGTCAACTACCTTGTCGACGATACCAAACTCTGGCATGTTGGGTGTGCGCAATATGACCACTCCTGGGTCTAGGTCTCCTCGTATCGTTTTCCAGAAAGGTCCTTTCGAGGTTTCTTTCTCAAATCTCATTCCTGCCGGATTGCCTGGAAGTCATCATCCATCGCTGAAGCAAATCCTTATTCCGGAATGGCTGCATACTTATCGCGCCTCTTTCTGGAAGATATATCCATATACAACGCCTCTGGGTGCGTATCACATCTCTGATGTCAGCGGAGTGGGACGTCATCTCGTCGAAATCTCTTGCGAACTCCTTTCTTCACTCTTCTTTAATGTCGACTGATTCGGACTCGTCTCATCGTGGCTGCATGGACTGTGCTCCAACGGCTATACTCGTATCTTGAGTCTCCCAAGCAAAGCATCCCATCACATGATATCCGAATGATGTCGAAACATTCGATCGACTCGTCAGAACCTTATAATCCCCCAAGAGATCAACATCTTGAGTACAGTTAATAGTATCGAGTACATGCCACAGCGTCGGTGGTCCAGCCGTAGAAGGGCAAACCCAAGCCTCACTAATGGCGCCGCGGAACTGCTGCAAACCCTAAGGTTCAAAGGCTTTCACACGGTCATTAAGTCGAGTTAGGGTTTCATTCTTCTAGAGGGTCCATAGAATCACCTGCATGTCTTTCCGTATACTTTAAACTTGGAAAATGGGCTCCTGACATTCGATCGTCCCTATCGACTCTCAACGAACCTGCGTGAAGTCGTCTCTAGCTGGAAACAATCTATTTGATGACCTCGCATCGGTAAATGAACGAACCACATGTCCTAGTCATTCATCCTCAGGTGACTAGCGACCGTCCATCATATCTCTAAGTATATGCCCATGCTGCAGTAGCTCCAACCACCTGGGCGATATCTCGTCATTTGCAGCAACAACTGGCTCATTCGCCTGTACGCCGACCAGCGCCTCAATCCTCCAGGAAAGGCGATACATTGGCGGTCATCTCTGAATCGGTCTGCTCTAGATCTGAGTAAGACTCTTCACACTGGAAATCTTCAACTCAACTGGGCCCGCTCCGGCGCACAAATCGGACGAATTACCTTCGTCTCTCAAATCGGGTAGACTAACTATCATCTGTCTCATATCTGCCTGGAAGCTCCGGCAATCTCAGCTCGTAAGCTCCGGAAGCGACATCCTGTCAATCTCAGCAACAGCTGGTCCATCTGTCTGCACGGTAAGCGACATCATAACCTTTGAGGTATGTTGTATATCAACAGTCCTCTCTCAACTGGCAGCTCTAACAATGGCCCGATCATCCGGTGCAAAACCAAGCACTCGCCTCCACCAGAGGTCACAATCACCAAAATAACTCGAGATGTTCCCTTGTCACCAGAAAACACAATGGCCGGCCCTCGTACCAGACGAGCTCGCACTGACCGTAACCTTAGTAGCAGCCCAAACTGCGCTCAAACATGGCGACAAGAACCTCAATCGAGTATCGAAGAGAGCAGATCAACAGCAAGAAAGAGAACAACTGATCCAAAGTGGATACATGATCATAAGAAGGAACAACATCAATGAAGGTATGATCATGAAACTAATAGAATCGAGGATCTCAAATGGATATACAATCATGGATATGAAGAGAATCACTGATCTCGAAAATATATGCATCCTAAGGTTCCTTAAGCGGAGTAGCGTATCGTAAGTATGCTGCGGAACATACCCACGGTACGTCACTCTACTTTAGTCACCTATTCCATCAACCAAGGGTCATCCTACTCAACGAAAGTTCGGGTCTAATACCCCCTCGACTAAGTCTAAGTTCCGTAAGGTCAAGCCTAAGTTCCGTATATATATAGACGCCCTAGGCTCCACATAGTCAAACTTAGACTCGAACCAAGGTTAACCTAGCGCTCTGGTACCAACTTTGTCACGACCCAAAAGAGCACGTGACTGGCCCTTGAACCATATGAAGTCTATAGGACTCCATCTGATCCAAGTAAGCCAAAAGCCCAGAAATCTAAAACCATTTAGAGTAAAGAAACATATTTTGTAAATTATTTTCCAATGTGGCATTTTATCACACTTACTACGCCTAAGCAAAAAGCACAACCCATACGAGCAATATAATATACAACGCCGAAGGGCGAGGATCAAACCCAAGAGAAACTCCAATAAGCAAGAAAATCGTAATACTACTGAGCGCGACTCTAAGGTCGAAATAATACATCACTTGCGTCTAAGTCTGAAACAATATACAAGTTTTGGTTGATGGAAATTTCTAGATACAAAGAATAATACATATACAAGGGTGGTTCTGATGCAAAGAATCTACCTACCAAGCAAATCACCCGCAAAGGAAACAATGTGCCGGAAATGCCGCTATGGAACCTGTACGGCAAAACCTGCAAGAACTGTGGCACAACGGGGGTGAGTTGCCAACTCGTGAATAGAAAATATCTACAAGCAGAAATTGGAAGCATGATATAAACCTAAGTCATAACGATCAGATATAATATAAACCTCAAATGAATAAGTTTGAAGCATAGTAAAGTAGCAATGTAACATCTGAACATAAGTGTAGTGCCGAGTACTCGTACCAGTGCCTCACGTAACAATATATATCACAGATATGATGTATGTATGCGGTAAAATGAAAACAGGAGATATCGTGAATGAAATCATCAGAAAATCAACGTCGAGCATTGACACAAACTATATATCTCAATATCAAATTAAACCCATATATCATGTATCCGACATGTATGCAGCATTCATGAAGGTACTCTATCAGGTACTACTAATAGGTGATGCAATGCATATATAATAAATGTGGGGTAGGGGAGATACCATCGACCATAAAGGCCCCGAGCACATAGGCTCCCCTCCAATCGAGCTCATAGGCTCCGAGCACATAGGCTCCTCTCACATCGAGCTCATAGGCTCCGAGCACATAGGCTCCTCTCCAATCGAGCTCATAGGCTCCGAGCACATAGGCTCCTCTCACATCGAGCTCATAGGCTCCGAGCACATAGGCTCCTCTCCAATCGAGCTCATAGGCTCCGAGCACATAGGCTCCTCTCCAATCGAGCTCTTGCCTGAGCCAAGAAACCTCTGTGCAGTACTCTAAAGAATCGTCAATACGCCGGTAGCAGGTGATGATCATATCAAACACCCACAAGCTGCAAGCGGTCAGCAAAACGTAACAGCCACCCAGGTATTGAGTGATCAGAAGATCAACAAGCTAGTATGTCCGTTCTCCTGTGAATCCAATCAGTAACACTCCCGTACAGTCCGGTCTGTTCGTCTGATATATAGCATATCAATTCTAGTGGTGGTAAACGTCAGACCCCAGTAACCGATAAGTCGTGTCAATGTGAGGCTCATAACTGGTCGAGAAACTACTGGTAACACTTACCAGTATATCTCTATATCAGCTCTGGCCAGGGACTTCCAGTTATAGCCAATCGAACATAGCACAGCATCAACTCCCTATACCGGGAGAGACGAATCCCCTCCTATCGCCCATTGCCTCCATGTGATTCGGGACTGTACCCAAAAGCCATCGTTTTGCACGCCCTCTTGGACGTGGTAAGGTAGAAATCAAAGCACAGTAGGAATCACACAAGACTCTATGACGATCTCGGGTCTACAGAATACCCTGTACCAGTGTCACCGGGGAACTGCCATCTGACGTATGGTATATCACCATCTGGGAGTTCCGTCCAGTGTACCCAGTCTCCACTGAGCACCCGTACACCATCTCTGATGTCGAACACCGATGGATATGGGATCATCCATCGCCCATCATATTGGTCAAGATGCGTATACGCTAGTCTACTCTGGTGTATCGATGCCCTGTCTCGATAGACCCTCGACTAGAAATAGTTATAGGATGTACTCATCGACTACCGTGGCCCCACTAGTATAATCTCATCATAGTCCCAGTAGTCGAGTACAGATCCTAAGGGCTTTATCAACATGTGAGAGAAAGATAGTAAACCAATACAAGTCAACATGTTAATATAAAGTGAAACCAAACAGCATACTATCATGACGAGCAAGAAAGTCCTCTCTGTATATATCCAAGCATCAATCATAATATACATCATATGTACAACAATGGCCTCTAGGGCATATACATAACTAACAATCTCCCACTTGCACTAAGGCCAGCTGCTGTAGTATCTCATACCTAGCATCCCGAATAATCTCTCAAACTGTATCTGGGGAATGGCCTTCATGAGTGGATCCGCAGTGTTGTCCTTCGTATCTACTCTCCTGACCTCGATCTCCCGGCGATCAACTATCTCCCTGATCAGGTGATACCGCCTCAGAATATGTCTGGACTTCTGATGGGATCTGGGTTCCTTGGCCAAAGCCACAGCTCCATTGTTATTGCAATACAGAGGTATTGGATGTTCAATGGATGGAACCACGCCAAGTTCAGTGATGAACTACTTCATCCAGACAGCCTCTTTGGCAGCATCGTTGGCAGCGATGTATTCAGCCTCCATCGTCGAGTCTGCAACGGTATCCTGTTTGGAACTCTTCCAACATACCGCCCCTCTATTGAGGGTAAAGACAAATCCCGAGTGCGACTTAAAGTCGTCCTTATCACTTTAGAAGCTGGAATCGGTAAAGGACTCCACCCAGAGTTCTCCGTTACCATACACCAAGAACATGTCTCTAGTCCTTCGTAAGTACTTGAGAATGTTCTTCACAGCTGTCCAGTGACTCTCTCCAGGATCTGCTTGATACCGACTCACTACACTTAGTGAGTATGCTACATCGGGTCTGGTACATAGAATCGCATATATGATAAAGCCTACTGCCGAAGCATAGGATATCCCTTGCATGCGAGCTCTCTCCAAATCAGTCTTGGGAGACATCTTTTTGGAGAGAGTGGGTCCAGAGATCATGAGTTGGTTCCCACGCTTGGATTCTTCCATATTAAACCTGTTTAGTATGGTGTCAATGTACCTGGATTGGGACAATCCCAGTATCCTTTTGGATCTATCTCTATAGATCCGAATCCTAAATATGCAAGAGGCATCACCTAGATCTTTCATTGAGAATCATTGTGATAAGAAGAGCTTGACTGATTGCAGTATAGGAATATCATTTCCTATCAAGAGTATGTCATCTACGTACAATACGAGGAAGACAATCTTACTCTCTGCCACCTTCTTGTAGATACAAGGTTCATCTATATTTTTGATGAAGTCAAACTCTTTGACTACAACATCAAAACAGATGTTCCAACTCCGCGATGCTTGCTTCAACCCATAAATAGATTTAAGCAGCTTGCACACCTTTCCGCTGCTCCCACTATCTACGAAGCCCTCTGGCTGAGTCATGTACACGCACTCTTCTAAATCACCGTTCAGAAAGACGGTCTTAACATCCATTTGCCAGATTTCGTAGTCATGGTATGCAGCAATGGCAAGTAAGATCCGGATGGACTTAAGCATAACCACTGGAGAAAAGGTTTCATCATAATCCACACCTGGCCGTTGACGAAAACCCTTTGCTACAAGTCTAGCTTTGAAAGTCTCAACTTTTCCATCTACACCAAATTTCTTTTTAAAAATCCACTTGCTCCCAATGGGTTTTACCCCTTCAGGAGCATTTTCCAAAATCCATACTTTATTGGTGTACATGGATTCTATCTCAGATCGCATTGCATCCAGCCATTTCACAGAGTCACCACTCGTGATGGCCTGCTCGAAGCTAGTCGGGTCATCATCTTCCATGATGCAATCCTCGCTTCCACCATCAATGAGAAAACCGTAGTATCTCTCAGGCGGATGAGAAACCCTGCTAGACTGGCGGAGAGGCTGGGGTTTGTCGGGTACTACTGAATCCTCTGGTTCTACCAAGTCTTCTGTTATAGTTTGTGTTGCTGGAACCTCTTCCAGTTCTACCTCAATGCCACTATTCTTTTTCATAAGAAAACCTTTTTCTGAGAAAGTGGCATGTCGAGAAACAAACACCTTTTGTTCCTCGGGGTGGTTGAAGATATACCCTTGTGAATTTTTGGGATATCCTACAAACTTACATAAGACAGATCTTACCTCGAGTTTGTCCGGATTTTGCCCTTTGACATAGGCCGGACAACCCCATATCTTAATATAATTAAGATGTGTTCTCTTCCCTTTCCATATCTCATATGGAGTGGTAGGTACAGATTTGGTAGGAACTCTATTCGATAGGTCTATGGCTGTCTCAAACGCATACCCCCAGAAGGAAATAGGTAACTCAGCTGTACTCATCATCGAGCGCACCATATCTAATAGGGTGCGATTCCTCCGTTCCGATACATCGTTGTGCTGTGGTGTGTAAGGAGGAGTAAGCTGAGAGAGAATCCCATTCTCTTTTAGATAATCTAGGAACTCATTGCTTAAGTATTCTCCTCCTCGATCAAATCGAAGAATCTTAATACTTTTGCCTGTTTGGTTCTCTACTTCGTGCTTATATTTTCTGAATTTCTCAAAAGCTTCAGACTTGTGTTTCAACAGGAACACATGCCCGTATCTAGAGAGATCGTCAGTGAATGTAATGAAGTAGGAAGAACCGTTCCTGGCGTGTGTAGACATGGGACCGCATACATCACTATGTACCAGTTCTAAGAGTTCCGTAACTCTTTCTCCGTGTCCACTAAACGGAGCTTTGGTCATTTTTCCTTTGAGACATGAATGGCAAGTATCATAAGATGATAATTCGAACAGATTAAAATATCCATCTTTATGTAACTTAGCCAGTCGTGTCGCATTGATATGACCAAGTCTACAATGCCACAAGAAGGATTCGTTCATTTCTGAACTCTTCCTCTTGTGTGTGTTTTGTATATTGAGGATTGTATTTTGATTTAGAATGAATATGCCATTATGTAACGAGCCTGATGCAATCAACTTTTGATCTAGGAATATGTTCATAACATTATCCTGTACTACAAAATTATATCCTTCTTTACTTAATAAAGAAACTGATATAATGTTGCACATCATGTTCGGTATATAATAGCACTCATTCAAAATCAGTGTATTACCACTTGGTAATACTAGGTGATATTCGCTAACTGCTTTGGCTGCAACATTTGCCCCATTCCCTACTTGAACAGAATGTTCACCTTTTCCCAGTTCTCTACCTTTCCGCAGCCCATGTAACAATTTACATATGTGGGATCCTGATCCGGTACTAATACCTAGGACGTAGGGTGAACTGAGAAACAGTTCTCAATAACTAACACACCTGAAGAAGATGCATCAACATGCATGTTCTTTTGGACGGCTTGAGAATCCAGAAATTCCTCTATTCCCTGTTCAGTCTTATAACTCTTATAAGAAAGAATGGGTCCAACGTTCCCCTGCTCAGTATAATAAGCGGGTTCAGTCAATATATCCATATTATTATCTTGATTATGGCCTGACATGGTCGCTACCTGGAGAGAGAGAGAAGAAAACACTTTAGCGTATGCTCTTGCAAGATTAGATTGGTTATTATCTTATCTAATCAGGATGTCTCCCACTGTTTTTATCAAATCTACCTTCAAACCCTAAAAGGTAAAATTAGCCGGGATTAATTACACCCTACAATTTCATCAATCATTCAGCCAGATCAGTGTCGGTACTTGAGGGAGGTTCCCCGTGCTTTCACACGGACCTAATTAAAGTAAAACTCATTTTCCCAGAGGCGTAACCCCGTTAACACTTTTCTAGACACCTACTTGATCGGCTAATTGTCCCGTGTAAAACTCTCCCAGGAGTAACTCTTACTCGCAGTGGGTATCGGGATCCAACTATCTCATAGGAGGTATGCAATCTTATTGCAAATTTCAACACTTGAAATTCCCGATAATATTTTTACCCCTAGCGTGCTATGACCTTGACGCATGCCAAACAACCCATAGTCCGCTAGTCAAGTTCAACCCGTACAATTCGTGATTGAATTAAACCCACCCGTACGACCCTTGACGCATGCCAAACAACGCCGTACGAATACCCTAATCCAATCGCATCTCATGCTACAGATAAGTAATAATTAGCTACCGTACACTACGCCTTGACGCATGCCGAACTGCCACAGCACGAATACTAAATATTACTTATCTGGATTGACGGAGGGCTACGCAGGTTTTTCAGAAAACCCTGAGCGTAATGAACTTGATATTGTCGTAGAATCATATGAAATTTTGAACTGGAGTGTTTTTTAGGCTTTCATTAGTTTTGCTAAAGAGGTCACACCCGGTGAAGGGATCTTGGCTCTTTCCCCATCGAATAAGGTGTAGGGTATATCATATATACCACTTTGCAAAGCAAAACTCTAAAAGCAATCAAAAGACAAACCGAGAGTTGTAGCATCTGCTAGTTTTTCTAAAGAGGTCACTCCTGGTGAAGGGATCTCGGCTCTTTCCTCATCGAATAAGGTGCAGGGTATATCATATATACCGCTATACAAAGCAAGACTGTATTTACCCTTTTTATAAAGTTTTGATTCTACAACATCTTTTAGGTTTCTTTTCTTTCTATTATTCTCATTAATAAAATCCCATCAGCTTATGCTTCCTAAGCATCACAGAAGAAACGAAAGAAGTAATATTTATATATCAGCATATATATATATATATATAGTATAAGCATTCGTCTCAGGCAGTAATATGATCTCATCACAGAACATTGCAGCAGAAGAACATATATGAAATATTGGATATACTAGGATGTCCGTGTTTTCAATACGAGCCTGTATAAAACACGGATTCCACGGTCGCGATGAATAGCCAAATCCACATCCCTAGACCCCTACGAGAGCGGCAAGTAACACTGCCAATTCTAGGGTTAGGAGACCCGGTCTCTACTCCTCGAGATGGCCTCCCACTGGACCCTAGAACCCGATTACTTGTGCTCCCCTCCTTGGGTCTACCTAATGCGGAAAAGTAAATAATATACAAAGGTGACATCAACCTCATCCCGGAAGTGCCCCAATAAAAGAATATTACATACAAACGAATTTTACATGAATGAAAATAAAAACCCTCATCTCACATAAAACCCTCGGCTATTCAGAACACGACGATCCAATATAACATATCACAGCAACACATAATATCACATATCATCAACGTAAGTAAGTATGCATACACCGATCGTCGTTGTCGTCTAGCAACGAAAACCGGCAATACAACTACATACTACACTTACGGTCACAGAAAAGAAATTGTAAAACTACAATATTTGGAATCCACAATCACTTTAGACATCGTAAATCCGAAATATTACATATTTCGCATTTCATGCCTAACTATATGAATTCCACATATTGTATCACATTCCAGATAAATAGACAGTATTAAACTTTCCGATCGAATAATCAAATACCCAAGTTTTCCTAAATAGCTCAACACTTGAGCGGAGTTCAAAAGTTCCAGAATACGTCACAGTAGCAACGGTCCAGCCGTAGAAGGGTCAAGCCAACGCCTCACATGTGGCACGCCGTACTGCCCCAAACCCGAAGGTTCAAAAGGCAGTTCAAGGCAGTCACATAATCGAGTTAAGGTTTGTTGTCTTCTAGAGGGTCCATCGCGTCACATGCACGTTTTTCCAAAAGATTTAAACCCAAAAAAAATTCAACACTTGAATGTTTTTCTTGCCGGGAAAAATTGAGTTAATGATATCCGTTCGAAAATTTTAACAGTTTCTAAATATCCGGAAATAATAACGAATTTAAATATTCCGATCGAATCTACGATTACAAAATAAACCCCAGAATACTCAACACTTGAGTCAGATTAAAAATACCCATAAAATATAACATACAGAAATAGATATTATAGTTCAAACACCAGTGCATGTCTCATCTGTACGGCCGCGGAACCGCGGCCCAAGCGTGGTACGGCCGTGTTCCGCGGTGGACAGTACGGATCATGCACTCATATTTCACTGTAATTCTTCTATTTCCCTGCTGAATTTTTTAGGAATTTTTAATTCAGAAAAATCCCAGTTTTGAATAATTTTCCCGAGGGGGGGTTAATTTTGATATATCGGGGTTCGTTCGGAGTTTTAACTTCGTAAACACGTCGCCTAATGCTCTAACTAGGCTCTGATACCACTGTAGGGTCCCTAGGCACTCTTGTGAAGGTTCATAAGGCATCAAACATGCCCGAATAAAATTTTAGACGTGACGAACAACCCAAAGCCGGGATCTATGCTAGATTATTTGGGTTTAACATGCAAGATAACATATTTAATACTAAGTGTGAGGGATTACAACCTTTGTAGTCCGCTCCTTCGCTTCACAAGCTCTGAGTAGAAGTCCCTTCGCCGCGATCCACGATCTCCCGGACTCAAGAGAGGCTCCACGACTTGAACGATTCATGCTAGCTTGTAGTGTTCCGCTTCTCCGATGATCTACATCGAAATTGCTATAACACAAGCTCTCTCACTCTAATGAGATGAACACCCTAATCTAATGGGCTAGATTAGATGAGGATGATGGAGTAGTATTTATGCTTTCTTTTTATATCATTTTCTCACAAAAAATCATCACAAAAGAAATTACTAGTGTGCTCTTTTCAAAGCTAAAGAGAGAAGAAGATGAAGAATAATGAAAGTAATCCTTTTGTGATGAATAATAGATAAGAATATATGATTTATTATAGAACCATGGTCAAGGATGAGAGGCTTAACCTTTATAGAGAATAAACTAGAGCTAGGGTTTGGTTAGGTAAAGAATGAGTCATGGATAAGTATCAACCATAATATTTTAACCAAGACAAAAGGAAATCCTTCTAGAATGAACAAGAAGGAGCTAACCCTAATCAAACCCTAATCTCTTTTTATTATCCCTAAACATGTTTCATAATAAATCATATCATGTCACAATAATATATATCACATAGATATTATATATTTGCAACAAAAGAAAATAATACAATTAACATATATCGCATATATATCAATATATTAATCCCGTGAGAAAATGAAATAATAAAGCGAGCCAATATTAGATAATGTAATACAATATATCATATATATCATTATACATTAAATCATCGAATCAACACTTCATCCGACGATCCGGCTATATTGAATATAACCGACTAATATATCATGTACCGATTCATCGAATCAACACTTGATCCGATGTCCCGGTTCATATCTAAATATCGCGAGAATATAATACGATATCTCATATCGCATTATCCTCGGTCCTGCACATATCACATATATGTGCCTCTACTCCATTTTTCCTGAGCCAAGAAACCTCTGTGTAGGACTCTAAAGAATCGTCAATACGCCGGTATCAGGTGATAATCATATCAAACACCCACAAGTTGCAAGCGGTCAGCTAAACGTAACAGCCACCCAGGTATTGAGCGATAAGAAGATCAATAAGCTAGCCTGTTAATTGATCCACAATCCGCTCCCTATGGCACCCTATTCTTTATAATAGCGGTGATACCCTAGTGAGACCAGCTGTGGTTGAATCAACTTGAGGTTGCGACTAAGAGCCAAGAACGGACGGACAAGGACCAAAAAGAGGAAACGAAGTGTTGGAAAGCCTAGCTTATACTCGCAAGTTTTCTCTTTAGTCGTGCTAATCCCCGTTGTTGCCGATTACCGTAACATCGATATTAAGACGTGGCAAATGAATTAAGTAAGCGACCTCCTAACTCAAACCAACCAAATCCTAACCCTTAACAAGTTCTCTTATCATTCATTTATAATTAGCTAATCTCAAACAAACCTGAACACATTTGGACTTAACTCGTTAAAACATAATGAAAAAGACTCCCATCTCTCTGTGGATCGACCCGTACTCATCCGGCTAGCTGCAAAGCGAAACCGTCCTGATTGCGGTAATTAAACTTGAACACGCAGAAAATTTGTCAATCAAATGGCGCCGTTGCCGGGGAGACGGTAGTTTATTTCTTTGTGTAATTTCGGGTTAATTTTTGAATAACTATAACCAAAAACAAAACCAAAAAATATACTGTAAAATTCATCTTATTATTCTTTGTGCAAGAGTGCAGGAAAGGGAGAAGTTCAAGTTCAGTGCCAAAGTCGTGGGGAGTTAGACCCATATCTCGCGGCTACACCGCGGCAGATCAAGGCGAAACCCAAAATCCTCTGTGAGTATCCCAACCCTCTTCTCAACTCCTTTAACTCCACTGAACTTTTCTTTCTGCAGCATTCTTTGCGCCGCGCTAAAAAAAATAAAAATTGTTTGCAGTTGATTTGTTACTGCTTTGCATTTATTAATACGGACTTTAAGGGGCTTGAAACCAATTCAGATTGGGTGGGGATTTCATCACCCTTCCCAGGACCCCAGAAATCACAAAAGCATATGCATTGACCATTGTTAATTAAAAAATACTAGACTCAGCCCTAAGGACTTCATGCTCAATAGGACAGAGGACTAGTTACAGGCATCGGCCGTTTATCCTTTCTGACTTTTGCGGTATCTAGGCAAGTGTGTCGAAGGCAAGTGGTTAGTTAATTAGGACCACTACTTACGTAGTGGGGAACCTCCCACTTATCTGGCACTTACCTGGCCGAAATTGACGGAGAAGAGGCGGTTTGAGGTCCTATTTCTAGCCCTCTGGAACAGTTAGGAGCTGTCTAGCAGACCTAGGTGACCTTAGATCTAGGTGTGATTGTGCATATCTTGTTTGTGATTGCTTAAAGCCGTAAGTCCGTACATATTTCTGTAAAGCTCTTTCTAAAAAAAAAGAAAAAAGAAAAAAATCAAAAACTTTTATAAAAACTTGCCCTTTGTCGCCAAAAATCCATTTTCCATCCACCACCCATCGTATTTCTCCACTGACGTTTTCTTACCCTCACCTTCTCCGCTTTGACTATATTAAACTCGTTTAGTATATGTCCGCTTGGACTCGGGACACTAGCGCCCGCCTAGTCCGCGTTACGTTAGTCGCTACCGACTACACGATCGACTCAGACATCGAAACTCCGTCCACACTTCTTTCACCCTTACCTTTGCCGGCCAACTCCGACGTTGACCGGAATTCTGTTCATACATCTTCACCTTCACCATCACCAACCTCTTCTTCCGCGATGTCAGGATTTAATTCGAACATCTCTTTGACTACCCCTGGATTGGCTCTACCTCCTGTGGAGACCAATAACCCACCACCACCTGTTGTAGCGCCGCAGCGAATCGCGCTCCAAGATCGTTTCTATCCCACCCGTTCTGCACTTCCCACCTGTCTTTCTCTTCCACCGGCCTATGGGGATAACTTTGAAATTAAGCCCTACTTCATCAACATGCTTCCGCGATTTCATGGGCTTGAATCTGAAGATGCCTATATCTTCATCAATAAATTTCAAAACGTTTGTGCCATGATGAAAACCACCCAGCTGTCGGACGATGCTATACGTCTACGGGTCATTCCGTTCACTTTATACGATCTTGCTGAAAAATGGCTGTATAGCACCGCTTCCCACTCCATAACCAGTTGGGACGAGTTTGTTAAAGCGTTTCTCAAAAAATTCTATCTGAATCATAAAACCGTAAGGATCCGTAATGAAATCAACCAATTCTCTCAGCTTCCTTCTGAACCCTTCTGGAAGTGCTTTGACCGGTATAAAGACCTTCTTGTTCAGTGTCCTCACCATGGTATCGAGAGATGGCAACTTTGCCAAACCTTATACGAGGGCCTGAACCCAGCAACCAAGGAGTTGTTGGAAACCATTTGTCAGGGCCACTTCCTATCGAAATCTGACGAGGAAGCATGGCAATTCTTCGACGACCTTGCGGAGCAAACGCTACAATGGGAGAGCACCAGACCGACTTCTTCTTCTTCTACATCCACTTCTACCAGTCAGTCTAGGGTAGGAATTCACCAACTTGATGTCTCTATTGCGATGAAATCTAAAATGGCTGTAATAACGAGAAAGCTTGAAGCGATAGAGAGCAAATTTTCTTCTCCTGCTCCTACCCCTATTCTTCACCTTCGTACCATTTGCGCTTGTTGTTCCAATCCTTCTCACATGACCGAAGAGTGTTCTTACAATCCACCATCTCAAGGAAAGGATCAGGTTAATGCTGCATTTCAGCAACGATCAAGAAATGATCCATACTCTTCCACCTACAATCCCGGTTGGAGGAACCACCCCAATTTCTCCTGGAATCAAAATCAGAATCAATTCCAAGGCAACAATTTCCAAAGGCCCCCTCCGCCGCAACAACAAGCGCAACAACAAACTCAACATCAATTTCAGCAGCCCTTCCAACCCCAACCTTTTCAAAATCAGACGAACAACTTTGCACCCAACAATTCTTTTCCACCAAACAACTTTGTTCCGTCAAACAACGATAAGGTTTCCTCGCTCGAACGAAGTCTGGAGGCGTTTGTTAAATAATCGACACAATCCACCGCAAACATCCAGTCTTCCATTCAGTCCTTAGTGCAACACACTGCCGCTCACGGACAAAGCATCAAGACCATCGAGGCCCAGATTGCACAGCTGAATGCGGTCTTAAGCGAGCGAGAGAAGGGGAAGCTCCCGTCCCAGCCACTCCCAAATCCCGGTCACCCACATAATGTACATGTTGCTCTTAAACAACAGAACCATAATGTGAGTGCCGTGACCACATTGAGATCGGGAAGGATGCTGCAAAACAACATTGGCACGCGGATCGATGATGACACCCCGGCCGCTTCTTCTTCTTCTTCTTCTTCTTCATCTTCTTCTTCGTCTTCTGAGCCTATTCTCCATTCTTCAAAAGTCACTTCTTCTTCTTCTTCTTCTGCTCTGAACGGACCCACTTCTCACTCCACGAAAACACATGTTCTTGGATCCGTTCCAACTCCACAATCTCCTCCTCCAGCATTGGACTCAACCAATTTTAAAAACGTTCCATTTCCAAACCGGTTGAAGTCCAATAAACAAAATCCCCAAATGGAGAAGATTCTGGAGTTATTTAAGCAGGTTAACATTAACATTCCTCTTTTAGATGCTGTCCAACAAGTCCCGTCCTACGCGAAAATCTTAAAGGACTTGTGCACGAAAAAGAGGAAGTCTCAGGTACCCAAGAAAGTTTTCTTGGCTAGTGCTGTAAGTGATGCTCTTACCCAATCTTTACCACAAAAACGGAAGGACCCTGGCTGTCCTACGATTTCTATTACCATTGGGGATAAGAACATCAACCGCGCACTATTAGATCTTGGTGCCATTGTTAACCTGCTTCCGTACTCAGTATACGAGCAATTAGGCATAGGAGAGTTGAAACCCACGCACTGCACTCTCCAAATGGCCGACCGATCGATCACCCATCCTAGGGGTGAGCTAGAGGATGTGTTAATCAAAGTCGGGGACTTCATCTTCCTCGTTGACTTCATTGTATTAGACACACAGCCTGTAGCTAACCCCCGGAATCAAATTCCGGTGATACTCGGTCGCCCAGTCCTTGCAACCTCAAATGCTGTGATCAGTTGTCGCAATGGTTCTATGAACCTATCTTTTGGAAATATGACGATTGAACTCAACATTTTTAGGTTGGGGAATCAGCCCTCCGAACCTAATGGTCATATACTAGACGTCTGCTCGATCCAGGAGATCACCTTAGAAGAGTGTGAATTCGAGGAGTTTCTGTTTGATCACGATAACCTTGACGCCACTAGTGCGTTCCTCTTCGAACCTGCTGCTGTTTCTGTGCCCGACAACGACTACGAGTGTTTCACGTTCTCAAACGATCTTAGCCGCTCACAACCCGAGTTTGAATCCTTCGAATTTCCGGATGAGTTACCTGAACCATCCAACTCGGTCACTTACACTCGTTTTGAACCTTTGCTGGAGTCCTTTCAGTTCGAGACCTTTGCACCAATCTTGCCTTCAATCGTTTCACCTCCAACGCTCGAACTCAAGCCTTTGCCGTCTCACCTTAAGTATGCTTACTTAGGTGAAAACGAGACCCTCCCTGTCATCATCTCGGTTTCTCTAGCTCCCGAGCAAGAGAAAGCCCTTCTTGCGGTCTTGCACAACAATAGGCAAGCTTTTGGCTGGTCCATGGCGGACATCAAGAGGATTAGTCCCCTGATCGTTGAACATCATATTCATCTGATGGATGATGCCAAACCAGCCAGGGATCCACAAAGACGTCTCAACCCAGTCATGAAGGAGGCTGTGAAGAAGGAGATCGTAAAATGTATGGATAGTGGTATCATTTACCCTATCTCTGATAGCCAGTGGGTTAGCCCCATTCACGTTGTCCCCAAGAAATCAGGTATAACGGTCATCACTAACGAGGCGAACGAGTTAATCCCTACTCGCACCCAAACGGGGTAGCAAGTATGCATCGATTACAGAAAACTCAACGCCGCGACACGGAAGGACCACTTTCCGCTACCTTTCATTGACCAGATGCTTGAACGATTGGCCGGACACGAGTACTACTGCTTTCTTGATGGGTACTCCGGCTATAATCAAATTCCCATCGCCGAAAAAGACCAGGACAAGACCACATTCACTTGTCCTTTCGGCACGTTCGCATATCGTCGCATGCCCTTTGGGTTATGCAATGCCCCCGCTACCATTCAGCGGTGTAAGATGGGAATCTTTTCAGACATGGTGGAAAAATTTCTGGAGATCTTCATGGACGATTTCTCCATTTTCGGCGATTCCTTTGATGAGTGTTTGCTGCATCTTGACGCTGTCCTTACCCGATGTAAGGACAAGAACCTCACTTTGAATTGGGAGAAGTGCCACTTCATGGTGCGAGAAGGTATTGTCTTAGGACATATCATTTCGCAAAATGGCATAGAGGCTGACAAAGCGAAGATTGAGGTCATTTCGAATCTTCCTCCTCCCAGATGCGTCAGAGACATCCGAGCCTTCCTTGGCCATGCCGGTTTCTATAGACGGTTCATCAAGGACTTTAGCAAGATTGCTAGGCCCTTGACTCTCTTGCTGGCCAAGGACACGCCATTCGACTTCAACTCGAGCTGTATGACTGCATTCGAGTCATTGAAAAGCTCACTCACTTCTGCTCCTGTTCTTTCTTCACCTGACTGGACGCACCCATTTGAGATTATGTGCGATGCATCCGACTTTCCCATTGGTGCTGTCCTTGGACAACACATCAACAAGATGCCGCATGTAATCTATTATGCAAGCCGAACCCTGAACGACGCCCAACTCAATTATACAACAACTGAGAAGGAATTCTTGGCTGTTGTATTTGCTTTAGAAAAGTTCAGGCCCTATCTCATTGGCTCTCCAGTCATTGTCTACACAGACCATTCTGCTCTACGCCATCTTTTTGCAAAGAAAGATGCAAAATCTCGGCTAATACGTTGGATCCTCTTGCTTCAAGAATTTGACCTTGTCATTAAGGATAAACGAGGATGTGAAAACGTTGCTGCCGACCATCTCTCACGACTTCCTTCTTCGCCTTCGCTTCAAATTCCGATCAACGACGTTTTCCCAGATGAACAGCTCTTGACCATATCTTGCGAACCCTGGTTCGCAGATATTGTGAATTATTTGGCCACGGGGCTACTACCGACTGAATGGTCAAGTCAGGACAGACTTCGCTTCTTATCCCAAGTAAAACACTTTTACTGGGACGAACCCTATCTGTTCAAGTACTGTCCCGACCAGATTATTCGTCGGTGTGTCCCTGACGAGGAATTCAAGAGTGTGCTGTCATTTTGCCACGATCAAACATGTGGTGGGCATTTTGGCCTAAGAAAGACAGCTGAGAAAATCTTGCAATGTGGCTTCTACTGGCCACAACTTTTCAAAGATGCTCATGAATACTGCAATAATTGCTCCCGGTGCCAACACTTGGGCCGGATATCCAGGAGGAACGAGATGCAGCTCCAACCAATCTTAGTTGTGGAGATTTTCGACGTTTGGGGGATTGATTTCATGGGGCCGTTTCCCAGCTCTTTTGGGAACCTGTACATTCTTCTGGCTGTTGATTATGTCTCTAAATGGGTCGAGGCCGTACCGAGCCGAACTAACGACAACAAGGTTGTCGTTAAATTCCTTAAAGAAAACAACTTTTCCTGGTTTGGACACCCCCGAGCGATCATTAGTGACAATGGAACGCACTTCTGTAATAAGACTTTCGAGGCCTTGATGCGGAAATATTCCATTAATCATAAGCTATCCACGTCCTACCACCCCCAAACAAGTGGGCAAGCCGAAGTTTCAAATCGGCAAATCAAGCAGATACTGGAGAAAACGGTTTCCAAGAACCGTAAGGATTGGTCGTTGAAACCCACTGATTCCCTTTGGGCATTTCGAACCGCTTATAAGACCAATCTTGGCATGTCTCCCTATCGGCTTGTTTATGGAAAAGCTTGCCACCTCCCTGTGGAAATAGAGCATCGCGCATTTTGGGCGATAAAGGAGCTGAATTTGTCTCTCGAAGATGCGGGCAGCCATCGGAAGCTGCAGTTGAACGAATTAAGCGAGCTTCGGGATGAGGCTTACGAGAACGCGGTTGTCGTCAAGAACTGAATGAAGGTGTTTCACGATAAACACCTTCTGCGCAAAACTTTCACACCTGGCCAACAGGTACTTCTTTACGACACCAGATTACATTTCCATCCCGGGAAGCTCAGATCTCGCTGGAAAGGACCATTCTTGGTACGGACTGTATATCCATACGGTGCTGTGGATTTGGAAAATCCAAAAGACGGTTCACTTTTCAAAGTGAACGGACACAGGTTGAAACCATTCCACACCGCAGACCCATCAGAGGAGCTCTTGCTGTTGCAGGAGCCAGTTTACATCGACTAATCTTCCTCCACTTACACCCGAATTTCGATTATCCATCCAAAAACAGTGGAAACACTGTTTCAAATAAGTTTGGGGGTATGTAAATACAATTTTGTTTTTCTTGTGTGCCTGGAAAATTTCCACTAATAAATAAACAACAAAAAAACCAAAAAAAAAAATATTTTAAAAATATATATATATATATATATATATATATATATATAATACTAAAATTCTTTGTACACAATTCTTTTATTTCATTATTCCTTTTAGAGGGTTTTTTATGCAAATAGACAAAACCCCTATAAATACATCTCTAACCCGTTTCAGACTTCTTCTCTGCCTCAAACAAACTCCTAAAGCAAACCCTAGCCGCCAACAAAAATTGCGCCGCTGATCTCCTGATTCCGCCGCCGAAGCGCCGCCGGAAGCCCTTCCCGCCGCGGTTCCGCCGCCCTACTGCCGACACACCCTCTGGAATTTTTTCCAGAGGAGGTTTGACCTCTTTTCCCCTCTTTTCTGATCTGTAAAAATCATAATTTTTATATATGGCTCCACATTTCCAATTTGAAAGAAATTTCTCACAATTGTTCAACAATAACACGTATGGTAGCTATTTTGGCGACGAAATCCGGAAACGCGGATGGAATTACCTCTTGTATAACCATCCGAATGCATTCGCGCTTCCGGATCTCGTTGAACGGTTCTTTGATAGCATGTTGGAGGGTTGTTTTGCAAAATACGGGTTTCTTCGCTTATTTTGGGGCGATCGAGAGATTAGAATAGACAGAGACTTCATTCATGAAGTCACATTGATACCCCGTATACCCGCTCATGACCAACCCCTCCAATTTGAGGATTACACACCATTGATGGGCAATGATTATTATAGGGAGCCTAGAAAAGGGATTCAGGCGCGTACACTGTACGCGAATGTGTTGACCGTGTGCCGATGGGCACAAAATAACATATTTGGCAGTTCACACAATACGACGTTTTTCACACCTTCACTACACATTGTGCACACGTTAATGACCAGAAATCCAAGTTATGATATGTGCACTGTGTTACTTCAGTCGATTGATGCTGGCAAAAGTTCGGCCAATTATCCCTGCCCAATGTTGGTGACACAACTGTGTCGCCATTTTCATCCCTGTTGACGAGTTTGACCTACACATGCATGCTGGGACCCCCATTCGACCCCTTCTTGAGGGTGTTTCCACATCCTATACTCGACTCCACGATATATGGTCGCGCACCGAGCCGGCCGAGAATGTAATGGCCAAGACATCTAGCTCAAGCTCCACAGCGAGCGACGAAGAGCTCACCCCTGCTGCTCAAGCGCACCTAATTCGACGAACACATAGGAGGGTAAAGAGAGTGATTGGGATGATGACAAACTTTGATCAGCGTGTAACGAACCTAGAACACGGAATGGCCACCCTATTGGCAAGAGAGGAAAGATCAAGATCACGATCCAGGGGCCCTAGAGCAAAAAGTAGTGAGGCAGGGACGAGTGAGGCAGCGTCTAGGAGACGACGCAGAGGGCAGTGAGGACACTGCTATCAATAAGTTTGGGGGAGGGATTGGGTTGTAAATAGTTATCCTTGCATTGCATCTGCACGTTTTATTTATCTTTTATGTAAATATTTGTTTCTACTATGCATGTTTAAATTCTACATGGCATTTTCTGCATTGCATTTTTTTTAAAAAAAAAAAAAAAAATAGAAAATGAAAAATTAAAAAAAAATTAAAAATCTTGAAAATGAAAACAAAAATTTTAAAAGAAAAAAAAATTTATTGACCATTTCTGAATCAAGTCCAATATGACAGTTGACTAGTTAGAAACTACTAGATCTTAAACTTAGTTAATTATAAACCCTAAAAATAACTTTCCTTGAAATCTAACTATAGAAAATATACGTCCCAGCGGTTTGTTTTGAAATAAGCAAATTTTGAGTCTAGTTCTCAGGCGAAGTCAAAATGAGGGAAAAATATTGAAGCTCTATTCGAAGAGTAATTCTGAAAAATAATTCTGAATCTTAAGTCCAAATTTCTGAAAATATATACCCTACAAATCGCACATACACCACCTTGAAACTCGGAATAGTAGATGATACCTGGAAATACTCTTGCCTGAAAGCCTAGTATGAAAGAAAAAACGGTATTTAAAGCTAAACACCAAAAGAGCACCATTGAAAAATATATCCGGTCTTGAAAAAGAAAAATAAAGAAAAAAAAAGAATAAAATACAAGACCTGGAATCTGCTATTTACGCTTTAAAGCTCACACATTTAGTAATCGGATGTCAGTGCCTCAAGAAGCATTAATAGTCGCATGAAAGATGTATGAGCAAAACCGTCCATCATTAATAAAAAGAAGTAGTGCTAGATATTAAGGCAAGGGTATTATAGCTTGAACTGAATTTCCAAGTGTAGGGGTGACAATTACACACACGTAGGGGTATATATCAGAGTTTGGAGGAGACATAGGAATGAAAAATAGGGTTTATTTCTTCAGTAGAGTTGATAAAAATTCCGGATTCGAGATTGCGCTTAAGAAGGAAAACTCAGGAGATGCTGAAAGCATTGTAAACTGGCTAGACGTATAGGATCTTAAGTTCAATAAAAAGGAAGTGTGAAGAATACGGGTTAATGATTTCTAAGTTGATGATAATAGAGTTTTTGGTTAGAATTCTGAAATAAAGGATTAGAGTCGACGGCCAATTTGATCGGATTTTGTGGGTGTAATCCGCTGAAAACCCTCAGGAGACAACACTCCTCCTACTAGGGACACCTAAAGGTTTAACGGCTTGTTGCACATGCTCAGTGCAATCACGTTCCCTGTGAAAGTGAGGTTAGGATTTTTTTTGAATAAAATGGCTTTGCTCAGGGATGAGCAAAAGATAAGTTTGGGGGTATTTATTCATCACAGAATTTTGTATATTTGTACTGCCCATTCTTGATCACATTGCATATAGGTAGGTGCTTTTAATCCGTATTTGCTGCATGTTTACAGATTACAGGTTTCCAGTCCAAAAGAACACAAATCCGACAAAATCTCCACAGTTACGCCAAAATCCAGAACATCTGTCACAAACAGATAAAAGCCGGGTTCCAGTATCCTTCCAGTATCCGTCCAGTACCAGTTCAGAAGATGGGACGAAACTAGTTGTCATTTGTGACTAAATCAAGTTAGAAGTCAAAGGAGATAAAAGTCAAAAGAGAAGAAAATGAAGCAATCTTGGACTATGAAAGCTGAAGATACTCTGGAAAAATTATTGAAGTTTAAAGTTTTCAAACATCAGGAAAAAAGAGTGCAAGACCAGAGAGATGAAGAAGACAAGATTTGGCCACCAACCCACCGCGATTCCGCGGCCAAATGCCCACTATGGCCGCGGTTCCGCGGTCGACACGTGTCGTCATGTGGTGAAAAAGTGGGGTTATTCCTGTAATTGTATATGGGCTTATATTTTATTCTTATTGTCTCAGAACCATGCCTATAAATTGCCCAGAACAGAGCCAAGAGAGTGTGCTTAATTTTGTGTGTAATTTTTGTATTATGTTTAGTTTAGTTTTTAATAAAAGAGTATTTCCTACATCTTCCTCCATTGAAGCTTGTGAGAGGTTTTATTGAGTGTTGAAGAATGCAAGAAGTGTTCTTTTTCTATATGCATGATTTGTAATTTAGTTTCTTATGTTGCTTGTAATTTCAATCCTTAAAAATAGTTGTTGTTATTTGTTATCTTTTTGTTTTTAATTCTCTTCCATTTTCTTTTTTCCTTACAACCATGATGCTTATTGTGATCCTTGCCTAAGTGAGTTCCCAAATAGCTAGTTGTGATTTTCTACCTCAATTCTTATTACCCTCTTTCTTTGTTTCATTTCATTTATCTTTTATAATGGGTGAGTAATTTCTCACTTGTTAGGGTAGGAAACGGAAAGTTGAGAGACGGAAATCTCCCTCACTTTTCTCTTTGACAAATATCTTGATTCGAACATCCGTTAATTGATCCACAATCCGCTCCCTACGGCACCCTATTCTTTATAATAGCGGTGATACCCTAGTGAGACTGGCTGTGGTTGAATCAACTTGAGGTTGCGACTAAGAGCCAAGAACGGACGGACAAGGACCAAAAAGTGGAAACAAAGTGTTGGAAAGCCTAGCTTATACTCGCAAGTTTTCTCTTTAGTCGTGCTAATCCCCGTTGTTGCCGATTACCGTAACATCGATATTAAGAAGTGGCAAATGAATTAAGTGAGCGACCTCCTAACTCAAACCAACCAAATTCTAACCCTTAACAAGTTCTCTTATCATTCATTTATAATTAGCTAATCTCAAACAAACCTGAACACATTTGGACTTAACTCGTTAAAACATAAAGAAAAAGACTCCCATCTCTCTGTGGATCGACCCGTACTCATCCGGCTAGCTGCAAAGCGAAACCGTCCTGATTGCGGTAATTAAACTTGAAAACGCAGAAAATCTGTCAATCATTCGTCTTGGACGTCATATATTACTGCGTGATTGTATTTCCGCCGATTTGGCGATGAGATAGCTCCTGATTGGGAATGCTTATATATATGTTTTGGTTTTATTAAAATTTATAAAGGCGGTGCTGCCGAAATTTTAAATGACAAAAATGTTTTCAAATCTTAGTCTAAAATCCACTTGTATTTTCAAACAAACTTTACTTATACTTCAAAAAGCGGAATTTGATTTCATAATAAGCTTTTTCCAAAACAACACCTCCACTATTTACTTAAAAAGGTTTAGATTCTTAATTTTTTGCTTACTTGAGTTACGATGAGGTCTTTTACATTTCACGTGATTCAAGTGCCGGTCATGTGCCGTTTTCGGGTAATGACAACATTCACTACTACAATATGGGGTTGCCCCTACGGACTCAGAAATCCGTAGGGACAAATATTTCTTGCCCCTACGGATTTATCCGTAGGGACAACTCGTTGTCCCTACGGTGCCCAACGTTATAATTTTTTCTTTGGCCCTACGGAGCCACAAGCCGGGGACCTACGGTTATGTCCGTAGGGGCATCAACATAGGTTATTAATAATAAAAAAAAGCATAGAAAAATTATATTCATCGTTCCTAAATTTCTCTCTCTCACTCCCGCGCCTCTCGTCGCCCGTTCCCGAGCTTTGTCGCCACCGCGCTCGCGAGCCTGCGCCAGCTTCGTCGGTCTTCCCCACACCTTCATCGACTTCCCGCGCCTCGTCGCTACCTTCGCCGATCGTCGGCGACCGCCAATTTCTACAGTCTCCTCCACCGCGTGCACGGTTGTAAGTAAATCTGAAATAATTTTTAATTTTGACGTTGTACTCTAGGGTTCAGGCCAGGTTCAGGTAGCGGTGAGGGCATCGACATCGGCGTCGGTCGGGTTCGGTTAGGGTTAGGGTTAGGGTTAGGGTTAGGTTGTGGGGTTCGGTTGGGGTTGGGGTTGGGGCTGGGGCTAGGCTGGGGCTGGGGCTAGGGTTTGGTTAGGGTTTGGGGTTGGGGCTGGGCTGGGGTTGGGGCTGGGGCTGGGGCTAGGGCTCGGTTGGGTTGGGGCTGGGGCTGGGCTGGGGCTGGGGGTAGGGTTCGGTTAGGGTTAGGTATATTGGCCAAAAACTCTCTTCAAGAGATTAACCCGTATCAATATTGGAGTAGTGCGCTTTAACAATGGTGAACTGAGTCCGCCAATGGAGAGCGGCCGTTTTGCAGCGGGAGGCTTAGCATATATAAGCAATATACGATTTACAAACAATAGCAGTAATCTATATAAACAACGAGATAATGATTTTCAAATTAGCCAAGTTAGACCCGACTGTTACTCCATTGACAATAGCCATCCTATAGATACCGTATATTTTGGTGGCCCTGGAGGGAGTAAAACATAATGTAAATGATGCACTCTTGCAAATGTGTTATCTTATTGAATAAAAAAGTTGCAATTGGGATGCTAGTACATGAGAATAATTTTTGTTGGATTCTATCATTACACATGCATCACGAGCTCTCGACAAATTTATTTACTCCGCCTCATAGAAGTACAAGTCTTATACCACTAAAGAACCTTGAAAATTTGCGATTGGTTATGACAAGTTGTGGAACCTCACAGTGCCATAACTTTCTTGAAGGATCTCAAAAGTTATATCATAAACCATTTTAATGCAAAAGCTAAATTTGATTGCTTTATCACAAGCTCTCTTCATCCTTGATAATTGATTCTTTTGAAGTATCATAACTATGTTTTGCATTAATGTATTTGCAATGTTGTAAATATGTGATTAGCTTTATGGCTTGACTTTAATAGATCTATATTCCTCGGTTTTTCCCTTACTTTAGAGTTGAACATGATCTTTTAATAGCAAATGTACTGCCCTTTAGAATTCAGATATGGACTGATAAGAAGAAATGATTGTTATTATGTTAACGGCCACTTATAAAATTTCTCAAATCTTGATCTCAATGGTTTAAAATCAGGTTACACATACAACACGAATGCACAACAAACGCATAATTAGAGAGCGATTCGAGATGCTCAGGTTAAAACCAATATATGATACTCAATGATAATATGAAACCTTCGTATTCCCATCAATACTCATATATGAAACTAAAAGCGCCACTTAGTCCCCGTCTATCGGTTAACATACGTGCGATGGTCGTCGTGACATAGAACTATACAAAGGTTGTTAAATATCGGACGGTATAGCTCGATACTAACAACCGTCGTATAGTCTATGCGACGAGAAAATTCAATCGTATAGTAACCCATAGATTTGTCCGGTGTAGACAAGTTAAGAATGTATAAAGCTAAAGCCTTCATTCACTTGTGTTTTCATCCATTTCGAGATATTTCGTCGGTACCTTTCTGCTGGTTCTCCGTGTACAAAGATAGATTAGATGTTCATTTCAACGTTGTTTCACAGCTTTGAAATGATTATCTATTCTATTACAGTGTACTCGGAGAACAGCAGGGAGGTGCTACCGAAATTTACTCGAAACGGTTGAAAGCACAAGTGATGGGTGTTCGCTCTATACATTCTTAATGGGATAGAAACCTACCCCCGACAGCCGGAACACACACATACAACAAGAATACACAAAAAATGCATAATTTGATAGCGATTCGATATGTTCAGGTTAAAACCACTATATAATAATATGAAATCTTCATATTCTCATCGATACTCATATATGAAACTAAAAGCGCCACTTAGTCCCCGTCTATCGGTTAACATACGTGCGATACTCGTCGTGACATAGAACTATACGAAGGTTTTTAAATATCGGACAGTATAGCTCGATACTAACAACCGTCGTATAGTCTACGCGACGAGAAAATTAAATCGTATGGTAACCCATAGATTTGTCCCGTGTGGACAAGTTAAGAATGTATAAAGCAAACGCCTTCATTCACTTGTGTTTTCATCCGTTTCGAGATATTTCGTCGGTACCTTTCCGCTGGTTCTCCGTGTACAAAGATAGACTAGATTTCATTTCAACGTTGTTTCACAGCTTTGAAATGATTTTCTATTCTATTACAGTGTACTCGGAGAACAACGGGGAGGTGCTGCCGAAATTTACTCGAAACGGTTGAACGCACAAGTGATGGGTGTTCGCTCTATACATTCTTAATGGGATAGAAGCCTACCCCCGATAGCCGGAACACACACATACAACAAGAATACACAAAAAACGCATAATTAGAGAGCGATTCGAGATGTTCAGGTTAAAACCACTATATGATAATATGAAACCTTCATATTCTCATCAATACTCATATATGAAACTAAAAGCGCCACTTAGTCCCCGTCTATCGGTTATCATACGTGTGATGCTCGTCGTGACATAGAGCTATACGAAGGTTGTTAAATATCGGACAGTATAGCTCGATACTAACAACCGTCGTATAGTCTACGCGACGAGAAAATTCAATCGTATGGTAACCTATAGATTTGTCCCGTGTGGACAAGTTAAGAATGTATAAAGCAAATGCCTTCATTCACTTGTCTTTTCATCCGATTCGAGATATTTCATCGGTACCTTTCCGCTGGTTCTCCGTGTACAAAGATAGATTAGATGTTCATTTCAACGTTGTTTCACAGCTTTGAAATGATTATCTATTCTATTACAGTGTACTCGGAGAACAACGGAGAGGTGCTGCCGAAATTTACTCGAAACGGTTGAAAGCACAAGTGATGGGTGTTCGCTCTATACATTCTTAATGGGATAGAAGCCTACCCCCGACAGCCGGAACACACACATACAACAAGAATACACAACAAACGCATAATTAGAGAGTGATTCGAGATGTTCAAGTTAAAACCAGCCGGAACACACACATACAACAAGAATACACAACAAACGTATAGTCTATCGATTATCGTACGTGTGATAATTTATTCTTTTCAACGACAAACGCACACACAAAGCATATACACGGATTTTCTCCTTTGTCAGTAACTATCCCGTTCTTATATTTTTCAATATAGTGAGCATAACCTACAATTTATATGTTATACAGTCTAACATGGCCCATGAGTACGTCAGAGTTAAGGACTGGATGTTTGTGGATTGGAAACAACATATGCAACCTAAGTTTGTCGCAGGAGTTGCTGCTTTCCTTGAATTTGCACGCGCACATAATAAGATCATAATAGAGAATATTCTCTGTCCGTGCGATAGATGTGGCAATAAGTACTGGCAGAAGGTAGAATTGGCAGAACTTCATATTGTAAAACATGGGTTTACTAGACTTTTTACAACTTGGAAATATCACGGGGAAGGAGAAGAATGCAGTACTGCGGCAGAAGAAGAAGGAGAACACGATAATGCGGCAGGAGAAGAAGAAGAATTCGGTAATGCGGCAGAAGGAGAAGACGGTAATTTATTTCCATCAGAAGAAATGGAGGATATGGTAGAGGCTGCCCTAGGTGAATCTATTCGTACCGAAGATGACATTCCTTCCGTTCAAGGACCGCATGCGGATAAATATGAAAATTTCATGAATGATGCTAGGAAACCAATTTATGAGAATGCGAAGAATTCCACCCTTTCATGGTTCGTCCAACTTTTCCAGATTAAGTGCCTAAATGGATAGAGCAACAAGTCATTCACAATGCTTCTTTCTTTCTTGAAAGATTCTATGCCTCTGGGAAATAATGTGCCCGACAGCTGGTACGAAGCCCAGAAGATGATGTCTGATTTAGGTCTAAAGTGCCAGAAGATTCAAGCATGTCCTAAAAATTGCGTTTGTACCAGAAAGAGAATTCAGATTTGAAAGAGTGTCCAACATGCGGAGAGGCCAGGTATAAGCCGAAAGATTCTGATAAGAAGCCTAATATACATATGAAGATAGCACGATACTTTTCCATAACACAGAGGCTACAGAGGCTATTCAGGTGCAAGAAAACAACCGAGGCAATGATTTGGCATCACCGTACTCCTCTAAGTGAAGATGGAAAAATCAGCCATCCAAGAGATTCACTGGCATGGAAGGATTTCAATAGGAGGCACGCAATATTCAGTAGCGATCCTCGCAATGTCCGGCTCGGACTGGCTACTGATGGCTTCTGCCCATTCAACTATATGGCTGGAAGTCACGGCACATGGCCCGTTGTAATGATAATTTATAATCTGTCGCCTTGGTTGGCTATGGACCAATCATACTTTATGATGCCTCTTCTTATCGACGGACCAAACTCACCGGGGAACAATATCGACGTCTATCTCTGACCTCTGATCGAGGAGTTGAAATCTTTGTTCATTGATGGTGTAGAGACATATGATGCAAACACAAATACAACCTTCATACTGCGTGCGGCTTTAATATGGACAATTAATGACTTTCCTGCTTATGAAATGCTATCAGGTTGGTCCGTACATTGTCACAAAGCATGTCCTCATAGCCATGAACACACAACATTGAAATTCTTGAATTTTAGTAGGAAGGTTTGTTATTGCGGCCATCGACGTTTCCTGCCTCCAGACCACCCCTATAGGTTAGACACGGTTCACTTTGATGGTCATCAGGAGCTTCTTGGACCTCCATCCCCATTGTCCGGAGAGTACGTGACTGCTAAATGGGATGGTTACAATAACGTGATCTTCGGGATTGATCCGACGAAATAGGTCAAACCACCATATTGGAACAAGTTAAGCATTTTCTTCGAGCTTCCGTACTGGTCTACAAATTCAGTGCGTCATTGTCTGGACGTCATGCATATAGAAAAGGGAGTATCAGAGCACATACTTAACTTGCTTCTTTGTAAAGAAGGAAAATCGAAAGACAACATGAATGCTCGGATGAATCTACAAGAGTGGGGAATAAGAAGTGAATTGCACCCTAGACCGGTAGCGGGTAAACCGGGAAAGTTTGTACTTCCCAATGCCGCTTATCATATGTCACAACCGGAGAAGAAAAGATTCATGCAGGTGTTGCATGATTTGAAAGTCCCCACAGGTTTCTAAGGTCAATTCAGCAAGAAAATAAAAATTGTGAAGGGCAAGATCGATGGGCTGAAAAGTCATGATCACCATGTTATCGTGGAGCACCTTCTTCCATTAGCCCTCAGGACTTCTCTCCCCGACTCGGTTGGTCTAGTAATCAACGACCCATGTTGTTTTTTCAGGGAGTTGTGTGCTAAAACATTGGAGGTTGTGACGCTGGATAAACTAGAAAATTCTATTGCGTTGATACTTTGTAAGTTTGAGCGTATTTTCCCACCGTCATTCTTCGATATCATAATACACTTGACGGTTCATCTTGCAACTGAGGCGAAATTAGCCGGACCGGTACAATATCGATGGATGTATCCCGTCGAGTGGTACGTGTAATTTTTCGTTTCGCACAATTTATAAATTTATTGTTGTCCTGTATGCCCGTATTTATTTATTCAACATATTTTTATTAGGTACCTCTACACTCTTAAGAAGTATATACGCAATAAAAATCGACCAGAGGGTTCTATCATGCAAGGTTATCTTCTTGATGAAGCAACCATATTTTGTTCCCGCTATCTGGACGAGAACATTGAGACAAGGCTTAACCGACCACGAAGAATTCAAGACAGGCCATATGGTAAAGCCGAGTATAAGAAGGTAGACACTATGTTTATCAATAAGATATACCGGTTTATCTTGCTTAATTGTGCATGTCTTGAACAAATTAGAGAGTAGGTTTTTTTGGATTAATTGTTATATCTGTGTTTGTGTGTGTATGAAATGATATAATATTAATGTCACAATTATTTGTCGAAAACAGAATTCATTTTAACGAGGTACGTGAGGGGCATCCTGATTGGAACGAAGAACGTTTGGAAAAATATCATCAGGATAATTTTTGTGATTGGGTCACATATCATGTAAGTTATTCGAATAACATTTTATTGCTATCAGTTTTAATCTAAACTTATATCGTTATATATTTATCGTAAAATTTGTTTTGTTAGATCCACGATCCGAACTTGTCTGCATCATTTAAGAGTGATTCAAGATATTTAGCTCAATTTCCTAGTATGGAGGTTGCATATTACAAAGGATTTGGTGTCCTTGGAGACAAATTCGAAGTTAAGGACATAGAAACATCTAGAACCACTTAGAATAGTGAGATTGCGACGGTAGGATCGGACGGTGTGATTTACTATGGGTACTTAAATTTTATACTCGGCATCCACTATCCCTCACGATCAGAACCCTTTTTAATATTCCAGTGTACTTAGTACGATACGCGAACCGATACGGACTGGTGGAGAAGCAATCTTGGGACTTGGAAAGATGAATATGGATTGACCAGTGTGAACACACTTCGATTTTACGGTCAGGATGATCCGTTTATCTTTCCGAACCAAGCGTTCCAAGTATACTACTCACAGTGTTTGAAGCATCCGGGATGGAGTGTTGTATGCCGATGGAAACCCAGAGATGTCTACGATGTCCCAGAATTCGAGGACAGTGATGAGGACGAAGAAGAGAGAAGGCTTAAAGTGCTCCGACCGTTTGTTTCGAAGGACGGGTTATCTTCGACCGATCATGAAGTTACGTGGGTTAGAAATGACATCGATGATGAAATCCTAGTAGATATGTGTAATGCGCCCACGAAACGAAAAAGGTTATCAGTAATGTTATATTATTACTTCACATTTTACGCTCTATACATATATAGTCAATACTTTTAATGATTGTCTAATGCGTCCATGAATCGTTTATCTAGATTTGATGACGATGTCGGGAGCAGCGAGGGGCGGCAGGAGCTCCAGCCGCGGCAGGGGCAGAGGCAGAGCAGTTCTGCCGCCCGGAGAGCTCCGTAGGGAGCTTCAGAGGGCCGGTCTTGTACCCAGATCGGAGACCCCTTCGGATGCCTACTTCCGTGTGGATTTTGCCACATCTCCAGGTATACTGCACGCATATCCATTTTGAATGTAATTTACAGATATTCATGCCTGTTTATGTCAAAATTACTTATATTGTCAATGTTTGATTGTCTAGTTGTTGGTGATGCGTCCATATCTGGGACAGAGGCCACTCCCGCTCCTCCAGGTATGTTTATATATCATATAGTGCATGTATATTGATTTAGAATGGTATATCATAAATACACACATTCCTTTTGCTCTTACTTAGCAATTTTTATTATTGTCTAGCTGTAGGAGGTGACACCACCGCACCTGTGGGTATGTTTATATATCCTATAGTGCATGCATATTGATTTAGAACGTTATATTATTAATCTACACATTCTTTTTGCAATTACTTATATAATCTATTTTTAATTGTCTAATTATAGGTGGTGCATCCACATCTTCCATAGGGGCCACTCCTGCCGCTTCCATACCCTCCGCATCGTCTGCAGGTTAGTACGAATAAATATAAAATATTTATTCATTTTACATATGCTCTATAAAACAAATATGAACTTCATGGAAATTTAGCGTCAATGCTTATTTTCTGGTTGGAGAGGATGCGTCCGCATCCGGGACCCCGGTTGTTCCTCACCGGAGGAACTATCATCCCGCTCGTGCTGCTGCCAGGGCCCAGGCTCGTGCGATAGTCACCGGAGGTATATATCACACTTCAATTTTCGTTTAACCTTGATTTCTTAATACAACTTTGTCTTAAAATTGATTGTCTTGATATTTCGTGCAGACGCAGGGCCTCCCCATCCCCAGAGGGGGACTCGAGGCCCGAATCAGTCCCATAGGCTGAGGCCTGACAGAGCTAGGTGGGAGGCAGCATTCCCCCTCCTTTTTACCCTTGACTATTGCTATACCGGTCCTCATGCCGAGAGGTTCGGCAGGTATATGGGGGACGAGAGTCGGCTCGTGAAGAACTATCCACTTCACGTTGAGTGGGGCGAGCAGCACCAGCGCTCATTCGCCCTCTTCTTTGATCAGGCTCGGGTACGTATTAATATATATTTTCATTTGATCTATCCAATATATTTATTATTAACACTTGCAATCTAATAACAATGTTTTTTCTTGTATTTTCAGTTGGATTACGATTTTCAGCCTGTAGCCGACCCTGATCACCCGGGAGGGTGCTCGACCTTCATGCTCTGTACAATGGCCTGATGAAGAACATGCAGGCCAAGGTCCGATACAACAGGAATGAGCTAAAGGCCGACTGCTACTCCCTGTGGATGGCGACCCCTGAGGCAGAGAGAGCGGCCCTCCTATCTACTCCGGCATTTGCGAGAATCGACGTAGATACATGGCCTCTATTGTGCGAATATTTCGACTCTCAACGCAAACATGTATGTATTTTAAATGTAATTCATTGTTTAGGATATAATTTATTTTTTTGTCTTCCTTAATTAGAAAACTAAATGTTAATGCGTTGTGCAGAAACAGGCCGCTCAGAATACAGAGAACAGGAAGTCGGCGAAGAGGGGTTGCTCTACTTACACAGGTGGCTCGAGGAATATTACTCGAGCTATGGAGTTATCGGTAAATTACAATAGACCGACCTTTGTGATAGTCTGCAATATTAAGAGTTATTTTCTAATATTTCTAATATTAAGAGTTATTTTCTAATATTGCAGACAGCTCGGACCGTGGCCTCACGTGGTACACCGAGCGTGCTGTCCGCATATCTTGCCGTCCACGGCACCTCGACAAATCCCGCCACGGGCGAGCTTCGATATCCCGACGTCGCTACCCAGAAGTATTGCGTAAGTGTTATTATTTATTCTACCCATATTTGAAATTTTAGTTTTGGAAGGTTCAAGTTTAAATTTTATACTTATACTTTACTGCATAATGTGGGTGTAGGAGCGGGTGGTTGAGCAGGCCGAGACCTCGGGGATCGATTTTACCGGACAGAGCGATCCGAGACTGCTGACCCCATTTCTGGACGCCACACACGGAGGGCACCACGGAAGTTGGAAGAGAGGCCGGGGACTGGGCCCTAGCAGGGCCCATATGAGGTTGGACTGGCCGGGGACTGGGCCCTAGCAGGGCCCATATGAGGTTGGACTCCATCCCGGCGGTTACTTCTTCCGTCTTCATTGAGCGACGTGTCCAGCAGGAACTGGAGAGCTTGAGGGCCACCGTTCAGGAGTTGAAGGAGATGCCGGTATGTATACTACTTTATAATAAAATATCATGTCATATTATAGATATCAACATATCCATAATTAGTACGTAGCTTGAGCTTATTTGGTTTTAGACTTAGGTTTGATTAATCATACATACATATGTAATTAAAATAAACAATGGTTTTCCAAACTAGATATCCAAACGGGGTTTCGAAATAATTTGATAATGATACGAATTCGAATAATACACAGTTCTTACACGCTTCTTACACACTTTAGGTCCAGACGCGACAGGGTATATCGGCCGAGCCTCCACATGCATCTCCTTCGGCTGCGGCTCCGCAAGCCACTACATCGGCTGCGGTTCCATAGACAGCTCCTATAGCTCCACCGCCCGCTCAGACTCCCGCAGCCGCGGCTCCGCAAGCGACTATCTCGACGGTGGCTGCGCAGACCACATCGCCAGCTCCACAGGCCGCTCAGACTCCCGCACGCGCCGATTTGCACGGTTTATTGACCGAGGAGCAGGCGCGCTTGATTTCATCGTTTATCAATGGTGGAGCTGGACCGAGCTAGGGTAGCTTTTTGATTCATTTTTTTTGAAACATGTATTTATTTATATCATACATATTGTACTACATTTTGAAATGATATTGATATTTGATATTAGTTTATATTTATATCATATTCAGTTTTTGGGTTTCTTTTGTATATTATATGCGTGAGATGTGATTATGAATACTGCGATATATGTTGTGTGATGATTAATTTTATATTTTATTGATATATATATTATTGTGCACAGGACGGGAAAAAATCAGGCAGCCCTTTTTTAGAAAAAAAATACAGTTGATATGTACCTACGGATTAATCCGTAGGTAATAATATTGTCCCTACGGATTAAACCGTAGGGGCAAAATATCAGCATTAACTGATATTTCCCCCCTGATCTCAGTACCGGGGGGTTGGGTGTGCCCCTACGGATATGTCCGTAGGGGCAAACAAAGGCCCCTACGGCTTTATCCGTAGGGGCAAAATATCAGGATTCCTGATATTTTGCCCCTACATATAAGTACCTACGCAGATATCCGTAGGGGATAGTACTTGGCCCTACGGATATCTTCGTAGGTACAGTTAATATATTTAAAAAAACCGTAAATAAAATAACCTATTTTACCCTACGGCCTACTTCGTAGGTGAAAATGGCCCTATACAGAACTCCGTAGGGGCAAGATTTTTCCCGTAGGGGCAAGTTCAGGGCTTCAACTTGTACCTACAACGTTTGCATCTACAGGTTATTTTTTTGCCCCTACGGACGTATCCGCAGGGGCAGTGGTTTGCCCCTATGGATAAATCCGTAGGGGCAATCCTTATTTGTAGTAGTGACTCCACCTTCATGACGGATATAGATATAAAATATCTCTTCTTCATACATCAAGTGATGGCTCCCCATACAAAACTAGCATTGAAACTAGGATATATAAAATTAAAAATATATATGAAGACACGAGTGTAGGACCATTATGTTAAGATCTTAATGTAATGAAGATGTTTTGGATTACTTGGTGTCCAAAACAACCTACCCAATTTTATTTATTTTATTTTTTATTTTTTTACAACATTGAATAAACATGGGTAGAAGAAGCAGAGTTGGTGTAAGACGTCAAAAACTTGCATCTTATCTTATCAAGTGCAGTGATGTCTCATCATTGTACTGGTGTGTAGATATTGTTCCAGGATGGCACGGTACTTTATATTAGTTTTCTCTAGAGGGAACATGATCATGTGACCATCATTGGATTATTGAGAAGAAGATAATTTTGTGGATATCGCTTCTGATAAAAATAGAAAAAAATCTAGGTATAAGGGCGTTACAATTTTTTTTTCAATCCATAAAATCAGTATATTGGAAAATTTGATTTTATATATGCAAGAAGAAGATGAAGCTAAACACTCTAAACTAATTGGTTAGATTAGAGTAGAATGATGAAGTGGTGTGTTTTATTTTGTCAAACCCCTTTCTTTTTAACTCTCTCACTTTGGAAAAATCAATAGAGTTTGGAGGAAGAAGAAGATGAATGCAAAAGATTTTGTCTAAAATGAAATAATAAAGCTTGAATGAAAAATAGGAAAGATGGAATATATATTTTCTATCTCCATTCAAACCATGGTTCTAATAATATCTAGATATTTAGTAAGTGAGTTAAAATCAAAAAGAAAAGATTAATTCATGGTTAAAAGGTAGGTGAAGTATAGTCAACTTCAAGAAAATTGTAGAAAGATAACCATGGATTAATATTTCCTTTTCCTTTTTCTTTTGTTTCAAAACAAATACATATATATATCCATATATTATAGTTCCATATGAGGCTTATATTGCCTTCAAAGATATATCATCAACCAAAATACTTTTGCATGTATGTATCCATGCACATCAACATATGTATATATGCACATCAACATGTTCATACATATATGCATTTTTCCTCTTTACTAAAAAGGGTTTGAATAAAGAATAACACAAAAAGTCAAAATGTTAAATAAATAATTGATTTAACATTCCGGTCATATCATATACGACCCGACCAGTAGAAAAACGCCCGATTAACAAACGGGATCACATAGTCGTATTCAATCGGGTCCTCGCGTATATCTCATATGCACACATCTTTTCGCTTAGGCTAGGAAACTTCTGTGTGGGATTCTATGACTCCTCAGTACGCCGGCAGTAGGTGATGATCATATCAAACACCCGCAAGCCGCAAGCGGTCAGCTAAACGTAACGGCCACCCGGGTATTGAACGATCAGAAGAAAACCAACAAACCTGTCAAAACTCCCATCTAGCCATCTGGCAACACTTACCGTGCAGTCTGGTCTCCTCGTCAGATATGTTGCATATCGAGTCTACAGATGGTATCGTCGACCCCAATAACTCTATAAGTCATGCCGGTGTATAGTTAATAACAGATCGAGAAACTACTAATAACGCTTATCAGTAAATCTCAGTAGCCCTGGCCAGGGGCTTCCTGTTATAACCAATCAAGCATAGCACAGCATTAACCCCCAATACTTGTAGACACGAAACCCCTCCTATAGCTCATTGCCTCCATGTGCCTTGGGGCTGTACCCAAAATCCACCAATTTGCATGACTCAGTAAAGCCGTGGTAGGGTGGAGATCAAAGTACAGTGGGAGGACACACAAGACTCTATGACGATCTTGGGTCTACAGACTAACCTGTACCAGTGTCACCTAAGAACTGCTATCCGACGATAGATATAATACCACATAGGAGTTCTCGGCGAGTCCGTTCAGTACAACTAGTCTCACTGAGCACCCGTATACATTCTTTGGTGTCCACACACCAGATGGATATGAGATCATCCATCGCCCATCACATGGGACAAGAATGGTATACGCTAGTCTACACTGGAATATCAGTGCCCCATCTCGATACACTCACGACTAGGAACAGTTCAAGGATATGCTTATAAACTGCACGTGCCCCACTAGTATGATCCGCATCATAGTCACAGTAGTCAAGCAAAATATCCTCAGGGCTTTATCAATATGTGCAAATGAATAAAAGCATGATTAAGTCAATATGTCAGATAAAATAAATCAGATAGCATACTATCATGTCGAGTAAGAAAGTAATCTATATATATACATGTCCAAGCATTCACTATATATATAATGGCCTCTAAGGCATACATATATCCAACAATCTCCCACTTGCACTAAGACCAGTTATTGGCGTATCTCATACCCAACATCTCAAAAAGTCGCTCATGCTGCGGCTTTGGAAGGGCCTTGGTGAGTGGATCCGCGGTGTTATTCTTTGTATCTACTCTCTGAATCTCGATCTCGTGGCGATCTACTATCTCCCGGACCAAATGATATCGCCTCAGGATGTGTCTGGACTTCTGATTGGACCGTGGTTCTTTCGCTAATGCTATAGCCCTATTATTATCACAATACAATGGTATTGGATCAATAATGATTGGAACTACTCTTAGTTTTGTGATGAACTTCTTCATCCAGACGGCTTCCTTGGTAGCATCATTTGCAGCAATATACTCAGCTTCCATCATGGAGTCTGCAACGGTATCCTGTTTGGAACTCTTTGTAAGTCCACGTTACCCACCCCGGTGCTTACGGGGAGGCGGAATATGTAAAAAACGGTTTTTTAACACAAGGTAATATGGACAAGAAATGGAGGATCTTTGCTAAACAAAAACTAACAAACTAACTACAAGTTTTAGCTACTCGGTTAGATGGTTATACCTAGGTCTTGAACTCCTTCTCTTCTTGTTGTGGTCCTCCTTCTTGCTTGCTTCTTGGAGTGTTGTAGATGGCTCCTCCTCGTTGTCTTCTCTTTGCCGAAGAAAGATACACCCGAAGGCCTCTACCTTGAGCTCCTACCTCAACCAAGAGGTAACTAAAGTGCTTGGCTAGCTAAACCTAGAACCCTAGAATGAGTAGAGTGGTGTCTTGATGGTTTTATCTCACAAGCTCATGGTTCTCAACACATGAGAGATGAGCGCTTTGAGAGGAAGAGGAAGAGCTCAAAAACATGAGAGAGAAAGTGCAAGAGAGAATGAGGATCTTTTTACAACCATACTCTCATATGAGAGAATTATGAAATAATAATAATAATTAAAAGAAATTGTGATGGTTAGTTTGGAATGACCATTATCATTTCACATTAAATGAAATTTGCAAGAATCAAGAAGTATCTTTCAAATGAAATGATGATGGTCAAAATGTCAACAAGAGTCAACCGGTCAACCAAAATCAAAAGGTCAACAAAAATCAAATGGTCAACCTAACCATGGCACAATTATCCTTAATTAATATCATTAATCATATTTCTCATTCTTATTAGGGATTGGAAAAAGTAAACGGTCAACAACCCTAATGAGAATCCTCTGCCTCTGTCAACTGTGCATACACACCCGCATCCGTGTTCCGAGGAACACGAATACAATAAGACAAAACCAATCCTAAAACAAATACTACAATCTGGCTTAAACCAAAGCCCGCTAGTAATAACTGCCCGGACACCAAACGTACATAAGTGCGCGGATGTGAACGAGCCCCGTCGCAAAACCATGCGACCTCTACTCTGTTTTGCCTAAAGGCGAATAGCCCTCTATGTGGGACTCTAAAGACTCGACACTACGCTGGCAGTGGGTTTAACCACAGGCCGCAAGCGGTACTAGCTGTACGTAACGGTCCCCAGGTAGATGCCGATAAGAAGACTGATGAGGCGAACCCATCCGAACTCCTACTGAGCCTCAATGTGGCAATCTCCGTACAGTCCGGTCTGTTCGTCTGAGAGTATCGCATGGCGGGCCTAGGGGGCGGTAAATGTCAGTCCTCTAATAGCGGTACAAGTCGTGTCGGAGTGTAGCCCAGAACACCCTGAGATAACATTGGAAACACTACCGGTATATCTCGCTTGCCCTGGCCAGGGACTTTGTGTAATGGCTCTCGTAGACACAGCGCGATATCAACCCCCAAACCGGGAGTGACGAATACTGTCTAACCGTCACTACCTCCAAGTGCTTCGGGACTGCACCCAACTACTACCTGTTTGCACGACTCATTTGAGCCATGGTAGGGTAGCAATCTAAGAACAGTGGGAACACACTCAAGGCGCAGTGACAGTGTCAAGTCGACGGACTAAGCTGTACTCCTGTCACGTAGGAACTGATAACTGACGATAGGTATAGTACCAACCAACAGTTCCCGACGAGTCTTGTCCAGTGTACTCGTAACCTAACGAGCACCCGCATAATATCTCAAATATGACGTACTAATGACTGTGGGACAGACCATCTCCCCTGCTGGGATGAGAAGCGCATACATTAGTCTACTCCGGAGTATCGACGCCCCGTCTCGATAATCCTACGACTAGGGACCTGTATAAGGATGTGCTTGTAGATTACCCAGCCCCAACTAGTGTGACTGCCATCACAACGCTGGTAATCAAGAAAAGATCCTAAGGGCTCCACTAATGTGTATAGGCGATATGCTAAAAGAAACACATGCACACATTAAAGTAGAAACAAACCAAGTAGCATACTACCATTTTGAGCAAGATTGTCTATACAACTGTGAATATCCCAAGCTTCCATTAAGTAATATACAAACTAGTATGATACAGTAATGGCCTCTAGGGCATATACACTAACAATCTCCCACTTGCACTAAGGCCATGTACTGGCGTATCGAAGACCTATCATCTCGATCAGCTGCTCGAACTGAGTCTGGGGTATGGCCTTCGTGAATGGATCTGCAGTGTTATCTTCTGTAGAAACCCTTCGAACCTCGACCTCCCGGCGATCCACGATCTCCCTGATCAGGTGATACCACCTCAAGATGTGTCTAGACTTCTGATGGGACCTGGGTTCCTTCGCTAAAGCTATAGCCACGTTGTTGTCACAATACAGAGGTATTGGATCAACAATTGACGGAACCACCTGAAGTTCTGTCAAGAACTTCCTCATCCAGACGGCTTCTTTTGCAGCATCAGATGCTGGGATATATTCTGTTTCCATCGTCGAGTCAGCAACGGTTTCCTGTTTGGAACTCTTCCAACACACCGCCCCTCCATTGAGGGTAAAGACATAACCCGACATGGATTTGGAGTCATCCTTGTCACTCTGGAAGCTGGAGTCAGCAAAGGCCTCCATCTGGAGGTCTTTTCCGCCGTAAACCAAAAACATGGCCTTAGTCCTTCTTAGGTACTTCAGAATGTTCTTAACCGCTACCCAGTGCTTCTCCCCACGGTTCGACTGATACCGGCTTACCACACTCAGTGCATAAGCTACATCTGGTCTGATACACAATATCGCATACATTATAGAGCCTACCGCAGAGGAGTACGTTATAATAGACATGAGATCCCTTTCCAAATCAGTCTTGGGAGACATCTCTTTGGAGACGGTGATCCCGTGACAAGCCGGTAAATTACCACGCTTGGAATCTTCCATACTGAATCTTTTCAGTATGGTGTCGATGTACCTGGACTGTGAAAGTCCTAATATCCTCTTGGACCTATCACGATGGATCCGGATCCCCAGAATGTAAGAGGCATCACCCATGTCTTTCATGGAGAACCTGTGTGACAAGAACCCTTTGACAGATTATAGCATAGGAATGTCATTTCCTATCAAGAGAATGTTATCCACGTATAAAACGAGGAATACGACAGTTCGTGCAAAAATTTTACTATAAATGCATGGTTCATCTGGATTTTTGATAAAGCCAAATTCTTTGACCGTCTCATCAAAACAAATGTTCCAACTCCACGATGCCTGCTTCAGTCCATAAATGGACTTAAGCAACTTGCACACCTTTCCGCTGCTCCCACTCTGAATGAAACCCTCTGGCTGGTCCATATAGACACACTCCTCTAAATTTCCATTTAGAAAAAGCGGTCTTTACGTCCATCTGCCAAATCTCATAATCGTGGTGTTGGATATAGTGCCCTCTAAGTCAATTATTGGATCGCAGGTACGTGATTGCAATGATTGAGGGAGGACCTATACAGATAAACAGTCTTACTCGAGATGATAGTATGCTATCTGGTTTGTCTTTATCATCGTATATATGCTTTAGTTTACTATTGCATGATGATATAGCCCATAGGATTCTTGCTTGACTACCGGCAGTATGATGGAGATTATGTACGTGAGAGCTGGGGTCTATAAGAACATCCTTAAAAGTGTCCCTAGTCATGGGAGTTTCGAGATAGGGCATCGATACTCCAGAGTAGACTAGTGTATACAGTCGATACCCCGACGAGGGGCGGTGGCCGGTCTCACAAGCCACTGGTGTCAGTTGGATCACCTAAGATGTATACAGGTGCTCATTAGGTTATGAGTACACCGGACAGGACTCGCCGGGAACATGCTAGTTGGTATTATACATATCGTCAGATAGCAGTTCCCTGGTGACATGTGTACAGGTTAGTTCATCGACCTGAGGTCGTCATTTGTCTCGTGTGAGTTCCCACTGTGCTTAGATTACTACCCTACCACGCTCAAAGGAGTAGTGCAAACAGGTTTTAGTTGGGTACAGTCCCGAGCCACATTGGAGGCAAGTGAGCGGATCGTCGGGGATTCGTCTCTCCCGGTATTGGGGGTGAGATCGCGCAGTGTTTAGGAGAGCCATTACACGAAATCCCTGGCCAGGGTAATCGAGATATACTGGTAGGTATACCAGTAGTATCTCAGGGTGTTCTGGGCCGCTCTCTGACACGACTTATGCAGCTATTGGGGGTCTGACGTTTACCGGCCCCCTAGGCCTAATATGCGATACTCATAGACGAATGTTCCGGACTATACAGATATTGTCACTGTCAGGCTCAGTAGGGTTTATAGATGAGTTCGCTCGTCAGCTTCCCTTCCAATCAATACATAGGCAAAACGTTACGTACAGTTTGTACCTCTGACGTGCTAGTGGTTATACCCAGTGCCAGTGTACTGATGAGTCATTAGAGTCCCCCACAGACACTTTCCCAAGTTCGGGCGAAACGTTGTAGAGGCCGTATGGGTTTATGGCAAGGTTCGGAAAATGCACGTGCGTTTTCGTACGTGTCAGTTTTCAGGCAGATAATACTGGTAGGCTTTGGTTTAAGCCGGAACCCAGTATTATACTGTGTAGATATAATATCTTTGTCTCAGTTGCATTTTTATTCGGTCGTAATATAAATGCGGGTATGTTTATACTGATAGGGGGTTATCCTGAAATTCGTTTCGGGATCACTTTTGGAAGTTGCCAGTTTCCAGTTTTCTATCGGCCGTATTTTGACATTCGGTTAAATACGGATTTGTCTTTTCGTCTTCAGAGTGAGTCATGCTTCTAGAAGGTTCTAGAAGTGATGACAAGGCTTGTGACTCACTTGTGTCATTAATGGTTCATTAATGATGCAAGGTGACTAGGTTTAATGTGATTGGTTCCATTTAATGATAGTTGATGATTCATTCTTTCATTATTGTTATGATAACTATCATTTGTTATGGTCACCACTTGAACTCTCCTACACTCACCTCCCTCCTTTGATATATATGGCCGGCCACTTCATTGTGGGAGAGAGAGATTTGATTTATTCATTTTTAGCCAAAGATTTCATATAGTTTAGTGTATGGAAATTTCCTAGTTCAATTTCCATTTACCCGATTCCAATTGGCAACTTCTTTTAACCGTTCGTCCATAGCCTTGGACGTAACGAGACAAAGTATTCTACTCATTCTCTACTTCATCTTGGTCGTCTCTTTTGGCAAACTTGACGATCGAGTTGCCTCGGTTCAGAGGCGGGAGCCCGTTTAAAGATCCGTCGACGTGGTGCCACCTGGACGACGAGACCAGAGATCGAGCAAGTTCGGATCAGTTCCAACATAGCGTGGGATGATGGTTGAAGACCGAAGGACTCGGATCATTCGGTATAACAATTCTACCCTCTTTACAATTTGTTAGTTTAGCTTTAATGGACGATCCGGGATATAGTACGCGATAGCGCCAGTCGTAAAAGTTTTGTTCCGCATATCGGCGTCTGTTAGACGGCCGGGGCACTGCCGTGGACTTACAGTGGTATCAGAGCCTCACCATTAAGCTATACTAACTTGTGCTAACGCGTTTGAAAGATCGATCGAACGGATTTCGCGAAATCACAATTTTCTGTACATGATGTTTCTGTCGATTTTTAAACTGTTCTAAAATTCATTTTGAGCATTTCAGAAAATCATGCAGGGTTTTTTAAGAATACTGGTGAAATTTGGACACGTGATCCCACAAAACGACCGCGGATCCGCGGCCCAAACCATGGTTTGGCCGCTGATCCGCCGCGCTTTTGTGGGAACAGTGCACCAAATTTTTTCAGTGGGTTTCTTATGGGAAATGGGGATTTTCGGTATATGTCTTTTGGGCCAAAATTTTGTTACTGTACACCAGATTTATGTGGGGCCCACTTCGGGAAATTTAGTCGATCGAAATTTTAAACTTGTTAGTTTTTCAGTACTTTCATTATATCTCCGACCGGGAATGTCATTTGATTGGTAAACCGCGTCTGATTGCTATAGTTCTTTTAGACGGGTTTGCGAACGTGACATTCGCGTTGATGTTCTGTGTTGTGCTGTAATGTTGCGGATTTGTCGTGGTGGATAGCAGGGTGCAATGATAGTGTTGTTTAAATTTATTTGTACATTTGATATTGCGGGGCGAGCGTCCGACTTGTGGACTGCCGTCACTGCCTGTTTGTATAATATTCTTTTAGGGCACGACCAGGTTGCGGTCTATGTACCTATTGTACTATTTTTATTTCTGTACTAAGTTTACCCCGCGGTGGGGTGCACGAATAACCGGGTTCTGGAGGGCAACGGGTTCGTATCTCATGGCATTGAGAGGTAAAGGGTCCACACTCTAGAATTGGCAGACTATTCGCCGCACTCGTAGGGGGTACAGGTTGACCCAAGGAGGGGTGCTCAATTTACCGGATTCCGTGAAGTGCCGGGTATTCCATTCACTATGTTGTAGGGACTACCTCGCTTCAGGTTTTGGTGGGTAACTTGCCGCACCCGTAGGGGTCCAGGTTTCATTGCACAGGCTATCCACGCGACCAGGGGAACATCGGGTTTCAGTAGCGGCTCTGTGAAACCCGGGGATCCCAGTTTATCTGTATTGTTCTGTGATGCTTATTACTTTTCTGTAATGTTGCATATTATCACGCCTGGAGCGATTACTGTATATTAGTATATATACTATTAGATGTTGTATATGTTTTACACCCGCGCTAGTCCAGTCCCCGCTCTGTCGTTAGTTAAGTAACCTAACGGGTGATGACAGGACCCAGTGACGAATGCGGATGGCTTATACGTACATTTTATTTTCGTTCTTTTCTGGTGTGATTGATTGATGGGACTGCGTTGATTCTTATTAATGCAAAGATAAAACAAACCTATATTTGATGTTGTTGGAACAAATTTTAAAATTATTACAAAGATGTTTCCTTTTGTTATGCATAGCGGTATTCAGTTGGAATATCCCGCACCTCATTCCACGAGGAAAGAGTCGAGATCCCTTCACCGGGAGTGACTTCTTTAGCAAAAGGTTTTCGCTACTATATATTTTTATAAAGCTATCAGGTTCCTTCAACAAGATCAGGTTCATTACGTTAAAGGTTTTTCGCCAAAAACCAGCCGTAATCCTCCGTCATTTCTTATGGATGGTCAGTAGTATTCAAGCTATGTTTGTTGGCCTACGTCAAGACATAGTGTTTGGTAGCTGCTGGGTATTCATTTGTTGCATAGATAGATGCATTATTTTAAGTCAGACGTACACCTTGTTGGCCTACGTCAAGGGCTTGTACGATGACTTAAGTTGATCAGGACAACGACTGGTAGAACTTGACATGTTGCTTATGATTTGTTGGCCTACGTCAAGATCATAAGAGCATGGGACAAAAATTACATCGGGAGTTTCAAACATACAAGAAACTTGCCAGACTTGCGCATACCTTCTGGAGTGTGATGACTTGAGTGGCTTCCATCAAGTTATCATGCGATGATAGTTGGATCCCGATTCTCACTGATGAGTTGGTTTACTCTTCGGGTGACCCCGACTAATTCTTCTTTCAGGTTTGGAGGAGAATTTGAGAAAACAGTGGGAGGTTTCCTAATTAGATAAAATGATAACCATTCTGATTTAGGCTAGAATGCACGCAGAGTGTTTCTTCTCTCTCTCTCTCTTTGGCAGCGACTTTTAACCGACCCCAGACTATAACTCAGTGACCAAAGTTGACCGAACCTTCTTAACTTACTGGCTTTTGGATTGTCTATAGTTGCATAAGTCATTGCTGCTCTTTCTTTTACCCTTTGTATTTCTCAGAACACCCCGTATTACTACGGACATCCACTTCCATTGGATAGATCCATCGTATGGTTATATACGAACTCAAAGGGACATCTTTGAGGATGGATCCAGGTTCAGGAGAAATAGAACTGGTTTATTCAGTTGACTTTTATTATCACCTTCTCTCAGGTTGCGAGGGCTCCTTGGTTTAGGAAAGTACACCTATTACGCTTATTGGATAGTCTTCTTCCAAACCATAGGCTGGTGCCGAACGGTAGGGAATGAAGAAAACCAATTAGCCTAAGTAGGGTGTGCAAAAGGTAATATGTAAAGACAAGATAAAGGAATTAGAAAGAGGGCAAAGTAAATTGCTACTATTTACATTCATGACCAAATCACGTATTTCATCGCCACTCCTACTTCACCTTTGATTTCTCCAGAACAACCCGTATCACTACGAACATCCAATTCCATTAGATAAATCCATCGTATGGTTATATATGAACTCGAAGGACATTTTTTCGAGAATGGATTCTGGTTCAGGAGAAATAAGAATAAGGTATTTTTCAGTTGTTTTTATCATCACCTTCTCTCAAGTTGCGAGTACTCCTAGGATTAGGAGGGTACACCTATTATGCTTACTGGATATTCTTCTTCCAAACCATAGGCTGGTGCCGAACGGTAGGGAAGGAAGAAAACAACTTAGCCTAATGATGGTGTACAGAAGGTAACGACTAAAGACAAATAAAGGGAATTGGAGAGATGACAGGGAAATATACGGTTAAAGTCATGATTTGGATTATGGAAGAGGCATTACTAGGAATACCAGGAAACCCCTACAAAACATATTTATGTTTCATATTCACTGTGCATTGTTAATAGAAAACTGATTTCCCGATTGGATACTTACTCCAGGGTATGTATTTACCAGGAACGATTCTCACATCTGCATGGTTTTACAGATGTTGAGTGGGAGCGAGTTATTGGGAATTAGGTGATCATCCTCATTATATCGGAATTCGTTGTAATTGGTGATATTTGAGAAAATCTCCTGGGAACAGTTTTCAACCTACAACGTACAGGTTATGAGTTATTCAACTCAGCGGACTTATACAGAGTATTGTATGTTGTCCAGTGTCCATCAGGACAAAGGGGCTGGTCCTCGAACTATATTCTGTTTACTTGTAACTTCTCTAGTTTTTAGACAAGTGTTTCATAGAAATATAATGTCTAAGTTTTGAGAAGTTGTGGGTATAGGAATAAAGTAGAGAACCAAGTGTCGCAAGTATCGGAATTCTTCAAAGAAATCGAAGATGTAGATTCGTGTGATTAGTATTCAGTTGATAGTAATGGTTTTGAGAAACTTGTTTCTCTTTCAGGTTTCTCGTAATTGGATGGATTCCTAAGTTGAATAATACTGATTAGCCTCTCTCCATTAAGTTGATATGCACTGGAGACAGCTGCATGATTAGAATTTAGTTCCAAATTAAAATAAGTGCCTATGTTTCTATATTGGATATAGATTGCTTCATATCTTAACGATGTTAAGATAAAGGGGAGTTGTCCAGCATATGCTTTAAAAACAGACACTGGAAAACTCAAGGCACGTTTCTGTAATAACAGTTTGTAGGTTGACCCTAGCTTTGATGAGGGTTGATTTTCTACCATCTGGAAGATCAATAGTGATATTGTTCTTGACTCGCCACAGTTTTATTAAAATGGATTTTTTTCAGAAAAACAGAAGTGGGAGTATGGTAGAACTGGAAGTGATTCCAGAACCGCAAACGATTACGGAAAGTTTAATAAGACCTATATATTCAATCAGGTTTGACATTCCAATAGCCACTCCGCAGATATGGTGGGTAACCTCAGACACCCGAGAGGTACTCCGGTAGCCTCAAGGACGGTGACAGGGAGGTTTTTGTTTACCCAGACTTGACACTACTGTTGTTCAAGACTATGAGACCCGGTAGGAGGATATGTATAGCGTCGTTCTAAACTAGTTTTAGAAGTGTACGTATATATTATTTTGCCAGAGGGTTGTCGTAGTCAGTGGGAGCAGCGGAAGCATAGTGGGCACGTAGCTAATGTCTATTTATAGACTTGAGCAAATATAGCGGAGATAGATCATCTGATTTTTGATATGACAGTCATGGGTTTGACTTCATCAGAATAGCGGATGGATCTGTTAAGAAGGTAGTAGGGTGTGATGTCCTGGTATTTGGATGACATACACAGAGTAGGAAGTAAAATTCTTATACTACGATCGGTTGTACTGTGGTCATCACACAATTGTTTCTCCACAAAGGATATGGATATAATATCTGACATTCTGGTAACTACATCTATGGTTTTAGATATAGATTTGGGTAGTTTCCCAATGTGGGTACTTTGACGGTATTCTAATAGTATTTTAGAATAAAAGACTCCTGGCATGGTGGTGTACCTGCAGGTGATGGAGTCACCCTCTCTAAAAGTGTCTTACAGACTAAAGGGGAGAGGGATGTGCATGATTGGCAGATCACTTGCTTAGGCAATTGAGTCAATCGTGAGATGTCAAGTGTAAGTGCACGGCGGCGCCCCGGCCGTCAATCCGGCGGCCAATTGCGGAAGCGGTGATAAACTTAAATTTTGCGGACTTAGCAAACCGGCACCACCGCGCACTAAACACCCGGATCGTAACCATTAACAAGTCTAAGCTAACTAGAAGATGGGTTATGGGATATACCGACGATCCAAGTCCTCCGGTCTTCTCGTCATGGTCCCGATCTCCTGCGGAAAGTCCTGTCTCCTCCTCGTCGCCGGAAGTGCACCACGTCGCCTACATTGTTTACGGGCTCCCACCTCAATGCCGAGGCAACTGGGGCACGAAGCCGGCTACTCGACGTGCCCAAGGTTCGCTGTAGAATATGTAGTGAAGAAGTCTCATTTGGGGTTCATGGAGATGCCATTTTGGTGGAGGGATGATACAAGTAATTTTGTGGAGCTATAGGATTTTTACAATGCCAAAAGAGATAAAAATCCCTCTTGCAAAAATTTGGACATCCCTCTTTCCTCAAGTGGCCGGCCATGACAATGGAGAGGAGAGAATGAGAGAGTGGTGTATCTCCAAAGATAATGGGAGCCATTCTCATCTATCATGCAAGAGAGAGAGTCAAGACAAAGAGGTGGTTGAAAAGCAAGTGATGATGAGAAACAATGATCACTCCCAAAACCAATACTCAACCAACAATCATCAACAACCATGATTGTCTACAAAGTCAAGCCATCATGATAAAGCTAGAAGTCAAGGTCAAGGAAAAGCTATCATGATAAAACAAAATGCAAAGACCCCCTCCACAAATGCCTATTTGCAACAATGCAAATAAACCCTCCTCCACCAATCTTCGGCCAATGAACGATACAAAGGAAATTGGCCGAAACGGAAAGCAAACTGGCAACTCCAGAAAACTGGTCCCGTAATAAATTACAGGAAAACCCCGATACTGTGCATACACACCCGCATTTGTATTCCAACCGAAATACAAATGCAATGAGACAAAATCTACATTGTACTATACTAGGATCCGGCTTATACCAAAACCGGCTAGTAATATCTGTTCGATCCTGATCCGTGCAATACCGCACGTATCTGATCGAACCCTGCCATATAACCATACGGCCTATAGTACAGACTGTCCGATCCTGATCCGTGTAATACCGCACGTATCTGATCGGACCTTGCCATATCTCCATACGGCCTCTACAACCTTTCGCCCGAAAGCTGAGTAACTGAATGTGGGGGACTCTAAAGACTCGTGAACACCTTGGTTGTGGATTTAACCACTAGCACGTCAGAGGTATAAGCCAATACGTAACGGGCTACCAGGTACTGACTAAAAGGGACGTCTGTGAGTGAACTCAGCCTGACAACCCTACTGAGCCTTTCAGTGACAATATCCGTACAGTCCGGTCCGTTCGTCTATGAGTATCGCATGGCGGGCCTAGGGGGTTGGTAAAAGTCAGACCCCCAAAAGCGGTACAAGTCGTGTCGGAGTGTAGCCCAGAACACCCTGAGATACTACTGGAATACCTACCAGTAAATCTCCTTGCCTTGGCCAAGGACTTTGTGTAATGGCTCTCCTAGACACAGCACGACCTCACCCCCAATACCGGGAGAAACGAACCCCTGAAGATACGCTCACTGTCTCCATGTGGCTCGGGACTGTACCCAACTAAAACCTGTTTGCACGACTCCTTTGAGCCGTGGTAGGGTAGTAATCAAAGTACAGTGGGAACTCACACGAGACAAATGACGATCTCCAGGTCGATGAACTAACCTGCACACATGTCACCAGGGAACTGCCATCTGACGTCTGGTATATGACCAACTAGCATGTTCCCGACGAGTCCTGTCCGGTGTACTCATAACCCAATGAGCACCTGTATACATCTTAGGTGATCCAACTGACACCAGTGGCTTGTGAGACCGGCCATCGCCCCTCGTCGGGGTCTCGACTGTATACACTAGTCTACTAATGGAGTATCGATGCCCAGTCTCGAAACTCCCACGACTAGGGACCTTTTAAGGATAAGCTTATAGACCCCCAGCTCCCACTTATATGATCGCCCTCATACTGCTGGTGGTCAAGCAAGAATCCTAGGGGCTCTATCAACGTGTAATAGCGACGTGTCAGGTCACCTAAAGCAGTACACGATGATAAAGGTAAACCAGATAGCATACTATCATCTCGAGCAAGACTGTCCTACCGGGATAGGTCCTCCCTCAATCATTACAATCACGTACCTGTGACCTAATAATTGACTCTGAGGGCACTATCTCCAACAATCTCCCACTTGCACTCAAGGCTAATTATTGCGATGTCGCATACTCACAGCCCGTGTGATACCGAACATCCAACTCCTCTACTAGTCAGTCTCACAAAGCTCGTTTGCGGAACTATTGCGTTCGAGGAATAGCCTCAGTGAGTGGATCCGCTTAGTTGTTTCTTTCTATGTCTCTCTATATCTCAAGTTCGCGGAGAAAACCATCTCCCGAAAAGAGCAATACCTGTCTCAGAATATGTCTGGATGTCTGATGGGACCTAGCTCATAAATGAACTCCAAATCCAAACTTCTTAGACTGTATCGTCAACTGAACTTAATCAGTATCCTGCGCGCCATGCCTCCCTCAGTATTGCCTTGGACCACCTGTCCAAAATACTGCCCCTCATCAGAAGGAAAACTATAACTCTGACAACCTCCTTGTCGTCCATGTCACCTTGGAAGCCTGGAATGATAACTGTCTCCTGAATGAGGCTGTCGTTATCATCTCCCTAGAACATCCACTTATGTTCTAAAACTGCTTCCGACTGTTTTTCCAGGATTGGATTAATATCAACTTATTGCATCTAGTGCAAGAACAACATCTGGTGTGGTACTCGACATCTCACGATTGACTCAATTGCCTAAGCAAGTGATCTGTCAATCATGCCCGTCCCTCTCCCCTTTAGTCTGTAAGACACCTTTGGAGAGGGTGACTCCATTACCTGCAGGTACACTACCGTGCCAGGAGTCGCCCATCCTAAATACTCTTAGAATGCTGTCAAGTACCCTGATTGGGAAACCACCCAAATCTAGATCTAAGACCATAGATCTAGTAACCAGTATGTCTGATATAAAATCCATTTCCTTTATGGAGAAACCACTGTGTGACGACCAAAGTATAACCGATCGTAGTATAGGAGTTTCCTTTCCTACTTTGTGCATGTCATCCAAATACCAGGACATCACACCCTACTACCTTCTCAACAGATCCATCCCCTATTCTGATGAGGTCAAACCCATGACTGTCACGTCAGAAACAGATGATCTATCTCCGCTACATCTGCTTTAGTCTATAAATAGACATAAGCTACCTGTCCACCAATGCTTCCGCTGCTCCCACTGACTACGACAACCCTCTGGCAGAGTCATATAGACGTGCACTTCTAAAACTAGTTTAGAACGACGCTATACTCATCCTCCCACCGGGTCTCGCAGCCTGGAACAACAGCAATGGTAATTGTGGGTAAACAAGAACTTCCCTGTCACCGTCCTTGAGGCTACCGTAGTACCTCTCGGGTGCCTGAAGTTACCCACCTTATCTGCGGAGTGGCCAATGGAATATCAATCCAGATTGAATCTTTAGGTTCCTTATCAAATCTTCAGTAATCGTTTGTGGTTCTGGAATCACTTCCAGTTCTACCATACTCCCACTACTGTTTTTCTGAAAAAATCCATTTTTATTAAAACTGTGGCGAGTCTAGAACAATATTGCTATTGTTCATCCAGATGGTAGAAAATCAACCCGCGTCATAGCCTGGGTCAACCCACAAACAGCCATTACAGAAACGTGCCTTGAGTTATCCAGTGTCTGGTTTTAAGCATAAGCCGGACAACTCCCCGTACCTTAACACCGTTAAGATACGAACTGTTCTATATCCCATATAGGACCAGAGGCACTGATTTAACTGAACCAGATCCAAATCATGCAACTGTCTCCAGTGCATGTCAACTAAATGGAAGAAGGTCGATCAGCGTTACTCAACTTAGGAATACTTCCAATTATGAGTAACCTGAAAGAGAAGCAATTTCTCATTATCATTACTATCAACTGAATACCACAAGTATCTACATCTTCGATCTCTTTGAAGAATCCCGATACTTGCTACACCTGGTTCTCTACTCTATTCAAATACCTGTAACTTCTCAAAATTCGGACCCTGTGTTTCCACGAAACACCGGTCTAAAAACTAGAGAAGTCATAAGTAAACCGAATATAGTACGAGGACCTACCCCTCTGTCCTGATGGACCCTGGACAACATACAATACTCTGTATAAGTCCCTTGAGTCTGATAACTCATTCACCGTGTGTCGCAGGTTGAAAACTGTACTTATGGTTAAGAAGAATTACACCGCTGTTTAATGCTCCTTACCTAACCATCCACTGATATAGGTAAATGTCGTAGACATAATTTCAGAAAGGTATATCTCACTCTATGAAAATAGACGTACAGATATATCAATTTGAAATTGGTGCATAACTGCGGATATTTAAAACCAAATATTTGCCAACCGGCAAACAGCCCAGGTGATTTCCTCAAATATCACCGATTACAACGAATCCCGATATAATGAGGATAATTACCCAATTCCCAATAACTTACTCCCACTCATCATCTGTAAAACCATACAGATGTGAGAATCGTACCTGGTAAATACATACCCTGGAGCAAGTGTCTAACTGGGAAATCAGTCTTCTTTTAACAGTACACAGTGAAACTGAAACATTGAAATGTTTCGATGGGGTATCCCGGTATTCCTAGTAATGCCTCTTCCAGATTCACGACTGTAACCGTATAATTCTTTGCCACCTCTCCAAATCCCTTCATATGTCTTTAGTCATTACCTTCTGCACACCCCTTTAGGCCAAATGGTTTTCTTTCTTCCCTACCGTTCGGCACCAGCCTATGGTTTGGAAGAAGACTATCCAATAAGCATAATGGGTGTACTGTCCTAATCCTAGGAACACTCGCAATGAGAGAAGGTGAAGATAAAATACAACCGAATAAACCTTATTCCTATTTCTCCTGGACCAGAATCCATCCCCGAACTGGAACAAGTTCCATTCGAGTTCGTATATAACCATACGATGGAGTATCCAAATAAACTGTGGATCTTCGTAGTGATACGGAGTGTCCTGGAGAAATACAAAGGTGATTTAGGATTGGCGAAGGAATACTTGGTTTGGTCGTGAATATCTGTTGCAATTTACTTTGCCCTCTTACTAATCCCTTGCTTTGTCTGAACTTAATACCTTCTGTACACCATCGTTATGCTAATTGGTTTTCTTCATTCCCTACCAGTCGGCACCTGCCTATGGTTTGGAAGAAGACTATCCAATTTGCGTAATAGGTGTACTATCTCCTAAACCAAGGAGTACTCGCAACCTGAGAGAAGGTAAAAGGAAAAGACAACTGAATAATCCTATCCGTTTTCTCCAGAACCTGAAACCATCCTCGAATAAATTCCTTCGAGTTCGTATCTAACCATACGATGGTTTTGTCCAATGGAAGTGGACGTTCGTAACAACACGGGGTGTCCTGGAGAAAAGGGTAAAAGTAGGAGTGGCAATGAGGTTTGCAACTCTGACAATCCAAAAGCCAGTGTCAAGAAGGTTCGGTTAATTTGGTCACTGAGTCATAGTCTTAGGGTCGGGTCAATGGTCGCTACCAAAGAGAGAGAGAGAAAAGAAACACTCAGCGTGCACTCTAACCTAGATCAGAATGGTTACCAATTTATCTAATCTGGAAACCTCCCACTGTACCTCAAATTCTCCTCCAAACCTGAAAGAAGAATTAGTCGGGGTCACCCGAGGAGTAAACTAACTCATCAGTGGGAATCGGGATCCAACTATCATTGCATGATAGCGTGACGGAATCCGCTCACGCTATCATACTCCAGAAGGTATCCGCATATCTGGCAAGTTTCAGTTCTTTTGAAACTCCCGATGTGATTTCTGCCCCATGCTCTTATGACCTTGACTTTGGCCAACAAATCATAAGTCACATGTCAAGTTCTACCCGCCATTCTCCAGGTTGTTTTGAATCCACCCGTACATACCCTTGACTTTGGCCAACAAGGCAGTACGACTGTTCCAAACCAACGCATCTATCTATGCTGCATATGAATAACCAACAGCTACCAAACACTGTGCCTTGACTTTGGCCAACAAACACAGCTTGAATACTATTGACTATCCATATGAAACGACGGAGGGCTACGAATGGTTTCTGGCGAAAACCTTTAACGTAATGAACTTGATATCGTTGAAGGAACGGATAGCTTTTAAAAATATAGTGACGAAAACCGTTGCTAAAGAGGTCACTCCCGGTGAAGGGATCTCGGCTCTTTCCCCGTAGAATGGGGTGCAGGATATTCTAACTGAATACCACGGTGCAAAGCAAAAGTAATCGGCTATAGTGAAGTCATTGCCCTGACGCAAACTTTTGTCCAAGGGGTCACTCCCGGTGAAGGGATCTCGGCCCTTGCCTCGTCGACTGAGGAGCAGGATATTCTAACTGAATACCACGATGCAAAACAAAAGTGAACGTCCTTGCAATAACAGCTTTTTGAAAAGTGTTCCAACAACATCAGATTAGGTTTGTTTTTAACTTGCATTGATCCGAATCAATGCAGTCCCATCAATTGATCACACCAAAAAGAACGAAAATATACTGATGTACGCATATGCCATCCGCATTCGCCACTGGGTCCCGTCATTACCCGTTAGGTTAGCTAACTAATGACAGAGCGGGGACTGGACTAGCGCGGATGTAAAACATATACAACATCTACTAATATATATACCAATATATTATATTCGCTCAAGGCGTGAATAGAATGCAACATCACAGAGAAGTACAGCATCACAGAAACAATACAGATATCTGGGATCCCCGGGTTTCACAGAGCCGCTGAAACCCGACGTTCCCCTGGTCGTGTGGATAGCCTGTGCAATGAAATCCTAGACCCCTACGGACGCGGCAAGTTACCCGCCAAAACCTGAAGTGAGGCAGCCCCCTTCAGCGCCGTGAATGGACCACCCAGCACTTCACGGAATCCGGTAACTTGGGCACCCCTCCTGGGTCAACCTGTACCCCCTACGAGTGCGGCGAATAGCCCGCCAATCCTAGAGTGAAGCCCCCTCCGTCTCAATGCCATGAGATGCGGGCTTGTTGCCCTCCAGAACCCGGCTATCCGTGCACCCCTCCGCGGGGCAATCCTAGTACAGAAAGTAAAATATACATACACCGGGTACATCGACCGCAACCAGGTCGTGCCCCAAAATAATAATACAAACAGGCAGTGACGGCAGTCCACATGTCGGACGCTCGCCCCGCAATATCAAATGTACATAATACAACAAAACTGTACTAGCATTGCATCCAGGCTATCCCCACCGACCGATCCGCAACATCACAGCAAAAACAGAACATCAACGTGAAAGTCACGTTCGCAAATCCGTCTAACCGGGCTATAGCAGTTAGACCGGATTTACCGATCAAGTGACATTCACAGTCGCAGATATAATGTAAATACTGTGAAAAATGTGTTTAAAATATCCGATCAATCAAATTTTAACAAGTGGGCCCCCAAGCAATACTGTAGCAGTTAAAGAAATTCTGGGCCCAAATTTAATATTCCAAAAACCCTATTTTCTCCTCAGAAGCCCACTGTAAAAACCCAACCCACTGATTCCTGCATGCTGCGGCGGAAGCGCGGCCATAAGTGGGTTTTGGCCGCCCTTCCGCGCTCTGGTGAGAGGATTAGTGCCTCGAATTTGAACAGTGTTCTTATAATTTTTAGTACATAAATAAATATTTTACAACCTGAAAAATTTTTCGAGACCAAAAATTTTCAACAGAAACTGATGCGAAGGCAATACGGGTTTTGGAACTTTTTTGATCGATCGGAAATGCAAACATATTACACAAAGCTAGACTAAGTTAATGGGGAGGCTCTGATACCACTGTAAGTGCACGGCGGCGCCCCGGCCGTCAATCCGGCGGCCAATTGCGGAAGCGGTGATAAACTTAAATTTTGCGGACTTAGCAAACCGGCACCACCGCGCACTAAACACCCGGATCGTAACCATTAACAAGTCTAAGCTAACTAGAAGATGGGTTATGGGATATACCGACGATCCAAGTCCTCCGGTCTTCTCGTCATGGTCCCGATCTCCTGCGGAAAGTCCTGTCTCCTCCTCGTCGCCGGAAGTGCACCACGTCGCCTACTTTGTTTACAGGCTCCCACCTCAATGCCGAGGCAACTGGGGCACGAAGCCGGCTACTCGACGTGCCCAAGGTTCGCTGTAGAATATGTAGTGAAGAAGTCTCATTTGGGGTTCATGGAGATGCCATTTTGGTGGAGGGATGATACAAGTAATTTTGTGGAGCTATAGGATTTTTACAATGCCAAAAGAGATAAAAATCCCTCTTGCAAAAATTTGGACAGCCCTCTTTCCTCAAGTGGCCGGCCATGACAATGGAGAGGAGAGAATGAGAGAGTGGTGTATCTCCAAAGATAATGGGAGCCATTCTCATCTATCATGCAAGAGAGAGAGTCAAGACAAAGAGGTGGTTGAAAAGCAAGTGATGATGAGAAACAATGATCACTCCCAAAACCAATACTCAACCAACAATCATCAACAACCATGATTGTCTACAAAGTCAAGCCATCATGATAAAGCTAGAAGTCAAGGTCAAGGAAAAGCTATCATGATAAAACAAAATGCAAAGACCCCCTCCACAAATGCCTATTTGCAACAATGCAAATAAACCCTCCTCCACCAATCTTCGGCCAATGAACGATACAAAGGAAATTGGCCGAAACGGAAAGCAAACTGGCAACTCCAGAAAACTGGTCCCGTAATAAATTACAGGAAAACCCCGATACTGTGCATACACACCCGCATTTGTATTCCAACCGAAATACAAATGCAATGAGACAAAATCTACACTGTACTATACTAGGATCCGGCTTATACCAAAACCGGCTAGTAATATCTGTTCGATCCTGATCCGTGCAATACCGCACGTATCTGATCGAACCCTGCCATATAACCATACGGCCTATAGTACAGACTGTCCGATCCTGATCCGTGTAATACCGCACGTATCTGATCGGACCTTGCCATATCTCCATACGGCCTCTACAACCTTTCGCCCGAAAGCTGAGTAACTGAATGTGGGGGACTCTAAAGACTCGTCAACACCTTGGTTGTGGATTTAACCACTAGCACGTCAGAGGTATAAGCCAATATGTAACGGGCTACCAGGTACTGACTAAAAGGGACGTCTGTGAGTGAACTCAGCCTGACAACCCTACTGAGCCTTTCAGTGACAATATCCGTACAGTCCGGTCCGTTCGTCTATGAGTATCGCATGGCGGGTCTAGGGGGTTGGTAAAAGTCAGACCCCCAAAAGCGGTACAAGTCGTGTCGGAGTGTAGCCCAGAACACCCTGAGATACTACTGGAATACCTACCAGTAAATCTCCTTGCCTTGGCCAAGGACTTTGTGTAATGGCTCTCCTAGACACAGCACGACCTCACCCCCAATACCGGGAGAGACGAACCCCTGAAGATACGCTCACTGCCTCCATGTGGCTCGGGACTGTACCCAACTAAAACCTGTTTGCACAACTCCTTTGAGCCGTGGTAGGGTAGTAATCAAAGTACAGTGGGAACTCACACGAGACAAATGACGATCTCCAGGTCGATGAACTAACCTGCACACATGTCACCAGGGAACTGCCATCTGACGTCTGGTATATGACCAACTAGCATGTTCCCGACGAGTCCTGTCCGGTGTACTCATAACCCAATGAGCACCTGTATACATCTTAGGTGATCCAACTGACACCAGTGGCTTGTGAGACCGGCCACCGCCCCTCGTCGGGGTCTCGACTGTATACACTAGTCTACTAATGGAGTATCGATGCCCAGTCTCGAAACTCCCACGACTAGGGACCTTTTAAGGATAAGCTTATAGACCCCCAGCTCCCACTTATATGATCGCCCTCATACTGCTGGTGGTCAAGCAAGAATCCTAGGGGCTCTATCAACGTGTAATAGCGACGTGTCAGGTCACCTAAAGCAGTACACGATGATAAAGGTAAACCAGATAGCATACTATCATCTCGAGCAAGACTGTCCTACCGGGATAGGTCCTCCCTCAATCATTACAATCACGTACCTGTGACCTAATAATTGACTCTGAGGGCACTATCTCCAACATCAAGTACCACACCAGATGTTGTTATTGCACTAAATGCGATAAGTTTATATTAATCCAATCCTGGAGAAACATTAGGAAGCATTTTTAGAACATAAGTGGATGTTCTACGAATTTCATAACGGCGGCCTCCTTCGGGAGACGGTTATCATTCCAGGCTTCAAAGGTGACATAGATGACAGAATGATTGTCAAGGTTATAGTTTTTCTCAGACGAGGGACAGTATTATGGACAGGCGGTCCAAGAGGATACTGTGGGAGGCATGGTGCTGGACACTGATTAGTTTCAGTGATCGATACAGTCTAAGAAGTTTGGATTTTGAGTTCATTTATGAACTAGGTCCCATCAGATATCCAGACATATTCTAAGACACGTATTACTCAATTCGGGAGTTGGTTTTCTCCGCGAACTTGAGATTAAGAGAGACATAGAAAGAAACACCGAAGCGGATCCACTCACTGAGGTTATTTCTCGAACACAATAGTTTTGCAAACGAGCTTTGTGAAACTGATTATTAGAGGAGTTGGATGTTCGGTATCACACGAGCTGTGAGTACACGACATCGCAATAATTAGCCTTAAGTGCAAGTGGGAGATTGTTGGATATAGTGCCCTCTAAGTCAATTATTGGATCGCAGGTACGTGATTGCAATGATTGAGGGAGGACCTATACAGATAAACAGTCTTACTCGAGATGATAGTATGCTATCTGGTTTATCTTTATCATCGTATATATGCTTTAGTTTACTATTGCATGATGATAGAGCCCATAGGATTCTTGCTTGACTACCGGCAGTATGATGGCGATCATGTACGTGAGAGCTGGGGTCTATAAGCACATCCTTAAAAGTGTCCCTAGTCGTGGGAGTTTCGAGATAGGGCATCGATACTCCAGAGTAGACTAGTGTATACAGTCGATACCCCGACGAGGGGCGGTGGCCGGTCTCACAAGCCACTGGTGTCAGTTGGATCACCTAAGATGTATACAGGTGCTCATTAGGTTATGAGTACACCGGACAGGACTCGCCGGGAACATGCTAGTTGGTATTATACATATCGTCAGATAGCAGTTCCCTGGTGACATGTGTACAGGTTAGTTCATCGACCTGAGGTCGTCATTTGTCTCGTGTGAGTTCCCACTGTGCTTAGATTACTACCCTACCACGCTCAAAGGAGTTGTGCAAACAGGTTTTAGTTGGGTACAGTCCCGAGCCACATTGGAGGCAAGTGAGCGGATCGTCGGGGATTCGTCTCTCCCGGTATTGGGGGTGAGATCGCGCAGTGTTTAGGAGAGCCATTACACGAAATCCCTGGCCAGGGTAATCGAGATATACTGGTAGGTATACCAGTAGTATCTCAGGGTGTTCTGGGCTGCTCTCTGACACGACTTATGCAGCTATTGGGGGTCTGACATTTACCGGCCCCCTAGGCCTAATATGCGATACTCATAGACGAATGTTCCGGACTATACAGATATTGTCACTGTCAGGCTCAGTAGGGTTTATAGATGAGTTCGCTCGTCAGCTTCCCTTCCAATCAATACATAGGCAAAACGTTACATACAGTTTGTACCTCTGACGTGCTAGTGGTTATACCCAGTGCCAGTGTACTGATGAGTCATTAGAGTCCCCCACAGACACTTTCCCAAGTTCGGGCGAAACGTTGTAGAGGCCGTATGGGTTTATGGCAAGGTTCGGAAAATGCACGTGCGTTTTCGCACGTGTCAGTTTTCAGGCAGATAATACTGGTAGGCTTTGGTTTAAGCCGGAACCCAGTATTATACTGTGTAGATATAATATCTTTGTCTCAGTTGCATTTTTATTCGGTCGTAATATAAATGCGGGTATGTTTATACTGATGCGGTGTTATCCTGAAATTCGTTTCGGGATCACTTTTGGAAGTTGCCAGTTTCCAGTTTTCTATCGGCCGTATTTTGACATTCGGTTAAATACGGATTTGTCTTTTCGTCTTCAGAGTGAGTCATGCTTCTAGAAGGTTCTAGAAGTGATGACAAGGCTTGTGACTCACTTGTGTCATTAATGGTTCATTAATGATGCAAGGTGACTAGGTTTAATGTGATTGGTTCCATTTAATGATAGTTGATGATTCATTCTTTCATTATTGTTATGATAACTATCATTTGTTATGGTCACCACTTGAACTCTCCTACACTCACCTCCCTCCTTTGATATATATGGCCGGCCACTTCATTGTAGGAGAGAGAGATTTGATTCATTCATTTTTGCCAAAGATTTCATATGGTTTAGTGTATGGAAATTTCCTAGTTCAATTTCCATTTACCCGATTCCAATTGGCAACTTCTTTTAACCGTTCGTCCATAGCCTTGGACGTAACGAGACAAAGTATTCTACTCATTCTCTACTTCATCTTGGTCATCTCTTTTGGCAAACTTGACGATCGAGTTGCCTCGGTTCAGAGGCGGGAGCCCGTTTAAAGATCCGTCGACGTGGTGCCACCTGGACGACGAGACCGGAGATCGAGCAAGTTCGGATCAGTTGCAACATAGCGTGGGATGATGGTTGAAGACCGAAGGACTCGGATCATTCGGTATAACAATTCTACCCTCTTTACAATTTGTTAGTTTAGCTTTAATGGACGATCCGGGATATAGTACGCGATAGCGCCAGTCGTAAAAGTTTTGTTCCGCATATCGGCGTCTGTTAGACGGCCGGGGCGCTGCCGTGGACTTACACGTGGAAGGCAACAATGGTAAGAAGGATCCGAATGGATTTGAGCATAGCCACTGGAGAAAAGGTTTCGTCATAGTCCAAACCAGGTCTTTGACGAAAACCCTTTGCAACAAGTCTAGCCTTATAGGTCTCAACCTGTCCATCTACACCAATCTTCCTTTTAAAGATCTGTTTGCAGCCTACGGGTTTTACCCCTTCTGGAGCAACGTCCAAAGTCCATACTTTGTTGGTGTACATGGACTCCATTTCAGTCCGCTTTGCATCCAACCATTTTACCGAGTCAGTGCTCTGAATGGCCTGCTGGAAGCTAGTTGGCTCATCAATATCAATGACGCAATCCTCTCTATCCCCGTCTATGAGAAAACCGTAGTATCTCTCGGGCGGATGAGACTGCCTACTACTCCTGCGGAGCGGTGCAGGATTGTCCTGTTCTTTCGAACCTTCTGGTTCTACTAGGCATTCAGTAATAGCTTGTGGTTCTGGAATTTCTTCCTGTTCTATTGCGCGCCCACTTACCTGATTTTCCAAAAATTCAGTTTCCAAGAAGCAGGCATGACGAGAAACAAAAACCTTTTGTTCCTCTGCGTAATAGAAGAAATATCCCTTGGAGTTCTTTGGATATCCCACAAACTTGCACTGTACTGAGCGTGCCTCGAGTTTGTCCGCATGCTGCCTTTTGAAAAAAGCTAGACATCCCCATGTCTTAATGTGTTTAAGATAGGGTTTCTTCCCACTCCACATCTAATATGGCGTGGTAGGCACTGTCTTAGTTGGAACTCGGTTCAAAAGATATGCAGTTGATTCTAGTGCATATCTCCAGAATGATCGTGGCAACTCAGCGTTACTCATCATGGAACGTACCATATCCAATAAGGTTCGGTTCCGTCTCTCCGATACATCATTATGTTGTGGGGTGTATGGAGGAGTAAGTTGAGAGAGAATTCCATTCTCTTTTAAGTAATCCGGGAACTCGGCACTTAAGTATTCACCACCTCGATCAGATCTCAGTGTCTTGATACTTTTGCCTGTTTGTTTTTCTACTTCATTCTTGTATTCCTAGAATTTTTCAAAGGCTTCAAATTTATGCTTCATTAAGAAGACATATTCATACCTCGAAAAATCATCCGTGAAAGTAATGAAGTAAGAATAACCACTTCGCGCATGTGTAGACATAGGACCGCATACATCGCTGTGTATGATGTTAGTTATATGTATGCCCTAGAGGCCATTACTGTACATGCGATGTATATTGTAATGGTTGCTTGGAAATATATAGGGAGGACTTTCTTGCTCGACATGATAATATGCTATCTGGTTGTACTTTATCTTAACATGTACTCTGATTGTCTCTATGTTACATGTTGATAAAGCCCTTAGGATATGTACTCGACTACTGGGACTATGATGAGATCATACTAGTGAGGCCACGGTAGTCGACGAGTACATCCTATAACTGTTCCTAGTCGAGGGTGTATCGAGACATGGCATCGATACACCAGAGTAGACTAGCGTATACGCATCTTGACCCATATGATGGGCGATGGATGATCCCATATCCATCGGTGTTTGACATCAAAGATGGTGTACGGGTGCTCAGTAGAGACTGGGTACACTGGATGGACTCGTCGAGAACTCCCAGATGGTATTATACCTCACGTCAGATGGCAGTTCTCCGGTGACACTGGTACAGAGTAGTCTGTTGGAGTCTTTTGTGATTCCCACAGTGCTTTGATTTCCATCATACCACGTCCAAGAGGGCGTGCAAAAAGGTGGCTTTTGGGTACAGTCCCGAATCACATGGAGGCAATGAGCGATTGGAGGGGATTCGACTCTCCCGGTATAGGGAGTTGATGTTGTGCTGTGTTCAATTGGCTATAACTGGAAATTCCTGGCCAGGGTTGCTGGGATTTACTGGTAAGTGTTATCAGTAGTTTCTCGAACTGTTATAGACCTCAAATCGACACGACTTATCGGTTACTGGGGTCTGACGTTTACCACCCCTAGGCGAGATATGTGACATATCAAACAACGAGACCGGACTGTAGGGGAGTGTTACTGTTTGGATTCACAGGAGAATGTATATGCTTGCTTGTTGATCTTCTGAGCGCTCAATACCTGGGTGGCTGTTACGTTTAGCTGACCGCTTGCAGCTTGTAGGTGTTTGATATGATCATCACCTACTGCCGGCGTATTGACGATTCTTTAGAATCCTACACAGAGCTTTCTTGGCTCAGGAAAAATGGAGTAGGAGAACATATGTGATATGTGCGGGACCGAGGATAATGCGGTATGTGATACCGTATTGGATTCTCGCGATATGAGATATCGCCCGGGTATATGTGATATAGCCGGGTCATCGTATTAGTCGGTTATATGCGATATAGCCGGATGTCGGATTAAGTGTTGATTCGATAATTTAATGTATAATAATATATATGATATATTAAATTAAATTAACTAATATTAGCTCCCTAAAAGATTCTTTTTCTCACTCGGGTAATACATTGATATATATGCGATATATGTTAATTGTATTATTTTATTTTGTTACGATAAATATTATATATGTGATATATAATATTGTAACATGATATGGTTATTAATGCAACATGTTTTGTGGAGTTTAAACATGATTAGGGTTTGGATTAGGGTTAAGATTTCTAGAAGTTTCTAGAAGGTTTTCTTTTTTGTTTTGGAAAAGATATTTTGCAAGATATTTCTTTAACTTAACCCTAACCCTTAACCCTAGTAAAATCTCTACAATGGTTACTTGAACCATGGTTGCATTTCTAACCTTATCAAGTCTATCATTATTCATGACAAAAGGAATTTATTCATATTATTCATCTTCTTCTTCCTTCTTCTTTCTTTCATGGAAAAAGCTTACTAGCTTTTTTTCAAGTGATGAATGAGTGTGAGAAAAAGATTATAAATGAGACCAAAAATCCTACTTCATCTCCTCATCTATCCTTGCCCTTTAGATGAGGGTATTCACTTCATTTAGTGAGCGTTAGCTTGTGTTAATGAAACTTCAATGTAGATCATCTTTGTTATCGAAGATCGGAAGCAAGACTGCATCTTTCTCTTCGTGAAGCCTCTCGAGAGTCCGGAACATGATGATCGCAGCGAAGGGATCTCAACACGGAGCTTAAGAAGTGAAGGACCGGATCTACAAAGGTTGTAATCCCTCTCACTTAGTGTTAAAGTGTTTAACATGCTTGTTTTCGCATAAACTCTAGTTTAAAGATCCGGCTTTGGGTTGTTCGGCACGGCTAAAATTTTAATCGGACATGGTTGATGCCTCGTAGACCCTTGCGCGTGTGCCTAGCATCCCTACAGTGGTATTAGAGCCAAGCTAGTGTTTTAGGTGAAGTCTAGACGGAGTTTAAAGTCCGATCGAACCCCGAAACCCTAATTTGAACCCTTCTCTGGACATTTTTTGAAAATGTGTTTTTTTCCACATTAAAAATACTCAAAAAAATCAGCAGGGAATTCTATGGACATATATGAAAAACAAGCCACTAACACACTTAAACGGCTGTGGAACCGTAGCAATGACATGCCATTAGCGGCGGTTCCGCGGCGCGACAGTAGAGTTAGGGTTTCATTTTTGTACAGTTTCATCCGTATGTGTTTCCTAATGTTTCTGGGTACTTTTAAATATACTCAAGTGTTGAGTTATCTAGGTTGTATTAGAGACTCGTTGATTCGATCGGATAATATAACTTTGTTTAGTTCTTCCGGGTATTTTTAGAAACTGTTAAAAAGTTCGAACGGATATCAATAACTCACTTTTTCCCCAGTCGGAAATTTTTTCAAAAGTTGGAATTTTTCTCGAGTTTGAAACATTCTAAGTCGTGCAAGTAACGCGGTGGACCCTGTAGAAGCCAACAAACCTTAACTCAATTATGTGACCGTCTTGAACTGCCTCTGAACCTTAGGGTTTGGGGCAGTACGGCATGCCACATGTGAGGCGTTGGCTGACCCTTCTACGGCTGGACCATTGGTACTGTGGCATGTGATGGATGTTTTTAAACTGATTTCAAGTATTGAGATATATTGGGGAAATCTTGGGTGTTTTATTATTCGATCGGAAAGTTTAACATTGTCTATTTATCTGGAATGTGATATAATAATTGGAATCCACATGTAGTTATGAGATAACTAATTTGAATATTATAAACATAGCAGTTTAGTCTCAGATGATCGGTTGACACGGAATTTTGATGTGATCAAAAGTCCGTCGCAATCACGTAGCATACGCGGATACTCGCCAGGTAAACTTAATAGACAGCCACGCCCCATATCCCCGACCAAGTGACTATAGGAGAACCCCGTCGCCAAAATCATCCGTTCGGGTGCTCGCGGCAGCGGTGTTCCGCCTTAGTGCACTTCGTCGACGGCATCCAGGGGTGCGGCCGTCTACTAAAGTTTGCGACGAGCATTCGATCAGGATGTCAGGAATCTTGTTGAATTGCCTGACTTGATATTGAAAAGAGTTTTCGATAATGAGACTAAAATGCCGGGTTTATAATTGTTAGGCATGCGATGTCTAAGGAATTCATTTGGTTAGGCATGCGATGTCTAAGGAGGTTGCGGATTCCAACTGTTGTAGTTTTACACTTTCTTTTCTGTGACCGTAAGTGTAGTATGTAGTTGTATCGCCGGTTTTCGTTGCTATACATCGACGACAATCGGCGTATGCATACTTACTTACGTTGATGACATGTGACGTTATGTGTTGCTGTGATATGTTATATTGGATCGTCGCGTTCTGAATAGCCGGGGTTTTATATGAGATGAGAGTTTTTCTTTTTCATTCATGTAAAATTCATTTGTATGGAATATTCTTTTATTGGGGCACTTCCGGGCTGAGGATGATGTCACCATTGTATATTATTTACTTTTCCGCATTAGGTAGACCCAAGGCAGGGAGCACAAGTAACCGAGTTCTAGGGTCCAATGGGAGACCATCTCGAGGTGTCGAGACCGGGTCCCCTAACCCTAGAATTGGAAGTGCTGCTTGCCGCTCTCGTAGGGGTCTAGGGATGTGGGTTTGGCTATTCATCGCGACCGTGGAATCCTTGTTTTACAAAGGCTCGTATTGAAAACACGGACATCCTAGTATATCCAATATTTCATATATGTTCTTCTGCTGCTGTGTTCTGTGATGAGATCATATTACTTCCTGAGACGAATGTTTATATTATATATATGAGATATATGTTATATTGCAGATTTCGTTTCAAATGTGATACTTGTGAAGCAAAATAAAATGGGACTTCATTAATGAGATTAATGAAACTAAAAGAAACCTATGATGTTGTAGAAACTTGTTTAAAAACTGGCAGCTCTAGTTCTTGCTTTGCAGAGCGGTGTTCCTTGTAGAACATCCAGCACCTTATTCGATAAGAAAAGAGCCGAGATCCCTTCACCGGGAGTGACCTCTTTAGTGAAACTAGCAGATGCTACAAACTCGGTTTGTCTTTTGATTGCTTCTATAGTTCTTGCTTTGCACAGCGGTATATATGATATATCCTGCACCTTATTCGATGAGGAAAGAGCCGACGATCCCTTCACCGGGAGTGACCTCTTTAGCAAAACTAGAAAAGGCCTCAAAAACATTCCATTTAAAATCACTCGATTCTACAACGATATCAACTTCATTACGCAAAAGGTTTCTTAAAAACCTGACGTAGCCCTCCGTCATTTCAGATAAGTACTGGTTAGTATTCATGCTGCGTTTGTTGACCTTAGCCAAGGCGTACTGTGCGGTAGCTGTTAGTGCTTATCTGTATAAGCATATGATACGATTGAGTTAGGGTAGTCGTGCGACTTTGTTGACCTTAGCAAAGGGTCGTGCGGGTGGGTTTAATTCAATCGAGAAATGACGGGTTGAACTTGGCTAGCACTTATGATTTGTTGACCTTAGCCAAGGTCATAAGTTGCTAGGGGCAAAATATTATCGGGAATTTCAAGTGTTGAAATTTGAAATGAGATTGCATACCTTCTATGAGATAGTTGGATCCTGATACCCGCTACGAGTAAGAGTTACTCTTGGGAGAGTTTTACACATTACAATTAGCCGATCAGGTAGGTGTCTAGAAAGGTGTCAACAGGGTTACGCCCCTGGGAAACCGAGATTTACTTTAATTAGGTCCGTGCGAAAGCACGGGGAACCTCCCTCAAAGTACCGGCACTGGCCTGGCTGAAAGATTCGCGAACTTGTAGCGTGTAATTAATCCCGGCTAGTCTTTCCTTTTAGGGTTTGAAGGAAGATTTGACTAAAACACTGGGAGACATCTTGATTAGATATATTAGATAACCAATCTAATCTTGCAAGAGCATACGCTGAGTGTTTTCTTCTCTCTCTCCAGGTAGCGACCATATCATGCCTTAATCAAGATAATAATATGGATATATTGACCGAACCCGCTTGTTATACTGAGCTGGGGAACGTTGGTCCCGCTCCAACTTATAATTGTTATAAGACAGAGCAGGAAATTGGGGAATACCAGATTTCCCGTGCCGCCCAAACGAAGAAAGTGCATGCTGATGCATCATCTTCGGGTGTGTTCATTACATAGAACTGTTTCTCAGTATCCTTTACATCCTGGGTATGAGATACCGGATCAGGATCCCGCATATGTAATTTGTTAATGGGTTACAGATAGGTAGAGAACTGAGAACGAGTGATAAGTTTCATGAGATAGAAACGCTGCAAGTATTGCAGCCAAGTCTGTTGGTCACTATCACCGTGTGTTACCAGAATTCATTGATTCTGAACGAATGTTATTAGATACCGAACCTGATATACAACATCATATCAGTCTCTTTATTAGTAAAGAAAGGATATAATTTTGTATTGTTGGATAATGTTTTGAACATTTCCTATATCAAGAGTTGATCGGTTCAGGCACGTTATCTAAAAGCAATGACGTTCTAAATAAAACTACAGTTCTTAGTATACAGAATACACATAAGAGGAAGAGTTCAGAAATGAACGAATCCTTCTTAAGGCATTGTAGACCAAGTCATATCAATGTGACCCGACAAGCTGAAGTTACATATAGATGCATATTTAAATTAGTTTGAATTTACATCTTGTGAAACTTGCCGGTCACGTCACAAAGATAAGATGACCTTAGCTCTGTTTATTGGAAACAGAGAAAGAGTTAGTGAACTCTTGGGATTGATACATGATGATGTATGAAAGTCCCCTGTCTACACATGCCAAGACTGGTTCTTTGTACTTCATTACATTCTCTGATGATCTCTCAAGATTCAGACATATGTTCCTGTTGAAACACAAGTCCGAAGCTTTTGAGATATTCATAGAATATAAGTTATAAGTAGGGAACCAAAAACGGGTATAAGTATTATGTCCTTTGATGAGATCAGGGAGGAGAATACTTGAGCACGGAATTCCTGGACTATTCTAAAAGAGAATGAGATTCTCTCTCAGCATTACTCTTCCGTATACACCATAGCACGATGGTATATCGGGGCGGAGCAATAACACCCTATGTGATATGGTGTGCCCTATGATGAGTACTACTGAGTTTCCTATTTCCTTTTGGGAGTTATGCACTTGAGAAGCTGCATACCTATTGAATAGGGTTCAAATCAAATCAGTTGCCTACCGTTTCATATGTGATATGTAAAGGGAAGAGCCCATATCTTAAGCTTGTTAAGATTTGGGGTTGTCCGGCCTATGTCTAAAAGCAAAATCCGGACAAGCTCGAGGCAAGGTCAGTTCTGTGGAAGTTTGTTGGATATCCCAAGCATACGCAAGGGAATATCTTCTACCTAACCGAGGAACAAAAATGTTTTGTTTCTCAACATGCCACCTTTGTGAAAAAGAATTTCTTGTGAAGAAATTAGTGGTCATAAGGTAGAACTGGAAAGAGTTCCAGCTATACAAACTTCAGCTGATGATTTGGTAGAACCAAAGAATTCAGTAGAAACCAACGAACCTCAGCCTCTCCGCCGATCTAGTAGGGTTACTCACCCACCTGAGAGATATTTCGATTTCTCTATGACAGTGGGAGCGAGGATTGCATAATGAGATGATGACCTAACTAGTTTCGAGCAGGCCATCAGGAGTTGGACTCTGTAAGAATGGCTGGATGCTTAGTGATCTGAGATGGAATCCTTATACACCAACAAAGTATGGACTTTGGTTGCTTTATCTGAAGGGTTAAATCCCCATCAGGAGCAAGTATATCTTGAGAAGATTACTTGGTGTACATGGAAAAGTTGAGTCCTTCAAAGCTCTGCTTAAGTCCATCCAGATCCTACTTACCACGGCCACATACCATGACTACGATATCTGGCGGTTGGGTGTCATGACTGCTTTTCTAAACGTCGATTTGGAAGAGAGAGTCTATAAGTACACAGCCATAGGGCTTCGTAGACAGTGGGAGCAGCGGAAACATGTGCAAGATGTTTTATGTGATAAAGCAGGCATCGCGGAGTTAGAACGTCTGTTTTGATGTGGTAGTCAAAGAGTTTGACTTCATCAAAATGGTAGATGAACCTTGTATATACAAAAAGGTAGTAGAGAGTATGGTGGTGATCCTCGTAGAGTACGTGGACGAAATACTCATGATAGGGAAGGAGTTTCCTATGCTACGCTCGGTCAATCTCCGCTTATCACAAGGATTCTCCATATAGGATCAAAATGATACCTCCTAAATCCTGGGTTTTGGATCTATGAGATAGATCTAATTGGATGTTAGGATACTCACTAGTTGTAGTGAGATGGTATCAATCGATTCTGGGGAGAATCACTGGAAAGGTTCCAGAGTGATAAGGACGACTGAATGTCAGTCGCAGGCTTGTCTATACCCTTAGTGGAGGGACGGTATGTTGGAAGAGTTCCAAGCTAGATACCGTGACTTAGTAGACGATTAAAGGCAAGATACATCGTTACCAAAGATGCTACCAAAGAGACAGTTTGGATACATATAAGTTCATGAGATGAACTTCGTTCCTACCATTGTGTGACAATGGAGTTGTAGCTTATGCCAAGAAACCCCCGTCCCATCAGAAATCCGGATATAATTCTTAGGCAGTATCACCTGATCACAGAGATGGTTGATCTCCAGGGAGATCGAGGATAGGAGAGTAGATGTAAGTGCACGGCGGCGCCCCGGCCGTCAATCCAACGCCGGAATGCGGAAGCGATGATTTACTTTAACTTTTCAAACCGGAACCACCGCGCACTATAAACCCGGATCGTGCTATTAATCTAGTCCTAGCTATCTAGAGAGAGGGTAGAGAGATATACCGAGCGATCCGTGTCCTTCGGTCTTCTCGTCGTCGTCCCGATCTCCCGCGGAATATCCGGTCTCCACCTCCTCGCCGGAAGGGCACCACGTCGCCGGCTTCTTTTACGGGCTCCAACCTCTGGACCGAGGCAACTCGGGCACGAAGTTGGCGAGTCGACGTGCCCAAGATTTGCTGTAGAATAGTGTAGTGAGCTATGTCTCATTCGGGGTAGTGGATGTTGCCTTTTAGTGGAGGGATGAACTATGGAGTTTTTCTTGGGAATTTTTGGTGAGGCAAAAATGATATGAGATGAACCAAAAAGACCCACACCAAAATTGGACAGCCCCTTGAGAGCATGGCCGGCCAAACTTCAAGAAGAGGAGAGGAATCAATGAATGGGCCAAGGAAAATCATGCAAGAAAGAGAAAAGCTCATCATGATGAATAATCATCACACAAATCCAACACTCCAAATCAACCATCACCATCACAAAAGTCATGCCATCATGAGCTCAAGAAAGTCAAGGGTGGAAGAATCATCATGATCCAACAATATGCAAAGACCACCTCCCACAATGCTTATTTGCGCAAATGCAAATAAGCCCTCCTCCACCAATCTTCATCCAATGAAAGATACAAAGAAATATGCCCGAAACGGAAAACAAACTGGCAACTCCAAAAACTGATCCCGTAGTAAATTACAGGAAAACCCCGCTACTGTATATACATACCCGCATTTGTATTCCGACTGAATACAAATGCAATGAGACAAAATCCGCACTGTACAATACTAGGATCCGGCTTAAACCAAAGCCCGCTAGTATTAACCGTCCGATCCTGATCCGTGCAATACCGCACGTATCTGATCGAATCCTGCCATATCTCCATACGGCCTCTACAGCGTTTTGCCCGAAAACTTGAGAAATTGTCTGCGGGGGACTCTAAAGACTCGTCATTACTACGGCTATGGATTTAACCACTAGCACGTCAGAGGTATTAGCCATACGTGACGGGCTACCAGCTATTGATCAAAAGGGACGTCGATGAGCGAACTCATCCTGACACCCTACTGAGCCTGTCAGTGACAATATCCGTACAGTCCGGTCCGTTCGTCAATGAGCATCGCATGGCGGGCCTAGGGGGTTGGTAAAAGTCAGACCCCCTAAAGCGGTACAAGTCGTGTCGGAGTGCAGCCCAGAACACCCTGAGATACTACTGGAATACCTACCAGTAAATCTCCTGCCTTGGCCAAGGACTTCGTGTAATGGCTCTCCTAGACATAGTGTGACCTCACCCCCAATACCGGGAGAGATGAACCCCCGAAGATCCGCTCACTGCCTCCATGTGGCTCGGGACTGTACCCAATTAAAACCTGTTTGCAGATCTCCTTTGAGCGTGGTAGGGTAGTAATCAAAGTACAGTGGGAACTCACACGAGACAAATGACGATCCTCAGGTCGATGAACTAACCTGTACACATGTCACCAGGGAACTGCTATCTGACGTCAGGTATAAGACCAACTAGCATGATCCCGGCGAGTCATGTCCGGTGTACTCATAACCCAATGAGCACCTGTATACATCTTAGGTGAACCAAATGACACCAGTGGCTTGTGAGACCGGCCACCGCCCCTCGTCGGGGTCTCGACTGTATACACTAGTCTACTCTGGAGTATCGATTCCCTGTCTCGAAACTCCCACGACTAGGGACCTTTTAAGGATGTGCTTATAGACTACCAGCTCCCACATATATGATCGCCCTCATACTGCTGGCAGTCAAGCAAGAATCCTAGGGGCTCTATCAACGTGTAATAGTGACCTATCAGGTCACCTAAAGCAGTACACGATGATAAAAATAAACCAGATAGCATACTATCATCTTGAGTAAGACTGTCCTACCGGGATAGGTCCTCCCTCAATCATTGCAATCACGTGCCTGTGATCCAATAATTGACTCTGAGGGCACTATCTCCAACAATCTCCCATTTGCACTCAAGGCTAATTGCGATGTCGCATACTCATAGCCCGTGTGATACCGAACACCCAACTCCTCTACTAGTCAGTCTCACAAAGCTTGTTTGCGAAACTATTGTGTTCGAGGAATAGCCTCAGTGAGTGGATCCGCTTTGATGTTTCTTTCTATGTCTCTCTTAATCTTAAGTTCGCGGAGAAACCCATCTCCCGTAATGAGCAATACCTGTCTTAGAATGTGTCTGGATGTCTGATGGGACCTAGCTCATAAATGAACTCCAAATCCAAACTTCTTAGACTGTATCGTCAACTGAACTTAATCAGTGTCCTGCACCATGCCTCCCTCAGTATTGCCTTGGACCACCTGTCCAAAATACTGCCCCTCGTGAGAAGGAAAACTATAACTCTGACAACCTCCTTGTCGTCCAGGTCACCTTGGAAGCCTGGAATGATAACCGTCTCCCGAATGAGGCTGTCGTTATCATATCCCTAGAACATCCACTTATATTCTAAAACTGCTTCCGACTGTTTCTCCAGGATTGGATCAATGTCAACTTACTGCATCTAGTGCAAAAACAACATCTGGTGTGGTACTTGACATCTCATGATTGACTCAATTTCCTGAGCAAGTGATCTGCCAATCATGCACATCCCTCTCCCCTTTAGTCTGTAAGACACCTTTAGAGAGGGTGACTTCATCACCTGCAGGTACACTACCGAGCCAGGAGTCGTCCATTCTAAATACTCTTAGAATGCTGTCTAAGTACCCTTAATAAGGAAACCACCCAAATCTAGATCTAAAACCATAGATCTAGTAACCCGTATGTCTGATATAATGTCTAAGTCCCATGTGGAGAAACCACTGTGTGACGACCAAAGTATAACCGATCGTAGTATAGGAATATCACTTCCTACTCTGTGTATGTCATCTAAATACCAGGACATCACACCCTACTACCTTCTTAATAGATCCATTCCCTATTCTGATGAAGTCAAACCTATGACTGTCACATCAGAAATAGATGATCTATCTCCGCTATATCTGCTTTAGTCTATAAATAGACATAAGCCACCTGTCCACCAATGCTTCCGCTGCTCCCACTGACTCCGACAACCCTATGGCAGAGTCATATAGACGTACACTTCTAAAACCAGTTCAGAACGACGCTATACTCATCCTCCTGCCGGGTCTCACAGTCTGGAACAACAGCAATGGCAAGTCTGGGTAAACAAGAACCTCCCTGTCACCGTCCTTGAGGCTACCGTAGTACCAAATCTACGGAGTGGCTAGTGGAATGTCAAACCAGATTGAATCTTTAGGTTCCTATCAAATCTTCAGTAATCGTTTGTGGTTCTGGAATCACTTCCAGTTCTACCATACTCCCACTTCTGTTTTTCTGAAAAAATCCATTTTTATTAAAACTGTGGCGAGTCTAGAACAAAATCACTATTGATCTTCCAGATGGTAGAAAGTCAACCCTCGTCATAGCCTGGGTCAACCCACAAACAGCCATTACAGAAACGTGCCTTGAGTTATCCAGAGTCTGGTTTTAAGCATTAGCCGGATAACTCCCCGTACCCTAACATCGTTAAGATACGAACTGTTCTATATCCAATATAGGACCAGAGGCACTGATTTAATTGAACCAGATTCAAATCATGCAGCTGTCTCCAGTGCATGTCAAGTAAGTGGAAAGAGTCCGATCAACGTTACTCAACTTAGGAATGCTTCCAATTATGAGTAACCTGAAAGAGAAGCAAGTTCTCTTAACCATTACTATCAACTGAATACCATACTCAAGTATCTACATCTTCGATCACCTTGAAGAATCCTGAAACTTGCAATACTTGGTTCTCTACTTTATTCATATACCTATAACTTCTCAAAATTCGGACCCTGTGTTTCTACGAAACACCTATCTAAAAACTAGAGAAGTCATAAGTAAACCGAATATAGTACGAGAATGTCACGACCCGCAGGGTACGGAACGTGACTGACACTTAAGTTTACGAAACGTCTCAAGACGTCCGTAAAATAAGTAAGCCAAAGCCCAGAAAACCAAAACCACAAAGCAGAAGAGTGAAGAAAACCCAATCAATTGAAAGCAAGTTTATCAAATAAGTCATATAAAACCCTTTTTAAAAACAATATCAATTTTTCCAAAAATTTCGGCAGAGTCTCCTTTGTAAATACTGGCCCACAAAATGGGTACAACAAGAATATAAATGAATCCAACAAATATGGCATCCCCAAGCGGGAGCTAGCTCTTCGCCACAAGGAGTTCACAAATCCCACGCAATGTAAAGCAACAACATGCGAAATAATCATAATGAAGCATAAGAAAAACAGCATGTCGACTCAAGTGAGCTCGACCCCAAAATACAGCATAAAAGTCCACAAACCTCACAGTCTCATCTCTAAGTCAATATACAATAATACTGGTAGATACAGTAGATGGAGTACACTAGATACAAAGAATATACAAGGTGGTGCAAAAATAATCATATAACCCACCTAAGAGCAAAACCTCGAGTCCAAGCAAAAGAGGCAAAAGAAGCAAGCGCACCCGCCGCTACTGTACTGACGGAGCGGACCTGCAAAAGACTATGGCATAACGGGGGTGAGTTGCCAACTCGTGAGTAATAAATAAAATCTACACAGGCTATCGAATGCATTCACACAAGCATCCTAGTATCTAAATACAGGTAAGGCAGGACATAATGGCAAGTATGTATGCAATATGGATATACTAGCAGGTATGAATGCAATGCGAATCAACTCGTGATCTGAATGTGTAAGTATAAGAAATCATGTTTTTCCCTTTAAGAATGTCTTTTGAAATACCAAAACAATACCAATAGAATCAACAAGAACCTGTGTCCAGCAACGACACCTCAAAACTATCTCAAATCTCATATATCCATGTCATAGTATCTCTGGCCTCAGCCATCCGGCTGACCCAGCTCAATATCAAAATCTCATCATCTCGCGGCCACGGTCGGTATCCTCTGGATATCCGCCGTGCCAAACAGTCACCGGTAGGTAATCCGTCCCCTGCCAGGCTCAACGTCAACACCACATTCATCTTGCCCCGGGGTACCATACCGGGCCCACCATGTACCCGTGACGATTCCTCCACTCCTCGACACGGATCTCGAAAACCACAGCAAACTCATGGTGGACGACACTTACATCACTAGAGAACCGCAATTTACATATTTTTAAAAAAAGTAATAAGTTTAGAAATTTTGCGGCTTTTCCCCAAAATCCAGAAATATCATAAAATCTCAAGAAGTCCTCGCAAGTGCATATGTCAATGATAATGAATGCATATGGTATCAATAATCAAGTTGCGATGTATGATTAATAGACTAGACATGAACAAATAATATGATGAAGCAATGCACATGAATAGCAATCCTACGATTTCATTTTAAGGAATTAAAGCAATAGCGCGAGTTTAAGTATCAATTATAGTAAAAGGTTTCAATTTAAAGGTTATCTAGTGTGGTGGCATGGCAATTACCAGGGTGTGTGTGTAAGCATGAATAGTGCTCGTGCTGCATATAAAAACCCTGGCAATGGTGCAGGTGTCCTATAAAAAGGGTTCGCATATGTATGTCAATATAAGGCATGGATGCAGCAAATAATCATATAAGTATTACACCCCTAATTACTAATATCACTAAGAATCTTTTAAGTTACTAAAACTATCGGGCGGCTTGCGCCATCCAACGATAGTCCCCCGTAGATGTTACATCTACTCACTGGAATCCCTAGCTAGTCACGTCCAATCACCGCTTTCCCCTTTCGTGCCGTGTCTGACGTCTCCGCGACCGAACCTGGAATTTACATCAATACCAAACATAAGGTTACATATCAAGAATGACGCAAAACCCAAACAAAAACACTAACGTTCACAAGCTAGGTACAACGTGCACAAGGTGCGCGGAACACACGCGAAAATCGCAAAAACTGCAAAAATCGCCGATTTGGTCGCCCGGCAAAACTAAAACCCGTTACTCAAAAATCCGCACTCACACATCCTAAAAGTCATAGGATATGCCAACAATATAATCTAGATATCGCAATTAAATCGCCACAATAATATAATAAAAACCTAGTAAGCTAGAAGTTTGCAAATTTGGTGCAAACATCGACAATTTGCTACAAAGTGCACACATTATCACACAAATATCCAAATTAAACCATTAGAAAGCCACTACAATTAAATTAACCCCTTTACCATGCATCAAAACCCACATTCCATACACAAACCTTTTCTTGATTTTGATAATTAGCAACCTTAATGAAAATTTCACACAACTTTAACATAGATTAGCCTAATATGAAGCCACTTAAGCAAAGTAACCATATAAATTGGTTAAGTAAACAACTAGGTTAATTAAAAAGACTTAATTGACTAAAACATGGTTTCAAGAAACCCTAGTTTAATTTTCAATCATTAACTAAAAAAAACTAGATTAGGATTAACACTAAAATTAACACTAAGCAACTAGATTAAAGTATTCTAACCATAAGAAATTAAAAGAGTAGAAATTATACCTCAAACCTATGGATCTAGCAAGAAGAAATTTGCCTCAATGATGGCCTCCTAACACCATGATTCCAAGCAAGAGAGGTGAAGGAAAAAGGGATGAAGAATGGGGTTTTAATTTGTGAGTTTTAGCTTGAATTTTGGAGCAACTTGATGAATTTTTGAACAAGATGAAAAGAAAAATGATGAAGAGGGGAGGGGCTACAGATTTCAGCCATAGGAGGGAGAGGGGAGTGGTATGGGTGTATGGAAAAAGTCATGGTCAACCCCCCTCAAATTCAAAGCACCATACCTTCAACATACAATATTTTAAACATACACATTCAACTCAATTCATCCATAACAAAAGAATTTTAAAACAAAAGAGAGAGGGGGAATTTTCTGCAGTTTGGGACAGCCAAGGAGATGTGAGGATGTGTGTGTGAGAGTGCACAAAAATTTTTTTGCAAAAAGACCCCCTACAAGTCCAAAATTGCAAGTTTAAAGCTTAAATTCAATAAATTTCGTTTTCCATAATAAAAATTAGTTAAAACTTACAATAAATTACTAAAAATTTATGTTACAACTAGATTTTAATTAACATGATTTTAAAGCTTAATTTTAGCCCATTTAAATTTGTATTTATCGCTAATTTAATGTATTTTCTTACCGGCTTAAAATAATATTAAAAAATTGAAAAATAGGGAAAATTTTTTAAATGACCAAAATTTCATAAGTAACTCATTAGCTACTAAAAACAAGCAATTACCTATCCATTTTAGGTATAATTAGTCCTAAACTGCAAAATAACGAGAAAGACGGTTTTCGGAAAAATACCGAATTTTCACCGATTTTCAGGAAAACACCAAAACGACTTTTCAAGACGCTACAATCTTCCCCCCTTAAAGAAATTCGGTCCCCGAATTTAAAAATATAACTACGCGTACCTTCAAAGAGATGGGGATATTTCTTCCTCATCTCGCCCTCGGTCTCCCAGGTAACTTCCTCGCTGCTCGGGCTACGCCAAAGGACCTTGACGGTTGGTATAATCTTCGATCTCAACTTCTTCACCTGCCGATCCAGGATGGCCACCGGCTGCTCTGCAAAAGAAAGGTCGCGCTCTAGCTGGACTGTCGGGTGCTGAATCGCATGCGAAGGGTCGTGAAGGTACTTGCGGAGCATCGAAACATGGAAGACGGGGTGAACATCGGGAAAGCTGGGTGGAAGAGCCAAACGATATGCAACAGCGCCGACACGCTCGAGGATCTCGAAGGGACCTACGAATCTAGGGCTAAGCTTCCCCTTTCGCCCAAAACGCATCACGCTCTTCATCGGAGAGACTCTCAGAAAAACATGGTCGCCAACTGCGAACTCTAATCTGCGAAGGCGCCTGTCTGCATACGATTTCTTCCTGCTCTGAGCCGCTCTCATCCGGTCTCGGATCAACTGGATCTTCGCTGTCGTCTGCTCAACAAGCTGCGGCCCCAAAATGCTGCTCTCGCTGAGCTCTGTCCAACAGACGGGCGATCTGCATCTCCTCCCATACAATGCCTCGAAAGGTGCCATCTGAATAGTATCCTGAAAGCTGTTGTTGTAGGAGAACTCCACTAGAGGTAAATGACGATCCCAGCTACCGCCGAAGTCTAAAACGCACGCTCTGAGCATGTCCTCGAGAGTCTGAATGGTCCGCTCTGACTGTCCGTCGGTCTGCGGATGAAACGCTGTGCTGAAGCTCAAACGAGTGCCAAAAGCCTCCTGAAGTCTCTGCCAAAGTCGGCTGGTGAACTGGGTGCCTCGATCTGACACGATACAAGTCGGTACGCCATGCAACCACACGATCTCGTCGATGTAAAGCTGGGCATACTGAGCGAAACTGAAAGTCGTCTTCACTGGCAGGAAGTGAGCCGCTTTCGTCAATCGATCTACGATCACCCAGATGGAGTCATACCCTCGACTGGTCCTGGGTAGACCCACAACGAAATCTATCGAAATCTGCTCCTATTTCCACTCCGGAATGGGTAACGGCAGCAGCTCTCCTGCGGGCCTCTGGTGCTCGGCCTTGACTTGCTGACAAGTCAGGCATCTCGATACAAACTCCGCAATGTCCCTCTTCATCCCGTCCCACCAGTAGGCCTCTCTCATATCATGGTACATCTTGGTGGAACCGGGGTGGACACTATACACTGATCGGTGTGCCTCCTCAAGAATGTCGCGCCGCAATCCATCAGCATCTGGTACGCACAGTCTAGATCCATAGCGTAAAATCCCCTGATCGTCAATCACGAACTTGGAAAATCTGCCCTGTCCCACCTATGCTATGATCTCTGAGCAACGGTCGTCACTGCGCTGTGCCTCATATATACGGTCAAGCAACTGTGGGCGTGCACGAACATGCGCGAGCTGTCCCCCTGTCTGAGTGAACTCGAACTCAACTCGGCTGTCGTATAAAGTCTGCCAATCTGCTGTCGACTGCCTCTGCACTGCGCGCAAATAGGATAGACTACCTCCGGGTCTCCTACTCAACGCATCTACCACCACATTCGTCTTGCCTGGGTGATATAAGATCTCGCAGTCGTAGTCTTTCACCAACTCCATCCAACGACGCTGTCTGAGGTTCAGGTCTCGCTGCTGAAATATGTACTTTAAGCTCTTGTGATCGGTGAATATCTGACACGACTCGCCGTATAGGTAATGTCGCCAAATCTTCAGTGCAAAGACCACTGCAGCCATCTCCAAATCGTGAGTGGGGTAGTTCTGTTCATGCTTCTTCAGCTGCCGAGAAGCATATGCGATCACCCGGCCATGCTGCATCAACACGCATCCTAATCCCACTCGCGAAGCATCACAGTAGACCACAAATCCGCCTGATCCCGAAGGCAAGGATAATACCGGCGCCGTAGTCAAACGAGTCCGTAGCTGCTGAAAACTGCGCTCGCACTCCTCCGTCCAGATGAAAGGATCTCCCTTCCGGGTCAAACCGGTCAACGGTGCAGCTATACGGGAGAAGTCCTGAACAAAACGCCTGTAGTAGCCCGCCAGGCCTAGAAAACTACGGATCTCAGTAACCGATGTAGGTCGGGGCCACTGCTGAACAGCCTCAATCTTCTTCGGGTCCACACATATGCCATCTCTCATAACCACGTGACCCAAGAATCCGACGCTGTCCAGCCAGAATGCACACTTTGAGAACTTTGCGAACAGCTGGTGCTCCCTCAGAGTCTGTAACGTAATCTGCAAGTGCTGCTCGTGCTCCTCTCTGCTCCGGGAGTACACCAAGATATCGTCGAAAAATACGATGATGAACAAGTCAAGATACGGCCTAAATGTATGGTTCATCAAATCCATGAATGCTGCTGGGGCGTTGGTGAGTCCGAACGACATCACCAAAAACTCGTAGTGGCCGTAGCGCGTGTGGAAAGCTGTCCTCGGTATATCCTCCTGTCGAACTCGCAGCCGATGGTATCCTGATCGCAAGTCGATCCTCGAAAAATATCCCGCACCCTGAAGCTGGTCGAACAAATCATCAATGCGTGGCAACGGATATCTGTTCCGAACGGTAACTTTGTTCAGCTGGCGGTAGTCGATACATAAGCGCAAACTTCCATCCTTCTTCTTGACAAACAGGACCGGAGCACCCCACGGAGAAACACTAGGTCGAATAAGCCCCTTATCTAACAAATCCTGCAACTGATCCTTCAGCTCTCGAAGCTCTGCCGGGGCCATCCGATAAGGCGGTATAGAGATAGGCCCCGAGCCGGGAATCAAATCGATGCAGAACTCAACATCGCGCTCAGGTGGTAGCCCAGGTAGCTCATCAGGGAAAACATCAGGGAACTCACAAACAACCGGGACCCGGTCCAACGGAACCTCTGCAGCTCGAGTATCACAAATAAACGCTAAGAATCCCTGACATCCCTTCCGCAAGAGCTGACCAGCGCGAAGAGACGAAATCAAGCTGGGAAGGGTGACGCTGCGGTCTCCCTGAATAACAAGGACTGGCTCTCCCGGAAAGCTAAATATGACTGCCTTCTCACGGCAGTCCACCGAAGCATAACAAGTGGCTAGCCAATCCATGCCCAGAAGCACATCAAAGTCCAACATATCGAGGAGAATCAAATCAACTGATGAATCCCTCTCCCCGATACGAACGGAACACAAACGAAATACTAAACGAGCGACAAACGACTCGCCTACCAGAGTAACAACAACAAGCGGATGACGACGACGACTCACGGCCCAACATCGATGCAAAGTGTGTAGAGACGTACGAATGTGTGGAACCTGGGTCAAATAATACCCGTGCGTCGAAAGAACAAACTGGCAAGGTACCTGTCACAACGGCATTGGATGCCTGCGCATCCTGCGGTGTCAAAGCAAATACTCGGGCCTGTCCTCTACCGATAGCGGGCTGACCTCGACCTCGGCCTCTGCCTCCTCGTCCTCTCTGAACAGGACCGCCGCGTCCACGGCCTCTGGGTGCACCTAACTGGCGTGGAGCATCGCCGGTGGTAGGAAGTAGGGCTCTCTGAGGAGGGGGTGGTGATGGTGGTAGGGTCACATGCGGAACAGCCGCTGCTCCCTGTCGTCTCGCCGGACAGTCTCTGACAAGATGGTGCAGACTCCCGCACCCAAAACACCCTGGCGACGGCTGTTGTCCCTGGGGATAAGAACCATATAACTGTCCCCGTCCAAATCCTCTGCCAGGCCTATCTCTTGGAAAGAATCTGGCGCGCTGCCTCTGAAATGGTACATCGGTGTGAATCCTCTTCGGCCCAGAAACGGCCGAAGTCTGTGATATGCGTACCTCCATCCGCAATGCCGTATCCATAGCAGCTGAATAAGTGTCGTAGTGCTGGGCGCCAATGGCAAGATATAGCTGGGCATCAGGTCCCTGTACGAACCTCTTCACCATCTTCTCTTCGGTATCCACCAAATACTGAGCATATCGGGATAACTGTGTAAACTGGATGCCATACTCAGACACCGTCATCCCAGGTGTCTTGACTAAGGCCTCGAAGCTACGAGCTCTGGCGTCACGAACGCTCTCTGGAAGGAAACGAGCTAGAAAGACCGCTGTAAACTCGACCCAAGTCATAGGCGGTAGACCTGCAGCTCGACCTCTCAAGACTGACTCCCACCATGTCTGCGCGAGACCCTCTAGTCGGAAACTCGCAAGCTCTACCCATCGATCATCCGAACATCTCAGCGAACGACAGATCCTGGCTAAACTGTCAAGGAATGTCTGGGGATCCTCCGCTGCCTCGGTGCCGGTGAATACTGGAGGTCTCAGCCTCATGAAATCCTGTAGTGAAACCGGAATGGCCACGGTGGTAGTAGTAGGAGTAGGTATCATGGTCGTCTGTGATGTAGTAGGTACGTCATCCGGCCTCGGTATACGACTGGCTGCAACTAGGGATCCTACCATCTGACGTAGCTCCTGCATACCCCCCATCATCTGTCGCAACTCCTCCAAACCAGTCTCGAGCCTATCCATACGGCCTGGGGAAGGTGGATCGGTCTGTCCCTGCGGCGTAGACATACCACCCTGCTCAGTCCTAGTCTCGGACGAGCCAGCTCGAATCTCGTCTCGGGCGGCAGCCCTCTCTGCCCTCGTAGCCTTCGGCGGCATAGTGACTGGTACAGGAAACAGGACAGTGCAATAGGATCATAGGATACACGAAAATGAAGAAGGAATTTCAAGCAAGTATATCCTAAAGTCACTTAGGCGGAGTACCGTATCGCAAGTATGTCGCGGACATATGCACGCTACGTTACCCTGCTTAAGTCACTTACTCCATCTACCAAGGGTCATCCTACACTCAAAAAGGTAAAACCTATCGCTCTGATACCAACTTTGTCACGACCCGCAGGGTACGGAACGTGACTGGCACTTAAGTTTACGAAACGTCTCAAGACGTCCGTAAAATAAGTAAGCCAAAGCCCAGAAAACCAAAACCACAAAGCAGAAGAGTGAAGAAAACCCAATCAATTGAAAGCGAGTTTATCAAATAAGTCATATAAAACCCTTTTTAAAAACAATATCAATTTTTCCAAAAATTTCGGCAGAGTCTCCTTTGTAAATACTGGCCCCCAAAATGGGTACAACAAGAATATAAATGAATCCAACAAATATGGCATCCCCAAGCGGGAGCTAGCTCTTCGCCACAAGGCGGTCACAAATCCCACGCAATGTAAAGCAACAACATGCGAAATAATCATAATGAAGCATAAGAAAAACAGCATGTCGACTCAAGTGAGCTCGACCCCAAAATACAGCATAAAAGTCCACAAACCTCATAGTCTCATCTCTAGGTCAATATACAATAATACTGGTAGATACAGTAGATGGAGTACACTAGATACAAAGAATATACAAGGTGGTGCAAAAATAATCATATATCCCACCTAAGAGTAAAACCTCGAGTCCAGGCAAAAGAGGCAAAAGAAGCAAGCGCACCCGCCGCTACTGTACTGACGGAGCGGACCTGTAAAAGGCTATGGCACAACGGGGGTGAGTTGCCAACTCGTGAGTAATAAATAACATCTACACAGGCTATCGAATGCATGCACACAAGCATCCTAGCATCTAAATACAGGTAAGGCAGGACATAATGGCAAGTATGTATGCAATATGGATATACTAGCAAGTATGAATGCAATGCGAATCAACTCGTGATCTGAATGTGTAAGTATAAGAAATCATGTTTTTCCCTTTAAGAATGTCTTTTGAAATACCAGCACAATACCAATAGAATCAACAAGAACCTGTGTCCAGCAACGACACCTCAAAACTATCTCAAATCTCATATATCCATGTCATAGTATCTCTGGCCTCAGCCATCCGGCTGACCCAGCTCAATATCAAAATCTCATCATCTCGAGGCCACGGTCGGCATCCTCTGGATATCCGCCGTGCCAAACAGTCACCGGTAGGTAATCCGTCCCCTGCCAGGCTCAACGTCAACACCACATTCATCTTGCCCCGGGGTACCATACCGGGCCCACCATGTACCCGTGACGGTTCCTCCACTCCTCGACACGGATCTCGAAAACCACAGCAAACTCATGGTGGACGACACTTACATCACTAGAAAACCGCAATTTACATATTTTTAAAAAAAGTAATAAGTTTAGAAATTTTGCGGCTTTCCCCCAAAATCCAGAAATATCATAAAATCTCAAGAAGTCCTCGCAAGTGCATATGTCAATGATAATGAATGCATATGGTATCAATAATCAAGTTGCGATGTATGATTAATAGACTAGGCATGAACAAATAATATGATGAAGCACATGCACATGAATAGCAATCCTACGATTTCATTTTAAGGAATTAAAGCAATAGCGCGAGTTTAAGTATCAATTATAGTAAAAGGTTTCAATTTAAAGGTTATCTAGTGTGGTGGCATGGCAATTACCAGGATGTGTGTGTAAGCATGAATAGTGCTCGTGCTGCATATAAAAACCCTGGCAATGGTGCAGGTGTCCTATAAAAAGGGTTCGCATATGTATGTCAATATAAGGCATGGATGCAGCAAATAATCATATAAGTATTACACCCCTAATTACTAACATCACTAAGAATCTTTTAAGTTACTAAAACTATCGGGCGGCTTGCGCTATCCAACGATAGTCCCCCGTAGATGTTACATCTACTCACTGGAATCCCTAGCTAGTCACGTCCAATCACCGCTTTCCCCTTTCGTGCCGTGTCTGACGTCTCCGCGACCGAACCTGGAATTTACATCAATACCAAACATAAGGTTACATATCAAGAACGACGCAAAACCCAAACAAAAACACTAACGTTCACAAGCTAGGTACAACGTGCACAAGGTGCGCGGAACACACGCGAAAATCGTAAAAACTGCAAAAATCGCCGATTTAGTCGCCCGGCAAAACTAAAACCCGATTACTCAAAAATCCGCACTCACACATCCTAAAAGTCATAGGATATGCCAACAATATAATCTAGATATCGCAATTAAATCGCCACAATAATATAATAAAAACCTAGTAAGCTAGAAGTTTGCAAATTTGGTGCAAACATCGACAATTTGCGACAAAGTGCACACATTATCACGCAATATCCAAATTAAACCATTAGAAAGCCACTACAATTAAATTAACCCCTTTACCATGCATCAAAACCCACATTCCATACACAAACCTTTTCTTGATTTTGATAATTAGCAACCTTAATGAAAATTTCACACAACTTTAACATAGATTAGCCTAATATGAAGCCACTTAAGCAAAGTAACCATATAAATTGGTTAAGTAAACAACTAGGTTAATTAAAAAGACTTAATTGACTAAAACATGGTTTCAAGAAACCCTAGTTTAATTTTCAATCATTAACTAAAAAAAACTAGATTAGGATTAACACTAAAATTAACACTAAGCAACTAGATTAAAGTATTCTAACCATAAGAAATTAAAAGAGTAGAAATTATACCTCAAACCTATGGATCTAGCAAGAAGAAATTTGCCTCAATGATGGCCTCCTAGCACCATGATTCCAAGCAAGAGAGGTGAAGGAAAAAGGGATGAAGAATGGGGTTTTAATTTGTGAGGTTTAGCTTGAATTTTGGAGCAACTTCATGAATTTTTGAACAAGATGAAAAGAAAAATGATGAAGAGGGGAGGGGCTGCAGATTTCGGCCAGAGGAGGGAGAAGGGAGTGGTGTGGGTGTATGGAAAAAGTCATGGTCAACCCCCCTCAAAGTCAAAGCACCATACCTTCAACATACAATATTTTAAACATACATATTCAACTCAATTCATCCATAACAAAAGAATTTTAAAACAAAAGAGAGAGGGGGAATTTTCTGCAGTTTGGGACAGCCAAGGAGATGTGAGGATGTGTGTGTGAGAGTGCACAAAATTTTTTTTGCAAAAAGACCCCCTACAAGTCCAAAATTGCAAGTTTAAGCTTAAATTCAATAAATTTTGTTTTCCATAATAAAAATTAGTTAAAACTTACAATAAATTACTAAAAATTTATGTTACAACTAGATTTTAATTAACATTATTTTAAAGCTTAATTTTAGCCCATTTAAATTTGTATTTATCGCTAATTTAATGTATTTTCTTACCGGCTTAAAATAATATTGAAAAATTGTAAAATTGGGAAAAAATTTTAAATGACCAAAATTTCATAAGTAACTCATTAGCTACTAAAAACAAGCAATTACCTATCCATTTTAGGTATAATTAGTCCTAAACTGCAAAATAACGAGAAAGACGGTTTTCGGAAAAATACCGAATTTTCACCGATTTTCAGGAAAACACCAAAACGACTTTTCAAGACGCTACAGAGAACCAACCCCTCTGTCCTCTTGGATGCTGGATAACATACAATACTCTGTATAAGTCCCTTGAGTCTAATAACTCGTTCCCTGTGTGTCGTAGGTTGAAAACTGTACTATGGTTATGAAGAATTACACCGCTGTTTAATACTCCTTACCTAACCATCCACTGATATAGGTAAATGTCACAGACATAATTTCAAAAAGATATATCTCACTCTATAAAAATAGACGAACAGATATATCAATTTGAAATTGGTGCATAATAGCGGATATTCAAAACCAAATATTTGCCGACCGGCAAACAGTCCAGGTGACTTCTTCAAATATCACCGATTACAACGAATCCCGATATAATGAGGATGATCACCTAATTCCCAATAACTTACTCCCACTCATCATCTGTAAAACCATACAGATGTGAGAATCACACCTGGTAAATACATACCCTGGAGCAAGTGTCTAATTGGGAAATCAGTTTTCCTTTAACAGTACACAGTGAAACTGAAACATTGAAATGTTTCGATGGGGTATCCCGGCATTCCTAGTAATGCCACTTCCATTATCCAGATTCGCAACTGTAACCGTGTAATTATTTGCCACCCCTCCAAATCCCTTCATATGTCTTTAGTCATTACCTTCTGCACACCCCTTTAGGCCAAATGGTTTTCTTCCTTCCCTACCGTTCGGCACCAGCCTATGGTTTGGAAGAAGACTATCCAATAAGCATAATGGGTGTACTATCCAAATCCTAGGAACACTCGCAATGCAAGAGAAGGTGAAGATAAAAGACAACCGAATAAACCTTATTCCTATTTCTCCTGAATCAGAATCCATCCCCGAACTGGAACAAGTTCCTTTCGAGTTCGTATATAACCATACGATGGAGTATCCAATAAACTGTGGATCTTCATAGTGATACGGAATGTCATGGAGAAATACAAAGGTGAAGTGGGAGTGGTAATGAAATACCTGGTTTGGTCGTGAATAGCAGTCGCAATTTACTTTGCCCTCTTACTGATCCCTTGATATGTCTTAACTTAATACCTTCTGCACACCATCGTTATGCTAATTGGTTTTCTTCATTCCCCACCGGTCGTCACCTGCCTATGGTCTGGAAGAAGACTATCCAATTTTCGTAATAGGTGTACTATCCCCTAATCTAAGGGGTACTCGCAACCTGAGAGAAGGTAAAAGGAAAAGACAACTGAATAGTCCTATTCGTTTTCTCCGGAACCGGAAACCATCCTCGAATAAATTCCCTCGAGTTCGTATATAACCATACGATGGTTTTGTCCAATGGAAGTGGACGTTCGTAGTAATACGGGGTGTCCTGGAGAAAAGGGTAAAAGTAGGAGTGGTAATGAGGTATGCAACTCTGACAATCCAAAAGGCAGTGTTTAAGAAGGTTCGGTTAATTTTGGTCACTGAGTCATAGTCTTAGGGTCGGGTCAATGGTCGCTGCGAGAGAGAGAGAAAAGAAACACTCAGCGTGCACTCTAACCTAGATCATAATGGTTACCAATTTATCTAATCTGGAAACCTCCCACTGTACCGTCAAATTCTCCTCCAAACCTGAAAGAAGAATTAGTCGGGATCACCCGAGGAGTAAACCAACTCATCAGTGGGAATCGGGATCCACTATCATCGCATGATAATGTGACGGAATCCGCTCACGTCATCACACTCCAGAAGGTATGCGCAAATCTGGTAAGTTTCAGTTTCTTTAGAAACTCCCGATGTGATTTTTGCCCCATGCTCTTATGACCTTGACTTTGGCCAACATATCAAAAGTCACATGTCAAGTTCTACCCATCATTATCCAGGTTAATTTGAGCCCACCCGTACATACCCTTGACTTTGGCCAAAATAGTAGTACGACTGCCCCAAACCAACGCATCTATCTATGCTGCATATGAATACCCAATAGCTACCAATCACTGTGCCTTGACTTTGGCCAACATACACAACTTGAATACTATTGACCACCCATATGAAACGACGGAGGGCTACGAATGGTTTCTAGCGAAAACCTTTAACGTAATGAACTTGATATCGTTGAAGGAACGGATAGCTTTATAAAAATATAGTGACGAAAACCTTTGCTAAAGAGGTCACTCCCGGTGAAGGGATCTCGGCTCTTTCCCCGTAGAATGAGGTGCAGGATATTCCAACTGAATACCACGATGCAAAGCAAAAGTAATCGGCTATAGTGAAGTTATTGCCCTGACGCAAACTTTTTGTCCAAGGGGTCACTCCCGGTGAAGGGATCTCGGCCCTTGCCTCGTCGACTGAGGAGCAGGATATTCCAACTGAATACCACGATTCAAAACAAAAGTGAACGTCCTTGCAATAACAGCTTTTTGAAAAATGTTCCAACAACATTAGAATAGATTTGTTTTAACTTGCATTGATCCGAATCAAATCAGAAGTTGAGCCCAACCCACTATTGGACTATCAAAGATAGTCTTCGTGCGGACACTAATTTAAGCATCGTCAAAGACATCAACGCAGTCCCATCAATTGATCACACCATAAAGAACGAAAATAATGACGTACGTATATGCCATCCGCATTCGCCACTGGGTCCTGTCATTACCCGTTAGGTTAGATAACTAACGACAGAGCGGGGACTGGACTAGCGCGGATGCAAAACATATACAACATCTACTAATATATATATAAATATATAATATTCGCTCAAGGCGTGATAAAATGCAACATCACATAAATGTAATAAGCATCACAGAACAATACAGATATCTGGGATCCCTGGGTTTCACAGAGCTGCTACTGAAACCCGACGTTCCCCTGGTCGTGTGGATAGCCTGTGCAATGAAAACCCTAGACCCCTACGGGCGTGGCAAGTTACCCGCCAAAACCTGAAGCGAGGCAGCCCCCCTCAGCAACGTGAATGGACCACCCAGCACTTCACGAAATCCGGTAACTTGGGCACCCCTCCTGGGTCAACTTGTACCCCCTACGAGTGCGGCGAATAGCCCGCCAATTCTAGAGTAAAGCCCCCCCCGTCTCAATGACATGAGATACGGGCTTGTTGCCCTCTAGAACCCGGCTATCCGTGCACCCCTCCGCGGGGTAATCCTAGTACAGAAAGTAAAATATACATACAACGGGTACACCGACCTCGACCCGGTCGTGCCCCAAAAGAATAATATACAAACAGGAAGTGACGGCAGTCCACATGTCGGACGCAATGTACATGATACAACAAAAACTGTACTAGATTGCATCCAGGCTATCCCCCATGACCAATCCGCAACATCACAGCAATACACAGAATATCAACGTGAATGTCACGTTCGCAAATCCGTCTAACCGGGCTATAGCAGTTAGACAGGATTTACCGATCGAGTGACATTCACGGTCGCAGATATAATGTAAATACTGTGAACTAGCATGTTTAAAATATCCGATCGATCAAATTTTATCAAGTGGGCCCCAAGCACTACTATAGCACATAAAGAAATTCTGGGCCCAAAAATAATATTCCAAAAACCCTATTTTCATCCTATAAGCTCTCTGTAAAATTTTGGTGAAATGAACAGGATATTCGGCGGCGGAACCGCGGCCCAAGCATGGGTTTGGCCGCGGTTCCGCGGTGGAATAGAGGATTCATGACACCAAATTTTCTCAGAATTCTTAGAACACCTTGCACATCATTCTGAAACAACCTGAAAAATTTTTAGACTCCAAAAAAATTTCGACAGAAACTGTGCAACTTGAAATCGGGTTTTCGGGATCTTTGTTCGATTGAGTTCTAAACATACTAGAGCAAGCTAGGCAAAGGTTAATGGCCAGGATCTGATACCACTGTAAGTGCACGGCTGCGCCCCGGCCGTCAATCCGACGCCGGAATGCGGAAGCGATGATTTACTTTAACTTTTCAAACCGGCACCACCGCGCACTATAAACCCGGATCGTGCCATTAATCTAGTCCTAGCTATCTAGAGAGGGGGTAGAGAGATATACCGAGCGATCCGTGTCCTTCGGTCTTCTCGTCGTCGTCCCGATCTCCCGCGGAATGTCCGGTCTCCACCTCCTCGCCGGAAGAGCACCACGTCGCCGGCTTCTTTTACGGGCTCCCACCTCTGGACCGAGGCAACTCAGGAACGAAGTTGGGGAGTCGACGTGCCCAAGATTTGCTGTAGAATAGTGTAGTGAGCTAAGTCTCATTTGCGGTAGTGGATGTTGCCTTTTACTGGAGGGATGAACAATGGATTTTTTCTTGGGAATTTTTGGTGAGGCAAAAATGATATGAGATGAACCAAAAAGACCCACACCAAAATTGGACAGCCCCTTGAGAGCTTGGCCGGCCAAACTTCAAGAAGAGGAGAAGAATTAATGAATGGGCCAAGGAAAATCATGCAAGAAAGAGAAAAGCTCATCATGATGAATAATCATCACACAAATCCAACACTCCAAATCAACCATCACCATCACAAAAGTCATGCCATCATGAGCTCAAGAAAGTCAAGGGTGGAAGAATCATCATGATCCAACAATATGCAAAGACCACCTCCCACAATGCTTATTTGCGCAAATGCAAATAAGCCTTCCTCCACCAATCTTCAGCCAATGAAAGATACAAAGAAATGTGGCCGAAACGGAAAACAAACTGGCAACTCAAAAAACTGATCCCGTAGTAAATTACAGGAAAACCCCGCTACTGTATATACATACCCGCATTTGTATTCCGACTGAATACAAATGCAATGAGACAAAATCTACACTGTTCAATACTAGGATCCAGCTTAAACCAAAGCCCGCTATTATTAACCGTCCGATCCTGATCCGTGCAATACCGCACGTGTCTGATCGAACCCTGCCATATCTCCATACGGCCTCTACAGCGTTTCTCCCGAAAACTTGAGCAACTGTCTGTAGGGGACTCTAAAGACTCGTCAATACTATGGCTGTGGATTTAACCACTAGCACGTCAGAGGTATTAGCCATACGTGACGGGCTACCAGCTATTGACCAAAAAGGACGTCGATGTGCGAACTCATCCTGACACCCTACTGAGCCTGTCAGTGACAATATCCATACAGTCCGATCCGTTCGTCTATAAGCATCGCATGGCGGGCCTTGGGGGTTGGTAAGAGTCAGACCCCCAAAAGCGGTACAAGTCGTGTCGGAGTGCAGCCCAGAACACCCTGAGATACTACTGGAATACCTACCAGTAAATCTCCTGCCTTGGCCAAGGACTTCGTGTAATGGCTCTCCTAGACACAGCGTGACCTCACCCGCAATACCGGGAGAGACGAACCCCTGAAGATCCGCTCACTGCCTCCATGTGGCTCGGGACTGTACCCAACTAAAACCTGTTTGCACGTCTCCTTTAAGCGTGGTAGGGTAGTAATCAAAGTACAGTTGGAACTCACACGAGACAAATGATGATCCTCAGGTCGATGAATTAACCTATACACATGTCACCAGGGAACTGCTATCTGACGTCAGGTATAAGACCAACTAGCATGTTCCCGGCGAGTCCTGTCCGGTATACTCATAACCCAGTGAGCTCCTGTATACATCTTAGGTGAACCAACTGACTCCAGTGGCTTGTGAGACCGGCCACCGCCCCTCGTCAGGGTCTCGACTGTATACACTAGTCTACGTTGGAGTATCGATGCCCTGTCTCGAAACTCCTATGACTAGGGACCTTTTAAGGATGTGCTTATAGACTACCAGCTCACACGTATATGATCGCCCTCATACTGCTGGCAGTCAAGCAAGAATCCTAGGGGCTCTATCAACGTGTAATAGTGACCAATCAGGTCACCTAAAACAGTACACGATGATAAAGATAAACCAGATAGCATATTATAATCTTGAGTAAGACTGTCCTACCGGGATAGGTCCTCCCTCAATTATTGCAATCACGTGCCTGTGATCCAATAATTGACTCTGAGGGCACTATCTCCAACAGTAGACACAGAGGACAACAGCGCGGATCCACTCACAAAGGCCTTTTTCCCAGTAGAGACTTTTATGGGATGGTTGAGTATGAGATACTTCAACCACAGCTAATTGTTGGTTATGTGATACCACAACAGATGGACCTAGTGCAAGTGGGAGATTGTTAGTTATATGTATGCCCTAGAGGCCATTACTGTACATACGATGTGTTGGAGATAGTGCCCTCAGAGTCAATTATTAGGTCACAGGTACGTGATTGTAATGATTGAGGGAGGACCTATCCCGGTAGGACAGTCTTACTCGAGATGATAGTATGCTATCTGGTTTACCTTTATCATCGTGTACTGCTTTAGGTGACATGACACGTCGCTATTACACGTTGATAGAGCCCCTAGGATTCTTACTTGACCACCAGCAGTATGAGGGCGATCATATAAGTGAGAGCTGGGGGTCTATAAGCTTATCCTTAAAAGGTCCCTAGTCGTGGGAGTTTCGAGACTGGGCATCGATACTCCATTAGTAGACTAGTGTATACAGTCGAGACCCCGACGAGGGGCGGTGGCCGGTCTCACAAGCCACTGGTGTCAGTTGGATCACCTAAGATGTGTACAGGTGCTCATTGGGTTATGAGTACACCGGACAGGACTCGCCGGGAACATGCTAGTTGGTCATATACTAGACGTCAGATGGCAGTTCCCTGGTGACATGTGTGCAGGTTAGTTCATCGACCTGGGGATCGTCATTTGTCTCGTGTGAGTTCCCACTGTACTTTGATTACTACCCTACCACGGCTCAAAGGAGTCGTGCAAACAGGTTTTAGTTGGGTACAGTCCCGAGCCACATGGAGGTAGTGAGCGTATCTTCAGGGGTTCGTCTCTCCCGGTATTGGGGGTGAGGTCGTGCTGTGTCTAGGAGAGCCATTACACAAAGTCCTTGGCCAAGGCAAGGAGATTTACTGGTAGGTATTCCAGTAGTATCTCAGGGTGTTCTGGGCTACACTCCGACACGACTTGTACCGCTTTTGGGGGTCTGACTTTTACCAACCCCCTAGGCCCGCCATGCGATGCTCATAGACGAACGGACCGGACTGCACGGATATTGTCACTGACAGGCTCAGTTGGGTGTCGGGGTGAGCTTCCTCATCGACGTCCCATTTGGTCAGTACCTGGTAGCCCGTCACGTATTGGCTTATACCTCTGACGTGCTAGTGGTTAAATCCACAACCAAGGTGTTGACGAGTCTTTAGAGTCCCCCACATTCAGTTACTCAGCTTTCGGGCGAAAGGTTGTAGAGGCCGTATGGAGATATGGCAGGGTCCGATCAGATACGTGCGGTATTGCACGGATCAGGATCGGACGGTTTGTACTAGTAGCCGTGTAGGTATATGGCAGGGTTCGATCAGATACGTGCGGTATTGCACGGATCAGGATCGAACGGATAATACTAGCCGGCTTTGGTTTAAGCCGGTCCTAGTTTAGTACAGTGTAGAGTTTCTCTCATTGCATTTGTATTTCGGTCGAAATACAGATGCGGGTGTGTATGCACAGTATCGGGGTTTTCCTGTAATTTATTACGGGACCAGTTTTATGGAGTTGCCAGTTTGCTTTCCGTTTCGGCCAAATTTCCATTGGCCGAAGATTGGTGGAGGAGGGCTTATTTGCATAGTTGCAAATAAGTGTTTGTGGAGGGGATCTTTGCATATTGTTTTATCATGACATCTTTTCATTGACCTTGACTTCTTCTTGTCATGATGGCATGACTTTTGGCTCATCATGATTGTTGATGATGAGGTTGATGGTTGGTGGTGGAGTATGGGTTTTGTTTTGGTATCATTGTTTTTCATGATAACCATTCCTCTCTCTCTCTCTTGCATGATTCATATGGTTACCTCCCCCTTGACTTTTCCCTCTCTCTTTTTTTCTTCCTACATGGGCCGGCCACTTGAGGGTGGGGGTTTGATTGATTGATTCATTTTTGGTATGGCAAGGGGTTCATTTCATTAGAAAAGAGAAAAATGTTACTCTCTTTTTCTTTGCATGCTATACCTTTCCCCACCTCTCTCCAAGCTCTCTTTTCCTCCACCACAATGGCATCTCCATAAACCCCAAATGAGACTTCTTCTACTACACATTCTACAGCGATTCTTGGGCACGTCGAGTAGCCGGCTTCGTGCCCGAGTTGCCTCGGCATTGAGGTGGGAGCCCGTAAACAAAGTAGGCGATGTGGTGCACTTCCGGCGACGAGGAGGAGACGGGACTTTTCCGCAGGAGATCGGGACCATGACGAGAAGACCGGAGGACTTGGATCGTCGGTATATCTCTAACCCATCTTCTAGTTAGCTTAGACTAGTTAATGGTTCGATCCGGGTTATAGTGCGCGGTGGTGCCGGTTTGCTAAGTCCGCAAAAATTAAAGTTATTCACCGCTTCCGCATTCCGGCGTCGGATTGACGGCCGGGGCGCCGCCGTGCACTTACAGTGGTATCAGAGCCTCCCCATTAACTTAGTCTAGCTTTGTGTAATGTGTTTTTCTGTTCCGATCGATCGAAATGTCCGAAAACCCAAATACACCCACGACAGTTTCTGTTGAAATTTTTCAGTCTCCAAAAATTTTTCAGGTTGCATAAAAGTACTGTGCTCGATGATCTAAGACTAGTGGAAAAATTCGGGACACTGATTCTCCCATTGGAGCGCGGAAGCGCGGCAAATACCCACTTATTGCCGCGCTTCCGTCGCCGTATTAATTTATCAGTGTGTGGAAATTTTCCAGTGGGCCTCTGGGGTTAAAATTGGGTTTTTGGAATATTGAAATTGGGCCCATATTTTCTGTAACTGCTACAGTATTGTTTTGGGGCCCACTTGTTATAATTTGATCGGTCGGATATTTTAAACACATTTTTCACAGTATTTACATTATATCTGCGACCGTGAATGTCACTCGATCGGTAAATCCTGTCTAACTGCTATAGCCCGGTTAGACGGATTTGCGAACGTGACTTTCACGTTGATGTTCTATGTATTTGCTGTGTTGTTGCGGATCGGTCGTGGGGGATAGCCTGGATGCAATGCTAGTACAGTTGTGGTTGTATTATGTACATTTGATATTGCGGGGCGAGCGTCCGACATGTGGACTGCCGTCACTGCCTGTTTGTATTATTTTTTTGGGGCACGGCCTGGTTGCGGTCGATGTACCCGGTGTATGTATATTTTACTTTCTGTACTAGGATTGCCCCGCGGAGGGGTGCACGGATAGCCGGGTTCTGGAGGGCAACAAGCCCGCATCTCATGGCATTGAGACGGAAGGGGCTTCACTCTAGGATTGGCGGGCTATTCGCCGCACTCGTAGGGGGTACAGGTTGACCCAGGAGGGGTGCCCAAGTTACCGGATTCCGTGAAGTGCTGGGTGGTCCATTCACGGTGCTGAAGGGGGCTGCCTCGCTTCAGGTTTTGGCGGGTAACTTGCCGCGCCCGTAGGGGTCTAGGATTTCATTGCGCAGGCTATCCACACGACCAGGGGAACGTCGGGTTTCAGTAGTGGCTCTGTGAAACCCGGGGATCCCAGATATCTGTATTGTTTCTGTGATGCTGTTCATTCTCTGTGATGTTGCATTCTATTCACGCCTTGAGCGAATATAATATATTGGTATATATATTAGTAGATGTTGTATATGTTTTGCATCCGCGCTAGTCCAGTCCCCGCTCTGTCGTTAGTTAGCTAACCTAACGGGTAATGACGGGACCCAGTGGCGAATGCGGATGGCATATACGTACATCAGTATATTTTCGTTCTTTTTGGTGTGATCAATTGATGGGACTACATTGATTCGGATCAATGCAAGTTTAAAAACAAACCTAATCTGATGTTGTTGGAACACTTTTCAAAAAGCTGTTATTGCAAGGACGTTCACTTTTGTTTTGCATCGCGGTATTCATTTAGAATATCCTGCTCCTCAGTCGACGAGGCAAGGGCCGAGATCCCTTCACCGGGAGTGACCCCTTGGACAAAAAGTTTGCGTCAGGGCATTAACTTCACTATAGCCGATTACTTTTGCTTTGCATCGTGGTATTCAGTTGGAATATCCTGCACCCCATTCTACGGGGAAAGAGCCGAGATCCCTTCACCGGGAGTGACCTCTTTAGCGAAGGTTTTCGTCGCTATATTTTCAAAAAGCTATCCGTTCCTTCAACGATATCAAGTTCATTACGTTAAAGGTTTTCGCCAGAAACCATTCGTAGCCCTCCGTCGTTTCATATGGGTGGTCAATAGTATTCAAGCTGTGTTTGTTGGCCTTAGTCAAGGCACAGTGTTTGGTAGCTGTTGGGTGTTCATATGCTGCATAGATAGATGCGTTGGTTTGGGACAGTCGTATAGCCTTGTTGGCCCTAGTCAAGGGCTTGTACGGGTGGATTCAAATCAACCTGGATAATGACGGGTAGAACTTGACATGTGACTTATGATTTGTTGGCCTTAGTCAAGGTCATAAGAGCATGGGGTAAAAATCACATCGGGAGTTTCAAAAGAACTGAAACTTGCCAGATATGCGCATACCTTCTGGAGTGTGATAGCGTGAGCGGATTCCGTCACGTTATCATGCAATGATAGTTGGATCCCGATTCCCACTGATGAGTTGGTATACTCCTCGGGTAACCCCGACTAATTCTTCTTTCAGGTTTGGAGGAGAATTTGAGGTACAGTGGGAGGATTCCAGATTAGATAAATTGGTAACCATTCTGATCTAGGTTAGAGTGCACGCTGAGTGTTTCTTTTCTCTCTCTCTTTGGCAGCGACCATTGACCCGACCCTAAGACTTTGACTCAGTGACCAAGTTGACCGAACCTTCTTTAACACCGGCTTTTGGATTGTCAGAGTTGCAGACCTCATTGCCACTCCTACTTTTACCCTTTTCTCCAGGACACCCCGTTTTACTACGAACGTCCACTTCCATTGGACAAAACCATCGTATGGTTAGATACGAACTCGAAAGAATTTATTCGAGGATGGTTTCCGGTTCTGGAGAAAACGGATAGGATTATTCAGTTGTCTTTTCCTTTTACCCTCTCTCAGGTTACGAGTACTCCTTGGTTTAGGGGTAGTACACCTATTACGCAAATTGGATTGTCTTCTTCCAAACCTTAGGCTGGTGCCGACCGGTAGGGAATGAAGAAAACCAATTAGCCTAACGATGGTGTACAGAAGGTATTAAGTTCAGACAAAGCAAGGGATTAGTAAGAGGGCAAAGTAAATTGCAACAGATATTCACGACCAAACCAAATATTTCGTTACCACTCCCACATCACCTTTGTATTTCTCCAGGACACTCCGTATCACTACGAAGATCCACAGTTTATTTGGATACTCCATCGTATGGTTATATACGAACTCGAATGGAACTTGTTCCAGTTCGGGGATGGATTCTGGTTCAGGAGAAATAGGAATAAGGTTTATTCGGTTGTCTTTTATCTTCACCCTCTCTCATTGCGAGTGTTCCTAGGATTGGGACAGTACACCCATTATGCTTATTGGATAGTCTTCTTCCAAACCATAGGCTGGTGCCGAACGGTAGGGAAGGAAGAAAACCATTTGGCCTAAAGGGGTGTGCAGAAGGTAATGACTAAAGACATATGAAGGGATTTGGAGAGGTGGCAAAGAACTATACGGTTACAGTCGTGATTCTGGAAGAGGCATTACTAGGAATACCGGGATATCCCATCGAAGCATTTCAATGTTTCAGTTTCACTGTGTACTGTTAAAGGAAAACTGATTTCCCAGTTAGACACTTACTCCAGGGTATGTATTTACCAGGTATGACTCTCACATCTGTATGGTTTTTCAGATGATGAGTGGGAGTAGGTTAGTGGGAATTAGGTGATCACCCTCATTATATCGGGATTCGTTGGAATCAGTGATATTTGAGGAAGTCACCTGGGTTGTTTGCCAGTCGGCAAATATTTGGTTTTGAATATCCGCAGTTATGCACCAATTTCAAATTGATATATCTGTACGTCTATTTTCATAGAGTGAGATATACCTTTCTGAAATTATGTCTACGACATTTACCTATATCAGTGGATGGTTAGGTAAGGAGCATTAAACAGCGGTGTAATTCTTCTTAACCATAAGTACAGTTTTCAACCTACGACACACAGTGAATGAGTTATCAGACTCAAGGGACTTATACAAAGGATTGTATGTTGTCCAGGGTCCATCAGGACAGAGGGGTTGGTCCTCGTACTATATTCGGTTTACTTATGACTTCTCTAGTTTTTAGACAAGTGTTTCGCGGAAACACAGGGTCCAAATTTTGAGAAGTTATAGGTATTTGAATAGAGTAGAGAACCAGGTATAGCAAGTATCGGGATTCTTCAAAGAGATCGAAGATGTAGGTACTTGTGTATGGTATTCAGTTGATAGTAATGATAAAGAGATCTTGCTTCTCTTTCAGGTTACTCATAATTGGAAGTATTCCTAAGTTGAGTAACGCTGATCGGCCTCCTTCCATTTAGTTGACATGCACTGGAGACAGTTGCATGATTTGAATCTGGTTCAATTAAATCAGTGCCTCTGGTTCTATATATGATATAGAACAGTTCATATCTTAACGATGTTAAGGTACGGGGAGTTGTCCGGTTTATGATTAAAACCAGACACTGGACAACTCAAGGCACGTTTCTGTAATAGCTGTTTGTGGGTTGACCCAGGCTATGACGAGGGTTGATTTTCTACCATCTGGACGAACAATAGCGATATTGTTCTAGACTCGCCACAGTTTTATTAAAAATGGATTTTTTTTCAGAAAAACAGTAGTGGGAGTATGGTAGAACTGGAAGTGATTCCAGAACCACAAACGATTACTGAAGATTTGATAAGGAACCTAAAGATTCAATCTGGATTGACATTCCATTGGCCACTCCGCAGATAAGGTGGGTAACTTCAGGCACCCGAGAGGTACTACGGTTGCCTCAAGGACGGTGACAGGGAAGTTCTTGTTTACCCACAATTACCATTGCTGTTGTTCCAGGGTGCGAGACCCGGCGGGAGGATGAATATAGCGTCGTTCTAAACTAGTTTTAGAAGTGTACGTGTATATGACTCTGCCAGAGGGTTGTCGTAGTCAGTGGGAGCAGCGGAAGCATTGGTGGACATGTTGCTTATGTTTATTTATAGACTGAAGCACCAGTAGCGGAGATAGATCATCTATTTCTGACGTGACAGTCATGGGTTTGACTTCATCAGAATAGGGAATGGATCTGTTGAGAAGGTAATAGGGTGTGATATCCTGGTATTTGGATGATATACACAGAGTAGGATAAGAAACTCCTACACTACGATCGGTTATACTTTGGTCGTCACACAGTTGTTTCTCCACAAAGGAAATGGATTTTATATCAGACGTACTGGTTAGTAGATCTATGGTTTTAGATCTAAATTTGGGTGGTTTCCCAATCAGGGTACTTGACAGCATTCTAAGAGTATTTAGGATGGACGACTCCTGGCACGGTAGTGTACCTGCAGGTAATGGAGTCACCCTCTCCAAAGGTGTCTTACAGACTAAAGGGGAGAGGGACGGGCATGATTGGCAGATCACTTGCTCAGGCAATTGAGTCAATCGTGAGATGTCAAGTACCACACCAGATGTTGTTCTTGCACTAGATGCAATAAGTTGACATTAATCCAATCCTGGAGAAACAGTCGGAAGCAGTTTTAGAACATAAGTGGATGTTCTAGGGAGATGATAACGACAGCCTCATTCAGGAAACAGTTATCATTCCAGGCTTCCAAGGTGACATGGACGACAAGGAGGTTGTCAGAGTTATAGTTTTCCCTCTGACGAGGGGCAGTATTTTGGACAGGTGATCCAAGGCAATACTGAGGGAGGCATGGCGCACAGGATACTGATTAAGTTCAGTTGACGATACAGTCTAAGAAGTTTGGATTTGGAGTTCATTTATGAGCTATGTCCCATCAGACATCCAGACACATTCTAAGACAGGTATTGCTCATTTCGGGAGATGGGTTTCTCCGCGAACTTGAGATATAGAGAGACATAGAAAGAAACAACTAAGCGGATCCACTCACTGAGGCTATTCCTCGAACGCAATAGTTCCGCAAACAAGCTTTGTGAGACTGACTAGTAGAGAAGTTGGATGTTCGGTATCACACGGGCTGTGAGTATGCGACATCGCAATAATTAGCCTTGAGTGCAAGTGGGAGATTGTTGGAGATAGTGCCCTCAGAGTCAATTATTAGGTCACAGGTACGTGATTGTAATGATTGAGGGAGGACCTATCCCGGTAGGACAGTCTTACTCGAGATGATAGTATGCTATCTGGTTTACCTTTATCATCGTGTACTGCTTTAGGTGACATGACACGTCGCTATTACACGTTGATAGAGCCCCTAGGATTCTTGCTTGACCACCAGCAGTATGAGGGCGATCATATAAGTGGGAGCTGGGGGTCTATAAGCTTATCCTTAAAAGGTCCCTAGTCGTGGGAGTTTCGAGACTGGGCATCGATACTCCATTAGTAGACTAGTGTATACAGTCGAGACCCCGACGAGGGGCGGTGGCCGGTCTCACAAGCCACTGGTGTCAGTTGGATCACCTAAGATGTGTACAGGTGCTCATTGGGTTATGAGTACACCGGACAGGACTCGCCGGGAACATGCTAGTTGGTCATATACCAGACGTCAGATGGCAGTTCCCTGGTGACATGTGTGCAGGTTAGTTCATCGACCTGGGGATCGTCATTTGTCTCGTGTGAGTTCCCACTGTACTTTGATTACTACCCTACCACGGCTCAAAGGAGTCGTGCAAACAGGTTTTAGTTGGGTACAGTCCCGAGCCACATGGAGGTAGTGAGCGTATCTTCAGGGGTTCGTCTCTCCCGGTATTGGGGGTGAGGTCGTGCTGTGTCTAGGAGAGCCATTACACAAAGTCCTTGGCCAAGGCAAGGAGATTTACTGGTAGGTATTCCAGTAGTATCTCAGGGTGTTCTGGGCTACACTCCGACACGACTTGTACCGCTTTTGGGGGTCTGACTTTTACCAACCCCCTAGGCCCGCCATGCGATGCTCATAGACGAACGGACCGGACTGCACGGATATTGTCACTGACAGGCTCAGTTGGGTGTCGGGGTGAGCTTCCTCATCGACGTCCCATTTGGTCAGTACCTGGTAGCCCGTCACGTATTGGCTTATACCTCTGACGTGCTAGTGGTTAAATCCACAACCAAGGTGTTGACGAGTCTTTAGAGTCCCCCACATTCAGTTACTCAGCTTTCGGGCGAAAGGTTGTAGAGGCCATATGGAGATATGGCAGGGTCCGATCAGATACGTGCGGTATTGCACGGATCAGGATCGGACGGTTTGTACTAGTAGCCGTGTAGGTATATGGCAGGGTTCGATCAGATACGTGCGGTATTGCACGGATCAGGATCGAACGGATAATACTAGCCGGCTTTGGTTTAAGCCGGTCCTAGTTTAGTACAGTGTAGAGTTTCTCTCATTGCATTTGTATTTCGGTCGAAATACAGATGCGGGTGTGTATGCACAGTATCGGGGTTTTCCTGTAATTTATTACGGGACCAGTTTTATGGAGTTGCCAGTTTGCTTTCCGTTTCGGCCAATTTCCATTGGCCGAAGATTGGTGGAGGAGGGCTTATTTGCATAGTTGCAAATAAGTGTTTGTGGAGGGGATCTTTGCATATTGTTTTATCATGACATCTTTTCATTGACCTTGACTTCTTCTTGTCATGATGGCATGACTTTTGGCTCATCATGATTGTTGATGATGAGGTTGATGGTTGGTGGTGGAGTATGGGTTTTGTTTTGGTATCATTGTTTTTCATGATAACCATTCCTCTCTCTCTCTCTTGCATGATTCATATGGTTACCTCCCCCTTGACTTTTCCCTCTCTCTTTTTTTCTTCCTACATGGGCCGGCCACTTGAGGGTGGGGGTTTGATTGATTGATTCATTTTTGGTATGGCAAGGGGTTCATTTCATTAGAAAAGAGAAAAATGTTACTCTCTTTTTCTTTGCATGCTATACCTTTCCCCACCTCTCTCCAAGCTCTCTTTTCCTCCACCACAATGGCATCTCCATAAACCCCAAATGAGACTTCTTCTACTACACATTCTACAGCGATTCTTGGGCACGTCGAGTAGCCGGCTTCGTGCCCGAGTTGCCTCGGCATTGAGGTGGGAGCCCGTAAACAAAGTAGGCGATGTGGTGCACTTCCGGCGACGAGGAGGAGACGGGACTTTTCCGCAGGAGATCGGGACCATGACGAGAAGACCGGAGGACTTGGATCGTCGGTATATCTCTAACCCATCTTCTAGTTAGCTTAGACTAGTTAATGGTTCGATCCGGGTTATAGTGCGCGGTGGTGCCGGTTTGCTAAGTCCGCAAAAATTAAAGTTATTCACCGCTTCCGCATTCCGGCGTCGGATTGACGGCCGGGGCGCCGCCGTGCACTTACACGATGTATATTGTAATGGATGCTTGGACATATATAGGGAGGACTTTCTTGCTCGACATGATAGTATGCTATCTGGTTGTACTTTATCTTAACATGTACTCTGATTGTCTCTATGTTACATGTTGATAAAGCCCTTAGGATATGTACTCGACTACTGGGACTATGATGAGATCATACTAGTGGGGCCACGGTAGTCGACGAGTACATCCTATAACTGTTCCTAGTCGAGGGTGTATCGAGACAGGGCATCGATACACCAGAGTAGACTGGCGTATACGTATCTTGACCCATATGATGGACGATGGATGATCCCATATCCATCGGTGTTTGACATCAAGGATGGTGTACGGGTGCTCAGTAGAGACTGGGTACACTGGACGGACTCGCCGAGAACTCCCAGATGGTATTATACCTCACGCCAGATGGCAGTTCTCCTGTGACACTGGTACAGAGTAGTCTGTTGACCCCAGATCATTATAGAGTCTTGTGTGATTCCCACTGTGCTTTGATTTCCATCATACCACGTCCAAGAGGGCGTGCAAAAAGGTGGCTTTTGGGTACAGTCCCGAATCACATGGAGGCAATGAGCGGTAGGAGGGGATTCTTCTCTCCCGGTATAGGGAGTTGATGTTGTGCTGTGTTCGATTGGCTATTGTTGGAGATAGTGCCCTCAGAGTCGATTATTGGATCACAGGCACGTGATTGCAATGATTGAGGGAGGACCTGTCCCAGTAGGACAGTCTTACTCAAGATGATAGTATGCTATCTGGTTTATCTTTATCATCGTGTACTGCTTTAGGTGACCTTACGAGTCGCTATTACACGTTGATAAAGCCCCTAGGATTCTTGCTTGACGGCCAGAAGTACGATGGCTATCATATACGTGGGAGATGGGGTCTATAAGCACATCCTTAAAAGGTCCCTAGTCGTGGGAGTTTCGAGACTGGGCATCGATACTCCATTAGTAGACTAGTGCATACAGTCGAGACCCCGACGAGGGGCGGTGGCCGGTCTGACAAGCCATTGGTGTCAGTTGGTTCACCTAAGATGTATACAAGTGCTAATTGGGTTATGAGTACACCGGACAGGACTCGCCGGGAACCTGCTAGTTGGGATTATACCAGACGTCAGATAGCAGTTCCCTGGTGACATGTGTACAGGTTAGTTCATCGACCTGAGATCGTCATTTGTCTCGTGTGAGTTTTCACTATGCTTTAATTACTACCCTACCACGGCTCAAAGGAGTCATGCAAACAGGTTTTAGTTGGGTACAGTCCCGAGCCACATGGAGGCAGTGAGCGGATCTGCAGGGGTTCGTATCTCCCGGTATTGGCGGTGAGGTCTCGCTGTGTCTAGGAGAGCCATTACACAAAGCCCTCGGTCGAGGCATGAGATTTACTGGTAGGTATTCCAGTAGTATCTCAGGGTGTTCTGGGCTTCACTCCGACACGACTTGTACCGCTTTTGGGGGTCTGACTTTTACCAACCCTCTAGGCCCATCATGCGATACACATAGACGAACGGACCGGACTGTACGGATATTGTCACTGATAGGCTCAGTAGAGTGTCAGGATGAGTTCGCTCATCGACGTCCCTTTTGGTCAATAGCTGGTGGCCCGTCACGTATGGCTAATACCTCTGACGTGCTAGTGGTTAAATCCACAGCCATAGTATTGACGAGTCTTTGGAGTCCACCACACTCAGTTACTCAAGTTTCGGGCGAAACGCTGTAGAGGCTGTATGGAGATATGGCAGGGTTCGATCAGATACGTGCGTTATTGCACGGATCGTGATCGGACGGTTTTTACAAGCCAGCTTTGGTTTAAGCCGGATCCTAGTATTTGACAGTGTAGATTTTGTCTCGTTGCATTTGTATTCAGTAGGAATACAAATGCAGGCATGTATATGCAGTAGCGGGGTTTTCCTGTAATTTATTACGGGATCGGTTTTCTGAAGTTGCCAGTTTGCATTCCGTTCCGGCCGGTTTTTCCTTTGTTCCTTCACTGCCGGACTTTCCGATGGAGGGGGTTATTTGCAGGTTTGCAAATAATTTATTGTGGAGGGGTTTCTTGCTTTTGTGGCATTATGAAAGGTTAAGCATCTTTGCTTTTTCATGATGGCTTGCTTTATTGAGATTAGAAAGGATTAGGATGGATTTGATGTTGATATGATATTGTTATCATAACCTTTTGCTTATGGTCACCCATTCTCTTTTCCTACACTCACCTTCCTTCTTGTTTTGAGATTCCCTCCACCATTTTGAGATATGAGGGGCCGGCCACATATTGGGGGAGAATGAGAGAGGTTCTTTTTGATGTGTAGCATATTTCCTCATCTCATTCCAAGCAAGAAAATATAGCTCCATTTTATCCAAAGTTCATTTTCTTCCTACACCTCCACATCTATGGCGACTTCACAAACCCCAAAGAGACAAGCTACTACACTACACATACAGTACTCTTGGACGCGTCGGCTAGCCAACTTCGCGTCCGAGTTGCCTCGGTCCAGAGGTGGGATCCCGTAAAAGTATTTGTCTACGTGGTGCCCTTTTTCGACGAAGAGGTGACGGACGAGAATTCCGTGGGAGATCGGAGTGGAGACGAAGACCGGAGGACACGGATCGCTCGGTATAGCTTCTACCCTATTCTCTTGATAGCTAGGATTAGGTTAATGGTTACGATCTGGGTTTTATTGTCCGCGGTAGCGCCGGTTAAAGTTAAGGAAAAATTTTTGATTCCGTATTTTGGCTTCGAGTAGACGGCCGGGGCGCTGCCGTGGCGCAACATGGTATCAGAGCCAGGCCATTAACCTAGTCTAGCTTGCTCTAACGTGTTTACAAGTTTGATCGAACAGATTTTCCGAAAAGCCATTTTCATTTGCACAATTTTCTGTCGAAATTTTTTTGGCTCCAAAAATTTTTCAGTACATTGCAGTGACATGTGCAGGGAATTCTAAGCATTCTGTGAAATTTTGGTCGCGTGATCTCGCTATTCCACCGCGGAACCGCGGCCAAACCCACGTATTTGCCGCTGTTCCGCGGCCAGTTTTACTATTCATTGGACCAAATTTTTGCAGTGAGCTCTTGGGTTGAAAATGGGGTTTTTGGAATATTCTTTTTGGGCCTAGACTCTCTTTAAGTGCTACAGTAATGCTTGGGGCCCACTTCAATAAATTTGATCGGTCGAAAAGTTTAAACACATTAATTCACAGTATTTACATTATATCTGCGACCGTGAATGTCACTTGATCGGTAAATCCTGTCTAACTGCTATAGCCCGGTTAGACGGATTTGCGAACGTGACATTCACGTTGATGTTCTGTGATTGTGCTGTGTTGTTCCGGATCGGTCGTGGGGGATAGCCTGGTTGCAGTATTAGTACAGTTTTGTTGTATTATGTACATTTGATATTGCGGGGCGAGCGTCCGACATGTGGACTGCCGTCACTGCCTGTTTGTATTATTCTTTTTGGGCACGACCAGGTTGCGGTCGATGTACCCGTTGTATGTATATTTTACTTTCTGTACTAGGTTTACCCCGCGGAGGGGTGCACGGACAGCCGGGTTCTAGAGGGCAACGAGCCCGCATCTCATGGCATTGAGACGGAGGGGGATTTACTCTAGAATTGGCGGGCAGTTCGCCGCACTCGTAGGGGGTACAGGTTGGCCCAAGGAGGGATGCCCAAGTTACCGGATTCCATGAAGTGCTGGGTGGTCCATTCACGTTGCTGAAGGGGGCTGCCTCGCTTCAGGTTTTGGCGGGTGACTTGCCGCGCCCGTAGGGGTCTAGGATTTTCATTGCACAGGCTATCCACACGACCAGGGGAACGTCGGGTTTCAGTAGCGGCTCTATGAAACCAGAGATCCCAGATATCTGTATTATACTGTGATGCTGTACATTTCTGTGATGTTGTATTTTATCACGCCTTGAGCGAAAATTATATATTATATATATACTAGTAGATGTTGTATATGTTTTGCATCCGCGCTAGTCCAGTCCCCGCTCTGTCGTTAGTTAAGTAACCTAACGGGTGATGACGGGACCCAGTGGCGAATGCGGATGGCATATACGTACATCATTATTTTCGTTCTTTTGTGGTGTGATCAATTGATGGGACTGTGTTGGTTCGAATCAATGCAAGATAAACAAACCTATTCTTATGTTGTTGGAACACTTTTCAAAAAGCTGTTATTGCAAGGGCGTTCTCTTTTGTTTTGCACCGTGGTATTCAGTTGGAATATCCTGTTCCTCAGTCGACGAGGCAAGGGCCGAGATCCCTTCACCGGGAGTGACCCCTTGGACAAAAGTTTGCTTCAGGGCAATAACTTCACTATAGCCGATTGCCTTTTGCTTTGCATCGTGGTATTCAGTTGGAATATCCTGCACCTCATTCTACGGGGAAAGGGTCGAGATCCCTTCACCGGGAGTGACCTCTTTAGGAAAGGTTTTCGCTACTATATTTTTATAAAAAGTTATCCAGTTCCTTCAACGATATCAAGTTCATTACGTTAAAGGTTTTTCGCCAAAATCCATTCGTAGCCCTCCGTCATTTCGGATTAGTATTGCTTAGTATTCGCGCTACGTTTGTCGTTGCTATTCGCCGAGGCGTAGTGTGCGGTAGCTCTGTAATGCTTTCTGTCGCATGGATATGTGGATTGGTTAGGACAGTCGTACGACTTTGTTGATTATTCTTCAAGGGTCGTGCGGGTGGGTTTAACGCAATCAAGATAATGACGGGTTGAACTTGACTAGGACCTTTTGATTTGTTGATTATTCGTCAAGGTCACTTGGGTCCTAGGGGTAAAAAAAATCACATCGGGAGTTTCTAAAGAAAAACTTGCCAGGCATGCGCATACCTTCTGGAGTGTGGTGACGTGAGTGGATTCCGTCACGTTATCATGCGATGATAGTTGGATCCCGATTCCCACTGATGAGTTGGTTTACTCCTCGACTGATCCCGACTAATTCTTCTTTTAGGTTTGGAGAAGAATTTGAGGTTACAGTGGGAGGTTTCCAGATTAGATAAATTGGTAACCATTCTGATCTAGGTTAGAGTGCACGCTGAGTGTTTCTTTTCTCTCTCTCTTTGGCAGCGACCATTGACCCGACCCTAAACTATGACTCAGTGACCAAGTTGACCGAACCTTCTTATAAGACTGGCTTTTGGATTGTCAGAGTTGCACACCTCATTGCCACTCCTACTTTTAGCCTTTTCTCCAGGACACCCCGTATTACGACGAACGTCCACTTCCATTAGACAAAACCATCGTATGGTTATATACGAACTCAAAGGAATTTATTCGAGGATGGTTTCCGGTTCTGGAGAAAACGAATAGGACTGTTCAGTTGTCTTTTCCTTTTACCTTCTCTCAGGTTGCGAGTGCTCCTTGGATTAGGACAGTACACCTATTACGCAAATTGGATAGTCTTCTTCCAAACCATAGGCAGGTGCCGACCGGTAGGGAATGAAGAAAATCAATTAGCCTAAACGGTGTACAGAAGGTATTAAGTTAAGACAAAGAAAGGAATTAGAAGGAGGGAAAAGTAAATTGCGACTGATATTCACGACCAAACCAATATTTCATTACCACTCCCACTTCACCTTTGTATTTCTCCAGGACACTCCGTATCACTATGAAGATCCTCAGTTTATTGGATACTCCATCGTATGGTTATATACGAACTCGAAAGGAACTTGTTCCAGTTCGGGGATGGATCCTGGTTCAGGAGAAATAGGAATAAGGTTTATTCGGTTGTCTTTTATCTTCACCTTCTCTCGCATTGCGAGTGCTCCTAGGATTAGGACGGTACACCCTTTATGCTAATTGGATAGTCTTCTTCCAAACCATAGGCTGGTGCCGAACGGTAGGGAAGGAAGAAAACCATTTGGCCTAAAGGGGTGTACAGAAGGTAATGACTAAAGACATATAAAGGGATTTGGAGAAGTGGCAGAGAATTATACGGTTACAGTTGTGAATATGGATAATGGAAGAGGCATTACTAGGAATACCAGGATACCCCATCGAAACATTTCAATGTTTCAGTTTCACTGTGTACTGTTAAAAGAAAACTGATTTCCCAATTAGACACTTGCTCCAGGGTATGTATTTGCCAGGTTTGATTCTCACATCTGTATGGTTTTTACAGATGATGAGTGGGAGTAAGTTATAAGGAATTGGGTGATCATCCTCATTATATCAGAATTCGTTGTGATTGGTGATATTTGAGGAAGTCACCTGGGTTGTTTGCCGGTCGGCAAATATTTGGTTTTGAATATCCGTTGCTATGCACCAATTTCAAATTGATATATCTGTACGTCTATTTTTATAGAGTGAGATGTACCTTTTTGAAATTATGTCCATGACATTTACCTATATCAGTGGATGGTTAGGTAAGGAGCATTAAACAGCGGTGTAATTCTTCTTAACCATAAGTACAGTTTTCAACCTACGACACATAGTGAATGAGTTATTAGACTCAAGGGACTTATACAGAGTATTGTATATTGTCCAGTGTCCATTAGGACAGAGGGGTTGGTCCTCGTACTATATTCTGTTTACTTGTGACTTCTCTGGTTCTTAGACAGATGTTTCGTAGAAACACAGGGTCTGAGTTTTGAGAAGTTATAGGTATATGAATGAAGTAGAGAACCAAGTATTGCAAGTATCGGGATTCTTCAAGGTGATCGAAGATATAGATACTTGTGTATGGTATTCAGTTGATGGTAATGATTAAGAGAACTTGCTTCTCTTTCAGGTTACTCATAATTGGAATCATTCCTAAGTTGAGTAACGCTGATCGGCCTCTCTCCATTTACTTGACATGCACTGGAGACAGCTGCATGATTTGAATCTGGTTCGATTAAATCAGTGCCTCTGTTTCTATATTGGATATAGAACAGTTCATATCTTAACGATGTTAAGGTACAGGGAGTTGTCTGGCTTATGCTTAAAACCAGACACTGGACAACTCAAGGCACGTTTCTGTAATGGCTGTTTGTGGGTTGACCCAGGCTATGACGAGGGTTGGCTTTCTACCATCTGGAAGATCAATAGTGATATTGTTCTTGACTCGCCACAGTTTTAATACAAATAGATTTTTTCAGAAAACAGTAGTGGGAGTATGGTAGAACTGGAAGTGATTCCAGAACCGCAAACGATTACGGAAGATTTGATAAAGAACCTAAAGATTCAATTTTCTTTGACATTCCATTGGCCACTCCACAGATACGGTGGGTAACCTCAGGCACCCGAGAGGTACTCCGGTAGCCTCAAGGACGGTGACAGGGAGGTTCTTGTTTACCCAGACTTAGCATTGCTATTGTTCCAGACTATAAGACCCGGCAGGAGGATAAGTATAGCGTCTTTCTAAACTAGTTTTAGAAGTGCACATGTATATTATTCTGCCAGAGGGTTGTCGTAGTCAGTGGGAGCAGCGGAAGCATTGGTGGACATCAGGCTTATGTCTATTTATAGACTTAAGCAGATATAGCGGAGATAGATCATCTATTTCTGATGTGACAGTCATAGGTTTGACTTCATTAGAATAGGGGATGGATCTGTTAAGAAGGTAGTAGGGTGTGATGTCATGGTATTTGATGACATACACAGAGTAGGAAGTAAAGTTCCTATACTACGATCGATTATACTTTGGTCGTCAACTCGGTAGTTTCTCCACATAGGACTTGGACATTATATCAGACATTCTGATTACTAGATCTATGGTTTTAGATCTAGATTTGGGTGGTTTCCCAATCTGGGTACTTAGACAGCATTCTATAAGTATTTAGAATGGACGACTCCTGGCACGGTAGTATACCTGCAGGTGATGGAGTCACCCTCTCTAAAGGTGTCTTACGGACTAAAGGGGAGAGGGATGCGCATGATTGGCAGATCACTTGCTTAGGCAATTGAGTCAATCATGAGATGTCAAGTACCACACCAGATGTTGTTCTTGCAGGAGATGCAATAAGTTGATATTAATCCAATCCTGGAGAAACGATCGGAAGCAGCTTTAAAACATAAGTGAATGTTCTAGGGATTTGATAACGGCAGCCTCCTTTAGGAGACGGTTATCATTCTAGGCTTCCAAGGTGACCTGGATGGCAGAGTGGCTGTCAGAGTTATAGTTTTCCCTCTGACGAGGGACAGTATTTTGGACAGGTGGTCCAGGTGGATACTGAGGGAAAGGCTTGGCGCAGGATACTGATTAAGTTCAGTTGTCGATACAGTCTAAGAAGTTTGGATTTGGAGTTCATTTATGAGCTAGGTCCCATCAGATATCCAGACACATTCTAAGATAGGTATTGCTCATTTCGGGAGATGGTTTTCTCCGCGAACTTAAGATATAGAGAGACATAGAAAGAAACATCACAGCGGATCCACTCACTGAGGCTATTCCTCGAACGCAACAGTTTCGCAAACGAGCTTTGTGAGACTGACTAGTAGAGAGTTGGGTGTTCGGTATCACACGGGCTGTGAGTATGCGACATCGCAATAATTAGCCTTGAGTGCAAGTGGGAGATTGTTGGAGATAGTGCCCTCAGAGTCAATTATTGGATCACAGGCACGTGATTGCAATGATTGAGGGAGGACCTGTCCCAGTAGGACAGTCTTACTCAAGATGATAGTATGCTATTTGGTTTATCTTTATCATCGTGTACTGCTTTATGTGACCTTACGAGTCGATATTACACGTTGATAAAGCCTCTAGGATTCTTGCTTGACGGCCAGCAGTATAATGGCGATCATATACGTGGGAGCTGGGGTCTATAAGCACATCCTTAAAACGTCCCTAGTCGTGGGAGTTTCGAGACTGGGCATCGATACTCCATTAGTAGACTAGTGTATACAGTCGAGACCCCGACGAGGGGCGGTGGCCGGTCTCACAAGCCATTGGTGTCAGTTGGTTCACCTAAGATGTATACAGGTGCTCATTGGGTTATGAGTACACCGGACAGGACTCGCCGGGAACCTACTAGTTGGGATTATACCTAACGTCAGATAGCAGTTCCCTGGTGACATGTGTACAGGTTAGTTCATCGACCTGAGATCGTCATTTGTCTCGTGTGAGTTCCCACTGTGCTTTGATTACTACCCTACCACGGCTCAAAGGAGTCGTGCAAACAGGTTTTAGTTGGGTACAGTCCCGAGCCACATGGAGGCAGTGAGCGGATCTGCAGGGGTTCGTCTCTCCCGGTATTGGGGGTGAGGTCGCGCTGTATCTAGGAGAGCCATTACACAAAGCCCTCGGCCGAAGCAGGAGATTTACTGGTAGGTATTCCAGTAGTATCTCAGGGTGTTCTGGGCTTCACTCCGACACGACTTGTACCGCTTTTGGTGGTCTGACTTTTACCAACCCCCTAGGCCCGCCATGCGATACTCATAGACGAACGGAACGGACTGTACGGATATTGTCACTGATAGGCTCAGTAGGGTGTCAGGATGAGTTCGCTCATCAACGTCCCTTTTGGTCAATAGCTGGTGGCCGTCACGTATGGCTAATACCTCTGACGTGCTAGTGGTTAAATCCACAGCCATAGTATTGACGAGTCTTTAGAGTCCACCACACTCAGTTACTCAAGTTTCGGGCGAAACGCTGTAGAGGCCGTATGGAGATATGGCAGGGTTCGATCAGATACGTACGGTATTGCATAGATCGTGATCGGACGGTTTTTACTAGCCGGTTTTGGTTTAAGCCGGATCCTAGTATTTGACAGTGTAGATTTTGTCTCGTTGCATTTGTATTCAGTGGGAATACAAATGCAGGCATGTATATGCAGTAGCGGGGTTTTTCTGTAATTTATTACGGGATCAGTTTTCTGAAGTTGCCAGTTTGCATTCCGTTCCGGCCGGTTTTCCTTTGTTCCTTCGCGGCCGGACTTTCCGATGGAGGGGGTTATTTGTAGGTTTGCAAATAACTTATTGTGGAGGGGTTTCTTGCTTTTGTGGTATTATGAAAGGTTAAGCATCTTTGCTTTTTCATGATGGCTTGCTTTATTGAGATTAGAAAGGATTAGGATGGATTTGATGTTGATATGATATTGTTATCATAACCTTTTGCTTATGGTCACCCATTCTCTTTTCCTACACTCACCTTCCTTCTTGTTTGGAGATTCCCTCCACCCTTTTGAGATATGAGGGGCCGGCCACATATTGGGGGAGAATGAGAGAGGTTCTTTTTGATGTGTAGCATATTTCCTCATCTCATTCCAAGCAAGAAAATATAGCTCCATTTTATCCAAAGTTCATTTTCTTCCTACACCTCCACATCTATGGCAACTTCATAAACCCCAAAGAGAAAAGCCACTACACTACACCTACAGTACACTTGGATGCGTCGGCTAGCCAACTTCGCCGCCGAGTTGCCTCGGTCCAGAGGTGGGAGCCCGTAAAAGTATTTGGCTACGTGGTGCCCTTTTTCGACGAGGAGATGACGGACGAGAATTCCGTGGGAGATCGGAGTGGAGACGAAGACCGGAGGACACGGATCGCTCGGTATTGCTTCTACCCTATTCTCTTGATAGCTAGGATTAGGTTAATGGTTACGATCCGGGTTTTATTGTCCGCGGTAACGCCGGTTAAAGTTAAGGAAAAATTTTTGATTCCGCATTTTGGCCTCGAGTAGACGGCCGGGGCGCTGCCGTAGCGCAACAGCTATAACTGGAAATTCCTGGCCAGGGTTGCTGAGATTTACTGGTAAGTGTTATCAGTAGTTTCTCGAACTGTTATAGACCTCAAATTGACACGACTTATCGAGCTACTGTGGTCTGACGTTTACCACCCCTAGGCGAGATATGCGACATATCAAACGACGAGACCGGACTGTACGGGAGTGTTACTGTTTGGATTCACAGGAGAATGTACAGGCTTGCTTGTTGATCTTCTGAGCGCTCAATACCTGGGTGGCTGTTACGTTTAGTTGACCGCTTGCAGCTTGTAGGTGTTTGATATGATCATCACCTACTGTCGGCGTATTGACGATTCTTTAGTGTCCAACACAGAGCTTTCTTGAATCAGGCAAAACGGAGTAGGAGCACATATGTGATATGTGTGGGACCGAGGATAATGTGGTATGTGATACCGTATTGGATTCTCGCGATATGAGTTATCGCCCGGGTATATGTGATATAGCTGGGTCATCGTATTAGTCGGTTATATGCGATATAGCCGGATTGTCGGATCAAGTGTTGATTCAATAATTTATTGTATAATAATATATATGATATATTAAATTACATTAACTAATATTAGCTCACTAAAAGATTCTTTTTCTCACTCGGGTAATACATTGATATATATGCGATATATGTTAATTGTGTTTTTTTTATTTTGTTACGATAAATATTATATATGTGATATATAATATTGTAACATGATATGGTTATTAATGCAACATGTTTTGTGGAGTTTAAACATGATTAGGGTTTGGATTAGGGTTAAGATTTCTAGAAGTTTCTAGAAGGTTTTCTTTTTTATTTTGGAAAAGATATTTTGCAAGATATTTCTTTAACTTAACCCTAACCCTTAACCCTAGTAAAATCTCTACAATGGTTACTTGAACCATGGTTGCATTTCTAACCTTATCAAGTCTATCATTATTCATCACAAAAGGAATTGATTCATATTATTCATCTTCTTCTTCCTTCTTCTTTCTTTCATGGAAAAAGCTTACTAGCTTTTTTCCAAGTGATGAATGATTGTGAGAAAAAGATTATAAATGAGAGCAAAAATCCTACTTCATCATCCTCATCTATCCTTGCCCTTTAGATGAGGGTGTTCACTTCATTTAGTGAGTGTTAGCTTGTGTTAATGAAACTTCAAGGTAGATCATCTTTGTTATCAAAGATCGGAAGCAAGACTGCATCTTTCTCTTCGTGAAGCCTCTCGAGAGTCCGGAACACGATGATCGCAGCGAAGGGACCTCAACACGGAGCTTAAGAAGTGAAGGACCAGATCTACAAAGGTTGTAATCCCTCTCACTTAGTGTTAAAGTGTTTAACATACTTTTTTTCGCATAAACTCTAGTTTAAAGATCCGGCGTTGGGTTGTTCGGCACGGCTAAAATTTTAATCGGGCATGGTTGATGCCTCGTAGACCCTTGTGGCAGTGCCTAGCATCCCTACATACAAGTCCCAAGAGCTCGCTCGCTCTTACTCCATGTCCAGTGAACGGAGTCTTTGTCATCTTTCCTTTGAGACATGATTGACAAGTTGCATATGATTGATATTCGAACGGATCCAAATATCATTCTTTATGCAACTTAGTTAACCTTGTCTCATTGATGTGACCCAGTCTACAATGCCATAAGAAAGCATGATTTATTTCTGGAGACTTTCTTTTGTGTGTATTCTGGACATTAAAAATATGTGGTTGGTTCAATACGTATATACCGTTGCTTAATGTACCCGACCCAATCAGAACATGATTAAGGTGAATGTTTACAACATCGCTTACAAATGCAAAATCATAACCTTTTTTAGACATTAAAGATACAGATATGATATTACAAGTTGCACTGGGTACAAAATAACAGTCACGCAAAACCAAAACATGTCCATCTGACAATCCCAAGTGATAGTCCCCCACGGACTCAGCATCCATGCCAGCTCCGTTTGCAACTCTGAGAGTCATATCACCTTCCTTCAAAACCCTACGCTTTCTCGGTGCCTGCAAAGAATTACAGATATGAGATCCTGATCCGGTATCCAATACCCAGGAAGTAGAGTTTACTGATAGGCAGTTTTCTATAACACACACCTGAAGCCGAAGCCACAACTTGCTTTGGGTCCTGGTTCTTGGCCTTCCAAGCCCTGCAATCTTTCTTCCAGTGTCCTTTCTTATGACAATAAAAGCACTCTTCCTTCCCCACAAGCTGTCCCACTACCTTTGCCTTTCCCTTGGCTTCCACTTTACTAACACCGCCCCTTGGTTTGGTGGGGGTCTTCTTCTTCTTTCCCTTGGCTTTCGCCTTGGACCTAGAAGAGGAAGGTCCTCCAACAGACAAAGTGGATGTTTCCCTTACTTTCTGTAGGGTGCCCTCTGCACTCCTCAACATGTTGAGGAGTTCCGGAAGTTCAACTTCTTTTCCATGCATGTTGAAGTTCAGGATAAACTGGGCGTAAGTGGAAGGAAGGGACTGGAGAATCAAGTCAGTGTAGAGCTCGTTCTCTAACATGGTCCCGAGGTCCGCGAGCTCTTCAATGTAGCCAATCATCTTAAGCACGTGTTCCGCTACAGATGATTCAACGGCCAATCTCACCGAAAACAACTTTTTCGAGACTTCGTATCTGGCGATACGGGATCGCTCTCCATATAGTTCCTTAGTATGGAGAAATATAGATTCAAGGTCCATATTCTCATGCCTCCTCTGATGTTCATTGTCCATAGAGGCAAGCATGAGGCACTTGGCCTTCGCGCAGTCAATCTCTCAGGTCTTACGGATTTCCTTATCCGCGACGCTGGATTTGGGACCTAGGATAGGGGGAGCTTTGGTGGTAAGGAGATACCCCAACTTGTCATAAGTGATTACCATTTTGACATTCCTGAGCCAATCTTTGTAGTTTAGACCTATCAGTATATTTTTATCTAGTAGTAACTTAAGGCCGGTCATGATATTTGGTCGCTGCAATTAGGAGAGAGAGAAGAAACACTTTAGCATGATGCTCTTGTAAGTTTAGAGTGGTTTTTAGTTTGTCTAAACAGGATGGCTCCCACTGTTTCTCGAATCCTTTCTCAAACCATAAAAGAAGAATTAGTCGAGATCAATCTCACCGTACAATACTTGCTTAACCGTTCAGCCAGGCCAGTGTTGGTACTTCGAGGGAGATTTTACGACGCTTTCGTGAAGTTTCTTAATTAAATAATCTCTTTTCCCTATGGGCGTAGCCCCGCTAATACCTTTCTAGACACCTACTTGGTTTATAACATTGATCGTTAAGTGAGAAAGTTTCCCGAGGAGTAGCATATACTCACAGTAGGATCAGGATCCAAATATCATCGTGTGATAAAGTTGAAGGAATCCTACCAAAATCATCACACTCCAAATGGTATGCAGTACTAGCAAGATTCAGTTTCTTTAAAAACTCCCGATGTGGATTTTTGCCCCATGCTCTTATGACCTTGACTTTGGCCAACAAATCATAAGTCACATGTCAAGTTCTACCCGTCATTTTCCAGGTTAATTTGAACCTACCCGTACCTACCCTTGACTTTGGCCAACAAGACAGTACAACTGCCTCAAACCAACGCATCTATCTATGCTACATATGAATATCCAATAGCTACCAAACACTATGCCTTGACTTTGGCCAACAAACACAGCTTGAATACTATTGACTATCCATATGAAATAACGGAGGGCTACGAATGGTTTTGGCGAAACCGTTAACGTAGTGAACTTGATATAATCGAAGGAACGTGATAGCTTTTAAAAGGAGTGGTTCAAGCTCGCGTTTTAAAAGTTTTCTTTTTTTGAAAAGAAACCGAGTGGTTTTGAAATTGTTCTAACGATTTAACTTTGGTTTATTTTCTTGCATTAATTTAATGCGTCCCATCAATTAATCCTATCATTGCAGAAAACAACGAAAATATGACGTACGCTTATGCCATCCGCATTCGCTACGGGGCCCCGTCATCACCTGTTAGGTTACTTAACTAACGACAGAGCGGGGGCTGGACTAACGCGGATGCAAAACATAAGCAACGCCTATTAGATATCATATATAGATATATACATTCGTCAGATGCAATGATAGCCATTCCAGATCACAGATGAACACATTGGATATGCTAGGAATCCGCGTTTCGTTCGAGCCTGCAACGAAAAACGGATTACACGGTCGCGATGAATAGCCAAACCCCACCCTTTACCCCTACGGGTGCGGCAAACTACCCGCCAAGTACCCGAAGTGAAGCAACCTCCCTCAACAACGTGAGTAGGCCACTCGGCACTTCAAAGTACCCGGTAGTTTGTGCACCCCACCTTGGGTCTATCCTAGGAGCAAAAACATTAAAAAAAATAATATACAATGGCGGCTACAACCTCATCCCGGATGTGCGGCCATAAAAATAATATTACATCAATTTACATATTACATCAAATGAAATATAAAGAAACTCTCATCTCACAAACCCCGGCTATTCATCCGCGACAATCCAACAAGTTCATATACACAATCCAACATTACAGATCACAGATATGCACAACCCCCACTAATCGACGTATAGCAATTAATCGACGTTCAGTGCATATATCACATTCCAGATATAACCAGTTAGCCAAAGTTTGTAGAACTTCGATCAAAATACCAATTTGTAACTACCCCAAACACAACATTGTTCTCTGGATAATCTAGGCAGAAACAAAATACCTTAAAAATCACAAAACATCATACTGAACACTCTGCAGGAAATCCAAGTCGCGACCGAGTCAACTCGGCCGCGGATTCGCGGCGAAACGCTTGGTTTCGCCGCGCTTCCGCGGCGCTTTGACCGAGTCATGGGCTCGTTTTTCTTGGTTGTTCGTAAAATACCCTGCATGGATTTTTAAGGGGTGTGGAAATATTTTTAGAGCTCTTTTAAAAATCGGCTGAAAGTATGAGATTTTGACTTGTTTCGCGATTTTTTCGGATCGAAGTTCTAAACACTTTTCTAACATGCTAGTTGTTGTTTAGCTAGGCTCTGATACCACTGTAAGTCCACGTTACCCACCCTGGTGCTTACGGGGAGGCGGAATAGGTAAAAAACGGTTTTTTAACACAAGGTAACATGGACTAGAAATGGAGGATCTTTGCTAAACAAAAACTAACAAACTAACTACAAGTTTTAGCTACTCGGTTAGATGGTTATACCTAGGTCTTGAACTCCTTCTCTTCTTGTTGTGGTCCTCCTTCTTGCATGCTCCGTGGAGCATTGTAGATGGCTCCTCCTCGTTGTATTCTCTTTGCCGAAGAAAGATCCACCCGAAAGCCTCTACCTTGAGCTCCTACCTCAACCAAGAGGTAACTAAAGTGCTTGGCTTGCTAAACCTAGAACCTTAGAATGAGTAGAGTGATGTCTTGATGGTTTTATCTCACAAGCTCATGGTTCTCAACACATGAGAGATGAGAGCTTTGAGAGGACAAGGAAGAGCTCAAAAACATGAGAGAGAAATAGCAAGAGAGAATGAGGATCTTTTTACAACCATACTCTCATATGAGAGAATTATGAAATAATAATAATAATTAAAAGAAATTGTGATGGTTAGTTTGGAATGACCATTATCATTTCATATTAAATGAAATTTGCAAGAATCAAGAAGTATCTTTCAAATGAAATGATGATGGTCAAAATGTCAGCAAGAGTCAACCGGTCAACCAAAGTCAAAAAGGTCAACAAAAGTCAAATGGTCAACCTAAACATGGCACAATTATCCTTAATTAATATCATTAATCATATTTCTCATTCTCATTAGGGTTTGGAAAAAATCAACGGTCAACAACTCTAATGAGAATCCTCTGCCTCTGTCAATTGTGCATACACACCCGCATCCGTGTTCCGAGGAACACGAATACAATAAGACAAAACCAATCCCAAAATAAATACTAGGATCTGGCTCAAACCAAATCCTGCGAGTAATAACTGCCCGGACACCAAACGTGCACAAGTGCGCGGATGTGAATGAACCCCGTCGCAAAACCATACGACCTTTACTCTGTTTTGCACAAAGGCGAATATCCCTCTGTGTGGGGCTCTAAAGACTCGACACTACTCTGGCAGTGGGTTTAACCACAGACCGCAAGCGGTACTAGCTGTACGTAATGGTCCCCAGGTATATGTCGATAAGAAGACCGATGAGGCGAACCCATCCGAACTCCTACTGAGCCTGAATGTGACAATCTCCGTACAGTCCGGTCTGTTCGTCTGAGAGTATCGCATGGCGGGCCTGGGGGCGGTAAACGTCAGTCCCCTATTAGCGGTACAAGTCGTGTCGGAGTGTAGCCCAGAACACCCTGAGATAACACTGGAAACGCTACCAGTATATCCCGCTTGCCCTAGCCAGGGACTTTATGTAATGGCTCTCGTAGACACAGCGCGATATCAACCCCCAAACCGGGAGAGACGAATCCTGTCTAACCGTCACTGCCTCCAAGTGCTTCGGGACTGCACCCAACTACTACCTGTTTGCACGACTCATTTGAGCCGTGGTAGGGTAGCAATCTAAGAACAGTGGGAACACACTCGAGGCGCAGTGACAGTGTCAAGTCGACGGACTAAGCTGTACTCCTGTCACCTAGGAACTGATAACTGACGATAGGTATAGTACCAACCAACAGTTCCCGACGAGTCCTGTCCAGTGTACTCGTAACCTAACGAGCACTCGCATACTATCTCAAGTACAACGTACTAATGGCTGTGGGACAGACCATCTCCCCTGCTGGGATGAGAAGCGCATACGCTAGTCTACTTCGGAGTATCGACTCCCCGTCTCGATAATCCTACGACTAGGAACCTGTATAAGGATGTACTTGTAGATTACCCATCCCTCACTAGTGTGACTGCCATCACAACGCTGGTAATCAAGCAAAGATCCTAAGGGCTCCACTAATGTGTATAGGCGATATGCTAAAAGAAACACATGCATACATTAAAGTAGAAACAAACCAAGTAGCATACTACCATTTTAAGCAAGATTGTCTATACAACTGTGAATATCCCAGGCTTCCATTAAGTAATATACAATCTAGTATGATACAGTAATGGCCTCTAGGGCATATACACTAACACTCTTCCAACTAACCGCCCCTCTATTGAGGGTAAATACAAACCCAGAGATAGATTTGCTGTCATCCTTATCACTTTGGAAGCTGGAATCGGTAAAGGCCTCCATTTGGAGATCCCCATTACCATACACCAAGAACAGTTCTTTAGTCCTTCGCAAATACTTAAGAATGTTCTTCACTGCTATCCAATGCTTCTCCCCTGGGTTGGATTGATACCTGCTTACAACAGCTAGTGCATAAGCCACATCAGGGAGAGTACACAACATCGCATACATTATAGATCCTACGGCTGAAGCGTAGGGTATAATGCTCACGCGAGCTCTCTCTTCATCAGTCTTCGGACAGAAGTCCTTGGAGAGAGTGATTCCATGACAAGCGGGCAAGGCACCACGCTTGGAATCTTCCATACTAAACCGTTTTAGGATGGTGTCAATGTATTTTGATTAGGACAATCTCAATAACCACTTGGATCTATCTCTATAGATCCTTATGCCCAAAATGCATGAGGCATCACCCAGGTCCTTCATTGAGAACCTTTGTGATAAGAATAGTTTGACCGATTGCAGCATAGGAATGTCATTTCCTATCAAGAGAATGTCATCCACGTACAATACGAGGAATATGACAGTACCCTCTACAATCTTCTTATAAATGCATGGTTCATCTATATTTTTGATAAAATCAAACTCTTTGATTGTATCATCAGAACAGATGTTCCAGCTCCGTGGGGCCTGATTTAATCCATAAATGGATTTAAGCAATCTACATGCTTTCCTGCTGCTCCCACTATCAATGAAGCCCTCTGGCTATCCATATAAACGCATTCTTCTAAATCACCATTCAGAAATGCAGTTTTAACGTCCATCTGCCAGATTTCATAATCATAGTGAGCAGCAATAGCAAGTAGGATCCGAATGGATTTAAGCATTGCTACTGGAGAGAAAGTTTCATCATAGTCCAATCCTGGTCTTTGACGAAAACCTTTCGCTACAAGCCTTGCTTTAAAGGTCCTGTCCTGTCCATCTATACAAATTTTTCTCTTAAAGATCCATTTGCACACAACGGGTTTTATCCCAGGAGGTGCAACATCCAATGTCCATACTTTGTTGGTGTACATGGACTCTATTTCGGATCTCATGGCTTCTAGCCACTTCACAGAGTCACCACTCGTGATAGCTTGCTGAAAACTATTAGGGTCATCATTATCCATAATGCAATCTTCTCTATCACCATCAATGAGAAACCCATAGTATCTCTCTAGTGGGCGAGAAGTTCTATTAGATCTCCGGAGCGGCTGAGGTTCTTGAAGTTCTACTGCAACATCAGTTTCAACCAATTCGTCCTGAGTAATTTGTGTCTCTAGAACCTCTTCTAGTTCTACTGCATTGCCATCAGTACTGTCTGTAAAGATTTCATTTTCTAAAAATGTGGCATGCTGAGCAACAAACACCTTTTGTTCCTCCTTGTGGTAGAATAGATATCCATACGAGTGTTTTGGATATCCTACAAATTTACACATGACTGATCGTGTCTCAAGTTTGTCTGGATTCTTCTTTTTAACAAAAGCCGGACAACCCCAGATCCTAACTCTTTTAAGAGATGGTTTTTTTCCACTCCATATCTCATATGGAGTGGTAGACACGGTCTTGGTTGGAACCCTGTTTAACAGATATATTGCTGTCTCCAATGCATGTCCCCAAAAGGAAAGCGGTAACTCAGCATAACACATCATGGATCGTACCATATCTAATAGGGTACGATTCCTCAAGTTCCTCAACCATTCTTTATAATTCGGTCCTGTCAGTTTGTTTTTCTCTAGTAGAAGCTTATGTCCCATCATCGGTATCTGCCATTAGGAGAGAGAAAAGAATACACTAAGCGAAATGCTCTTGCAAAGAATTAGATTGGTTATTATCTTATCTAATCGATGTCTCCCATTGCTTTTATCAAATTTTCTTTCAAAACCTGAAAAGAAAACTAGCCAGGATTAATTACATTCTACAGTTTCGCTAACCGGTCAGCCAGGCCAGTGTCGGTACTTTGAGAGAGGTTCCCCGTGCTTTCACACAGACCTAATTAAAATGAACCTCGTTTTCCCAGAGGTCAAACCCCGTTGACACCTTTCTAGACACCTACTGGATTAGCTAATTGTAAAGAACAAAACTCTCCTGGGAGTAACTCTTACTCACAGTGGGATCGGGATCCAACTATCATATAGATGGTATGCAATCTCATTGCAAATTTCAACTCTTGAAACTCCTGATATAGTTTTTACCCCTAGTTACTTATGACCTTGGCTATGGTCAACATATCATAAGTACTAGTCAAGTTCAACCCGTCATTTCGAGATTAACTAGACCCACCTATATGACCCTTGACTATGATCAACATAATCACATGAATGTCCTAACTGATCGCATCATATGCTTTGTAGGAAGACATCACTTAGCTACCGTACACTACGTCTTGACTATGATCAAAATACGTAGCACGAATACTAAGTACTCTGCTTCCTAAAATGACAGAGGGTTGCGGATGGTTTTTATGAAAACCTTTAACGCTTTGAACTTGATCTCGTTGTAGAATCAAAACAGTTTAGAAAAGGAGTGGCTTAAGCTCCGCATCTTTTGAAACTTGCATTTTTCATAAAAAGGCCGAGTGGGTTTCAAATTCAATTCTACAACATCTTTTAGCTTTCTTTTACTTTACATTAATCTTATTAATGTAGTCCCATCATTTATGTTCCTAAGCCATCACAGAAAAGAAACAAAAATAGAACGTATACTTATACCATCTGCATTCGCCACAGTGTCTCGTTATGCACCGTTATGTTACTTAACTAATGGCATAGCGGGGTGGGACTAGCGCGGGTGTAAAATATAAGCAACGTCTATTATATATCATATATATAATAATAATCCATTCACCTCAGATACTAAGTAACACATTACAGAATATCAACAGCAGCGGAAGCACATATGAAAATAAAAAGGATATCTAGGAGGTCCGTATTTTGTATTCAGCCAGCAATAGAAAATACGGATTCCACGGTCACGATGAATAGCCAAGCCTACATCCCTAGACACCTACGAGAGCAGCAAGTGATCCTGTCAATTCTAGAGTTTAGAAGACACGGTCTCGACTCCTCGAGATGGCCTCTCACTGAACCCTAGAACCCGATCACTTGTGTTCCCCTCCTTGGGTCTATCCTAATGCGGAAAAGAAAATAATATACAATAATGGTAACATCATCCTCAACCCGGAAGTACCCCAAATAAAACAATATTACATACAATTGACTTTTACATGAATGAAAATAAACACTCTCGTCTCACATAAAACCCCCGGCTATTCGATCGCGACAATCCTGCAAATCATATCTCAGCAACACATAATATCTCATATCATCAACGTAAGCAAGTATGCGTATCCCGATTGGCGTTGATGTATAGCAACGAAACCGGCGATACACCACATACTACACTTACAGTAGCATAAAAGAAAGTAAAAAACAATAATTGCAATTATTACAATATCAAATATCAAGACGATGTTTAACATTTCAATCGAATCAACATACGCCCACATTTTACCCCAAGAGCTCAACACTTGAGCAAAGTTACAAATACCAAAAATCATGCCACAGTCTCTATGGTCCAGCTGTAGAAGGGGTTAACCAACGCCTCACCTATGACACCACGGAACTACGGCAAACCCGAAGGTTCGATCGCGGTTCCGTGGGCATAGAATCGAGTTAAGATTATTATGTTCTTCTAGAGGGCCCATAGGAGCACTTGCACGACTATCGAATACAAGGTAACTTTGGAAAAACACAACACTTGGAAAATTCAGCTGGGTCAAGATGTGGGATTTTGAAGTTCGTTTGAACTGCTAAAAATTGTCAAGGTTACCAATACAGTGCTAGAATTTACGACTATGAAGCACTACGAATTAGACCCAAGTCAAAATAATCATCACATGAAAATTGGGCTAAGCAAACAATATTAGAAACCCTAAAATGAAGACAACAGAGCACTGGAGCAATACGGGGGGGAATGGAGCTTAGGGGGCTGGCTGCTCGGTTTTGGGGGCCTAGGGCTCGGCCAAATTCCGAGCACTCCCCTCCGTATTTCCCCAGTGTTCTTATATTGTCCCAAATATGACATTGCAGTTGTTTAAAAAAATTTTAGACGACGTTTTAAAAATTTTACAGAGAGCAAGTTTAGGGTTCCGTGATATCGTATTTTCGGAGTCGATTTCGTTCTCGTAATAGTTCTAATACCGTGTCCAGAATTCTAGCTTGGCACTGATGCCATTGTTAGGGTTACCTAGCACCTACTGTAGATATGGAAGCTTCATACATGCCACTTTAAAAAATATAGAGGTGCTAAACAAACAAAGAAAGGATCTTTAACTAGAATACTAGGGTAACAACACTTGTATCTCATACAAATAACAAATAAACACTAAGTGAGAAGAATACAACCTTTGTAGTCCTCTTGTTATGACTCCTAGGATCCTTGAGAGGTTGGAAAGGCTTGCTAGTAAGCTCATACATCCACGATGATCCACCCGAAATTCACTAGGTCCAAGCTTCTAGCTCCACTTGATGCAAGAAGAAGATGAAGCTAAACACTCTAAACTAATTGGTTAGAATTGTAAGTGCACGGCGGCGCCCCGGCCGTCTGAACGAGGCCAAAATGCGGAAACGATACTTTTACAAAACTTTTAAACCGGCACCACCGCGCACTAAAATCCCGGATCAGGCCATTAACCTACTCCTAGCTAACAAGAGAAAGGGTAGAGAGATATACCGAGCGATCCGTGTCCTTCGGTCTTCTCGTCGTCGTCCCGATCTCCCCGCGGAATCTCAGGTCTTCATCTCCTCGTCGGAAGGGCACCACATCGCCGGGTTCTTTTACGGGCTCCCACCTCAGGACCGAGGCAACTCGGGCATGAAGTTGGCGAGTCGACGTGTCCAAGAATACTATAGATGAAGTGTAGAAAGCTTTGTCTCATTGGGGTATGAAGTTGCCATTTGACAAGTGGGAAGGAGATCTCTTTTGGAGATTAGCTAAGGGGTTTTTGTGCAAGCCAAAAAGATGAAAACCCCACCCCAAAAAATTGGGACAGCCCCCTCTTTGGCCGGCCCCTTTTGCCACAAAAGAATGAGAGAGGGAGAAAAGTCAAGGAGGGGGAGAAATAATGCAAGCAAGAGAAAATATGTGATGATGAGGAATAATCATCACAACCAAAAACCTCACTCCAAAAACCCATCACTCATCTTATCACACAAAAGTCAAGTAATGATTAACCAAGGAAGTCAAAGGATGGTGGAACCATCATGAACCACCCTCTTACAAGAAACACCCTCCACTTTGCTAATTTGCACATTTGCAAATAAGCCCCTCTCCACCAAAATTCAGCTAAAGAAAGATACAAAGGAAAATGGCCGAAACGGAATGCAAACTGGCAACTTCAAAAAACTGATCCCGTAATAAATTACAGGAAAACCCCGCGACTGTATATACATACCAGCATTTTTATTCCGACCGAATACAAATGCAATGAGACAAAATCTACACCGTACAATACTAGGATCCGGCTTAAACCAAAGCCCGCTAGTATTATCCGTCCGATCATGATCCGTGCAATACCGCACGTATAAGATCGAACCCTGCCATATACCCATACGGCCTCTACATCGTTTCGCCCGAAACTTGAGAAAACAGTCTGTGGGGGACTCTAAAGACTCATCAATCCCTTGGCTGTGGATTTAACCATTAGCACGCCAGAGGTATTAGCCATACGTAACGGAGTACTAGGTATTGACCAAAAGGGACGTCGATGAGAGAACTTATCCTGACACCCTACTGAGCCTGTCAGTGACAATATCCATACAGTCCGGTCCATTCGTCTATGAGCATCGTATGGCGGGCCTAGGGGGTTGGTAAAAGTCAGACCACCAAAAGCGGTACAAGTCGTGTTGGAGTGTAGCCCAGAACACCCTGAGATACTACTGGAATACTTACCAGTAAATCTCCTGCCTTGGCCAAGGACTTCGTGTAATGGCTCTCCTAGACACAGCGCGACCTCACCCCCAATACCGGGAGAGACGAACCCCTGCAGATCCGCTCACTTCCTCCATGTGGCTCGGGACTGTACCCAACTAAAACCTGTTTGCACGTCTCCTTTGAGCGTGGTAGGGTAGTAATCAAAGTACAGTAGGAACTCACACGAAACAAATGACGATCTCAGGTCGATGAACTAACCTGTACACATGTCACCAGGGAACTGCTATCTGACGTCAGGTATAAGACCAACTAGCATGTTCCCGGCGAGTCCTATCCGGTGTACTCATAACCCAATGAGCACCTGTATTCATCTTAGGTGATCCAACTGACACTTCTGGCTTATGAGACCGGCCACCGCCCCTCATTGGGGTCTCGACTGTATACACTAGTCTAGTCTGGAGTATCGATACCCTGTCTCGAAACTCCCTCGACTAGGGACCCTTTTAAGGATGTGCTTATAGACCCCTGCTCCCACGTATATGATCGCCATCATACTGCTGGCAGTCAAGCAAGAATCCTAGGGGCTCTATCAACGTGCAATAGTGACCTGTAAGGTCACCTAAAGCAGTACACGATGATAAAGATAAACCAGATAGCATACTATCATCTTGAGTAAGACTGTCATACCGGTATAGGTCCTCCCTCAATCATTGCAATCACGTGCCTGTGATCCAATAATTGACTCTGAGGGCACTATCTCCAACAATCTCCCACTTGCACTCAAGTCTAATTATTGCGATGTCGCATACTCACAGCCCGTGTGATACCGAACACCCAACTCCTCTACTAATCAGTCTCACAAAGCCTGTTTGCGAAACTATTATGTTCGAGGAATAGCCTCAGTGAGTGGATCCGCTCTGATGTTTCTTTCTATGTCTCTCTTTATCTCAAGTTCGCGGAGAAAGCCATCTCCCGAAATGAGCAATACCATTCTTAGAATATGTCTGGATATATGATTGGACGTAGCTCATAAATGAACTCCAAATCCAAACTTCTTAGACTGTATTGTCAACCGAACTTAATCAGTATCCTGCGTCATGCCTCCCTCGGTATCCCCTTGGACCACCTGTCCAAAATACTGCCCCTCGTCAAAAGGAAAACTATAACTCTGACCACCTCTCTGTCATCCAGGTCACCTTGGAAGCCTGGAATGATAACTGTCTCCTAAAAGAGGCTGTTGTTATCATATCCCTAGAACATCCACTTGTGTTCTAAAACTGCTTCCGATAGTTTCTCCAGGACTGGATTAATATCAACATATTGCATCCAGTGCAAAAACAACATCTGGTGTGGTACTTGACATCTCATGATCAACTCAATTGCCTAAGCAAGTGATCTGTCAATCATGCACATCCCTCTCCCCTTTAGTCTGTAAGACACCTTTAGAGAGGGTGACTCCATTACCTGCAGGTACACTACCGTACCAGGAGTCGTCCATTCTAAAACACCTTCAGAATGCTGTCTAAGTACCCAGATTGGGACACTTCCCAAATCAAGATCTAAATCCATAGATCTAGTAACCAGAATGTCTAATATAATATCCAGTTCATATGTGGAGAAACCATTGTGTGACAACCAAATTATAACCGATTGTAGTATAGGAACTTCACTTCCTACTCTGTGCATGTCATCCAAATACTAGAACATCACACCCTACTACCTTCTTAACAGATCCATCCCCTATTCTGATGAAGTCAAACCTATGACTGTCACATCAGAAATAGATGATCTATCTCCGTTATATCTGCTTTGGTCTATAGACATAAGCCGCCTTTCCACTATACTTCCGCTGCTCCCACTGACCATGACAACCCTCTGACAGAGTCATATAAACGTACACTTCTAAAACTAGTTGAGAACGACGCTATACTCATCCTCCTACCGGGTTTTACAGTCTGGAACAACAGCAATGGAAAGTCTGGGTAAACAAGAACCTCCCTGCCACCGTCCTTGAGGCTACCGGAGTACCTCTCGGGTGCCTGAGGTTACCCACCAAATCTGCGGAGTGGCCAATGGAATGTCAATCAGATCGAATCTTTAGGTTCTTATCAAATTTTCAGTAATCGTCTGCGGTTCTGGAATCAGTTCCAGTTCTACCATACTCCCAGTTCTGTTTTCTGAAAAAAATCCATTTTTGTTAAAACTGTGGCTAGTCTAGAACAATATCACTATTGATCTTCCAGATGGTAGAAAGTCGACGCTCGTCATAGCCTGGGTCAACCCACAAACAGCCATTACAGAAACGTGCCTTGAGTTATCCAGAGTCTGGTTTTAATCATAAGCCGGACAACTCCCCGTACCTTAACAATGTTAAGATATGAACTGTTCTATATCTAATATAGAAACAGAGCCACTGATTTAATTGAACCAGATTCAAATCATGCAACTGTCTCCAGTGCATGTCAATTAAATGGAAGGAGGACTATCAGCGTTACTCAACTTAGGAATTCTTCCAATTATGAGTAACCTGAAAGAGAAGCAAGTTCTCTTAATCATTACTATCAATTGAATACCATACACAAGTATCTACATTTTCGAATACTTTGAAGAATCCCGATACTTGCAATACCTGGTTCTCTACTTTATTCATATACCTATAACTTCTCAAAATTCGGACCTTGCGTTTCTACGAAACACTTGTCTAAAACTAGAGAAGTCATAAGTAAATCGAATATAGTACGAGGACCAACCCCTCTGTCCTAATGGACACTGGACAACATACAATACTCTGTATAAGTCGCTTGAGTTTAATAACTCATTCCCTGTGTGTCGTAGGTTGAAAACTGTACTTATGGTTAAGAAGAATTACACCGCTGTTTAATGCTCCTTACCTAACCATCCACTGATATAGATAAATGTCATAGACATAATTTCAAAAAGGTTTATCTCACTCTATAAAAATCGACGTACAGATATATCAATTTGAAATTGGTGCATAACAGCGGATATTCAAAACCAAATATTTTCCGTCTGGCAAACAACCTGGGTGGTTTCCTCAAATATCACCAATTACAACGAATTCCGATGTAATGAGGACAATCACTCAATTCCCAATAACTTACTCCCACTCATCATCTGTAAAACCATACAGATGTGAGAATCAAACCTGGTAAATACATACCCTGGAGCAAGGACTAATTGGGAAATCAGTTTTCTTTTAACAGTACACAGTGAAACTGAAACATTGAAATGTTTCGTAGGGGTATCCGGGTATTCCTAGTAATGCCTCTTCCATTATCCAGATTCACAACTGTAACTGTATATTTCTTTGCCATCTCTCCAAATCCCTTTATATGTCTTTAGCCGTTACCTTCTGCACACCCCTTAGGCCAAATGGTTTCCTTCCTTCCCTACCGTTCGGCACCAGCCTATGGTCTGGAAGAAGACTGTCCAATAAGCATAATGGGTGTACTGTCCTAATCCTAGGAGCACTCGCAACACGAGAGAAGGTAAAGATAAAAGACACCTGAATAAACCTTATTCCTATTTCTCCTGAACCAGAGTCCATCCCCGAACTGGAACAAGTTCCTTTCGAGTTCGTATATAACCATACGATAGAGTATCCAATAAACTGTGGACCTTCATAGTGATACGGAGTGTTCTAGAGAAATACAAAGGTGATTTAGGATTGGCGAAGAAATACTTGGTTTGGTCATGAATAGCAGTCGCAATTTACTTTGCCCTCTTACTAATCCCTTGATATGTCTTTACTTAATACCTTCTGTACACCATCGTTATGCTAATTGGTTTTCTTCATTCCCCACCGTTCGGCACCAGCCTAAGGTTTGGAAGAAGACTATCCAATTTGCGTAATAGGTGTACTATCTCCAAAACCAAGGAGTATTCGCAACCTGAGAGAAGGTAAAAGGAAAAGACAACTGAATAGTACTATTCATTTTCTCCAGAACCGAAACCCATCCTCGAATAAATTCCTTCGAGTTCGTATATAACCATATGATGGTTTTGTCCAATGGAAGTGGACATTCGTAGTAATACGGGGTGTCCTGGAGAAAAGGGTAAAAGTAGGAGTGGCAATGAGGTATGCAACTCTGACAATCCAAAAGCCAGTGTTTTAAGAAGGTTCGGTTAATTTTGGTCACTGAGTCATAGTCTAGGGTCGGGCCATGGTCGCTGCCAAAGAGAGAGAGAAAAGAAACACTCAGCTGCACTCTAACCTAGATCAGAATGGTTATCACTTTATCTAATCAGGAAACCTCCCACTGTACCGTCAAATTCTCCACCAAACCTGAAAGAAGAACTAGTCGGGATCACCCGAGGAGTAAACCAACTCATCAGTGGGAATCGGGATCCAACTATCATCGCATGATAACGTGATGGAATCCACTCACGTTATCACACTCCAAAAGGTATGCGTATATCAGGCAAGTTTCAGTTTCTTTAGAAACTCCCGATGTGATTTTTGCCCCATGCTCTTATGACCTTGACGAATGCCAACATATCATAAGTCACATGTCAAGTTCTACCCGTCATTATCCAGGTTAATTTGAACCCACCCGTACATACCCTTGACGAAGGCCAAAATAGTAGTACGACTGTCCCAAACCAACGCATCTATCTATGTTGCAGAAAAGTAACAAATAGCTACCATACAGTATGCCTTGACGAAGGCCAACATACATAACATGAATACTAGGTGCTACCTTTCTGAAATGACGGAGGGCTATGAATGGTTTTTGGCGAAAAACCTTTAACTTAATGAACTTGATATCGTTGAAGGAACCGGATAGCTTTTATAAAAATATAGTGACGAAAACCTTTGCTAAAGAGGTTACTCCCGGTGAAGGGATCTTGGCTCTTTCCCCGTAGAATGAGGTGCAGGATATTCCAACTGAATACCACGATGCAAAGCAAAAGTAAACGACTATAGTAAAGTTATTGCCCTGACGCAAACTTCTGTCCAAAGGGTCACTCCCGGTGAAGGGATCTCGGCCCTTGCCTCGTCGGCTGAGGTGCTGGATATTCATAACCGAATCCACTGTGCAAAACAAAAGAGAACGCCTTTGCAATAACAGCTTTTTGAAAAATGTTCCAACAACATCAGAATAGGTTTGTTTAGCTTGCATTGATCCGAATCAACGCAGTCCCATCAATTGATCACACCAATAAAGAACGAAAATAATGATGTGCGTATATGCCATCCGCATTCGCCACTAGGTCCCGTCATCACCCGTTAGGTTACTTAACTAACGACAGAGCGGGGACTGGACTAGCGCGGATGCAAACATATACAACATCTACTAGTATATATATCAATATATAATATTCACTCAAGGCGTGATAAAATGCAACATCACAGAAATGTAATAAGCATCACAGAACAATACAGATATCTGGGATCCCCGGGTTTCATAGAGCCGCTACTGAAACCTGACGTTCTCCTGGTCGTGTGGATAGCCTGTGCAATGAAATCCTAGACCCCTACGGGCGCGGCAAGTTACCCGCCAAAACCTGAAGCGAGGCAGCCCCCTTCAGCAATGTGAACGGACCACCCAGCATTTCACGGAATCCGGTAACTTGGGCACCCCTCTTGGGTCAACCTATACCCCCTACGAGTGCGGTGAATAGCCCGCCAATTCTAAAGTAAAGCCCCCTCCGTCTCAAATCCATGAGATGTGGGATCGTTGTCCTCTAGAACCCGGCTATCCGTGCACCCCTCCGCGGGGTAATCCTAGTACAGAAAATAAAATATACATACAACGGGTACATCGACCTCAGCCCGGTCGAACCCCAAAAGAATAATATACAAACAGGCAGTGACGGCAGTCCACATGTCGGACGCTCGCCCCGCAATATCAAATGTAAAAAATAATACCAAATTTGTACTAACATTGCATCCAGGCTATCCCCACGATAATCCGGAACATCACAGCATAACACAGAACATCAACGTGAATGTCACGTTCGCAAATCCGTCTAAAAGGGCTATAGCAGTTAGACAGGATTTACCGATCAAGTGATATTCACGGTCATAGATATAATGTAAATACTGTAAACTAATATGTTTAAAATTTTCGATCGACTAAAAATTTCCCGAAGTGGGCCCCAAGCACAACTGCAGCACTCAAAGAAATCTGGGCCTAAAAAGAACATTCCAAAAACCCCATTTTCAACTCAGAAGCTCTCTGTAAAATTTTGGTGCATTGAACAGTAAAACTGGCGGCGGAACCGCGGCCCAAGCACGGGTTTGGCCGCGGTGGAATAGTAATAACATGCGACCAAATTTTCACAGAATGCATAAAAAACCCTGCACGTATTTTCACAATGCACCAAATAATTTTTTGAGCACTGCAAAAATTCGACAGAAACTGAACATGAAAACGCGGTTATTTGAAAATCCGTTCGATCGAACTTGTAAACACGTTAGAGCAAGCTAGACTAGGTTAATGGCGTGGCTCTGATACCAGTGTAAGTGCACGGCGGCGCCCCGGCCATCTGAACGAGGCCAAAATGCGGAAACGATACTTTTACAAAACTTTTAAACCGGAACCGCCGCGCACTAAAATCCCGGATCGGGCCATTAACCTACTCCTAGCTAACAAGAGAAGGGGTAGAGAGATATACTGAGCCATCCGTATCCTTCGATCTTCTCGTCTTCATCCCGATCTCCCCGCGGAATCTCCGGTCTTCATCTCTTCGTCGGAAGGGCACCACATCGCCGGGTTCTTTTACGGGCTCCCACCTCTGGACCGAGGCAACTCGGGCACGAAGTTGGCGAGTCGACGTGTCTAAGAATACTGTAGATGAAGTGTAGAAAGTTTTGTCTCATTGGGGTATGAAATTGCCATTTGATAAGTGGGAAGGAGATCACTTTTGGAGATTAGCTAAGGGGTTTTTGTGCAAGCCAAAAAGATGAAAACCCCACCCCAAAAAATTGGGAAAGCCCCATCTTTGGCCGGCCCCTTTTGCCACAAAAGAATGGGAGAGGGAGAATAGTCAAGGAGGAGGAGCAATAATGCAGGCAAGAGAAAATATGTGATGATGAGGAATAATCATCACAACCAAAAACCTCACTCCAAAAACCCATCACTCATCTTATCACAGAAAAGTCAAGAAATGATTAACCAAGGAAGTCAAAGGATGGTGGAACCATCATGAACCACCCTCTTACAAGAAACACCCTCCACTTTGCTAATTTGCACATTTGCAAATAAGCCCCTCTCCACCAAAATTCAGCCAAAGAAAGATACAAAGGAAAATGGCCAAAACGGAATGCAAACTGGCAACTTCAAAAAACTGATCCCATAATAAATTACAGGAAAACCCCGCGACTGTATATACATACCCGCATTTGTATTCCGACCGAATAAAAATGCAATGAGACAAAATCTACACTATACAATACTAGGATCCGGCTTAAACCAAAGCCCGCTAGTATTATTCGTCCGTACATGATCCGTGCAATACCGCACGTATAAGATCGAACCCTGCCATATACCCGTACGGCCTCTACAGCGTTTCGCCCGAAACTTGAGAAAACGGTCTGTGGGGGACTCTAAAGACTCGTCAATCCCTTGGCTGTGGATTTAACAACTAGCATGTCAGAGGTATTAGCCATCGTAACGGGCTACCAGGTATTGACCAAAAGGGACGTCGATGAGCGAACTCATCCTGACACCCTACTGAGCCTGTCAGTGACAATATCGGTACAGTCCGGTCCGTTCGTCTATGAGCATCGCATGGTGTGCCAAGGGGGTTGGTAAAAGTCAGACCCCTAAAAGCGGTACAAGTCGTGTCGGAGTGTAGCCCAGAACACCCTGAGATACTACTGGAATACTTACCAGTAAATCTCCTGCCTTGGCCAAGGACTTCGTGTAATGGCTCTCCTAGACACAGCGCGACCTCGCCCCCAATACCGGGAGAGACGAACCCTTGCAGATCCGCTCACTGCCTCTATGTGGCTCGAGACTGTACCCAACTAAAACCTGTTTGCACGTCTCCTTTGAGCGTGGTAGGGTAGTAATCAAAGTACAGTGGGAACTTACGTGAGACAAATGACGATCTCAGGTCGATGAACTAACCTGTACACATGTCACCAGTGAACTGCTATCTGACGTCAGGTATAAGACCAACTAGCATGTTCCCAGCGAGTCCTGTCCGGTGTACACATAACCTAATGAGCACCTGTATACATCTTAGGTGATCCAACTGACACCAGTGGCTTGTGAGACCAGCCGCCGCCCCTCGTCAGGGTCTCGACTGTATACACTAGTCTACTCTGGAGTATCAATGCCCTGTCTCGAAACTCCCACGACTCGGGACCCTTTTAAGGATGTGCTTATAGACCCCAGCTCCCACGTATATGATCGCCATCATACTGCTGGCAGTCAAGCAAGAATCCTAGGGGCTCTACGTTCAATAGTGACCTGTAAGGTCTCCTAAAGCAGTACACGATGATAAAGATAAATCAGATAGCATACTATCATCTTGAGTAAGACTGTCCTACCGGTATAGGTCCTCCCTCAATCATTGCAATCACGTGCATGTGATCCAATAATTGACTCTGAGAGCACTATCTCCAACAAGATTAGAGTAGAATGATGAAGTGGTGTGTTTTCTTTTGTCAAAACCCTTTCTTTTTAACTCTCTCTCACTTTGGAAAAATCAAGAGAGCTTGGAGGAAAAAGAAGATGAAGGCAAAAGCTTTTTTCTAAAATGAAATGATAAAGCTTGAATGAAAAATAGAAAAGATAGAATATATATTTTCTATCTCCATTCAAACCATGGTTCTAATAATATCTAGATATTTAGTAAGTGAGTTAAAACCCAAAAGAAAAGATTAATCCAAGGTTAAAAGGTAGGTGAAGTATAGTCAACTTCAAGAAGAGTTTAGAAAGATAGCCATGGATTAATATTTCCTTTTTCTTTTGTTTTAAAACAAAAACATATATATATATATATATATATATATATATATATATATATATATATATAAATTATAGTTCCATGTGAGTCTTATATTGCCTTCAAAGATGTATCATCAACCATGATACTTTTGCATGTATGTGTCCATGCACATCAACATGTGCATACATGCACATCAACATATGCATACATGCATGCATTCTTCCTCTTTAATAAAAAGGCTCTGAATAAAGAATAACACTAAAAGTCAAAATGTTAAATCAACAATTGATTTAACAATCCGGCCATATCATATACGACCCGACCAATAGAAAAATGCCCGATTAACAAACGGTATCACATAGTCATATTCAATCGGGTCCCCGCGCATATCTCATATGCACACCACATTTTTTCGCTTGGGCTAGGAAACTTCTGTGTGAGACTCTAAGACTCGTCAATACGCCGGCAGTAGGTGATGATCATATCAAACACCCACAGGCTGCAAGCAGTCAGCTAAACGTAACGGCCATCCGGGTATTAAGCGATCAGAAGAAAACCAGAAAAGCTGGCAAAACTCCCGTCGAGCCATCTAGCAACACATAACGTACAGTTCGGTCTCCTCGTCAGATATGTTGCATATCGAGTCTAAGGATGGTATCGTCGACCCCAATAACTCAATAAGTCATGCCGGTGTATAGCTAATAACAGATCGAGAAACTACTGATAACGCTTATCAGTAAATCTCAGTAGCCCTGGCCAGGGACTTCCTGTTATAGCCAATCAAGCATAGCACAACATCAACCCCCAATACCGGGAGAGACGAAACCCCTCCTATCGCTCATTGCCTCCATGTTCCTTGGGACTGTACCCAAAGTCCACCTGTTTGCACGACTTAGCAGAGTCGTGGTAGGGTGGAGATCAAAGTATAGTGGGAGGACACACAAGTCTCTATGACGATCTTGGGTCTACAGACTTACCTGTACCAGTGTCACCTGAGAACTGCTATCCGACGATATATATAATACCGCATAGGAGTTCTCGGCGAGTCCGTTCAGTGTACCCAGTCTCACTGAGCACCCGTACACATTCTTTGGTGTCCACACACGAGATGGATATGGGATCATCCATCGCCCATCACATGGGACAGGAATGGTATACGCTATTCTACTCTGGAATATCGATGTCCCGTCTCGATACACTCACGACTAAGAACAGTTCAAGGATATGCTTATAAACTGCACGTGCCCCACTAGTATGATCCGCATCATAGTCACAGTAGTCAAGCAAAATATCCTCAGGGCTTTATCAACGTGTGCAAATGAATAAAAGCATGATCAAGTCAACATGTCAGATAAACTAAACCAGATAGCATACTATCATGTCGAGCAAGAAAGTAATCTATATATATACATGTCCAAGCATCCACTATACATATAATGGCCTCTATGGCATACATATATCTAACAACCCCTAATAGTGGTATAAGTTGTGTCGGAGTGTAGCCCAGAACACCCTGAGAAACTACTGGAACACCTACCAGTAAATCTTGCTTGCCCTGGCCAGGGACTTTGTGTAATGGCTCTCCAGACACAACGCGATATCAACCCCCAATACCGGGAGAGACGAATCCTGTCTAACCGCCACTACCTCTAAATGCTTCGGGACTACATCCAACTACTACCTGTTTGCACGACTCTTTTGAGCCGTAGTAGGGTAGTAATCAAAGTACAGTGGGAACACACTCGAAGCGAAGTAGAAGTGTCAAGTCGACGGACTAAGCTGTACTCATGTCCCCTGGGAACTGTTATCTGACTATAGGTATAGTACCAACCAATAGTTCCCGACGAGTTCTGTCCAGTGTACTCGTAACCTAACGAGCACCTGTATACTATCTCCAGTACGACGTACTAATGGCTATGGGACAGACCATCTCCCCTGCTGGGATGAGAAGCGTATAAACTAGTCTACTCCGGATATCGATGCCCCGTCTCGATAATCTTACGACCAGGGACCTATATAAGGATGAGCTTGTAGATTACCCAGCCCCCCACTAGTGTGACTGCCATCACAACGCTGGTAATCAAGCAAAGATCCTAAGGGCTCTACTAATATGTATAAGCAGTGTGCTAAAAGAAACACATGAACATATTGAAGTAGAAACAAACCAAGTAGCATTCTACCATTTTGAGCAAGACTGTAAATACAACTGTGAATATCCCAAGCTTCTATTAAGTAATATACAAACTAGTATAATACAACAATGACCTCTAGGGCATATACACTAACAGCTTCTATGTCTCCCCTCACTCATAGTCTTTTCTGTTCTTTTAAAAAAAATAAAATCATATATGATATGAGTAGGAAAAGAATGTAAAATGTAAAACCATCAAAAATAAAAATGAAAAGATAACAAGTACATAACATGTCATGCACACTAATTATGGTTAACAAAAATAAACTAGGTTTAGCGCATAAAATAGGAAAACACAAATTCACTAAAACATCAAACTATTATGAATATAATTATATACTAATTTAGGAAATTCCCAAATTAAATAAATTCTTTCATAAATAATAATTCATTTTAAATTTCTAATTATTTTTCAAAACAGAGATATATAACTATACCATTTTACGAAAACTTAAATCCATACTTATATAATATCCGTAAAATTCATTATTTTATAATTTAAATTCAAAAATAGTATTTTCTAATTTCTGAAATGTTACAGTTAGATTACAAATCGTAACTGCCGTTTGTATATGTATATTATGTTGGGATCTAGTTAAAAACTCTATCGACCAGACTTGTATATTTTGTTGACTTAGAGACCAAATTTGTATATTCTTTTGATCTCAGAGACGAGACTTATATATTATTCTGTTATATGTCGAGTTGGATATAATTAAGTTGATGATACTTTTCGTATTTCTTCTACTTTTCTTGTGTTGATCATCGTCTTGGACGTCATATATTACTGCGTGATTGTATTTCCGCCGATTGGGCGATGAGATAGCTCCTGATTGGGAATGCTTATATATATGTATTGGTTTTATTAAAATTTATAAAGGCGGTGCTGCCGAAATTTTAAATGACAAAAATGTTTTCAAATCTTAGTCTAAAATCCACTTGTATTTTCAAACAAACTTTACTTATACTTCAAAAACCGGAATTTGATTTCATAATAAGCTTTTTCCAAAACATCACCTCCACTATTTACTTAAAAAGGTTTAGATACTTGATTTTTTGCTTACTTGAGTTACGATGAGGTCTTTTACATTTCACGTGATTCAAGTGCCGGTCATGTGCCGTTTTCGGATAGTGACAACATTCCACCTTCATGACGGATATAGATATAAGATATCTCTTCTTCATACATCAAGTGATGCACTACTACAAATAAGGGTTGCCCCTAAGGATTTAACCGTAGGGACAAACCACTGCCCCTATGGATATGTCCGTAGGTGCAAGAAAATAACCTGTAGATGTAAACGTCGTAGGTGCAAGTTGAAACCCTGAACTTGCCCCTACGGACAAAAACTTGCCCCTACGGAGTTCTGGGTAGGTCACAGTTCCCCTACGGAGTAGGCCGTAGGGGCAAAAAAATTATTTTATTTATGGTTTTTTTTAAATATATTACTTGTACCTACGGATGAATCCGTAGGGCCAAGTAATATCCCCTACGAATACATGCATAGGTATATATCCGTAGGGGCTAAATATCAGAAATCCTGATATTTTGCCCCTACGGATATATCCGTAGAGGCACTCCCAACAACCTGATACTGAGATCAGGAGGAAAATATCAGTTATTCTGATATTTTGCCTCTACGGTTTAAGTCGTAGGGGCAACATTTGTACCTACGGAGTAATCCGTAGGTACATATTATCTGTTTTTTTTTTAAAAGGGCTGCCTGATTTTTTTCTCGCCCTGTGCACATTAATATATTAATCAATCAAATATAAAATTAATCATCACACAACATATATCGCAGTATTCATAATCACATCTCACGCATATAATATACAGAAGAATCCAAAAAACTGAATATGATATAAATATAAACCAATATCAATATCGTCCAAAATGTTTCAAAATGTAGTACAATATGTATCATATAAATAAATACATGTTTCAAAAAATAAGAATCAAAAAGCTACCCTAGCTCGATCCAGCTCCACCTCTGATAAACGCTAGAATCTGGCGCGCCTTCTCCTCGGTCAATAAACCATGCAATTCGGCGCGTGCGGGAGTCTGAGCGGTCTGTGGAGCTGGCGATGTGGTCTGCGCAGCCGCCGTCGAGGTAGTGGCTTGCGGAGCCGCGGCTGCGGGAGTCTGAGCGGGCGGTGGAGCTATAGGAGCTGTCTGCGGAACCGCAGCCGATGTCGTGGCTTGCGGAGCCGCAGCCGAAGGAGATGCATGTGGAGGCTCGGCCGATGTACCCTGTCGCGTCTGGACCTAACGTGTGTAATAAGCGTGTAAGAACTGTGTATTATTCGAATTCGTATCATTATCAAGTTATTTCGAAACCCCATTTGAATATCCAGTTTGGAAAACCGTAGTTTATTTTAATTAGATATGTATGTATGATTAATCAAACCTAAGTCTACAACCAAATAAGCTCAGGCTACGTACTAATTATGGATATGTTGATATCTATAATATGACATGATATTTTACTATAAAGTAGAATACATACCAGCATCTCCTTCAACTCCTGAACAGTGGCCCTCAAGCTCTCCAGTTCCTGCTGGACACGTCGCTCACTGGAGACGGAGGAAGTAACCGCCGGGGTGGAGTCCAACCTCATATGGGCCCTGCTAGGGCCCAGTCCTCGGCCTCTCTCCCAACCTCCATGGTGCCCTCCGTGTGCGGTGTCCAGGACTGAGGTCAGCAGCCTCAGATTGCTCTGTCCGGTAAAATCGATCCCCGAGGTCTCGGCCTGCTCAACCACCCGCTCCTACACCCACATTAAGCAGTAAAGTAAAAGTATAAAATTTAAATTTGAGCCTTCCAAAACTAAAATTTCAAATATGGATAGAATAAATATTAACACTTACGCAATACTTCTGGGTAGCGACGTCGGGATATCGAAGCTCGCCCGTGGCGGGATCTGCCGAGGTGGCGTGGACGGCAAGATATGCAGACAGCACGCTCGGTGTACCACCTTGCGCCACGGTCTGAGCTGTCAGCAATATTAGAAAATAACTCTTAATATTAGATATATTAGAAAATAACTCTTAATATTGCAGAATATCACAAAGGTCGGTCTATTGTAATATACCGATAACTCCATGGCTCGAGTAATATTCCTCGAGCCACCTGTTCAAGTGGGGCGACCCTTCTTCGCCGACTTCCTGTTCTCTGTATTCTGAGCGGCCTGTTTCTGCACAACGCATTAACATTTAGTTTTCTAATTAAGGAACATAAAAAAATAAATTATATCCTAAACAATGAATTACATTTAAAATACATACCTGTTTGCGTTGGAAGTCAAAATATTCGCACAATAGAGGCCATGTCTCTACGTCGACTCTCGCAAACGCCGGAGTAGATAGGAGGGCCGCTCTCTCTACCTCGGGGGTCGCCATCCACAGGGAGTAGAAGTCGGCCTTCGGCTCATTCCTGTTCTATCGAACCTTGGTCTGCATATTCTTCATCAGGCCATTATACAGAGCATGAAGGTCGAGCACCCTCCCAGGGTGATCAGGGTCGGGTACAGGCTGAAAATCGTAATCCGACTGAAAATACAAAAAAAAACATTGTTATTAGATTGCAAGTGTTAATAATAAATATATTGGATAAATCAAATGAAAATATATATATTAATACGTACCCGAGCCTGATCAAAGAAGAGGGTGAATGAGCGCCGGTGCTGCTCGCCCCACTCAACGTGAAGTGGATAGTTCTTCACGAGCCGGCTCTCGTCCCCCAGATACCGGCCGAACCTCTCGGCATGAGGACCGGTATAGCGATAGTCAAGGGTAAAAAAGAGGGGGAATGCTGCCTCCCCCCTTAGCTCTGTCAGGCCTCAGCCTATGGGACTGATTCGGGCCTCGAGTCCCCCTCTGGGGATGGGGAGGCCCTGCGTCTGCAAGAAATATCAAGACAATCAATATTAAGACAAAGTTGTATTAAGAAATCAAGCTTAAACGAAAATTGAAGTGTGATATATACCTCCGGTGACTAACGCACGAGCCTGGGCCCGGGCAGCAGCACGAGCGGGACGATAGTTCCTCTGGTGAGGAACAGCCGGGGTCCCAGATGCGGACGCATCCCCTCCAACTAGAAAATAAACATTGACGCTAAATTTCCATGAAGTTCATATTTATTCTATAGAGCATATGTAAAATGAATAAATATTTTATATTTATTCATACTAACCTGCAGACGATACGGAGGGTATGGAAGTGGCAGGAGTGGCCCCTGCGGATGATGTGGACGCACCACCTATAATTAGACAATTAAAAAAAGATTATATAAGTAATTGCAAAAAGAATGTGTAAATCAATAATATAACGTTCTAAATCAATATGCATGCACTATAGGATATATAAATATACCCGCAGGTGCGGAGGTGTCACCACCTACAGCTAGACAATAATAAAAATTACTAAGTAAGAGCAAAAGGTATGTGTGTATATTTATAATATAGCATTCTAAATCAATATACATGAACTATATGATATATAAACATACCCGGAGGAGCGGGAGTGGCCTCTGTCCCAGATGTGGACGCATCACCAACAACTAGACAATCAAACATTGACAATATAAGTAATTTTGATATTTATCCGCATGAATATCTATAATATTACATTCAAAATGGATATGCGTGCAATATACCTGCAGGTGTGGAAAAATCCACACGGAAGGAGGCATACGAAGGGGTCTCCGATCTGGGTGCAAGACCGGCCCTCTGAAGCTCCCTACGGAGCTCTCCGGGCGGCAGAACCGCTCTTCCTCTGCCTCTGCCGCGGCTGGAGCTCCGGCCGCCCCTCGCTACTCCCGACATCGTCATCAAATCTAGATAAACGGTTCGTGGACGCATTAGACAGTCATTAAAAGTATTGACTATATATGTATAGATCGTAAAATGTGAAGTAATAATATAACATTACTGATAACCTTTTTCAATTCGTGGGCACATTATACATATCTACTTGGATTTCATCGTCGATGTCATTTCTAACCCACGTAAGTTCATGATCGGTCGAAGACAACCCGTCTTTCGAAACAGAAGGTCGGAGCACTCTAAGCCTTCTCTCTTCTTCATCCTCATCGCTGTCCTAGAATTCCGGGACATCGTAGACATCTCTGGGTTTCCATCGGCATACAACACTCCATCCTGGATGCTTCAAACACTGTGAGTAGTATACTTGGAACGCTTGGTTCGGAAAGATAAACGGATCTTCCTGACCGTAAAATCAAAGTGTGTTCACACTGGTCAATCCATATTCATCTTTCCAAGTCCCAAGATTGCTTCTCCACTTGTCCGTATCAGTTCGCGTATCGTACCAAATACACTGGAATATATAAAAGGGTTCTAATCGTCCGGGATAGTGGATGCTGAGTATACAATTTAAGTACCCATAATAAATCACACCGTCCGATCCTACCGTCGCAATCCCACTATTCTGAGTGGTTCTAGATGTTTTTATGTCCTTAACTTCGAATTTGTATCCAAGGACACCAAATCCTTTATAATATGCAACCTCTATACTAGGAAATTGAGCTAAACATCTTGAATCACTCTCAAATGATGCAGACAAGTTCGGATCGTGGATCTAACACAACAAATTTTACGAAAAATACATAACGATACAAGTTTAGATTAAAACTGATAGTAATAAAAGGTTATTCGAATAACTTACATGATCTGTGACCCAATCACAAAAATTATCCTAATGATATTTTTCCAATCGTTCTTCGTTCCAATCAGGATGCCCCTCACGTACCTCGTTAAAATGAATTCTGTTTTCGACAAATAATGGTGACTTTAATATTATATCATTTCATACACACACAAACACAAATATAACAATTAATCCAAAAAAACTTACTCTCTAATTTGTTCAAGACATGCGCAATTAAGAAAGATAAACCGGTATATCTTGTTGATAAGCATAGTTTCTACCCTCTTATACTCGACTTTACCATATGGCCCGTCTTGAATTCTTCATGGCCGTTTAAGTCTTGTCTCAATGTTCTCGTCCAGATAGCGGGAACAAAATGTGATTACTTCATCAAGAAGATAACCTTGCATGATAGAACCCTCTGGTCGATTTTTATTGCGTATATACTTTTTAAGAGTATAGAGGTACCTAATGAAAATATGTTGAATAAATAAATACGGGCATACAGGACAACAATAAATTTATAAATTACGCGAAACGAAAAATTACACGTACCTCTCGACGGGATACATCCATCGATATTGTACCGGTCCGGCTAACTAGCCTCAGTTGCAAGATGAACCGTCAAGTGTATTATGATATCGAAGAATGACGGTGGGGAAATACGCTCAAACTTGGAAAGTATCAACGCGATAGAATTTTCTAGTTTATCCAGCGTCACAACCTCCAGTGTTTTAGCACACAACTCCCTGAAAAAACAACATAGGTCGTTGATTACTAGGCCAACTGATTCGGGGAGAGAAGTCCTGAGGGCTAATGGAAGAAGGTACTCCACGATAACATGGTGATCATGACTTTTCAGCCCATCGATCTTGCCCTTCACAATTTTTATTTTCTTGCTGAATGATCCTGAGAAACCTGTGGGAACTTTCAAATCATGCAACACCTGCAGGAATTTTATCTTCTCCGGTTGTGACATATGATAAGCAGCATTGGGAAGTACAAACTTGCCCGGTTTACCCGCTACCGGTCTAGGGTGCAATTCACTTCTTATTCCCCACTCCTGTAGATCCATCCGAGCATTCAGGTTGTCTTTCGATTTCCCGTCCTTACAAAGAAGCAAGTTAAGTATGTGCTCTGATACTCCCTTCTCTATATGCATGACGTCCAGACAATGACGCACTAAATTTGTTGACCAGTACGGAAGCTCGAAGAAAATGCTTAACTTGTTCCAAAATGGCGGTTTGACCTGTTTCGTCGGATCCATCCCGAAGGTCACATTATTGTAACCATCCTATTGAGCAGTCACGTCCTCTCCGGACAATGGGGATGTAGGTCCAAGAAGCTCCTGATGACCGTCAAAGTGAACCGTGTCTAACCTGTAGGGGTGGTCTGGAAGCAGGAAACGTTGATAACAAACCTTCCTGCTAAAATTCAAGAATTTCGATGTTGTGTGTTCATGGAAATGAGGACATGCTTTGTGACCATGTACGGACTAACCTAATAGCATTCCATACGCAGGAAAGTCATTAATTGTCCATATTAAAGCCGCACGCAGTATGAAGGTTGTATTTTTGTTTGCATCATATGTCTCTACACCATCAATGAACAAAGATTTCAACTCCTCGATCAGAGGTCTGAGATAGACGTCGATATTGTTCCCCGGTGAGTTTGGTCCGTCGATAAGAAGAGGCATCATAAAGTAAGATTGGTCCATAGCCAACCAAGGCGACAGATTATAAATTATCATTACAACGGGCCATGTGCTGTGATTTCCAGCCAAATAGTTGAATGGGCAGAAGCCATCAGTAGCCAATCCGAGCCGGACATTGCGAGGATCGCTACTGAATATTGCGTGCCTCCTATCGAAATCCTTCCATGCCGGTGATTCTCTTGGATGGCTCATTTTTCCATCTTCACTTGGAGGAGCACTGTGATGCCAAATCATTGCCTCGGCTGTTTTCTTGCACCTGAATAGCCTCTGTAGCCTATGTGTTATGGGAAAGTATCATGCTATCTGTAGGATTGCTAGGCACACGCACAAGGGTCTAAGAGGCATCAACCATGCCCGATTAAAATTTTAGCCGTGCCGAACAACCCAAAGCCGGATCTTTAAACTAGAGTTTAAGTGAAAACAAGCATGTTAAACACTTTAACACTAAGTGAGAGGGATTACAGCCTTTGTAGATCCGGTCCTTCACTTCTTAAGCTCCGTGTTGAGGTCCCTTCGCTGCGATCATCGTGTTCCGGACTCTCGAGAGGCTTCACGAAGAGAAAGATGCAGTCTTGCTTCCGATCTTCGATAACAATGATGATCTACCTTGAAGTTTCATTAACACAAGCTAACACTCACTAAATGAAGTGAACACTCTCATCTAAAGGGCAAGGATAGATGAGAATGATGAAGTAGGATTTTTGCTCTCTTTTATTATCTTATTCTCACTCACTTTCATCACTTAGCAAAAAGCTAGAAAGCTTTTTTCAAGAAGGAACTCAAGGAAGAAGATGATAGAATCCTTTTGTGATGAACAATGAAAGAAGATAATGATCAATAATACAATCATGGTTGCTAAACCATTGTAGAGAATTAACCAAGGGTGTAGGGTTTGGGTTAGGTTAAAAATGAGTCATTTGTAAATATCTTTTCTATGACAAAATAAAAACCTTCTAGAAACTTCTAAAAAGCATTAACCCAAATCAAACCATAATCTTGTTTAATCTCCCCTAATCATATTGCATTAGTTATCATATCATGTTACAATATTATATATCACATATATAATATTTATTGTAACAAAATAAAATAATACAATTAACACATATCGCATATATATCAATGTATTACCCGAGTGAGAAAAAGAATCTTTTAGTGAGCTAATATTAGTTAATGTAATTAAATATATCATATATATTATTATACATTAAATTATCGAATCAACACTTGATCCGACAATCCGGCTATATCGCATATAACCGACTAATACGATGACCCGGCTATATCACATATACCCGGCCGATATCACATATCGCGAGAATCCAATACGGTATCACATACCGCATTATCCTCAGCCCCGCACATATCACATAAGTGCTCCTACTCTTTTTTACCTGAGCCAAGAAACCTCTGTGTATGACTCTAAAGAATCGTCAATACGCCGGCAGTAGGTGATGATCATATCAAACACCCACAAGCTGCAAGCGGTCGGCTAAACGTAACAGCCACCCAGGTATTAAGCGCTCAGAAGATCAACAAGCAAGCCTGTACATTCTCCTGTGAATCCAATCAGTAACACTCCCGTACAGTCCGGTCTCGTTGTCTGATATGTTGCATATCTCGCCTAGGGGTGGTAAACGTCAGACCCCAGTAGATTGATAAGTCGTGTCGATATGAGGTCTATAATAGTTCGAGAAACTACTGATAACACTTACCAGAAAATCTCAGCATCCCTGGCCAGGGATTTCCAGTTATAGCCAATCGAACACAGCACAACATCAACTCCCTATACCGGGAGAGACGAATCCCCTCTTATCGCTCATTGCCTCCATGTGATTCGGGACTTTACCTAAAAGCCACATTTTTGCACGCTCTCTTGTATGTGGTATGATGGAAATCAAAGCACGGTGGGAATCACACAAGACACTATGACGATCTCGAGTCAACAAACTACTCTGTACTAGTGTCACCGGAGAACTGCCATCTGACGTGAGGTATAATACCATCTGGGAGTTCTCGGCGAGTCCGTCCAGTGTACCCAGTCTCTACTGAGCACCCGTACACCATCCTTGATGTCAAACACCGATGGATATGGGGTTATCCATCGCCCATCATATGGGTCAAGATGCGTATATGCTAGTCTACTCTGGTGCATCGATGCGCTGTCTCGATACACCCTCGACTAGGAATAGTTATAGGATGTACTCGTCGACTACCGTGGCCCCACTAATATGATCTCATCATAGTCCAAGTTGTCGATTACATATCCTAATGGCTTTATGAACATATAACATAGAGACAATCAGAGTACATGTTAAGATAAAGTACAACCAGATAGCATACTATCATGTCAAGAAAGAAAGTCTTCCCTATATATGTCCAAGCATCCATTACAATATACATCGTATGTACAGTAATGGCCTCTACGGAATACATATAACTAACAATCTCCCACTTGCACTAGGGACATCTGTTGTGGTATCACATACCCAACAATTAGCTGTAGTTGAAGTATCTCATACTCAACCATCCCATAAAAGTCTCTATGGGAAAAAGGCCTTTGTGAGTGGATCCGCACTGTTGTCCTCTGTGTCTACTCTCATAACCTTGATCTCCCTAGAGATCAACCATCTCCATGATCAGGTGATACCGCCTAAGAATTATATCTGGATTTCTGATGGGACGGTAGTTCCTTGGCTTAAGCCACAACTCCATTATCACATAATGGTAGGAACGAAGTTCATCTCATGAACTTATATATCCAGACTGCCTCTTTGGTAGCATCCTAGGTAACGATGTATCTTGCCTTTAATCGTCTAGTATGTCACGGTATCTAGCTTGAAACTCTTCCAACATACTGTCCCTCCACTGAGGGTAAAGACAATGCCTGTGACTGACATTCAGTCGTCCTTATCACCCTGGAACCTTTGCAGTGATTCTCCTCAGGATCGATTGATACCATCTCACTACAACTAGTGAGTATCCTAACATCCAATTAGATCTATCTCATAGATCCAAAACCCAGGATTTAGGAGGTATTATTTTGATCCTATATGGAGAATCCTTGTGATAAGCGGAGATTGACCGAGCGTAGCATAGGAAACTCCTTCCCTATCAAGAGTATGTCATCCACGTACTCTACGAGGATCACCACCATACTCTCTACTACCTTTTTGTATATACAAGGTTCATCTACCATTTTGATGAAGTCAAACTCTTTGACTACCACATCAAAACAGACGTTCCAACCGCGCGATGCCTGCTTTATCACATAAAATATCTTGCACATGTTTCCGCTGCTCCTACTGTCTACGAAGCCCTCTGGCTGTGTACTTATAGACGCTCTCTTCCAAATCAACATTTAGAAAAGCTCTCATGACACCCGACCGCCAGATATCGTAGTCATGGTATGTAGCCGTGGCAAGTAGGATCTGGATGGACTTAAGCATAGCTTTGAAAGTCTCAACTTTTCCATGTACACCTAGTAATCTTCTCAAGATATACTTGCTCCTGATGGGGATTTAACCCTTCAGATAGAGCAACCAAAGTCCATACTTTGTTGGTGTATAAGGATTCCATCTTAGATCGATAAGCATCCAGCCATTCTTATAGAGTCTCACTCCTGAGGGCCAGCTCGAAACTAGTTGGGTCATCATCTCATGATACAATCCTCGCTCCCACTATCATACAGAAACCGAAGTATCTCTCAGGTGGGTGAGGAACCCTACTAGATCGACGAAGAGGCGGAGGTTTGTTGGAAACTATCGAATCCTTTGGTTCTACCAAATCATCTGCTGTAGTTTGTATAGCCGGAACTCCTTCCAGTTCTACCTCATGACCACTAATTTCTTCACAAGAAATTCCCTTTCACAAAGGTAACATGCTGAGAAACAAAACATCTTTTGTTTCTCGGTTAGGTAGAAGATATTCTATTGTGTATGCTTGGGATATCCAACAAACTTCCACAAATCTGACTTTGCCTCGAGTTTGTCCGGATTTTGCTTTTTAGACATAGACTGGACAACCCCAAATCTTAACAAACTTAAGATATGGGCTCTTCCCCTTCCATATCACATATGAAGTGGTAGGCAACTGATTTGATTTGAACCCTATTCAATAGGTATGCAGCTTCTCAAGTGCATAACTCCCAAAAGGAAATAAGAAACTCAGTAGTACTCATCATAGAGCACATCATATCACATAAGGTGCTATTGCTCAGCCCCGATATACCATCGTGCTATGGTGTATACGGAGGAGTAATGCCGAGAGAGAATCTCATTCTCCTTTAGAATAGTCCAGGAATCTCCGTGCTCAAGTATTCTCCTCCTTGATCTCATCAAAGGACATAATACTTATACCCGTTTTTGGTTCTCTACTTCTAACATATATTCTTTGAATATCTCAAAAGCTTCGGACTTGTGTTTCAACAGGAACATATGTCTGAAACTTGAGAGATCATCAGAGAATGTAATGAAGTACAAAGAACTAGTCTTGGCATGTGTAGACAGGGGACCATCATACATCATCATGTATCAATCCCAAGAGTTCACTAACTCTTTCTCTGTTTCCAATAAACAGAGCTATGGTCATCGTATCTTTGTGACATGACCGGCAAGTTTCACAAGATGTAAATTCAAATTAATTTAAATATGCATCTATATGTAACTTCAGCCAGTCGGGTCGTATTGATATGACCTAGTCTACAATGCCTGAAGAAGGATTCATTCATTTCTGAACTCTTCCTCTTGTGTGTGTTCTGTACGTTAAGAACTGTGGTTTGATTTAGAACGTCTATGCTTTTAGATAACGTGCCTGAACCGATCAACTCTTGATATAGGAAATGTTCAAAACATTATCCAACAATACAAAATTATATTCTTTCTTTACTAATAAAGAGACTGATATGATGTTGTATATCAGGTTCGGTATCTAATAACATTCGTTCAGAATCAATGTATTCTGGTAATACAGGGTGACAGTGACCAACAGACTTGGCTGCAACATTTGCACCGTTTCTATCTCATGAAACTTATCACCCGTTCTGAGTTCTCTACCTTTTTGTAGCCCCTTTAACATATTACATATGCGGGATCCTGATCCGGTATCTCATACCCAGGACGTAAAGGATACTGAGAAACAGTTCTCTATTAATGAACACATCCGAAGATGATTCATAACCATGCACTTTCTTCGTTTGGGCGGCACGGGAAATCTGTCCCCTATTTCCGGCTCTGTCTTATAACAATTATAAGTTGGAGCGGGACCAACGTTCTCCAGCACAGTATAACAAGCGGGTTCGGTCAATATATCCATTTTATTATCTTGATTAAGGCGTGATATGGTCGCTACCTGGAGAGAGAGAGAGAAGAAAACACTCAGCGTATACTCTTGCAAGATTAGATTGGTTATCTAAAATATCTAATCAGGATGTCTCTCACTGTTTTAGTCAAATCTTCCTTCAAACCCTAAAAGGAAAGACCAGCCGGGATTAATTACAATCTACAAGTTCGCCAATCTTTCAGCCAGGCCAGTGTCGGTATTTTGAGAGAGGTCCCTCATGCTTTCGCATGAACCTAATTAAAGTAAACCTCATTTTCCTAGGGACGTAACCCCGTTGACACCTTTCTAGACACCTACTTGATCGGCTAATTGTAATGTGTAAAACTCTCCCAGGAGTAACTCTTACTTGCAGTGGGTATCGGGATCCAATTATCTCATAGAAGGTATGCAATCTCATTGCAAATTTCAACACTTGAAATTCCCAATAATATTTTACCCCTAGCGTCCCATGACCTTGACGCAGGCCAACAAACCACAGTGCGCTAGTCAAGTTCAACCCGTCATTTCTTGATTGAATTAATCCCACCCGCACGACCCTTGACGCAGGCCAACAAAGTCGCACGACTACCCTAATCCAATATGCATCATATGCATAAACAGATAAATACTAGTTAGCTACCGCACACTATGCCTTGACGCAGGCCAACAAATATAGCACGAATACTAAGTAGGACTTATCTGAAATGACGGAGGGCTACGACAGGTTTTTATGAAAACCCTTTGCGTAATGAACTTGATATCGTCGTAGAATCGAGTAATTTTAAATAGAGTGTTTTTTAGGCTTTTCTAGTTTTGCTAAAGAGGTCACTCCCGGTGAAGGGATCGTCGGCTCTTTCCTCATCGAATAAGGTGCAGGATATTTCACAAATACCATTATGCAAAGCAAGAACTATAGAAGCAATCAAAAGATAAACCGAGTTTGTAGCATCTGCTAGTTTCACTAAAGAGGTCACTCCCGGTGAAGGGATCTCGGCTCTTTCCTTATCGAATAAGGTGCTGGATGTTCTACAAGGAACACCGCTATGCAAAGCAAGAACTAGAGCTACCAGTTTTTAAACAAGTTTCTACAACATCTTAGGTTTCTTTTAGTTTCATTAATCTCATTAATGAAGTCCCATTTTATTATGCTTCGCAAGCATCACATTTGAAATGAAATCTGCAATATAACATATATCTCATATATATAATATAAACATTCGTCTCAGGCAGTAATTGAAGGGTTCTTAGGCACTCTAGTGAAGTCTCACAAGTGATCAAACATGCACAAATCAAAATTCTACGGGTGCCTACAAACCCTAATATGGATCATTTACTAGATATCTAGGCGAAGCATGCAAGTAAATGGAAATGTATCTAAAGGAAAGGGGCTACAACCTTTGTAGATCCAGTCTGCCAATTCCTAAGCTCCACGATGATCTCCCTCCGCTGTCCAAATCGAACTCCGAACTCAAGTATCGGCTTCGTCGAAGAAATGGGCGGGCTTGATCGTCGGTTCGATGCCGAAGATGATCTACATCGAGGCATCACAAAACTCGAGCTCCGCCTTCGCCAAGTCAAGAAACTTATGAAGACAACACACTCTACTACATGGCAAGTAGTAGAGGATGAAGAAATAGGAAATGGGTAGACTTTAGATTTGGATTTCTCATTTGTTTTGGCTAGTTGCCATTAAAGGTGCAAGCTTTCTTCAACTTGAAGATGATGAAGAAGAAGAAGAAAGTATGATGATAATGATAAATCCAATAATAAAATCAAATTGATCTTATCATAATGCAACCTTGGGTTAGACTTAACTCTTGTAGAGAGCAAACTCTAGTTTAGCTAATGGTTAAGGTTTAAACATAAAACAAAATGGTTACAAATTCAAAGCATCATGAAGTTTCCACAGAAGACAAAATTAGCAACCATTTTATTTTAGCCAAAAGAAATAAAGAATATAAATGAAATGAATAAGTGGATACTTTAAAACCATAACCATTAACCTAAACATGGTCAAAACAAACATACACCCAAGTTTGCATGTATCATCAAACATGATACAAACTAGTGCACAAAACTATATCATATATACAATGTGCACTCCAAGTGAGAAAATCCATTTAAAGTGAACCAATACTAGTTAATGCAAAGTGATATATCAAATGTAAAATTATACATTAAATCATTAAATCAACACTTGATTCAATGATCCGGTTATATCGCATATAACCGGCTAGTATCCAATGTATCGGCTTATCGAATCAATCCTTGATTCGATAACTAGGTTATATCGCATACAACCATTCGACACATTCATTGCGAGAATGAAATATGGTATCACATACACGCATTATTCTCGGTCCCGCACATATCTCATATGCGCTCCTATTTCGTTTCGCTTGAGCCAGGAAACCTCTGTGTAGGACTCTAAAGACTCGTCAATACGCCGGCAGCGGATGATGATCATATCAAACACCCACAAGCCGCAAGCGGTCTGCTAAACGTAACGGCCACCCGGGTATTGAGCGATCAGAAGATCGACGAGCAAGCCCGCTCACACTCCTGCGAATCCAACCAGTAACACTTACCGTACAGTCCGGTCTGTTTGTCTGATATGTCACATATCTCGCCTAGGGGTGGTAAACGTCAGACCCCAATAGCTCGATAAGTCATGCCGACTTGATGTCCATAACATTCGTGAAACTACTGATAACTCTTACCAGTATATCACTGCAACCCTGGCCAGGGATTTCCTGTTATGGCCAGTCGAGCATAGCACAACATCAACCCCCAATACCGGGAGAGACGAATCCCCTCCTATCGCTCATTGCCTCCATGTGAATCGGGACTGTACCCAAAAACCACCTGTTTGCACGACTCAGTAGAGCCGTGGTAGGGTGGAAATCAAAGCACAGTGGGAGACACACAAGACTCTATGACGATCTCGGGTCAACAGACTAAGCTGTACCAGTGTCACCAGAGAACTGCCATCTGACGTGAGGTATAATACCATCTGGGAGTTCTCGGCGAGTCCGTTCAGTGTACCCAGTCTCCACTGAGCACCCGCATACCATCTTCGATGTCAAACACCAATGGATATGGGATCATCCATCGCCCATCGCATGGGTCGAGAAGATATGCGCTAGTCTACTCTGGAATATCGATGCCCCGTCTCGATATTCCCTCGACTAGGAACATTTCAAGGATGTACTCATGGACTACCCAGGCCCCACTAGTATGATCTACATCATAGTCCTGGAAGTCGAGTACACATCCTATGGGCTTTATCAACATGTAATCAGAGAGACAGAAAGTATACATGTTAAGATAAAGTGCAACCAGATAGCGTACTATCATGTCGAGCAAGAAAGTCCTACCTATATATGTCCCAGCATCCACTACAATATACATCCAATGTACAGTAATGGCCTCTAGGGCATACATATAACTAACAATCTCCCACTTGCACTAGGGCCATCTGTAGCAGTGGTTGCAGTATCACATACTCAACCATCCCCTAAAGGTCTCTCTTTGGGAAAAGGCCTTCGTGTGTGGATCCGCCGTGTTATCCTCTGAATCTACTCTCCTAATCTCGATCACCCTGGAGATCAACTATCTCCATGATCAGGTGATTCTTCCTCAGAATTTGTCTGGGTCACTGATGGGACCAGGGTTCCAGGGCCAAAGCCACACTTCCATTGTCATACAATGGCAGGAACCTAGTTCATTTTATGAACCAATATACACCCAAACTTCCTCTTTGGTAGTATCTTTAATAGCGATGTTACCAGCCTTTATCGTCTAGTTTGCCACGGTATCTAGCTTGGAACTCTTCCAACATACCGTCCCTCTACTGAGGGTAAAGACAATGCCCGTGACTGACACTCGGTCGTTTTTATCACCCTGGAACTCTTCCAGTGATTCCCCCCAGGATCGATTGATACCATCTCACTACATCTAGTGAGAATCCTAACATCCAATTACATCTATCTCATAGATGAAAACTCAGGATTTAGGAGGTATCACTTTGATCCTATTTGGGGAATCCTAGTGATAATAGGAGATTGATCGATCGTAGTATAGGAAACTCTTTTCCTATCAAGAGTATGTTTTCTACGTACAATACGAAGATGACCACCTTACTCTCTACTACCCTTTTGTATATACAAGGTTCGTCTACCATTTTGATGAAGTCAAACACTTTGACTATCACATCAAAACAGACGTTCCAACTCTGCGATGCCTGCTTCATTATATAAAGCAACTTGCACACGTTTCCGCTGCTCCCACTGTTTACAAGACCTCTGGTTGTGTTCTTATAGACGTTCTCTTCTAAATCAGTATTTAGAAAAGCAGTCATGGCACCCAACCGCCAGATATCGTAGTCATGGTATGTAGCCGTGGTAAGTAGGATCTGGACAGACTTAAGCATAGCTATTGGAAAAAGGTTTCATCATTATCCATGCCTGGTCGATGACGAAAACCTTTAACAAGTCTAGCTCTGAAAGTCTCAACTTTTCCATCTAAACCAAGTAATCTTCTCAAGATATACTTGCTCCTGATGGGGATTTAACCCTTCAGATATAGCAGCTAAAGTCCATACTTTACTGGTGTACATGGATTCCATCTCAGATCACTAAGCATCCATCCATTCTTACAGAGTCCCTACTCTCGATGGCCTGCTCGAAAATAGTTGGGTCATCATCTCATGATGCAATCCTTGCTCCCACTGTCATCGAGAAACCGAGGTATCTCTCAGGTGGGTGAGGAACCCTACTAGATCGGCGGAGAGGCTGAGGTTCGTCGGAAACTATTGAATCCTTTGGTTCTGTCAAATCATCAACTGCAGTTTTGTATAGCTGGAACCTTTCCAGTTCTACAGAACTGATCCTGCCTCGATCTTGTCCGGATTTTGCTTTAAACATAGGCCGGACAACCCCAAATCTTAACTCGCTTAAGAGATGGGTTCTTCCCATACCATATCTTATATGGAGTGGTAGGCAGTGATTTGATTCAAACCTAATTCAATAGGTATGCAGCTTCTCAAGTGCATAACCCCAAAAGGAAATAGGTAACTCAGTAATACTCATCATAGAGCACACGATATCTAATATTGTGTGATTGCTCCGCCCCGATACACCGTTGTGCTGTGGTGTATTCAGAGGAGTAACACTGAGAGAGAATCTCATTCTCCTTTAGAATAGTCCAGGAATGCCATGCACAAGTATTCTCCTCCCTGATCTCATCATAGGACATAATACTTATACCCGTATTTTGGTTCTCAACTTCCAACTTATATTCTGTGAATACCTCAAAAGCTTCGGACTTATGTTTCAACAGAAACATACGACTGAATCTTGAGAGATTATCAGAGAATATAATGAAGTATAAAGAACCAGTCCTGGCATGTGTAGACAGGAGACCTTACATACATCATTATGTATCAGTCCCAAGAGTTTACTAACTCTTTCTCTGCTTCCAGTAAACAGAGCTAGTGTCATTATATCTTTGTGACATGACTGGCAAGTTTCACAAGATGTAAATTCAAACTGATTTAAATATGCATCTAAAATGTAACTTCAGCCAGTCGGGTCGCATTGATATGACCTAGTCTACAATGCCCCAGAACGAATCGTTCATTTCTGAACTCTTCCTCTTGTGTGTGTTCTGTATACAAGGAACTGTAGTTTGATTTAGAACGTCAATGCTTTTAGATAACGTGCCTGAACCGATCAACTTTTGATATAGGAAATGTTCAAAACATTATCCAACAATACAAAATTTTATCATTTCTTTACTAATAAAGAGACTGATATGATTTTGTATATCAGGTTTGGTATCTAATAGCATTTGTTCAGAATCAATGTATTCGTAATACAGGGTGACAGTGACCAACAGACTTGGCTGCAACACTTGCCCCGTTTTCTGCCTCATGAAACTTATCACCCGTTCTCAGTTTTTCTACCTTTTTGTAGCCCTATGTAACAGATTACATATCTGGGATCCTGATCCGGTATCATATACCCAGGATGCAGAAGATACTGAGAAACAGTTCTTTGTAATGAACACACCCGAAGGAGATGCATCATATGCACTTTCTTCGTTTGGGCGGCATAGGAATTCTGGTATTCCCCTATTTCCTGCTCTGTCTTATAACAATTATAAGTTGGAGCGGGACCAACGTTCCCCAGCTCAGTATAACAAGCGGGTTCGGTCAATACATCCATTTTATTATCTTGATTGAGGCGTGATATGGTCGCTACCAGGAGAGAGAGAGAAGAAAACACTCTGCGTGCGCTCTTGCAAGATCAGATTGGTTATATATTTTATCTAATCAGGATGGCTCCCACTGTTTTTATCAAATCTTCCTTCAAACCCTAAAAGGAAAGACTAGCCGGGATTAATTACACATTACAAGTTCGCCAATCTTTCAGCCAGGCCAGTGTCGGTACTTTGAGGGAGGTTCCCCGTGCTTTCGCACGGACCTAATTACTGTAAACCTCATTTTCCCAGAGGCGTAACCCCGTTGACACCTTTCTAGACACCTACTTGATCGGCTAATTGTAAAGTGCAAAACTCTCCCAGGAGCAACTCTTACTCGCAGTGGGTATCGGGATCCAACTATCATATAGAAGGTATGCAATCTCATTGCAAATTTCAACACTTGAAACTCCCGATAATGGTTTTTACCCCTAGCACCTATGACCTTGGCTAAGGTCAACAAATCATAGGTACTAGTCAAGTTCTACCCGTCATTTCGTGATTAATTAGACCCACCCACATGACCCTTGGCTAAGGTCAACAAAGCCACATGACTGTCCTAACTAATCGCATCATATGCGGTGTAGGAAGACATCACTTAGCTACCGTACACTGTGCCTTGACTATGGTCAACAAACACAGCACGAATACTAAGTACTCTACTTCCTAAAATGACGGAGGGTTGCGGCTGGTTTTTGTGAAAACCTTTAACGCTTTGAACTTGATCTCGTTGCGGAATCAAATGGTTTTTAAATGGAATGTTTTCGAGGCTTTTCTAGTTTTGCTAAAGGGGTCACTCCGGGTGAAGGGATCGTCGGCCCTTTCCTCGTCGAATGAGGTGCGGGATATATCATATATATCACTATGCAAAGCAGAAACTATAGAAGCGATCAAAAGACAAACCGAGGGTTGTAGCATCTGCCAGTTATTGCTAAAGGAGTCACTCCCGGTGAAGGGATCTCGGTCCTTTCCTTATCGAATAAGGTGCAGGATGTTCTACAAGGAACACCACGATGCAAAGCAAGAACTGTAGCTACCTGTTTTAATTTGAAATTCGATTCCACAACATCAATTAGGTTTATTTTCTTTCATTAATCTCATTAATGAATATCCCATCATTTAAGTCCACCTAACCATCACAGATAAATATAACGTACGCTTATGCCATCCGCATTCGCCTCGATGTCCCGTCTGCACCGTTAGGTTAGGTAACTAACGCCAGAGCGAGGCAGGGCTAGCGCGGGTGTAAAACATAAGCAACGTCTATATAATATATCATATATACTATATATAATACCTGTCACAGAACATCACATATCACAGATAAATCACAGCAGAAGAAACATATGAAATATTGGATATACTAGGACGTCCGTGTTTTCAATACGAGCCAGTATAAAACACGGATTCCACGGTCGTGATGAATAGCCAATCCCACACGCCTAGACCCCTACGAGAGCGGCAAGTAACCCTACCAATTCTAGGGTTAGGAGACCCGGACTCGACTCCTCGAGTTGGTCTCCCACTGGACCCCAGAACCCGGTTACTTGTGCTCCCCTCCTTGGGTCTATCCTAGTGCAGAAAAGTAAATAATATACAAACGGTGACTACTTCCGCAACCTGGAAGTGCCCCAATAAAAGAATATTACATACAAGTTTTTACATGAATGAAAATGAAAAACACTCATCTCACATAAAAAAAAACCCCGGCTATTCAAACACGACAATCCAATATAACATATCCAGCAACACATAACATCACATGTCATCAACGTAAGTAAATATGCGCATCCCAATTGTCGTTGACATATAGCAACGAAACCGGCGATATCACATATTACACTTACGGTCACAGAAAAGAAAGTGTAAAACTACAACAGTTGGAATCCGCAACCTCCTCAGACATCGCATGCCTGACCAAATGAAATACTTAGACATCGCATGCCTAACAATTATAAACCCCGTATTTTAGTCTCAAAGTCGAAAACACTTTTCAATATCAAGTCGGGCAATTCAACAGGATTCCCGAAATTCTGATCGAATGCTCGTCGCAAACTTTAGTAGGCGGCCGCACCCCCGACGCCGTCGACGAAGTGCACCAAGGCGGAACACCGCTGCCGCGAGCACCCTGACGGATACTTTCGGCGACGGGGTTCTCCTACAGTCACTTGGTCGGGGCTATGGGGTGAGGCTGTCTATTAAGTTTACCCGGCGAGTATCCGCGTACACTACGTGATTGCGACGGACTTTTGATCACATCAAAATTCCGTGGCAACCGATCAAGTGAGACTAAACTGCTACGTTTATAATATTCATTCAGTTATCTCATAACTTATTGTGAATTCCAATTATTGTATCCCATTCCGGATAAATAGAAAATGTCAAACTTTCCGATCGAACAATCGAACACCCAAGTTTTCCCGATACAGCTCAACACATGAAATAAGTCTAACAACATTCAGTTCGTGCCTCAGTAGCAACGGTCCAGCCGTAGAAGGGTCAAGCCAACGCCTCACATTTGGCACGCCGTACTGCCCCAAACCCGAAGGTTCAAAGGGCAGTTCAAGACGGTCACATAATCGAGTTAAGGTTTGTTGTCTTCTAGAGGGTCCATCGCGTTACTTGCACTACTTAGAACGTCGTTAAATTACGGAAAGATCCAACAATTGGAAATTTCCCGGCAGGGGAAAAGGTGGGTATTTATATCCGGTCGAACTTTTTAACATATTCTAAAATTACCCGGAAAGCCACACCGACAAAATTAGACAGTCCGATCGAATATACAGAGTTCCCAATACAAGCAAGAAAATAAAACTCTGGAATAAATATTAAAATAATCCCTGGAAACCCAGCACTACTTACTAAGAGTTACTGTGCAAACGTCGACGCACAAAACGACAAACTAGCCGCGGAACCGCCGCATGAGCATGCTCATGCCGCGGATCCGCGGTGACTTTAAGGAATCAGTACACTGAATTTTGCAGTAACCCTTACATTTTCCTGCTGAATTTTCTGGATATTTTTAATTTCGAAAAATCCACATTTTACAAAAAAGTCCAGAGAGCAATTTTCAAAGTCATGTTTTGGGTCGATCGGACTTCTAACTCCGTCGGGACTTCGCCTAAGGCTCTAGCTAGGCTCTGATACCACTGAAGGGTTCCTAGGCACTCTAGTGAAGTCTCACAAGTGATCAAACATGCACAAATCAAAATTCTACGGGTGCCTACAAACCCTAATACGGATCATTTACTAGATATCTAGGCGAAGCATGCAAGTAAACGGAAATGTATCTAAAGGAAAGGGGCTACAACCTTTGTAGATCCGGTCCGCCAATTCCTAAGCTCCACGATGATCTCCCTCCGCTGTCCAAATCGAACTCCGAACACAAGTATCGGCTTCGTCGAAGAAATGGGCGGGCTTGATCGTCGGTTCGATGCCGAAGATGATCTACGTCGAGGCATCACAAAACTCGAGCTCCGCCTTCGCCAAGTCAAGAAACTTGTGAAGACAACACACTCTACTACATGGCAAGTAGTAGAGGATGAAGAAATAGGAAATGGGTAGACTTTAGATTTGGATTTCTCATTTGTTTTGGCTAGTTGCCATTAAAGGTGCAAGCTTTCTTCAACTTGAAGATGATGAAGAAGAAGAAGAAAGTATGATGATAATGATAAATCCAATAATAAAATCAAATTGATCTTATCATAATGCAACCTTGGGTTAGACTTAACTCTTGTAGAGAGCAAACTCTAGTTTAGCTAATGGTTAAGGTTTAAACATAAAACAAAATGGTTACAAATTCAAAGCATCATGAAGTTTCCACAAAAGACAAAATTAGCAACCATTTTATTTTAGCCAAAAGAAATAAAGAATATAAATGAAATGAAAAAGTGGATACTTTAAAACCATAACCATTAACCTAAACATGGTTCAAAACAAACATACACCCAAGTTTGCATGTATCATCAAACATGATACAAACTAGTGCACAAAACTATATCATATATACAATGTGCACTCCAAGTGAGAAAATCCATTTAAAGTGAACCAATACTAGTTAATGCAAAGTGATATATCAAATGTAAAATTATACATTAAATCATTAAATCAACACTTGATTCAATGATCCGGTTATATCGCATATAACCGGCTAGTATCCAATGTATCAGCTTATCGAATCAATCCTTGATTCGATAACTAGGTTATATCGCATACAACCATTCGACACATTCATCGCGAGAATGAAATACGGTATCACATACACGCATTATTCTCGGTCCCGCACATATCTCATATGCGCTCCTATTTCGTTTCACTTGAGCCAGGAAACCTCTGTGTAGGACTCTAAAGACTCGTCAATACGCCGGCAGCGGATGATGATCATATCAAACACCCACAAGCCGCAAGCGGTCTGCTAAACGTAACGGCCACCCGGGTATTGAGCGATCAGAAGATCGACGAGCAAGCCCGCTCACACTCCTGCGAATCCAACCAGTAACACTTACCGTACAGTCCGGTCTGTTCGTCTGATATGTCACATATCTCGCCTAGGGGTGGTAAACGTCAGACCCCAATAGCTCGATAAGTCATGCCGACTTGATGTCCATAACATTCGTGAAACTACTGATAACTCTTACCAGTATATCACTGCAACCCTGGCCAGGGATTTCCTGTTATGGCCAGTCGAGCATAGCACAACATCAACCCCCAATACCGGGAGAGACGAATCCCCTCCTATCGCTCATTGCCTCCATGTGAATCGGGACTGTACCCAAAAACCACCTGTTTGCACGACTCAGTAGAGCCGTGGTAGGGTGGAAATCAAAGCACAGTGGGAGACACACAAGACTCTATGACGATCTCGGGTCAACAGACTAAGCTGTACCGGTGTCACCAGAGAACTGCCATCTGACGTGAGGTATAATACCATCTGGGAGTTCTCGGCGAGTCCGTTCAGTGTACCCAGTCTCCACTGAGCACCCGCATACCATCATCGATGTCAAACACCAATGGATATGGGATCATCCATCGCCCATCGCATGGGTCGAGAAGATATGCGCTAGTCTACTCTGGAATATCGATGCCCCGTCTCGATATTCCCTCGACTAGGAACATTTCAAGGATGTACTCATGGACTACCCGGGCCCCACTAGTATGATCTACATCATAGTCCTGAAAGTCGAGTACACATCCTATGGGCTTTATCAACATGTAATCAGTGAGACAGAAAGTATACATGTTAAGATAAAGTGCAACCAGATAGCGTACTATCATGTCGAGCAAGAAAGTCCTACCTATATATGTCCCAGCATCCACTACAATATACATCCAATGTACAGTAATGGCCTCTAGGGCATACATATAACTAACAGTAATATGATCTCATCACAGAACATTGCAGCAGAAGTACATATATCAAATATTGGATATACTAGGACGTCTGTGTTTTCAGTACGAGCCAGTATAAAACACGGATTCCACGGTCGCAATGAATAGACAAACCCACATCCCTAGACCCCTACGAGAGCGGCAAGCAACTCTGCCAATTCCAGGGTTAGGAGACCCGGTCTCGACTCCTCGAGATGGTCTCCCACTGGACCCTAGAACCTGGTTACTTGTGCTCCCCGCCTTGGATCTACCTAATGCGGGAAAGTAAATAATATACAATGGTGACATCATCCTCAGCTCGGAAGTGCCCCAATTAAAAAATATTACATACAAATGAATTTTACATGAATGAAAAAGAAAATCTCTCATCTCACATAAAACCACCGGCTATTCAGAACACGACGATCCAATATAACATATCACACAACACATAATATCTCATATCATCAACGTAAGCAAGTATGCGTATCCCGGTTGTCGTTGATGTATAGCAATGAAGCCGGCGATACACCACATACTACGCTTACGGTCGCAGAAAAGAAAATGTAAAACTACAACAGTTGGAATCCGCAACCACCTCAGACATCACATGCCTAACCAAATGAATTCCTTAGACACCGCATGCCTAACAATTATAAACCCCGCATTTTAGTCTCATTATCGAAAACTCTTTTCAATATCAAGTCGGGCAATTCAACAAGATTCCCGACAACCTGATCGAATGCTCGTCGCAAACTTTAGTAGACGGCCGTACCCCCGGATGCCGTCGATGAAGTGCACTAAGGCGGAACACCGCTGCCACGAGCACCCAAACGGATGCTTTTGGCGACGGGGACTCCTACAGTCACTTGGTCGGGGCTATGGGGCGTGGCTATCTATTAAGTTTACCCAGCGAATATTCGCGTACGCTACGTGATTGCGACGGACTTTTGATCACATCAAAATTCCGTGGCAATCGATCATCTGAGACTAAACTGCTATGTTTATAATATTCAAATCAGTTATCTCATAACTATTTGTGGATTCCAAATATTGTATCACATTCTAGATAAAAAGACAGTGTTAAACTTTCCGCTCGAATAATCAAACACCCAAGATTTCCCAAATAGCTCAACACTTGAGCGGAGTTCAAAAAAATATCCATCACACGCCACAGTACCGATGGTCCAGCCGTAGAAGGGTCAAGCCAACGCCTCACATGTGGCACGCCGTACTGCCCCAAACCCTAAGGTTCAGAGGCAGTTCAAGACGGTCACATAATCGAGTTAAGGTTTGTTGTCTTCTAGAGGATCCACCGCATTACTTGCATGACTTAGAAAGTTTCAAACTTGAGAAAAAATCCAACTTTTGATAAATTTTCCGACTGGGGAAAAAGTGAGTTATTGATATCCATTCGAACTTTTTAAAGTTTCTAAAATTATCCGGAAAAACTAAACAAAGTTAAATTATCCGATCGAATCAACGAGTCCCCAATACAACCCAGAAAACTCAACACTTGAGTGGAATTAAAAAATTCGCAGAAAAAATGACAAGAAAGGACCTAAGAATAAATATATGAAGTTCCAGGGACTAATTCAAAATTTTGGCCACGGAACCTCGGCCAAACTCCGCGGCCCAATGAATGAATTAGTGGTCCGTACTTCACAGTAATTCTTAGTTTTTCCTGCTTGTTTCTCGGAGCATTTTTAATTCATAAAAAATCACATTTTTGAAAATTGTCCAGAGAAGGGTTCGTATCGGGGTATCCGGGTTCGATCGGACTTTAAACTTCGCTCAGTCTTCGCCTAAAGCTCCAGCTTGGCTCTGATACCACTGTAGGATTGCTAGGCACACGCACAAGGGTCTACGAGGCATCAACCATGCCCGATTAAAATTTTAGCCGTGCCGAACAACCCAAAGCCGGATCTTTAAACTAGAGTTTAGGCGAAAACAAGCATGTTAAACACTTTAACACTAAATGAGAGGGATTGCAACCTTTGTAGATCCGGTCCTTCACTTCTTAAGCTCCGTATTGAGGTCCCTTCGCTGCGATCATCGTGTTCCGGACTCTCGAGAGGGTTCACGAAGAGAAAGATGCAGTCTTCCTTCCGATCTTCGATAACAAAGATGATCTACCTTGAAGTTTCATTAACACAAGCTAACACTCATTAAATGAAGTGAACACTCTTATCTAAAGGGCAAGGATAGATGAGAATGATGAAGTAGGATTTTTGCTCTCTTTTATATTCGTATTCTAACTCACTTTCATCACTTAGCAAAAAGCTAGAAAGCTTTTTCCAAGAAGGAACTCAAGGAAGAAGATGATAGAATCATTTTGTGATGAACAATGAAAGAAGATAATGATCAATAATGGAACTATGGTTGCTAAACCTTTGTAGAGAATTAACAAAGGGTGTAGGGTGTAGGGTTTGGGTTAGGTTAAAGATGAGTCATTTGTAAATATCTTTTCCATGACAAAAGAAAAACCTTCTAGAAACTTCTAGAAAGCATTAACCCAAATCAAACCCTAATCTTGTTTAATCTCCCCTAATCATGTTGCATTAGTTATCATATCATGTTACAATATTATATATCACATATATAATATTTATTGTAACAAAATAAAATAATACAATTAACATATATCGCATATATATCAATGTATTACCCGAGTGAGAAAAAGAATCTTTTAGTGAGCTAATATTAGTTAATGTAATTTAATATATCATATATATTATTATACATTAAATTATCGAATCAACACTTGATCCGACAATTCGGCTATATCGCATATAACCGACTAATACGATGACCCGGCTATATCATATATACCCGGCCGATATCTTATATCGCGAGAATCCAATACGGTATCACATACCGCATTATCCTTGGTCCCGCACATATCACATATATGATCCTACTCCGTTTTGCCTGAGCCAAGAAACCTCTGTGTAGGACTCTAAAGAATCGTCAATACGCCGGCAGTAGGTGATGATCATATCAAACACCCACAAGCTGCAAGCGGTCAGCTAAACGTAACAGCCACCCAGGTATTGAGCGCTCAGAAGATCAACAAGCAAGCCTGTACATTCTCCTGTGAATCCAATCAGTAACACTCCCGTACAGTCCGGTCTCGTCGTCTGATATGTTGCATATCTCACCTAGGGGTGGTAAACGTCAGACCCCAGTAGCTTGATAAGTCATGTCGATATGAGGTCTATAACAGTTCGAGAAACTACTGATAACACTTACCAGTAAATCTCAGCAACCTTGGCCAGGGATTTCCAGTTATAGCCAATCGAACACAGCACAACATCAACTCCCTATACCGGGAGAGACGAATCCCCTCCTATCGCTCATTGCCTCCATGTGATTCGGGACTGTACCCAAAAGCCACCTTTTTGCATGCCCTCTTAGACATGGTATGATGGAAATCAAAGAACAGTAGGAATCACACAAGACTCTATGACTATCTCGGGTCAACAGACTACTCTGTACCAGTGTCACCGGAGAACTGCCATCTGACGTGACGTATAATACCATCTGGGAGTTCTCGGCGAGTCCGTCCAGTGTACCCAGTCTCTACTGAGCATCCGTACACCATCCTTGATGTCAAACACCGATGGTTATGGGATCATCCATCGCCCATTATATGGGTCAAGATGCGTATACGCTAGTCTACTCTGGTGCATCGATGCCCTATCTGGATACATCCTCGACTAGGAACAGTTATAGGATGTACTCGTCGACTACCGTGGCCCCACTAGTATGATCGCATCATAGTCCCAATAGTCGAGTACATATCCTAAGGGCTTTATCAACATGTAACATAGAGACAAGCAGAGTACATGTTAAGATAAAGTACAATCAGATAGCATACTATCATGTCGAGCAAGAAAGTCCTCCCTATATATGTCCAAGCATCCATTACAATATACATCGTATGTACAGTAATGGCCTCTAGGGCATACATATAACTAACACTATCTTGACAAGTATATCAGGCTTCTTATCAGAATATTTTGGTTTATACTTGGCCTCTCCGCATGTTGGACACTCTTTCAAATCTGAATTCTCTTTCCAGTACAACACGCAATTTTTAGGACATGCTTGAATCTTCTCGCACTTTAGACCCAAATCAGACATCATCTTCTGGGCTGCATACCAGCTGTCGGGCACGTTATTTCCTGGGGGCATAGAAGCTTTCAAGAACGAAAGAAGCATTGTGAATGACTTGTTGCTCCATCCATTTAGGCACTTAATCTGGAAAAGTTGGACGAACCATGAGAGGGTGGAATACTTCGCATTCTCATAAATTGGTTTTCTACCATCATTTATGAAATTTTCATATTTATCCACATGCGGCCCTTGACCGGAAGGAATGCCATATTCGGTACGAATAGATTCACCTAGGGCAATCTCTACCATATCCTCCATTTCTTCTGATGGAAATAAATTACCGTCTTCTCCTTCTGCCGCAATACCGAATTCTTCTTCTTCTCCTGCCGCATTATCGTGTTCTCCTTCTTCTTCTGCCACATTACTGCATTCTTCTCCTTCCCCGTGATATTTCCAAGTTGTATAAAGTCTAGTAAACCCATATTTTACAATATGAAGCTCTGCCAATTCTACCTTCTGCCAGTACTTATTGCCACATCTATCGCACAGACAGAGAATCTTCTCTATTATGATCTTATTATGTGCGCGTGCAAATTCAATGAAAGCAGCAACTCCTGCGACAAACTTAGGTTGCATACGTTGTTGCCAATCCACATACATCCAGTACTTAACTCTGACGTACTCATGGGCCATGTTAGACTGTATAACATATAAATTGTAGGTTATGGTGACTATATTGAGAAATATATGAACGGGATAGTTACTGACAAAGGAGAAAATCCGTGTATATGCTTTGTGTGTGGTTTGTCGTTGAAAAGAATAAATTATCGAACGTATGTTAACCGATAGACGGGGACTAAGTGGCGCTTTTAGTTTCATATATGAGTATCGATGAGAATATGAAGGTTTCATATTATCATCGAGAATCATATATAGGTTTTAACTTGAACATCTCGAATCACTCTCTAATTATGCGTTTGTTGTGTATTCTTGTTGTATGTGTGTGTTCCGGCTGTCGGGGGTAAGGCTTCTATCCCATTAAGAATGTATAGAGCGAACACCCATCACCTGTGCTTTCAACCGTTTTGAGTAAATTTCGGCAGCACCTCTCCGTTGTTCTCCGAGTACACTGTAATAGAATAGATAATCATTTCAAAGCTGTGAAACAACGTTGAAATGAACATCTAATCTATCTTTGTACACGGAGAACCAGCGGAAAGGTACCGATGTAATATCTCGAAACGGATGAAAACACAAGTGAATGAAGGTGTTTGCTTTATACATTCTTAACTTGTCCACACGGGACAAATCTATCGGTTACCATACGATTGAATTTTCTCGTCGTGTAGACTATACGACGGTTGTTAGTATCGAGCTATACCATCCGATATTTAACAACCTTTGTATAGTTCTATGTCACGACGAACATCGCACGTATGTTAACCGATAGACGGGGACTAAGTGGCGCTTTTAGTTTCATATATGAGTATCGATGAGAATATGAAGGTTTCATATTATCATCGAGTATCATATATTGGTTTTAACATGAACATCTCGAATCACTCTCTAATTATGCGTTTGTTATGTATTCTTGTTGTATGTGTGTGTTCCGGCTATCGGGGGTAAGGCTTCTATCCCATTAAGAATGTATAGAGTGAACACCCATCACTTGTGCTTTCAACCGTTTCGAGTAAATTTCAGCAGCACCTCTCCGCTGTTCTCTGAGTACACTGTAATTGAATAGATAATAATTTCAAAGCTGTGAAACAACGTTGAAATGAACATCTAATTTATCTTTATACACGGAGAACCAGCGGAAAGGTACCGACGAAATATCTCGAAATGGATGAAAACACAAGTGAATGAAGGTGTTTGCTTTATACATTCTTTGTTAGTTATATGTATGCCCTAGAGGCCATTACTGTACATAGGATGTATATTGTAGTGGATGCTGGGACATATATAGGTAGGACTTTCTTGCTCGACATGATAGTACGCTATCTGGTTACTCTTTATCTTAACATGTATACTTTCTGTCTCTCTATTACAAGTTGATAAAGCCCTTAGGATGTGTGCTCGACTTCCAGGACTATGATGCAGATCATACTAGTGGGCCTGGGTAGTCCATGAGTACATCCTTCAATGTTCCTAGTCGTGGGAATATCGAGACGGGGCATCGATATTCCAGAGTAGACTAGCGTATATCTTCTCGACCCATGTGATGGGCGATGGATGATCCCATATCCATTAGTGTTTGACATCAGAGATGGTATGCGGGTGCTCAGTGGCGACTGGGTACACTGAACGGACTCGCCGAGAACTCCCAGATGGTATTATACCATACGTCAGATGGCAGTTCTCTGGTGACACTGGTACAGCTTAGTCTGTTGACCCGAGATCGTCATAGAGTCTTGTGTATCTCACACTGTGCTTTGATTTCCACCCTACCACGGCTCTACTGAGTCGTGCAAACAGGTGGTTTTTGGGTACAGTTCCGATTCACATGGAGGCAATGAGCGATAGGAAGGGATTCTTCTCTCCCGGTATTGGGGGTTGATGTTGCGCTATGCTCGACTGGCCATAACTGGAAATCCCTGGCCAGGGTTGCACTGATTTACTGGTAAGTGTTATCAGTAGTTTCATGCTTGTTATGGACCTTACATCGGCATGACTTATCAAGCTATTGGGGTCTAACGTTTACCACCCCTAGGCGAGATATGCGACATATCAGACGATCAGACCGGACTGTATGGTAAGTGTTACTGGTTGGATTCAAAGGAGTGTGAGCGGGCTTGCTTTTTGATCTTCTGATCGCTCAATACCCGGGTGGCCGTTACGTTTAGCAGACCGCTTGCGGCTTGTGGGTGTTTAATATGATCATCACCTACTGCCGGCGTATTGACAAGTCTTTAGAGTCCTACACAGAGGTTTCCTGGCTCAAGCGAAACGAAATAGGAGCGCATATGAGATATGTGCGGGACCGAGAACAATACCAGTATGTGATACTGAATTCTATTCTCGTGATTTGTATCATCGGACGGTTGTATAAGATATAGCCGGATTACCGAATAAAATGTTGATTCGATATATTGACACACTTGATATTAGTCGGTTATATGCAGTATGACCGGAACATTAAATCGAGTGTTGATTTAATGATTTAATGTATAATTATATATTTGATATATTACTTTACATTTACTAGTATTTGTTCACTTAAGATTGATTTTCTCACTTGATGTGCACAAGTAGTATATATGATATATGTTTGTACACTAGTTTGTATCATGTTTGATGATACATGCAAACTTGGGTGTGTGTATGCTTTAAACCATGTTTAGGTTAATGGTTAGGGTTTTAACTTATTTATTTATTTTATTTTTTGTTTTTATTTTTTTTTTTTGCAAAAATAAAATGGTGGCTTTCTTTGTTTTATGCTTGAAGCTTCATGAAGCTTTTTAAGCATCTTTGAAAAGTCTAGCCATTTTGTTTTATGGTTTAATCTAACCATCAACCTAAACCCTAGTTTATTCTCTACATGTGTTAACTCACCCATGGTTGCAATATGATAAACTTCACTTGAATTTTCTTTTAAGATAATTATTTTACATTCTTTTCTTCTTCTTCTTCTTCATGAAGTGAAGAAAGCTTGCTAGAAAATTTCAAGTGTTGAAATCAAGTGAGAAATCCAAATCCAAAGTGAACCCGCTTCTTATTTCTTCATCCTCTACCACTTGCCATGTTGTATAGGGTGTTTTCTTCACAAGGTTCATGACCAAATGAAGATGGAGCTTGAGTTTGAGTCGTCTCGACGTAGATCATCTTCGGCATCGAAGTCAACAACCTAGCCCGCTCATTTCTCCGATAAAACCAACGCTAGAGTCCGGGATCCCGATGATCGCAGCGAAGGGACGTCAACACGGAACTAAAGAAGTGGAGGACCGGATCTACAAAGGTTGTAATCCCTTTCACTTGTTAGTAAAGTTGTTTACTTGCATTTAGTTTCACCTATCCTCTAGTTAACGATCTTGCATAGTGTTTCTCGGCACATAAATTTTTGAATTATTTCATGGTTGATCAGTTGTGGAATCTCATGGGTGTGCCTAGGAACCGTACAGCGGTATCAGAGCCTAACTAGAGCTTTAGGCGATGTGTAGACGATGTTAGAAACCCGATCGAACCCCGAAACCCTAATCGATACCCCTTTCTGTACATTTTCTGAAACTGTGGTTTTTTGTGAATTAAAAATATCCAAAAAATTCAGCAGGGAATTGTATGAGTTACTGTGTAGCACGTGACCCCAACTCGACCAATGCGCCGCGGAACCGCGGCCCCACCCTGGCTTGCGCGGCGGTTCCGCGGCCATATTAGTGAGTTAGGCCACGCGGTTTGCACAGTAATTTATTTCTGGAATTGCTGTGTTTTCTGGGAAGTTTTAAATTTTACTCAAGAGTTGAGTTTTCTGGGTTAGATTGGGGACTCAGTGTTTCGATCGGGAAGTCTAATTTCGTCTATGTGTTTTTCCGGGTAATTTTAGAACATGTTAAAAAGTTCGACCGGATATAAATACCCACTTTTTCCCCTGCCGGGAAATTTCTAAGTGTTGGATTTTTCCGTGGTTTAAGAACGTTCTAAGTAGTGCAAGTAACGTGATGGACCCTCTAGAAGACAACAAACCTTAACTCGATTATGTGACCGTCTTGAACTGCCCTTTGAACCTTAGGGTTTGGGGCAGTACAGCGTGCCACATGTGAGGCGTTGGCTTGACCCTTCTACGGCTGGACCGTTGGTACTGTGGCATGAAATGGATGTTTTAAACTTATTTCATATGATATTTTCTGCTGCGTTATCTGTGATATGATCATGTGATTTGTTCAGATAGATATTATATATAGTATATATGATATATTATATAGACGTTGCTTATGTTTTACACCCGCGCTAGCCCTGCCTCGCTCTAGCGTTAGTTACCTAACCTAACGGTGCAGACGGGACATCGAGACGAATGCGGATGGCATAAGCATACGTTATATTTATCTGTGATGTTTAGGTGGACTTAAATGATGGGACATTCACTATTGAGATTAATGAAAGAAAATAAACCTAAAAGATGTTGTGGAATCGAATTTCTTAAAAACAGGTAGCTACAGTTCTTGCTTTGCATCGCGGTGTTCCTTGTAGAACATCCTGCACCTTATTCGATAAGGAAAGGGCCGAGATCCCTTCACCGGGAGTGACCCCTTTAGCAATAACTGGCAGATGCTACAACTCTCGGTTTGTCTTTTGATTGCTTCTATAGTTTTTGCTTTGCACAGCTGTATATATGATATATCCTGCACCTTATTCGATGAGGAAAGGGCCGACGATCTTTTCACCGGGAGTGACCCCTTTAGCAAAACTAGAAAAGTTTCAAAAACACTCCATTTAAAAACCATTTGATTCCGCAATGAGATCAAGTTCAAAGCGTTAAAGGTTTTATTAAAAACCATCCGCAACCCTCCGTCATTTTAGGAAGTAGAGTACTTAGTATTCGTGCTGTGTTTGTTGACCATAGTCAAGGCACAGTGTATGGTAGCTAAATGATGTTTTCCTACACCGCATATGATGCGATTAGTTAGGACAGTCGCGTGACTTTGTTGACCTTAGTTAAGGGTCATGCGGGTGGGTCTAATTAATCACGAAATGACGGGTAGAACTTGACTAGTACTTATGATTTGTTGACCATAGTTAAGGTCATAAGTGCTAGGGGTAAAAACCATTATCGGGAGTTTCAAGTGTTGAAATTTGCAATGAGATTGCATACCTTCTATATGATAGTTGGATCCCAATACCCACTGCGAGTAATTGTTACTCCGGGGAGAGTTGTGCACTTTGCAATTAGCCGATCAAGTAGGTGTCTAGAAAGGTGTCAACGGGGTTACGCCCCTGGGAAAACGAGGTTTATTTTAATTAGGTCCGTGCGAAAGCATGGGGAACCTCTCTCAAAATACCGACACTGGCCTGGTTGAAAGATTGGCGAACTTGTAGAGTGTAATTAATCCCGGCTAGTCTTTCCTTTTAAGGTTTGAAGGAAGATTTGATAAAAACAGTGGGAGCCATCCTGATTAGATAAAATAAATAACCAATCTAATCTTGCAAGAGCGCACGCAGAGTGTTTTCTTATCTCTCTCTCCAGGTAGAGACCATGTCACGCCTTAATCAAGATAATAACATGGATGTATTGACCGAACCTGCTTGTTATACTGAGCTGGGGAACGTTGGTCCCGCTCCAACCTATAATTGTTATAAGACCGAGCAGGAAATAGGGAAATACCAGGATTCCCATGCCGCCCAAATGAAGAAAGTACATGAGATGCATCTCCTTCGGGTGTGTTCATTACAAAGAACTGTTTCTCGGTATCCTCTACGTCTTGGGTATTTGATACCGGATCAGGATCCCGCATACATAATCTGTTATAAGGGCTACAGAAAGGTAGAGAACTGAGAACGGGTGATAAGTTTCATGAGACAGAAAACGGTGCAAGTGTTGCAGCCAAGTCTGTTGGTCGCTATCACCCTGTATTACAAGAATACATTGATTCTGAACGAATGTTATTAGATACCGAACCTGATATACAAAATCATATCAATCTCTTTATTTATTAAAGATGGATATAATTTTGTATTGCTGGATAATATTTTGAACATTTCCTAATTCAAAAGTTGATAGGTTCAGGCACGTTATCTAATAGCATTGACGTTCTAAATCAAGCTACAGTTCCTAGTATACAGAACACACACAAGAAGAATAGTTCAGAAATGAACGATTCCTCCTTGAGGTATTGTAGACTAGGTCATATAAATGTGACCCGACTAGCTTAAGTTACATTTTAGATGCATATTTAAATCAGTTTGAATTTACATCTTATGAAACTTGCCAGTCATGTCACAAAGATTAGATGACCATAGCTCCGTTTACTGGAAACAGAGAAAGAGTTAGTAAACTCTTGGGACTGATACATGATGATGTATGTAAGATCCTCTGTCTACACATGCCAGGACCGGTTCTTTGTACTTCCTTATATTCAATGAGAATCTCTCAAGATTCGGACACATGTTCTTGTTGAAACACATGTCTGAAACTTTTGAGAAATTCAAAGAATATAAGTCAGAAGTAAAGGACCAATACAGGTATAAGTATTATGTCCTATGATAAGATCAGGGAGGACAATACTTGTGCATAGAATTCCTGGACTGTTCTAAAGGAGAATGAGATTCTCTCTCGGTGTTACTCCTCTGAATATACCACAACACAACGGTGTATCGGGGCGGAGCAATAGCACCATATTAGATATGGTGTGCTCTATGATGAGTATTACTGAGTTACCTGTTTCCTTTTTGGGGTTACGCACTTAAGAAGCTGCATACCTATTGAATTAGGTTCGAATCAGATCACTGCCTACCACTCCATATGAGATATGGTATGGAAAGAGCCCATCTCTTAAGCAAGTTAAGATTTGGGGTTGTCCGGCCTATGTCAAAAGCAAAATCCGGACAAAATCGAGGAAGGGTCAATTCTGTAGAACTAGAAGAAGTTCCAGCTATACAAACTACAGCTGATGATTTGATAGAACCAAAGGATTCGATAGACCCCCACGAACCCCAGCCTCTCCACCGATCTGGTAGGGTTCCTCATCCGCCTGAGAGATACTTTGGTTTCTCGATGACAGTGGGAGCGAGGAATGCATCATGAGATGATGACCCAACTAGTTTCGAGCAGGCCATCAAGAGTGGGGACTATATAAGAATGGCTGGATGCTTAGCGATCTGAGATGGAATCCATGTACACCAACAAAGTATGGATTTTGGTGGCTATATCTGAAGGGTTAAATCCCCATCAGGAGCAAGTATATCTTGAGAAGATTACTTGGTGTAGATGGAAAAGTTGAGACTTTCAAAGCTAGACTTGTTAAAGGTTTTCGTCATCGACCAGGCGTGGAAAATGATGAAACCTTTTCCAGTGGCTATGCTTAAGTCCATCCGGATCCTACTTGCCACGGCTACATACCATGATTACGATATCAGGTGGTTGGGTGTCACGACTGCTTTTCTGAATACTGATTTAGAAGAGAATGTGTATAAGTACACAGCCAGAGGGCTTCGTAAATAGTGGGAGCAGCGGAAATGTGTGCAAGTTGCTTTACAGATTAAAGCAGGCATCGCGGAGTTGGAACGTCTGTTTTGATGTGGTAGTCAAAGAGTTTGACTTCATCAAAATGGTAGATGAACCTTGTATATACAAAAGGGTAGTAGGAAGTAAGGTGGTCATCCTCGTATTGTACGTGGACAACATACTCTTGATAGGAAAAGAGTTTCCTATACTACGCACGGTCAATCTCCTCTTATCACAAGGGTTCTCCATATAGGATCAAACTGATACCTCCTAAATCCTGGGTTTTGGATCTATGAGATAGATCTAAATGGATGTTAGGATTCTCACTAGGTGTAGTAAGATGGTATCAATGGATCCTGGGGAGAATCACTGGAAAGGTTCCATGGTGATAAGGACGACTGAATGTCAGTTGCAGGCATTGTCTTAACCCTCGGTAAAGGGACGGTATGTTGGAAGTGTTCCAAGCTAGATACCGTGGCAAACTAGAGGATAAAAGCTGGTAGCATCGCTATTAAAGATACTACCAAAGAGGAAGTTTGGGTGTATATTGGTTCATAAGATGAACTTGGTTCCTACCATTGTGTGACAACGGAAGTGTGGCTTTGGCCCAGGAACCTTGGTCCCATCAGTGACCCAGGCTCGGAAAGCTCCATGAATCTTGAAGTCCCGTTATGGGACTTCCCAACTCCAAACGTCACACATCCGCCGCCTGCCTACCGTTTAGGTGGCACCAGCGAGATCCAGCTAAGGTACATATTCTGAGACAGCATCACCTGATCATGGAGATAGTTGATCTCCAAGGTGATCGAGGTTAGGAGAGAAGACTCAGAAGACAACACGGCGGATCCACTCACAAAGGCCTTTTCCTAGAGAGAGACTTTTATGGGATGGTTGAGTATTAGATACTGCAACCACTGTTACAGATGGCCCTAGTGCAAGTGGGAGATTGTTAGTTATATGTATGCCCTAGAGGCCATTACTGTAGATAGGATGTATATTGTAGTGGATGCTGGGACATATATAGGTAGGACTTTCTTGCTCGACATGATAGTACGCTATCTGGTTGCTCTTTATCTTAACATGTATACTTTCTGTCTCTCTATTACATGTTGATAAAACCCTTAGGATGTGTGCTCGACTTTCAGGACTATGATGCAGATCATACTAGTGGGGCCTGGGTAGTCCATGAGTACATCCTTCAATGTTCCTAGTCGTGGGAATATCGAGACGGGGCATCGATATTCCAGAGTAGACTAGCGTATATCTTCTCGACCCATGTGATGGGCGATGGATGATCCCATATCCATTGGTGTTTGACATCAGAGATGGTATGCGGGTGCTCAGTGGCGACTGGGTACACTGAACGGACTCGCCGAGAACTCCCAGATGGTATTATACCTTACGTCAGATGGCAGTTCTCTGATGACACTGGTACAGCTTAGTCTGTTGACCCGAGATCGTCATAGAGTCTTGTGTGTCTCCCACTGTGCTTTGATTTCTACCCTACCATGGCTCTACTGAGTCATGCAAATAGGTGGTTTTTGGGTACAGTTCCGATTCACATGGAGGCAATGAGCGATAGAAGGGGATTCGTCTCTTCCGGTATTGGGGGTTGATGTTGCGCTATACTCGACTGGCCATAACTGGAAATCCCTGGCCAGGGTTGCACTGATTTACTGGTAAGTGTTATCAGTAGTTTCATGCTTGTTATGGACCTTACATCGGCATGACTTATCAAGTATTGGGGTCTGACGTTTACCATCCCTAGACGAGATATGCGACATATCAGACGAACAGACCGGACTGTACGGTAAGTGTTACTGGTTGGATTCACAGGAGTGTGAGCGGGCTTTCTTGTTGATCTTCTGATCGCTCAATACCCGGGTGGCCATTACATTTAGCAGACCGCTTGCGGCTTGTGGGTGTTTGATATGATCATCACCTACTGCCGGCGTATTGACGAGTCTTTAGAGTCCTACATAGAGGTTTCCTGGCTCAAGCGAAACGAAATAGGAGCGCATATGAGATATGTGCGGGACCGAGAACAATACCAGTATGTGATACTGAATTCTATTCTCGCGATTTGTATCATCGGACGGTTATATAAGATATAGCCGGGTTACCGAATCAAATGTTGATTCGATATATTGACACACTTGATATTAGTCGGTTATATGTGTAGGGTTCCTAGGCACACTAGTGAGGTCTCACAAGGCATCGATCATGCCAAATTAAAATTTTAACGGTGCCGAGAAACCCGACTACGGATCGTTTGCTAGAAATCTAGGCGAAACAACTAACTAGTTAACAATTAACTATGAGAATCCGGAAATACAACCTTTGTAGATCCGGTTCTCCACCTCCATAGCTCCGCAATGAAGTCTTCTCCGCTGTCCACATCAATCCCGGGCTCTAGCGTCGGCTTCGTCGGAGAATAGGCGAGCTAGGTCGTCGATGTCCATGCCGAAGATGATCTACGTCGAAGCATCGCAAGATCAAGCTCTCACTTCACCAAGTCATGAAACTTGTGAAGTAAACACACTCTACTACTTGGCAAGAGGTAGAGGATGAAGAAATAGGAAGTGGGTAGACTTTAGAAATGGATTTCTCACTCTTAATCATCAATCACCATTGATGAAAATGAAGCTTTCTTCACTTGAAGAATGGAAGAAGATGAAGATGATATGATAAGTCTTGAATTAAAAATAGAAAATAAAACAATACTTATCATACTTTTAACTCTAGTTAAGTGTAGAGAATTAACTTAGGTTAGTTAAAATGGTTAGGGTTATATATAGGACAAGAATGAAGAATTAGTCAAAGTTTCAAGAAACTTCAACTAAATCCAAAATATGCCACCATTTATCTTTCTTTTTCCTTTTTCCAAAAAGAATAAATAAGAAAGATAAATGAATAAATAAAAATCAAAACCCTAACCCATTCATTACCATGGTTCATTCTTTACACTTAACCAAGTTTGGCATGCATCATCAAACATGATACAAGCAAGTGCACAAAATCATATCGCATATGCAATGCGCACACCCGAGTGAGAAAATCCATTTTAAAGTGAACCGATACTAGTTAATGCAAAGTAATGTATCAAATATACAATTATGCATTAAATCATTAAATCAACACTTGATTTAACGATCCGGTCATATCGCATATAACCGACTAGTATCATTAGTAACAACTTATCGAATCAACACTTGATTCGATAACCCGGCTATATCGCATATAACCGATCAATGTCACATCGCGAGAATCGAATACAGTATCACATACTGGTATTATTCTCGGTCCCGCACATATCTCATATGCGCTCCTATTTCGTTTCGCTTGAGCCAGGAAACCTCTGTGTAGGACACAAAAGACTCGTCAATACGCCGGCAGCGGATGATGATCATATCAAACATCCACAAGCCGCAAGCGGTCTGCTAAACGTAACGGCCACCCGGATATTGAGCGATCTGAAGATCGACGAGCAAGCCCGCTCACACTCCAGTGAATCCAACCAGTAAAACTACCGTACAGTCCGGTCTGATCGTCTGATATGTCGCATATCTCGCCTAGGGGTGGTAAACGTCAGACCCCAATAGCTCAATAAGTCGTGTCGATATGAGGTCTATAACAATTTGAGAAACTACTGGTAACACTTACCAGTAAATCTCAGCAACCCTGGCCAGGGATTTCCTGTTATAGCCAATCGAACACAGCGCAACAACAACCCCCTATACCGGGAGAGACGAATCCCCTCCTATCGCTCATTGCCTCCATGTGACTCGGGACTGTACCCAAAAACCACCGTTTAGCATGCCCTCTTGGACGTGGTAAGATGGAAATCAAAGCACAGTGGGAACCACACAAGACTCTATGACGATCTTGGGTCAACAGACTACTCTGTACCAGTGTCACCAGAGAACTGCCATCTGACGTGAGGTATAATACCATCTGGGAGTTCTCGGCGAGTCCGTCCAGTGTACCCAGTCTCTACTGAGCACCCGTATACCATCTCTGATGTAAAACACCGATGGATATGGGATCATCCATCGCCCATCTGTATGGGTCGAGAAGGTATACGCTAGTCTACTCTTGTATATCGATGCCCCGTCTCGATACACCCACGACTAGGGACTTTGAAGGATGTACTTATGGACTACCATATCCCCACTAGTATGATCCGCATCACAGTCCAGGTAGTCAAGTACAGATCCTAAGGGCTTTACCAACATGTAACAGAGAGACACCCATCATACACGTTAAGGTAAAGAGCAACCAGATAGCATACTATCATGTCGAGCAAGAAAGTCCTCCCTATATATGTCCCAGCATCCACTACAATATACATCCAATGTACAGTAATGGCCTCTAGGGCATACATATAACTAACAATCTCCCACTTGCACTAGGGCCATCTGTAGCAGTGGTTGTAGTATCTCATACTCAACCATCCCATAAAAGTCTCTCTCTGGGAACAGGCCTTTGTGAGTGGATCCGCTGTGTTGTCCTCTGAGTCTACTCTCCTAATCTCGATCACCCTGGAGATCATCTATCTCCATGATCAGGTGATACTGCCTTAGAATATGTCTGGATCACTGATGGGACCGGCGTTCCTTGGCATAAGCCACAACTCCATTGTCACACAATGGGAGGAACAAAGTTCATCTTATGAACTAATATACACCCAGACTGCCTCTTTGGTAGCATCTTAAGCAGCGATGTATCCAGCCTTTATCGTCTAGTATGTCACGGTACCTAGCTTGGAACTCTTCCAACATACCGTCCCTTTACTGAGGGTAAAGACAATGCCTATGACTGACATTCAGTCGTCTTCATCACCCTGGAACCATTCCAGTGATTCTCTCCAGGATCGGTTGATACCATCTCACTACAGCTAGTGAGTATCCTAACATCCATTTAGATCTATCTCATAGATCCAAACCCCAGGATTTAGGAGGTATCACTTTGATCCTATGTGGAGAATCATTGTGATAAGCGGAGATTGACCGAGCGTAGCATAAGTAACTCCTTTCTTATCAAGAGTATGTCATCCACGTACTCTACGAGGATCGTCACCATACTCCCTACTACCTTTTTGTTTATACAAGGTTCATCTACCATTTTGATGATGTCAAACTCTTTGACTTATCCATCAAAACAGATGTTTCAATTCCGCGATGCCTGCTTTATCCTATAAAACATCTTGCACACGTTTCCGTTGCTCCCACTGTCTACGAAGCCCTCTGGCTGTGTACTTATAGACGCTCTCTTCCAAAATATCATTTAGAAAAGCAGTCATGACACCCAACCGCCAGATATCGTAGTCATGGTATGTAGCCGTGGCAAGTAGGATCTGGATGGACTTAAGAATAGCTACTTAGAAAAAGTTTCATCATGATCCACACCTGGTCAATGATGCAAACCTTTAACAAGTCTAGCTTTGAAAGTCTCAACCTTTCCAAGTACACCAAGTAATCTTCTCAAGATATACTTGCTCCTGATGGGGATTTAACCCTTCAGATATAGCAACTAAAGTCCATACTTTGTTGGTGTACATGGATTCCATCTCAGATCGCTAAGCATCCAGCCATTCTTACAGAGTCTTACTCCTGATGGCCAGCTCGAAACTAGTTGGGTCATCATCTCATGATGCAATCCTCGCTCCCACTGTCATAGAGAAACCGAAGTATCTCTCAGGTGGGTGAGAAACCCTACTAGATCGGCGGAGAGGCTGAGGTTCGTTGGAATTTACTGAATCCTTTGGTTCTTTCAAATCATCAGCTGTAGTTTGTATAGCTGGAACATTTCCAGTTCTACATTACAGACTTTGCCTCGAGCTTGTCCGGATTTTGTTTTCAGACATAGGCTGGACAACCCCAAATCTTAACTAGCTTAAGACATGGGCTCTTCCCTTTCCATATCACATATGAAGTGGTAGGCATCTGATTTGATTCGAACCCTATTCAATAGGTATGCAGCTTCTCAAGTGCATAACTCCCAAAAGGAAAAGGTAACTCAGTAGTACTCATCATAGAGCACACCTTATCATATAGGGTGTTATTGCTCCACCCCGATATACCATTGTGCAATGGTGTATTCGGAGGAGTAATGCTGAGAGAGAATCTCATTCTCCTTTAGAAAAGTCCAGGATTTCCGTGGTCTCGTATTCTCCTCCTTGATCACATCAAAGGACATAATACTTATACCCGTAGTTTGGTTCTTTACTTCTAACTTATATTCTGTGAATATCTCAAAAGGTTCGGACTTGTGTTTCAACAGGAACATATGTCTGAATCTTGAGAGATTATCAGAGAATATAATGAAGTATAAAGAACCGGTCTTGGCATGTGTAGACAGGGGACCTACATACATCAACATGTATCATCCCAAGAGTTCATTAACTCTTTCTCTGTTTCCAGTAAACGGAGCTATGGTCATCTTATCTTTGTGACATGACTAGCGAGTTTCACAAGATGTAAATTCAAACTGATTTAAATATGCATCTATATGTAACTCTAGCTAGTCGGGTCGCATTGATATGACCTAGTCTACAATGCCTCAAGAAGGATTCGTTCATTTCTGAAATCTTCCTCTTGTGTGTGTTCCGTATAGATATGATTTTGTATATCAGGTTCGGTATCTAATAACATTCGTTCAGAATCAATGTATTGTAATACAGGGTGACAGTGACCAACAGACTTGGCTGCAACACTTGCCCCGTTTTCTGTCTCATGAAACTTATCACCCATTCTCAGTTCTCTACCTTTCTATAGCCCTATGTAACAGATCACATATCTGGGATCCTGATCTGGTATCACATACCCAGGACGTAAAGGATACTGAGAAACAGTTCTCTGTAATGAACACACCCGAAGATGATGCATCAGCATGCACTCTCTTCGTTTGGGCGGCACGGGAATTCTGGCATTCCCCAATTTCCTGCTCTGTCTTATAACAATTATAAGGTGGAGCGGGACCAACGTTCCCCAGCTCAGTATAACAAGCGGGTTCGGTCAATTATCCGTATTATTATCTTGATTAAGGCGTGATATGGTCGCTACCTGGAGAGAGAGAGAAGAAAACACTCAGCGTGCGCTCTGTCAAGAATAGATTGGTTTTTATTTTATCTAATCAGGATGGCTCCCATTGCTTTTTATCAAATCTTCCTTCAAACCCTAAAAGGAAAGACTAGCCGGGATTAATTACACACTACAAGTTCGCCAATCTTTCAGCCAGGCCAGTGTCGGCACTTTGAGGGAGGTCCCCCGTGCTTTCGCACGAACCTAATTAATGTAAACCTCGTTTTCCCAGAGGCGTAACCTCGTTAACACCTTTCTAGATACCTACTTGATCGGCTAATTGTAATGTATAAAACTCTCCCAGGAGTAACTCTTACTCGCAGCGGGTATCGGGATCCAACTATCTCATAGAAGGTATGCAATCTCATTGCAAATTTCAACACTTGAAATTCCCGATAATATTTTGCCCCTAACGTGCTATGACCTTGACGAAAGCCAACAAACCATAGCCCGCTAGTCAAGTTCAACCCGTACATTTCTTGATCGAATTAAACCCACCCGCACGACCCTTGACGAAAGCCAACAAAGCCGCACGACTACCCTAATCCAATCGCATCGTATGCTAGCAGATAAGCAGCATATAGCTACCGCACACTGCACCTTGACGAAAGCCAACAAATGCAGCACGGATACTATATACAACTTATCTGAAATGACGGAGGGCTACGACAGGTTTTTCTGAAAACCTATTGCGTAATGAACTTGATATCGTTGTAGAATCAAATGTTTTTAAAAATGGAGTGCTTTTGAGGCTTTTCTAGTTTTGCTAAAGGAGTCACTCCCGGCGAAGGGATCGTCGGTCCTTTCCTCGTCGAATGAGGTGCGGGATATATCATATATATCACTGTGCAAAGCAAAAACTCTTAAAAGCAATCAAAAGACAAACCGAGTGTGTAGCATCTGCCAGTTATTGCTAAAGGAGTCACTCCCGGTGAAGGGATCTCGGTCCTTTCCTCATCGAATAAGGTGCAGGATATATCACATATACCGCTGTGCAAAGCAAGAACTGTAGCTACCTGTTTTATTTTGAAATTCGATTCTACAACATCTTAGGTTTCTTTTATTTCATTAATCACATTAATGAAGTCCCATCATTTAAGTACCTAAGCATCACAGATAAATACGACGTACACTTATGCCATCTGCATTCGCCTCGATGTCACTTCGTGCACCGTTAGGTTAGGTAACTAACGGCAGAGCGGGGCAGGGCTAGCGCGGGTGTAAAACATAAGTAACGCCTATATAATATATAATATATACTATATACAGTATCTATCAAAGAACATCACATGATCACATCACAGATATGGCAGCAGAAGAAACATATGAAATATTGGATATACTAGGACGTCCGTGTTTTCAATACGAGCCAGTATAAAACACGGATTCCACGGTCGCGATGAATAGCCAAACCCACACCCTTAGACCCCTACGAGAGCGGCAAGCAACCCTACCAATTCTGGAGTTAGGAGACCCGGACTCGACCCCTCGAGTTGGTCTCCCACTGGACTCCAGAACCCGGTTACTTGTGCCCTCCTCCTTGGGTCTATCCTAGTGCGGAAAAGTAAATAATATACAAAAGGTGACAACTTCCGCAACCTGGAAGCGCCCCAATAAAAGAATATTACATACAAGTTTTTACATGAATGAAAATGAAAAACACTCATCTCACATAAAAAACCCCGGCTATTCAAACACGACGATCCAATATAACATATCCAGCAACACATAACATCACATGTCATCAACGTAAGTAAATATGCGCATCCCAATTGTTGTTGACATATAGCAACGAAACCGGCGATATCACATATTACACTTACGGTCACAGAAAAGAAAGTGTAAAACTACAACAGTTGGAATCCGCAACCTCCTCAGACATCGCATGCCTGACCAAATGAATTACTTAGACATCACATGCCTAATAATTATAAACCCCGCATTTTAGTCTCATTATCGAAAACTCTTTTCAATATCAAGTCGGGTAATTCAACAAGATTCCCGACATCCTGATCGAATACTCGTCGCAAACTTTAGTAGGCGGCCGTGTTCAGACCATAATATTGCATTTATCATTCCCCTATTCTTAGCCTTTTTATAAATAAACAGGTACTCTTGACGCACGTTTGTTGCATATTACAGGTTACAGGTTTCTGGAGCAAATACAGTGAGAAAGACACAAAACAACAGAAAAAGGGACTTTTGACCAACAATTAGACGGATCTCAGTCGAGCCTAGTCGAAGAACAGTGCAAGGTCCAAAAAGTCAAGTGAAACGGTTAAAAAGCCCAATACAAGTCTTCACTAAAAATCTGGAGAAGATCCAGAAGTCCAACAGAGAAAAGAAGAGTAAAAACAGAAGCCCAAAGAGCCAAGGAAAAAGCCCCAAAAACAACAAAGCCCAATTCCCTAGTTTGGCCGCGGATCCGCGGCCAAACCCTACCTGGCGCCGCGGATCCGCGGCCGTCTGATGCACGTGGCGGTGGATTCTTCTTCTGTTGCTGCGACGGTTCTGGTGTTGGGATTCTAAGGGGTCAAATCTGTAAATTCACATGCGCGAGAGTCTGTAGCCCTAGGTTTCCTATTTTCCTATAAATTGTAATCTTAGATCTAAAAATTGTATGCCTCTTTTCAATCAATAAAATTCAGATTTTCTGGGAGCAAATATTCAGATCTGTTCTTCTTGTTTGGAGGGAGCCATCGAATTAGTAAGTCTTTTATTTCTGTTCTTTTAATTAAAATGTTTTCTCATCCCCTAATGAGCGAGTAGTCTCCTCGCTTGTTAGGGTTAGCCTTAGGGAAAGGGTTGAGAGATGTGATCTCTCGCCCCTTTCAATGCCACCTTCACCTAATTAATTAGTACTTCACGCATACGAGCACAACCGCTCCCTGCGGCATCCTACCCTTCGAGGTAACGATGAACCGTAGTATAAAGGGCCGGTTGCGCACGTTTTCCGTGAGGGTTAGGATAATTATCAACAAAGTAAGGATACAAATCTAGAGGAAGAAATATCTTCCCAAGAGATTCGTATCCACTTTATTAATAATTAACTTAACATCTAATAGATCTATAAAAAATGGCATTGAAAGCGGTGAGGAAGAACCTTAATCTCCAAAACTTCCCCTAAACCTAACCCTAGCAAGATTCTTAATTAGATTAATTAGATCTCGTTTTCATAGATTTTTATAAACCAATCAAAACCACAAATAGAATCAACTCGTTAAAACACACTAAAGGAATTTACCCGTCTCTGTGGATCGACCCGCACTCACCGGCTAGCTGCGAAGCGACGCCGTTTCTGATTGCGGTAAACTCAAATTTTTGGACTAATCAAATGGTGCCGTTGCCGGGGACGGCGTAATATTTCTTTTTGTGAATTTTCGGGTTGATATAAATTTTAAAAATTATTAAAAAAAAAATACAAAAAAAATACAAAAAAATTTATCAAATTTGATCTGTTTGAAGGGTATATTTTTGAATCTTGCAGGAACAACAACGAATCGTGGATCTGGAATTTTACAGAGGGCAAAACAGAGTTTGGTACATAATAACAGAGAGAAACTGAAAGTACAGAGAAGCACAAAATTTTCCAGAGCCTGATCCCTCTACTAAACCGCGTTTCCGCCGCAGTATGAGGCCCCAGGCCGCGGATCCGCGCTTCCACTGACACGTCAGCACATAATTTTTACAGGGTTTGCTCTCTTTTCTTCCCCTCTGCAACCTCCATATCTCCATCTGTAAAAAATTTCTGCAGGGTTCTTTGCGTAAAAAGTCTTTCTCCCCCTTCTAAATAACAGATTTCTGCAGGTTTCTTTGCGCCGCGCTAAAAATTGATTGCAAGTGATTTTGTTGTTTTGCATATTTTAATCAGACTCTAAGGGGCTAATTGACCAAACTCAGATTGGGTGGGGATCTCATCACCCTTCCCAGGACCCCAGAAAACACCTAAGCATTTTGCATCGACCACCTTTAATTAAAAAAGATTAGACTCAGACCTAAGGACAGCGAGCTCAATAGGAAAAGGACTAGGGTAGGCATCGGCCGTTTATCCTAACCGACATTGCGGTGTCTAGGCTAGTGGTTTTTAATTAGGCCCACTGTAGTGGTGGTTCCTTCCCACTTACCTGGCCGTATTTGTCCGTGAAGAGACGGTTTGAGGTCTATTTCTAGCCCTAGTTAGGAGCTGTCTAGTAGACCTAGGCAACCCTAGATCTAGGTCTGATTGTGCATGTGTGGTTGATACATTTTTGTGTTACGAGTCCGTTTTCTAAAGCCTTATTGCAAAACTCTCCAATAAAAAATTAAAGAAAAATCTTTTAAAAACTTGCAAAAATTTTGTCCCTAAGAAATCCTTGCATTCTTCTATCATGGGTACCCCACATCATAAATCTCTTGCCGAATCTTGGTATCCCGAACCTAACTTTGCGTCGTTCGTCAATTGTTTCGGTCAATTTAAAAATGATCCCTCCTTGCCAAAGATTTCGTTGAAAGATCAAATAGAGGCGTCTAGGAGAAATAGTTTGACTTTTCAACCCACTTTGTGTCAACCGAGTCAACCTTTACAACCTACATATGTTGATACCACTTCTTCAAGTCCTTCTGTCACTCCTAGGCCGATGTCCATTGCTGAGCATATTGCTCAATCTCGCAGTCGATCTTTCACCCCTCTCCACTCATCTAGTTTTAGGGATCCACACGATTATTCACCTTCTTATCCATATGTTGACCCTACTCCTGTCTTACCACTCACTTCCTACCAGTCATACCCGACCTTCCCACCTTCACTAGACCCTGTTTCGACACAGCCATTAGGGAGTTTCACATACCCAACCAATTTTGAATCTTTTACTGAAACCCCCTCACCACCTAAGTCTAGTTTGGAAGAGTCGCTGGAAGCATATATTGCTGTAACAAATAAAATAATAAGGAATGTGGAAGCATCCATGGCCGCCCTTATGCAGCCTAGTGAACCGGTAGCTAGTGTCCCGCTAGCTCCGAATTTTTCAATGTATAAGGCGGCAGTTGGACAGAGTGAGAATGAGAGAGGATTTTCAAATCAAACCTACCCTTACCCAATTGAAGCCCACAACTCCGGTTTTCCATCGATTGTTCCAAATGATTCACCAGTTGAAAATAAAAATGAGTTGTGCGATTTTGTAGTGTTTGATTTGCCAAATTGTGAGGAACCCCTTTCGAGTGAAACCGCACCTAATCCTTTCGATCTTTACACCTCCACTCTAGAACCTACATTGATAAATATCCATGCTGTGGATGAAGTGTCTAAAGAAATTAATTTTCACTTGATTGAGGATATAGACGCCGGGAATATTTCGGATGATGAACCTGTCGATTTAATAGAAATTTTATGTTCAAATCCTCATCCTGAGTTATTAAATGTTTCCCCCGAATCTCATATGCGTCTAGACTTTGATGATAATGGCATGGATGAATTAAATATTGAGGATAGTACTGAGGAGAGTCTTGAGGATAATATCGAGGTTGAACCATTTTTATTTGATGTGTCAGATTTTCCAATTCAGCCTCCTGAACCTTTGACTGTTATATCACCCTCCCTCCTTCCTATTGTTCCGACCGAACAAATGACCGTTACGCTTTCATCTCCTATACCAAGTTCGGCGTACCCATGTTTTCTTACGAATCTTGAGGGATTTGACCCCATTTCCCGACGGGTTGGTAGGTTAGCGCAATCGCTTTTAACACATCGTTCATCACATATTGCGCTAATTTATTCACTCGATTTACACCCTCAAGATCGTACTCCACTTCTTTCTCCTTTCCGCCATTCTTCTCCTCCACCGAGACCGTATTCTACCCCTCTTCCCACACGGTCTCGCGTGTTTCTCATTTCTTTCCTCCACACCCTATTCTTGCACCAACTATACCATTACCACGATAAGATCTTTGAATGGTTGGTGCTAACCTTTAGCTTGTGTAAGGCCAAGCTTAAGTTTGGGGGGAACCTTTGTATATATGTATATATCCTTTTGTTTTCTTTTTCTATAAAAAATAAAAAAAAATTCAAAACATTAAAAAAATTATAAATAAATAAACAGGGGAGTATCGGTATTTTGACCCTCTTGGTTTAGCATGACAGTGAGGACACTGTCAAGTTCAAGTTTGGGGGTATGCTCGGTACGTCTTCTTCCTTCGCATTCATTTGTACATATTTTTGCATTTGCATACTTATTTGAAAACCTAGAAAAATTTGAAAAATTTCAAAAATTATAAAAATAAATGTATTCAATTTTGGCTAATTGACTAGAGTTTGACAGATAGGTTAACTGGCTAGGAACAACTAGATCTTAGACTTAGTGAATTAAAAACCCTAAAAATAACATTTCTTAAAGTTTAACGGTAGAAAGTATATGCCTTGTAGTTTATTTAGAAATAGGCAAATTTTGGGTTCACTTCTTGGGCTAAGTCGAAACAAGGGAAGAGTATTGATGTTCTTATTAGAGTATAAGTTTGAAAAATAGTTCCTAGCTTAAGTCTAAATTCTGAAAATGTATACCCTACAATTTGCACATTCACGCACATTGAAACTTGGAATAGTAGAAGAGACCTTGAAATGCTCTTGTCTAAAGTCCTTAGTGCAATGAAAATGAAAAAATATATAAGTGTGAATAAATAATAAAAAAATGAACACTGGTTTTTGTGATTACTTAAGGCTGTAAAAATAGAAAAATATTTAGCGAGGGTGCTTCATCACCTAGTGCCTTAGACCAACTGGTTTGGGAGTCACTGCTAAAGCCTTGGGTGTTGCAAGGACTAGGAAGTACGCTTTAAAGTGCAAACGCATTTTGTAATCGGTCGTTGGTACCTCAAGAAGTATTAACGGTCGCATGAAGGATGTGTAAGCAAATTTCATTTAAATTCACCAACTAATTAGTACTTTGGACAATAGACAAGGGCATGATTGCTTGAATTGAATTTCCAAGTGTAGGGGTGATCTATACACACACGTAGGGATATGTGATTGGAATTTAGATAAGAGAAAGGAATGAAAGATAGAACTTGTATCTTTAGTCGAGTTGATAGAAATTCCTAAGTGGAGATGAAACCCTAGAAGGAAGACTTAAGAGATGCCGAAAGCTAAGTAAGTCTACATAACATATATAATCTTAAGCTAAATAATGAGGAAGTGTGAAGAATATGGGTGGATAATTTACAAGTATAAGATAATAAGAACTCCTTGTTAGAAAACCTAATTGGAAAACAAAAGTCGAAAGGCCAAATTGATAGGATTTTGTGGGTGTAATCCGCTGAAAACCCTCAGGAGACAACACTCCTCCTACTAGGGACACCTAGAGGTTTAACGGCTTGTTGCACGTGCTCAGTGCAATCGCGTTTCCCTGCGAAAGTGCGGTTAGGATTTTGGTGAATAAAATAATAAGTTTGCTCGGGGACGAGCAAAAGGTAAGTTTGGGGGTATTTGTTCAGACCATAATATTGCATTTATCATTCCCCTATTCTTAGCCTTTTTATAAATAAACAGGTACTCTTGACGCACGTTTGTTGCATATTACAGGTTACAGGTTTCTGGAGCAAATACAGTGAGAAAGACACAAAACAACAGAAAAAAGGGACTTTTGACCAACAATTAGACGGATCTCAGTCGAGCCTAGTCGAAGAACAGTGCAAGATCCAAAAAGTCAAGTGAAACGGTTAAAAAGCCCAATACAAGTCTTCACTAAAAATCTGGAGAAGATCCAGAAGTCCAACAGAGAAAAGAAGAGTAAAAACAGAAGCCCAAAGAGCCAAGGAAAAAGCCCCAAAAACAACAAAGCCCAATTCCCTAGTTTGGCCGCGGATCCGCGGCCAAACCCTACCTGGCGCCGCGGATCCGCGGCCGTCTGATGCACGTGGCGGTGGATTCTTCTTCTGTTGCTGCGACGGTTCTGGTGTTGGGATTCTAAGGGGTCAAATCTGTAAATTCACATGCGCGAGAGTCTGTAGCCCTAGGTTTCCTATTTTCCTATAAATTGTAATCTTAGATCTAAAAATTGTATGCCTCTTTTCAATCAATAAAATTCAGATTTTCTGGGAGCAAATATTCAGATCTGTTCTTCTTGTTTGGAGGGAGCCATCGAATTAGTAAGTCTTTTATTTCTGTTCTTTTAATTAAAATGTTTTCTCATCCCCTAATGAGCGAGTAGTCTCCTCGCTTGTTAGGGTTAGCCTTAGGGAAAGGGTTGAGAGATGTGATCTCTCGCCCCTTTCAATGCCACCTTCACCTAATTAATTAGTACTTCACGCATACGAGCACAACCGCTCCCTGCGGCATCCTACCCTTCGAGGTAACGATGAACCGTAGTATAAAGGGCCGGTTGCGCACGTTTTCCGTGAGGGTTAGGATAATTATCAACAAAGTAAGGATACAAATCTAGAGGAAGAAATATCTTCCCAAGAGATTCGTATCCACTTTATTAATAATTAACTTAACATCTAATAGATCTATAAAAAATGGCATTGAAAGCGGTGAGGAAGAACCTTAATCTCCAAAACTTCCCCTAAACCTAACCCTAGCAAGATTCTTAATTAGATTAATTAGATCTCGTTTTCATAGATTTTTATAAACCAATCAAAACCACAAATAGAATCAACTCGTTAAAACACACTAAAGGAATTTACCCGTCTCTGTGGATCGACCCGCACTCACCGGCTAGCTGCGAAGCGACGCCGTTTCTGATTGCGGTAAACTCAAATTTTTGGACTAATCAGGCCGCACCCCCAACGCCGTCGACGAAGTGCACCAAGGCGGAACACCGCTACCGTGAGCACCCGAACGGATGCTTTCGGCGACGGGGTTCTCCTACAGTCACTTGGTCGGGGCTATGGAGTGAGGCTGTCTATTAAGTTTACCCGGCGAGTATCCGCGTACGCTACGTGATTGCGACGGACTTTTGATCACATCAAAATTCCGTGGCAACCGATCAAGTGAGACTAAACTGCTATGTTTATAACATTCATTCAGTTATCTCATAACTATTTGTGAATTCCAATTATTGTATCACATTCCGAATAAGATAGAAAATGTTAAACTTTCCGATCGAACATTCGAACACCCAAGTTTTCCCGATACAGCTCATCACATGAAACAGGTTTTAAAACATTCAGTTCATGCCTCAGTACCAACGGTCCAGCCGTAGAAGGGTCAAGCCAACGCCTCACATGTGGCACGCCGTACTACCCCAAACCCGAAGGTTCAAAGGGCAGTTCAAGACGGTCACATAATCGAGTTAAGGTTTGTTGTCTTCTAGAGGGACCATCGCGTTACTTGCACTACTTAGAACGTCTTTAAACCTCGAAAAAATCCAACTCTTGGAAATTTTCCGTCAGGGGAAAGATTGGGTATTTATATCCGGTCGAACTTTTTAACATATTGTAAAATATCCGGAAAGCCACATAGACGAAACTTGATAATCCGATCGAATCCTCTATTCCCAATGCAACCCCAGAACACTCAACTGTAAAGTATATTTTAAAATTACCCAGAAAACACAGGGGTTAATTATAAACATTACTGTGCAAAAAGGAGTCAACGAGTCAACAGTGTTGCCGCGGAACTGCCGCGCCACGTGGGCTTAGGCCGCGGTTCCGCGCCGTTATGACGGAGTTAGGTCTCCGTTTTTCACAGTATTTCATAAAAAACCCTGCTTGATTTTCTGCATATTTTTAATAATGAAAAATCACAGTTTTTGAAAATTGGACAGAGAGCATGATCGGAATTGGGTTTCGGGTTCGTTCGGACTTCAAATTCCGTCTAGACTTCGCCTAAGGCTCTAGCTAGGCTCTGATACCACTGTAGGGTTCCTAGGCACACTAGTGAGGTCTCACAAGGCATCGATCATGCCAAATTAAAATTTTAACGGTGCCGAGAAACCCGACTACGGATCGTTTGCTAGAAATCTAGGCGAAACAACTAACTAGTTAACAATTAACTATGAGAATCCGGAAATACAACCTTTGTAGATCCGGTTCTCCACCTCCATAGCTCCGCAATGAAGTCTTCTCCGCTGTCCACATCAATCCCGGGCTCTAGCGTCGGCTTCGTCGGAGAATAGGCGAGCTAGGTCGTCGATGTCCATGCCGAAGATGATCTACGTCGAAGCATCGCAAGATCAAGCTCTCACTTCACCAAGTCATGAAACTTGTGAAGTAAACACACTCTACTACTTGGCAAGAGGTAGAGGATGAAGAAATAGGAAGTGGGTAGACTTTAGAAATGGATTTCTCACTCTTAATCATCAATCACCATTGATGAAAATGAAGCTTTCTTCACTTGAAGAATGGAAGAAGATGAAGATGATATGACAAGTCTTGAATTAAAAATAGAAAATAAAACAATACTTATCATACTTTTAACTCTAGTTAAGTGTAGAGAATTAACTTAGGTTAGTTAAAATGGTTAGGGTTAAGTATAGGACAAGAATGAAGACTTAGTCAAAGTTTCAAGAAACTTCAACTAAATCCAAAATATGCCACCATTTATCTTTCTTTTTCCTTTTTCCAAAAAGAATAAATAAGAAAGATAAATGAATAAATAAAAATCAAAACCCTAACCCATTCATTACCATGGTTCATTCTTTACACTTAACCAAGTTTGGCATGCATCATCAAACATGATACAAGCAAGTGCACAAAATCATATCGCATATGCAATGCGCACACCCGAGTGAGAAAATCCATTTCAAAGTGAACCGATACTAGTTAATGCAAAGTAATGTATCAAATATACAATTATGCATTAAATCATTAAATCAACACTTGATTTAACGATCCGGTCATATCGCATATAACCGACTAGTATCATTAGTAACAACTTATCGAATCAACACTTGATTCGATAACCCGGCTATATCGCATATAACCGATCAATGTCACATCGCGAGAATCGAATACAGTATCACATACTGGTATTATTCTCGGTCCCGCACATATCTCATATGCGCTCCTATTTCGTTTCGCTTGAGCCAGAAAACCTCTGTGTAGGACTCAAAAGACTCGTCAATACGCCGGCAGCGGATGATGATCATATCAAACATCCACAAGCCACAAGCGGTCTGCTAAACGTAACGGCCACCCGGGTATTGAGCGATCTGAAGATCGACGAGCAAGCCCGCTCACACTCCAGTGAATCCAACCAGTAACACTACCGTACAGTCCGGTCTGATCGTCTGATATGTCGCATATCTCGCCTAGGGGTGGTAAACGTCAGACCCCAATAGCTCAATAAGTCGTGTCGATATGAGGTCTATAACAATTTGAGAAACTACTGGTAACACTTACCAGTAAATCTCAGCAACCCTGGCCAGGGATTTCCTGTTATAGCCAATCGAACACAGCGCAACATCAACCCCCTATACCGGGAGAGACGAATCCCCTCCTATCGCTCATTGCCTCCATGTGACTCGGGACTGTACCCAAAAACCACCGTTTAGCATGCCCTCTTGGACGTGGTAAGATGGAAATCAAAGCACAGTGGGAACCACACAAGACTCTATGACGATCTTGGGTCAACAGACTACTCTGTACCAGTGTCACCAGAGAACTGCCATCTGACGTGAGGTATAATACCATCTGGGAGTTCTCGGCGAGTCCGTCCAGTGTACCCAGTCTCTACTGAGCACCCGTATACCATCTCTGATGTAAAACACCGATGGATATGGGATCATCCATCGCCCATCTGTATGGGTCGAGAAGGTATACGCTAGTCTACTCTTGTATATCGATGCCCCGTCTCGATACACCCACGACTAGGGACTTTGAAGGATGTACTTATGGACTACCATATCCCCACTAGTATGATCCGCATCACAGTCCAGGTAGTCAAGTACAGATCCTAAGGGCTTTACCAACATGTAACAGAGAGACACCCATCATACACGTTAAGGTAAAGAGCAACCAGATAGCATACTATCATGTCGAGCAAGAAAGTCCTCCCTATATATGTCCCAGCATCCACTACAATATACATCCAATGTACAGTAATGGCCTCTAGGGCATACATATAACTAACAATCTCCCACTTGCACTAGGGCCATCTGTAGCAGTGGTTGTAGTATCTCATACTCAACCATCCCATAAAAGTCTCTCTCTGGGAACAGGCCTTTGTGAGTGGATCCGCTGTGTTGTCCTCTGAGTCTACTCTCCTAATCTCGATCACCCTGGAGATCATCTATCTCCATGATCAGGTGATACTGCCTTAGAATATGTCTGGATCACTGATGGGACCGGCGTTCCTTGGCATAAGCCACAACTCCATTGTCACACAATGGGAGGAACAAAGTTCATCTTATGAACTAATATACACCCAGACTGCCTCTTTGGTAGCATCTTAAGCAGCGATGTATCCAGCCTTTATCGTCTAGTATGTCACGGTACCTAGCTTGGAACTCTTCCAACATACCGTCCATTTACTGAGGGTAAAGACAATGCCTATGACTGACATTCAGTCGTCTTCATCACCCTGGAACCATTCCAGTGATTCTCACCAGGATCGGTTGATACCATCTCACTACAGCTAGTGAGTATCCTAACATCCATTTAGATCTATCTCATAGATCCAAACCCCAGGATTTAGGAGGTATCACTTTGATCCTATGTGGAGAATCATTGTGATAAGCGGAGATTGACCGAGCGTAGCATAAGTAACTCCTTTCTTATCAAGAGTATGTCATCCACGTACTCTACGAGGATCGTCACCATACTCCCTACTACCTTTTTGTTTATACAAGGTTCATCTACCATTTTGATGATGTCAAACTCTTTGACTTATCCATCAAAACAGATGTTTCAATTCCGCGATGCCTGCTTTATCCTATAAAACATCTTGCACACGTTTCCGTTGCTCCCACTGTCTACGAAGCCCTCTGGCTGTGTACTTATAGACGCTCTCTTCCAAAATATCATTTAGAAAAGCAGTCATGACACCCAACCGCCAGATATCGTAGTCATGGTATGTAGCCGTGGCAAGTAGGATCTGGATGGACTTAAGAATAGCTACTTAGAAAAAGTTTCATCATGATCCACACCTGGTCAATGATGCAAACCTTTAACAAGTCTAGCTTTGAAAGTCTCAACCTTTCCAAGTACACCAAGTAATCTTCTCAAGATATACTTGCTCCTGATGGGGATTTAACCCTTCAGATATAGCAACTAAAGTCCATACTTTGTTGGTGTACATGGATTCCATCTCAGATCGCTAAGCATCCAGCCATTCTTACAGAGTCTTACTCCTGATGGCCAGCTCGAAACTAGTTGGGTCATCATCTCATGATGCAATCCTCGCTCCCACTGTCATAGAGAAACCGAAGTATCTCTCAGGTGGGTGAGAAACCCTACTAGATCGGCGGAGAGGCTGAGGTTCGTTGGAATTTACTGAATCCTTTGGTTCTTTCAAATCATCAGCTGTAGTTTGTATAGCTGGAACATTTCCAGTTCTACATTACAGACTTTGCCTCGAGCTTGTCCGGATTTTGTTTTCAGACATAGGCTGGACAACCCCAAATCTTAACTAGCTTAAGACATGGGCTCTTCCCTTTCCATATCACATATGAAGTGGTAGGCATCTGATTTGATTCGAACCCTATTCAATAGGTATGCAGCTTCTCAAGTGCATAACTCCCAAAAGGAAAAGGTAACTCAGTAGTACTCATCATAGAGCACACCTTATCATATAGGGTGTTATTGCTCCACCCCGATATACCATTGTGCAATGGTGTATTCGGAGGAGTAATGCTGAGAGAGAATCTCATTCTCCTTTAGAAAAGTCCAGGATTTCCGTGGTCTCGTATTCTCCTCCTTGATCACATCAAAGGACATAATACTTATACCCGTAGTTTGGTTCTTTACTTCTAACTTATATTCTATGAATATCTCAAAAGGTTCGGACTTGTGTTTCAACAGGAACATATGTCTGAATCTTGAGAGATTATCAGAGAATATAATGAAGTATAAAGAACCGGTCTTGGCATGTGTAGACAGGGGACCTACATACATCAACATGTATCATCCCAAGAGTTCATTAACTCTTTCTCTGTTTCCAGTAAACGGAGCTATGGTCATCTTATCTTTGTGACATGACTAGCGAGTTTCACAAGATGTAAATTCAAACTGATTTAAATATGCATCTATATGTAACTCTAGCTAGTCGGGTCGTATTGATATGACCTAGTCTACAATGCCTCAAGAAGGATTCGTTCATTTCTGAAATCTTCCTCTTGTGTGTGTTCCGTATAGATATGATTTTGTATATCAGGTTCGGTATCTAATAACATTCGTTCAGAATCAATGTATTGTAATACAGGGTGACAGTGACCAACAGACTTGGCTGCAACACTTGCCCCGTTTTCTGTCTCATGAAACTTATCACCCGTTCTCAGTTCTCTACCTTTCTATAGCCCTATGTAACAGATCACATATCTGGGATCCTGATCTGGTATCACATACCCAGGACGTAAAGGATACTGAGAAACAGTTCTCTGTAATGAACACACCCGAAGATGATGCATCAGCATGCACTCTCTTCGTTTGGGCGGCACGGGAATTCTGGCATTCCCCAATTTCCTGCTCTGTCTTATAACAATTATAAGGTGGAGCGGGACCAACGTTCCCCAGCTCAGTATAACAAGCGGGTTCGGTCAATTATCCGTATTATTATCTTGATTAAGGCGTGATATGGTCGCTACCTGGAGAGAGAGAGAAGAAAACACTCAGCGTGCGCTCTGTCAAGAATAGATTGGTTTTTATTTTATCTAATCAGGATGGCTCCCACTGCTTTTTATCAAATCTTCCTTCAAACCCTAAAAGGAAAGACTAGCCGGGATTAATTACACACTACAAGTTCGCCAATCTTTCAGCCAGGCCAGTGTCGGCACTTTGAGGGAGGTCCCCCGTGCTTTCGCACGAACCTAATTAATGTAAACCTCGTTTTCCCAGAAGCGTAACCTCGTTAACACCTTTCTAGACACCTACTTGATCGGCTAATTGTAATGTATAAAACTCTCCCAGGAGTAACTCTTACTCGCAGCGGGTATCGGGATCCAACTATCTCATAGAAGGTATGCAATCTCATTGCAAATTTCAACACTTGAAATTCCCGATAATATTTTGCCCCTAACGTGCTATGACCTTGACGAAAGCCAACAAACCATAGCCCGCTAGTCAAGTTCAACCCGTACATTTCTTGATCGAATTAAACCCACCCGCACGACCCTTGACGAAAGCCAACAAAGCCGCACGACTACCCTAATCCAATCGCATCGTATGCTAGCAGATAAGCAGCATATAGCTACCGCACACTGCACCTTGACGAAAGCCAACAAATGCAGCACGGATACTATATACAACTTATCTGAAATGACGGAGGGCTACGACTGGTTTTTCTGAAAACCTATTGCGTAATGAACTTGATATCGTTGTAGAATCAAATGTTTTTAAAAATGGAGTGCTTTTGAGGCTTTTCTAGTTTTGCTAAAGGAGTCACTCCCGGCGAAGGGATCGTCGGTCCTTTCCTCGTCGAATGAGGTGCGGGATATATCATATATATCACTGTGCAAAGCAAAAACTCTTAAAAGCAATCAAAAGACAAACCGAGTGTGTAGCATCTGCCAGTTATTGCTAAAGGAGTCACTCCCGGTGAAGGGATCTCGGTCCTTTCCTCATCGAATAAGGTGCAGGATATATCACATATACCGCTGTGCAAAGCAAGAACTGTAGCTACCTGTTTTATTTTGAAATTCGATTCTACAACATCTTAGGTTTCTTTTATTTCATTAATCACATTAATGAAGTCCCATCATTTAAGTACCTAAGCATCACAGATAAATACGACGTACACTTATGCCATCTGCATTCGTCTCGATGTCACCTCGTGCACCGTTAGGTTAGGTAACTAACGGCAGAGCGGGGAAGGGCTAGCGCGGGTGTAAAACATAAGTAACGCCTATATAATATATAATATATACTATATACAGTATCTATCAAAGAACATCACATGATCACATCACAGATATGGTAGCAGAAGAAATATATGAAATATTGGATATACTAGGACGTCCGTGTTTTCAATATGAGCCAGTATAAAACACGGATTCCACGGTCGCGATGAGTAGCCAAACCCACACCCTTAGACCCCTACGAGAGCGGCAAGCAACCCTACCAATTCTGGAGTTAGGAGACCCGGACTCGACCCCTCGAGTTGGTCTCCCACTGGACTCCAGAACCCGGTTACTTGTGCCCTCCTCCTTGGGTCTATCCTAGTGCGGAAAAGTAAATAATATACAAAAGGTGACAACTTCCGCAACCTGGAAGCGCCCCAATAAAAGAATATTACATAAAAGTTTTTACATGAATGAAAATGAAAAACACTCATCTCACATAAAAAAAACCCGGCTATTCAAACACGACGATCCAATATAACATATCCAGCAACACATAACATCACATGTCATCAACGTAAGTAAATATGCGCATCCCAATTGTTGTTGACATATAGCAACGAAACCGGCGATATCACATATTACACTTACGGTCACAGAAAAGAAAGTGTAAAACTACAACAGTTGGAATCCGCAACCTCCTCAGACATCGCATGCCTGACCAAATGAATTACTTAGACATCACATGCCTAACAATTATAAACCCCGCATTTTAGTCTCATTATCGAAAACTCTTTTCAATATCAAGTCGGGTAATTCAACAAGATTCCCGACATCCTGATCGAATACTCGTCGCAAACTTTAGTAGGCGGCCGCACCCCCAACGCCGTCGACGAAGTGCACCAAGGCGGAACACCGCTACCGTGAGCACCCGAACGGATGCTTTCGGCGACGGGGTTCTCCTACAGTCACTTGGTCGGGGCTATGGAGTGAGGCTGTCTATTAAGTTTACCCGGCGAGTATCCGCGTACGCTACGTGATTGCGACGGACTTTTGATCACATCAAAATTCCGTGGCAACCGATCAAGTGAGACTAAACTGCTATGTTTATAACATTCATTCAGTTATCTCATAACTATTTGTGAATTCCAATTATTGTATCACATTCCGAATAAGATAGAAAATGTTAAACTTTCCGATCGAACATTCGAACACCCAAGTTTTCCCGATACAGCTCATCACATGAAACAGGTTTTAAAACATTCAGTTCATGCCTCAGTACCAACGGTCCAGCCGTAGAAGGGTCAAGCCAACGCCTCACATGTGGCACGCCGTACTACCCCAAACCCGAAGGTTCAAAGGGCAGTTCAAGACGGTCACATAATCGAGTTAAGGTTTGTTGTCTTCTAGAGGGACCATCGCGTTACTTGCACTACTTAGAACGTCTTTAAACCTCGAAAAAATCTAACTCTTGGAAATTTTCCGTCAGGGGAAAGATTGGGTATTTATATCCGGTCGAACTTTTTAACATATTGTAAAATATCCGGAAAGCCACATAGACGAAACTTGATAATCCGATCGAATCCTCTATTCCCAATGCAACCCCAGAACACTCAACTGTAAAGTATATTTTAAAATTACCCAGAAAACACAGGGTTAATTATAAACATTACTGTGCAAAAAGGAGTCAACGAGTCAACAGTGTTGCCGCGGAACCGCCGCGCCACGTGGGCTTAGGCCGCGGTTCCGCGCCGTTATGACGGAGTTAGGTCTCCGTTTTTCACAGTATTTCATAAAAAACCCTGCTTGATTTTCTGCATATTTTTAATATTGAAAAATCACAGTTTTTGAAAATTGGACAGAGAGCATGATCGGAATTGGGTTTCGGGTTCGTTCGGACTTCAAATTCCGTCTAGACTTCGCCTAAGGCTCTAGCTAGGCTCTGATACCACTGTAGGGTTCCTAGGCACACTAGTGAGGTCTCACAAGGCATCGATCATGCCAAATTAAAATTTTAACGGTGCCGAGAAACCCGACTACGGATCGTTTGCTAGAAATCTAGGCGAAACAACTAACTAGTTAACAATTAACTATGAGAATCCGGAAATACAACCTTTGTAGATCCGGTTCTCCACCTCCATAGCTCCGCAATGAAGTCTTCTCCGCTGTCCACATCAATCCCGGGCTCTAGCGTCGGCTTCGTCGGAGAATAGGCGAGCTAGGTCGTCGATGTCCATGCCGAAGATGATCTACGTCGAAGCATCGCAAGATCAAGCTCTCACTTCACCAAGTCATGAAACTTGTGAAGTAAACACACTCTACTACTTGGCAAGAGGTAGAGGATGAAGAAATAGGAAGTGGGTAGACTTTAGAAATGGATTTCTCACTCTTAATCATCAATCACCATTGATGAAAATGAAGCTTTCTTCACTTGAAGAATGGAAGAAGATGAAGATGATATGATAAGTCTTGAATTAAAAATAGAAAATAAAACAATACTTATCTTACTTTTAACTCTAGTTAAGTGTAGAGAATTAACTTAGGTTAGTTAAAATGGTTAGGGTTAAGTATAGGACAAGAATGAAGACTTAGTCAAAGTTTCAAGAAACTTCAACTAAATCCAAAATATGCCACCATTTATCTTTCTTTTTCCTTTTTCCAAAAAGAATAAATAAGAAAGATAAATGAATAAATAAAAATCAAAACCCTAACCCATTCATTACCATGGTTCATTCTTTACACTTAACCAAGTTTGGCATGCATCATCAAACATGATACAAGCAAGTGCACAAAATCATATCCCATATGCAATGCGCACACCCGAGTGAGAAAATCCATTTTAAAGTGAACCGATACTAGTTAATGCAAAGTAATGTATCAAATATACAATTATGCATTAATTCATTAAATCAACACTTGATTTAACGATCCGGTCATATCGCATATAACCGACTAGTATCATTAGTAACAACTTATCGAATCAACACTTGATCCGATAACCCGGCTATATCGCATATAACCGATCAATGTCACATCGCGAGAATCGAATACAGTATCACATACTGGTATTATTCTCGGTCCCGCACATATCTCATATGCGCTCCTATTTCGTTTCGCTTGAGCCAGGAAAGCTCTGTGTAGGACTCTAAAGACTCGTCAATACGCCGGCAGCGGATGATGATCATATCAAACATCCACAAGCCGCAAGCGGTCTGCTAAACGTAACGGCCACCCGGGTATTGAGCGATCTGAAGATCGATGAGCAAGCCCGCTCACACTCCAGTGAATCCAATGAGTAACACTACCGTACAGTCCGGTCTGATCGTCTGATATGTCGCATATCTCGTCTAGGGGTGGTAAACGTCAGACCCCAATAGCTCAATAAGTCGTGTCGATATGAGGTCTATAACAATTTGAGAAACTACTGGTAACACTTACCAGTAAATCTCAGCAACCCTGGCCAGGGATTTCCTGTTATAGCCAATCGAACACAGCGCAACATCAACCCCCTATACCGGGAGAGACGAATCCCCTCCTATCGCTCATTGCCTCCATGTGACTCGGGACTGTACCCAAAAACCACCGTTTTGCACGCCCTCTTGGACGTGGTAAGATGGAAATCAAAGCACAGTGGGAACCACACAAGACTCTATGACGATCTCGGGTCAACAGACTACTCTGTACCAGTGTCACCAGAGAACTGCCATCTGACGTGAGGTATAATACCATCTGGGAGTTCCCAGCGAGTCCGTCCAGTGTACCCAGTCTCTACTGAGCACCCGTATACCATCTCTGATGTCAAACACCGATGGATATGGGATCATCCATCGCCCATCTGTATGGGTCGAGAAGGTATACGCTAGTCTACTCTGGTATATCGATGCCCCGTCTCGATACACCCACGACTAGGGATTTTGAAGGATGTACTTATGGACTACCATATCCCCACTAGTATGATCCGCATCACAGTCCAGGTAGTCAAGTACAGATCCTAAGGGCTTTACCAACATGTAACAGAGAGACACCCATCATACACGTTAAGGTAAAGAGCAACCAGATAGCATACTATCATGTCGAGCAAGAAAGTCCTCCCTATATATGTCCCAGCATCCACTACAATATACATCCAATGTACAGTAATGGCCTCTAGGGCATACATATAACTAACAATATGCAGTATGACCGGATCATTAAATCAAGTGTTGATTTAATGATTTAATGTATAATTATATATTTGATATATTACTTTACATTAACTAGTATTTTTTCACTTAAGATTGATTTTCACACTTGATGTGCACAAGTAGTATATGTGATATATGTTTGTGCACTAGTTTGTATCATGTTTGATGATACATGCAAACTTGGGTGTGTGTATACTTTAAACCATGTTTAGGTTAATGGTTAGGGTTTTAACTTATTTATTTATTTTATTTTTTATTTTTTTTGCAAAAATAAAATGGTGGCTTTCTTTGTTTTATGCTTGAAGCTTCATGAAGCTTTTTAAGCATCTTTGAAAAGTCTAGCCATTTTGTTTTATGCTTTAACCTAACCATCAACCTAAACCCTAGTTTATTCTCTACAAGTGTTAGCTCACCCATGGTTGCAATATGATAAACTTCACTTGAATTTTCTTTTAAGATAATTCTTTTCCATTCTTTTCTTCTTCTTCTTCTTCATGAAGTGAAGAAAGCTTGCTAGAAAATTTCAAGTGTTGAAATCAAGTGAGAAATCCAAATCCAAAGTGAACCCACTTCCTATTTCTTCATCCTCTACCACTTGCCATGTTGTATGGGATGTTTTCTTCACAAGGTTCATGACCAAGTGAAGATGAAGCTTGAGTTTGAGTCGCCTCGACGTAGATCATCTTCGGCATCGAAGTCAACGACCTAGCCCGCTCATTTCTCCGATGAAACCAACGCTAGAGTCCGGGATCCCGATGATCGCAGCGAAGAGACATCAACACGGAGCTAAAGAAGTGGAGGACCGGATCAACAAAGGTTGTAATCCCTTTCACTTGTTAGTAAAGTTGTTTACTTGCATTTAGTTTCTCCTATCCTCTAGTTAACGATCTTGCATAGGGTTTCTCGGCACATAAATTTTTGAATTTGGCATGGTTGATCAGTTGTGGAACCTCATGGGTGTGCCTAGGAACCCTACATTCTTAACTTGTCTACACGGGACAAATCTATCGGTTACCATACGATTGAATTTTCTCGTCGCGTAGACTATACGACGGTTGTTAGTATCGAGCTATACCGTCCGATATTTAACAACCTTCGTATAGTTCTATGTCACGATTAGCATCGCACGTATGTTAACCGATAGACGGGGACTAAGTGGCGCTTTTAGTTTCATATATGAGTATCGATGAGAATATGAAGGTTTCATATTATCATCGAGCATCATATATTGGTTTTAACTTGAACATCTCGAATCACTCTTTAATTATGTGTTTGTTGTGTATTCTTGTTGTATATGTGTGTTCCGGCTGTCGGGGGTAAGGCTTCTATCCCATTAAGAATGTATAGAGCGAACACCCATCACTTATGCTTTCAACCGTTTCGAGTAAATTTCTGCAGCACCTCCCCGCTGTTCTTCGAGTACACTGTAATAGAATAGATAATCATTTCAAAGCTGTGAAACAACGTTGAAATGAACATCTAATCTATCTTTGTACACGGAGAACCAGCGGAAAGGTACCGACGAAATATCTCAAAATGGATGAAAACACAAGTGAATGAAGGTGTTTGCTTTATACATTCTTAACTTGTCCACACGGGACAAATCTATCGGTTACCATACAATTGAATTTTCTGGTCGCGTAGACTATACGACGGTTGTTAGTATCGAGCTATACCATCCGATATTTAACAACCTTCGTATAGTTCTATATCACGACGAACATCGCACGTATGTTAACCGATAGACGGGGACAAAGTGGCGCTTTTAGTTTCATATATGAGTATCGATGAGAATATGAAGGTTTCATATTATCATCGAGTATCATATATTTGTTTTAACTTGAACATCTTGAATCACTCTTTAATTATGTGTTTGTTGTGTATTCTTGTTGTATGTGTGTGTTCCGGCTGTCGGGGGTAAGGCTTCTATCCCATTAAGAATGTATAGAGCGAACACCCATCACTTGTGCTTTCAACCGTTTCGAGTAAATTTCTGCAGCACCTCCCCGCTGTTCTCCGAGTACACTGTAATAGAATAGATAATCATTTCAAAGCTGTGAAACAACGTTGAAATGAATATCTAATCTATCTTTGTACACGGAGAACCAGGGAAAAGGTACCGACGAAATATCTCAAAACGGATGAAAACACAAGTGAATGAAGGTGTTTGCTTTATACATTCTTAACTTGTCCACACGGGACAAATCTATCGGTTACCATACGATTGAATTTTCTCGTCGCGTAGATTATACGACGGTTGTTAGTATCGAGCTATACCGTCCGATATTCAACAACCTTCATATAGTTCTATGTCACAACGAACATCGCACGTATGTTAACTGATAGACGGGGACAAAGTGGTTCTTTTAGTTTCATATATGAGTATCGATGAGAATATGAGGGTTTCATATTATCATCAAGTATCATATATTGGTTTTAACTTGAACATATCGAATCACTCTCTAATTATGTGTTTGTTGTGTATTCTTGTTGTATGTGTGTGTTCCGGCTGTCGGGGGTAAGGTTTCTATCCCATTAAGAATGTATAAAGCGAACACCCATCACTTGTGCTTTCAACCGTTTCGAGTAAATTTCGGCAGCACCTCCCCGCTGTTCTCCGAGTAAACTGTAATAGAATAGATAATCATTTCAAAGCTTTGAAACAACGTTGAAATGAATATCTAATCTATCTTTGTACACGGAGAACCAGCGGAAAGGTACCGACGAAATATCTCGAAATGGATGAAAACACAAGTGAATGAAGGTGTTTACTTTATACATTCTTAACTTGTCCACACGGGACAAATCTATCGGTTACCATACGATTGAATTTTCTCGTCGCGTAGACTATACCACTGTTGTTAGTATCGAGCTATACCGTCTGATATTTAACAACCTTCGTATAGTTCTATGTCACGACGAATATCGCACGTATGTTAACCGATAGACGGGGACTAAGTGGCGCTTTTAGTTTCATATATGAGTATCGATTAGAATATGAAGGTTTCATATTATCATCGAGTATCATATATTGGTTTTAACTTGAACATCTCGAATCACTCTCTAATTATGTGTTTGTTGTGTATTCTTGTTGTATGTGTATGTTCCGGCTGTCGGGGGCAAGATTGGTGAGGCCAAGTACATATTTGAAGGTATAACTATACAAAGAACGGAGCTTCTAGTTCTCGGCACCCCTCAAATGGAGGATGCAAGCAGTGACCCCTTCTCTTTTATAGACTACTTCCTTAACAAATTCGACAACCACAATTCTAAGATAATGTCGTTGGTTTCTCGCATCATAGAGCTTATCTTGATCTCAATTAAAGGTTTGTTTTCATGATATATCTATCAAATTTACAGAAAAAGAAACAAGAAATGAAGTCAAGGTTAATTGCTCATAACACCCTTTACTTGTTGACTGGCTTATCAGCATCCGACACTCTTGTAGAGTTAGTCTTGGTTCGGGCCATACCGGCATCTTATAACCGTTAAGTATGCTAATTTCAAAGATTTCACACCAAATTAATCAATGAGCGGTTATAACCATTGAATGATTTATATATGTTGCTCCTTGTAAAATATATCATTAACGATCTCCTGTATCAAAACATTTTACTTTCTTTGGTCCTTGGAAACTGGAATCTTCATAGATGAATTAAGCTTTGCTATCAATAATGTCAAGAAGTGGTTTCTAACCCCAACCCAACCCCAATCCTAACCCTAACCCTACCACCAGCCCCAACCCCAACCCCAGCCGAACCCCAACCCTAACCCTAACCCCAAGCCCAACCCCCAACCGCAACCCCCTGCCGAACCCCAACCCCAACCGCAACCGCAGCCCCTCAGCCGCAGCCCTAACCCTAACGCTAACCCCAACTGATGCCTCATCGGTACCCAAACCATGAACCATAGCCCTAAAACAATCAAAAATTTGTTTAATTGAAGATTTCCTAACCTGTGCAGAGGCGACGATCGGCGATGACGAAAAGAGGCGACGACGAAAACGGAGATGAGGAAGAAGCAGGCGGTGGCGACGACGAATCGACCGGCGCTGGTGATGATGAGAACGGCGACAACGAGAACGGCGATCGGCGGGAACGAGGGTTTGGGGATTTGGGTTCGTGCGCAGTGATGAGAAAATAATTTTTACAGATAATCAGCATAGGGATCGATCTGCCTTTTTACTTAAATCCCTATTTAGATGCCCCTACGGATAAGTCCGTATGTTCTTGGTTTGCGGCTCCGTAGGGGCAAACAACAATTTAAGATTTAATAATTTTTAAATAAATATGTAAGGACCGTAGGGGCAACCGTTTGGCCCTATGGATTAATCCGTAGGGCCAAACAAAATTTGCCCAAAAGGGACGTCGATGAGCGAACTCATCCTGACACCCTACTGAGCCTGTCAGTGACAATATCCGTACAGTCCGGTCCGTTCGTCTATGAGCATCGCATGGCGGGCCTAGGGGGTTGGTAAAAGTCAGACCCCTAAAAGCGGTACAAGTCGTGTCGGAGTACAGCCCAGAACACCCTGAGATACTACTGAAATACCTACCAGTAAATCTCCTACCTTGGCCAAGGACTTTTCATGTACTGGCTCTCCTAGACACAGCGCGACCTCACCCCCAATACCGAGAGAGACAAACCCCGGAAGATCCGCTCACTGCCTCCATGTGGCTCGGGACTGTACCCAACTAAAACCTGTTTGCACGTCTCCTTTGAGCGTGGTAGGGTAGTAATCAAAGTACAGTGGGAACTCACACGAGACAAATGACGATCCCCAGGTCGATGAACTAACCTGAACACATGTCACTAGGGAACTGCTATCTGACATCAGGTATAATCCCAACTAGCATGTTCCCGGCGAGTCCTGTCCGGTGTACTCATGTCACGTCCCGAAAGTACGGAACAAGACCGGCACTTAAACTACGAACGTCTCGAGGCGTACGTAATCTAAGTAAACCGAAACCCCAGAAATCCAAACCAAGAAAGTAGTAGAGTGAAGGAAAACCAATTCAAATCAAGTAGTTTTAATAGCATAAGCCGAATTATGCGTTTTTTAAAAAAAATCAAATATTTAATGAAAATTTCGGCAGAGTCTCCTTTGTAAATACTGGCCCCCAAACGGGATACAACATGAATAGTATACGAAATCAAAAAAAGGCATCCCCAAGTGGGAGCTAGCTCTTCGTCAATCGACGGTCACAACCACACAAGCAATATAATATGCAACGCCAAGGGCGAGGATCAAAATTCAAAAGGAAACTCAAAACCATAAGAAAACCACAGAAATATAACGCGCGACTCTAAGGTCGAAGGAATAATATCACTGGTCTCTATCTCAAAATAAATACATGTTTGGTTGATGGAACTTCTAGATACAACAGAATAATGATATACAAGATATATAATGGGGGTACGATACAAGTAAACCCACCTACTAGCAAATCACCCGAAAGAAACTATGCCCGCAAAGCCGTAATGAAACCTGTACGGCAAACCTGCAAGAAACTGGGGCACAACGGGGGTGAGTTGCCAACTCGTGAATAGAAAAACATCTACACACAGAAATCGCATAAATAACGCAACCTAGGTCAATGATCATAATATATCCTCAAATATATGTATAACATGCAGCCTATAACAAGGCTAGGGTAAATATCTAACCCGAGTGTAATTCCATGTGCCCGTGTCAGTGCCTCAGGTAGCAATGTATCATATGGATGATGTATGAATGCATGAAACAGAATGCATGTACTGAAGAAACTGCTTTAATAAATCAGTGAGATTTCTGTATTTTAAAAGTGAGGTACCATAAATGAAATCAGCATAAAACAGTGCCCAGCATCGACACAAAACAAGTGTCCAAATATCTCGATATCTCTGTATCACAATCTCTGTACCTCAATATCTCAAACACAATATCTAGGGCGCCGTTAGTCCAGACCGGCCCCTACCATCCATCTCAAGACCACGACGGTATCCTCCGGATATCCGACGCGTCGGGTAAAATCACCGGTAGGTAGTGCTCCCCTGCCAGGCTCACATCGTCATCATCACGCGCTTCTTGCCCCGGGGTACCTTACCGGGTCCACCATGTACCCGAAACGGTTCATCCGTCTCCTCGAATCGGGTCTCGAAATCTATCAGCAAACTCATGGTGGACGACTCATACATCATGGGAAAAACCGCACTTTTATTTAACAAGAGATAAATCGGTTTATATATGTTTTGCGGTTTTCCTCCAAATCCAGAAAATATCATGGAAATCCGAATCATCAATAGCATGTAAAACCATGAATATAAGCATGAGAATGAATAACAGTATGCATGAAGCGACAAGTAATAACTACAATATCTAAGCTGGCATATAAGGTATGTACACTAATATTATGTCAAACTACTGGCTATCAAGCTAAGTTAAGCAACAATATTTTCTAAGGTATACGTAACATGGCAATTACAGATGAAGATGTGTGTGAGCCGGCAAGTAAGTGTACGTGGTACATACGCATCATCGGTAATGGTGCTGGTGTCCTAACAATATGATATCAACAATGCATTAAGAAATTATAACATAAGTATGCGATGCGGAGCGAACAGCAATAATGAACGGAATACTAAACACAACGATAACTAAACTGCATTACACTAATATAAATCCTACAAATGGTGCCTTTTGAAATAACACGAATCATGGGGTTTTGAAAATAGGGGCTACGGTGTTTTTATGAAAAGATACGTCTTTTGAAATATCCGTAGGATCCCTTGGGCTGTCCTTTAAAATACCCACGATTCGTTAGTTTTAGAAATAGGTAAGAATCGAATCTAATCTAACAACTAAACTAAACTAAAGGACTCAGTTAACAAGCTGGACTACAGGTAAGGAAACCTCCTAACATCTGAGTCGATCCATATACATACCTGTATATATATTAGTCGGTGATCCCGCCTCAATAATATCATATCCGATACCATATCTATAATCAGACATCCCAAGTCAAGAGTGTGGATCAATCATCAAAATATAGATCGTACGGCATCCCCAAATCTGGGTACGGGTCAATATCACATTCCTCATACTATTCACATGGTATCCTCTTTATCAAATATCATGATCGGGGTACTGATCTACGTCTAATACAATACTGATACCGCCTGAGTATGCATGCACGTGTGTGAAACACTACGTCAAGGACCCGCTACAACGTCATGTCGTATCTCAAATACGAACCCTGCTATATCACCGATCTCACGGCCTCAAAATCAAATCTCATTGACTCATCATAAATCCCAAGTATCATCCTCAAATCCGTATGTGAACACATAGTCCCATACCCATGTGAACACATAACTGTATAACCCCGTAAGCACAGATGAAAGAAGAAAGTATGCCAGTATGGGTTGGTGTGTGCATGTGTGGTGCGACCACTACTCTAGGGTTTCGCGACACTAAATATCCAAGAACACCAAATATCCATATTATCATCAATATACTCAAACAATGTATAAACACTATATATATGTGTGTATACATATTCGTATACATCACCACGAACTGCGGGGGTGCTATACGCCATCCACCCGACCTCTCCCCGTAGATATAAATCTACTCACCTGGTCCTCGTTTGCCGGTGCCGACGTCGCCACGCGCTTGCTTTTCGTCTCGAAGTCCACATGGGGTACCTACATATCATAACGCACCGTATCGTATTAAAATCCGATTCATGACCAAAACGACACGTGAATCCCACATAGGTCAAAACCTATGGTTGCTTTCACAAATCAACCCAAAAACCCTCGACGTCGGCGTACAAACGCCAAACCATCGAGAAAAACTCAAACGTATCAATCGTGGTTTCACAACACCTTAAATATATATATTAAAAAAGTTAAAATCACCAAAACTTCAAATTCGCTTTAAAGCTATTTTTCCGAAAACCTAATAAGCAAAAATTATCCGCTTTAATACAACATCTTGATGTTTAAACGAATCTAGCGGCCACAAAATTCACTAAATATCATAACAAAGTCATATAAACCATTCCTATAATTTATTCTCATCAATTTCCATAAATTCCAAAATTCTAGTTTACAATATACCCAAATTTAACAATTTTATAACAAAAATGCACAAACAACAATTTAGCTTGGATTTTCATGAACTAAAATATTAAACTATATTTTATAATGTTAATGAAGTCATGAAAAACCTAATTAGATTTTTAGTCTAACATTTGCAATAAATTTCCAAAACCTAGTTTGCATAAAATTCCAATTTTAACAATTACAAGCATCAATTAGTAAACTAGCAACTAGGTTAGTTTTAGCATCACATTAACATATTAATCCCCACATCAAGATCAATACCCAATGAAGAAAACCCTAATTTGATTTACAAACCCTTTTCTTGAATTTTTCCAAATAAGCAATTAAACCTAATTAAACACCTAATTAGCTAGATTAAGGTAATTAAGCAACAATTGAACCTAAGGGAAAGGATTTTATACCTCACAAATTGGTAGATCAACATGAAACTAAGCCTCCAAAATTAGCTACCTTGCTCAAGATCCATCCTTGATTGTGCTAAGAAATAAAGGGTTAGGATTTAACTAGGAATTAGTAGTAATTTGGAAGGATTTTTGATGGAAAATGAGAAGATTCTTGAGGGAAAAATGAGATGGAGAATTGTTGGGGCTGCTCATGGAGAGGCTCGGCTGACTTTTGAAGAGGGGAGAGAGAGAATGTGGGTGTTGAAATGATTGTGAAGTCAAGACAAGAAGAGAAAAGCCCATACCTCTTTTAATTAACTCCATGCCTTCATTATTCTATTCATTCTCTTTTCTTTCTTTTTTTTTTTGAGGAGAGGGCTGCTGGAATGTGGTGGTGGGGCCGGCCATATGAGTGGGTGAGAAGAGAGGGTGTGTGTGTGGAGCAATGAACACCAAACACCAATACAATATGCACCAAAACCTTTTTATTTTCACAAAATAAGCATTTTTCTTCAATATTTTCTAAACCGTTTTGGCAGACGATTTCATTCAAAAACCACATGATAAAATTTTATTTAATATTTTATGATGTACAAAATTTGTTTCAACTCATTCCAATTTGTAATTTTCCCTAATTAAATATATTAGTGACGGCTTAAAATAATATTAAAATAATTAATTTCGGAAAAATTTTCGGAAAATTTGAAATTTCACCAGTGGCTCAATAAATACCAAATAATAGCAACTACAAAGCTAGAATATGTATATTTAATTTTATAATAAAGATATTTGCATTTTGACTTTTTACAGAAAACCCCCTTATTTTACCGTTTTTTCGAAATTTCACCGAAACGATTTTCAAACCGTTACAACTCATAACCCAATGAGCACCTGTATACATCTTAGGTGAACCAACTGACACCAGTGGCTTGTGAGACAGGCCACCGCCCCTCGTCGGGGTCTCGACTGTGTACACTAGTCTACTCTGGAGTATCGATGCCCTGTCTCGAAACTCCCACGACAAGGGACCTTTTAAGGATGTGCTTATAGACCCCAGCTCCCACATATATGATCGCCCTCATACTGCTGGTAGTCAAGCAAGAATCCTAGGGGCTCTATCAACGTGCAATAGTGACCTGTAAGGTCACCTAAAGCAGTACACGATGATAAAGATAAACCAGATAGCATACTATCATCTTGAGTAAGACTGTCCTACCGGAATAGGTCCTCCCACAATAATTGCAATCACGTGCCTGTGATCCAATAATTGACTCTGAGGGCACTATCTCCAACACAAAGATCCTAAGGGCTCTACTAATATGTATAAGCGGTGTGCTAAAAGAAACACATGCACATATTGAACTAGAAACAAACCAAGTAGCATACTACCATTTTGAGCAAGACTGTCAATACAACTGTGAGTGTCCCAAGCTTCCATTAAGTAATATACAAACCAGTATGATATAAAAATGGCCTCTAGGGCTTATACACTAACAGCTTCTATGTCTCCCCTCACTCATATTCTTTTCTGTTCTTTTAAAAAAAATAAAATCATATATGATATGAGTAGGAAAATAATGTAAAATGTAAAACCATCAAAAATAAAAATGAAAAGATAACAAGCACATAACATGTCATACACACTAATTATGGTTGACAAAAATAAACTAGGTTTAGTGCATAAAATAGGAAAACACAAATTCACTTAAACATCAAACTAATATGAATATTATTATATACTAATTTAGGAAATTCCCAAATTAAATAAATTCTTTCATAAATAATAATTTATTTTAAATTTCTAATTATTTTTCAAAACAGAGATATATAACAATACCATTTTACGAAAACTTAAATCCATACTCGTATAATATCCGTAAAATTCATTATTGTAATATTTAAATTCAAAAATAGTATTTTCCATTTTCTGAAATGTTACAGTTAGATTACAAATCGTAACCGTCGTTTGTATATGTATATTCTGTTGGGATCTAGTTAAAAACTCTATCGACCAGACTTGTATATTTTGTTGACTTAGAGACCAAATTTGTATATTCTTTTGACCTCAGAGACGAGACTTATATATTATTCTGTTATATGTCGAGTTGGATATAATTAAGTTGATGATACTTTTCGTATTTCTTCTACTTTTCTTGTGTTGATCTTCGTCTTGGACGTCATATATTACTGCATGGTTGTATTTCCACCGATTGGGCGATGAGATAGCTCTTGATTGGAAATGCTTATATATATGTATTGGTTTTATTAAAATTTATAAAGGCGGTACTGCCGAAATTTTAAATGACAAAAATGTTTTCAAATCTTAGTCTAAAATCCACTTGTATTTTCAAACAAACTTTACTTATACTTCAAAAGGCGGAATTTGATTTCATAATAAGCTTTTTCCAAAACATCACCTCCACTATTTACTTAAAAAGATTTAGATTCTTGATTTTTTGCTTACTTGAGTTACGATGAGGTCTTTTACATTTCATGTGATTCAAATACCGGTCATGTACCGTTTTCGAATAGTGACAACATTCCACCTTCATGAGGGATATAGATATAAAATATCTCTTCTTCGTACATCAAGTGATGGCTCCCCATACAAAACTAGCATTGAAACTAGGAAATATAAAATTACAAAAATATATGAAGACATGAGTGTAGGACCATTATCTTAAGATCTTAATGTAATGAAGATGTTTTGGATTACTTAGTGTCCAGAACAACCTACCCAATTTTATTTATTTTATTTTTTATTTTTTTACAACATTGAATAAACATGGGTAGAAGAAGCAGAGTTGGTGTAAGACGTCAAAAACTTGGATCTTATCTTATCAAGTACAGTGATGTCTCATCATTGTATTGGTGTGTAGATATTGTTCCAGGATGTCCACGGTACTTTATATTAGTTTTCTCTAGAGGGAACATGATCATGTGACCATCTTTGGATTATTGAGAAGAAGATAATTCTGTGGATGTCGCTTGTGACAAAAATAGAAAAAAATCTCGATTTAAGGGCGTTACAACTTTTTTTCAATCCATAAAACCAGTATATTGGAAAATTTGATTTTATATATGCCTATGTTTCTTATCTGCAATATAGTCCATGGTATTTATTTGAAAAAGCTAAAAAGTTATTTATCTTCGAAAAACAAATTTCATTGTATCTATCCGAAAAAGTTGAATATGTATGCTATTTATTTGTAAGAAACGGAGTATACAGCATTTATCCAAAAAACATTGAATATGGATAATATTTATTTCTAACAAATAAATGCCATGGTATTTATCCGAAAAAGGTTGAAAGTCGATGGTGTTTTAGTGAAATCTAAAGTAGGATTCATGTGTGGCTGGGTTGTAGGCTCACAGACCATTTCAAACAAAAAAACAGAGAGTGTAAGGTTTATCCACTTAGATTGAGATGAGATGCATTCAAGTTTGAGCAAATTCAATGGCAAGCGGGCCCCATCAGAAGCATAAGATTCTTTCAAGTTAAAGCATACTCCTTCACATTTTCCATAAAAACCCTCACCAATCACCGTGTGGTCAAAAACTGCATAATTACCTATATATCCCAAGCTTCAGCAAATAATTATCAAGAGCAAATTTGGAAATAAAATTACTTTCACATTGCACTCGCAGACTTTTGTCATCTACTTTCTATTTTAATCCCTGCAACATTAAAAGAATCACAAAACTGTTAATGTGATACTAATTTGTCACCAAAACAAAATACTTGATTAAGAGGCAAAAGTGGAAATTTTAAATGTTCCACTCTTCATCAGCAAATATACATATTTAAACAAAGCATGAAGTAACAGAGTTGCTTATGATAGAGATTTATTTTTTAGTCTTACCTCCTTTATATCATCTTTAATGTAGTGTATTAGCTTCTTTCAGTTGGTTTGAATTTTTGCAAAAATATCATCACCGAACCGAACCGAAATTGTTCGGTTTAGTTTGGTTCGGTCGGTTTTGAGGAACGACGATGCAACGTCTTGTATGATGGAGATTTATGGTGCATGTGAAAGTCAGGATGTTCAGCGTTGCTCGGTTTATTTCGCTCCAAAGTTTTTTTGATGGATTATTGTGGATCTGGCAGTTAAGGAATGAAGAAGATGCTGGAGCTATTTTGTTAATAAAATACAAAGTAAAATAAAACAAAATCAAATGGAATAGTCTATCAAACTAGCTGTACTTTGTTGATAATAATTATAAAAGGTCAAAATTTCAATTTTGAAAGGTTGCAATGACTTTTTTGCACGTGACTTGTCCTTGATGTTGTTGTTGAGCTCATTACTTACATATTATAATAACTATAGTTAGTATGGGGAATTGGATTAATTCTAGGTAACCGTGAAAGTTCTCAACGTTCTCACCGCTAATCCGCGGAAAAAGCGGAATTCAAAAGTGAAAATTTTGATGGCACTAAAAATTTATACCCAAGAGTTTAAACCAAACACTTAAACTAGCATGCACACAACAATAGAAATCGCAATTTTTGTAGCGTCTTCATTTGCTCCAACTGGGTTAGACTCTAACATGCTCTTAAGGGTTCCGGATCGCTCTTACAAGCCGGTCCTCTTTCGCCGAAAATGATCCATCCAAGAGAACCATGTTCAAACTTTAACTTCATCCATGAAGTAAATAAGGATCCTTGGTTGCTAATTTTGGATGCTTAGTGATGTGTGTGAGTATTCTAACATTTTTCTTTCTATTTATCTTCATGATTCTCAACTCATGAGAGTGTTGAAGATGAAGAAGAAGGAGGAGGAGCTATAGAAGAGAGAGAAGCTAAATGGTAGAATGAATAAACTTCTTTTTAAATTAAAGCATGCTTCATTTCTTTTGTTAAAAGATTTCCTATTTTAAAATAACAACCATGCTTGAATAATAGATGCAAATGAATTAATAATTCATTTGCCCATACCCTCTCCACCATTTCTCTCTTCCACCTCATTTCTTAATTTCTTTAAAAAGAAATAAAAATCCAGAAATAAGGTGTCCTTCTTCTAGAAATATTCTTGTAGAAATACTAAAAGTGTATCCTAGCACCATCTCTGTGTTTTTACAAGCATCTATCGTGTTTTTTTAAAAAAAATCTTGGTGCTAAGCTACACTATCCTAGAATCTTAACAAGATGATTAGGATTTAAGCTATGATATAACAAAAAACTATACTAAGTGAAAGAAACTACAACCTTTGAAGATCGTGTCCTTCGCTTCTATAACTCCGGGTAGTAATCCCTATGACTCATCTAGGCTCCACTTGAAGATTGAGTGAACTTCCTTCGCGAACTTCGTGTCCAAGATGATCCATCCGAAACTCCTCTAATTCAAGCCACCTCTTCACTAAACTCTTTTTAGTGAAGGAAACACACTAAACTCAAGTGCTAATCAAATGTAGAATAGTGAAGTAGGGTTTCTAAGCTCACTTAGGATTTATGCAAATCCCCATGGTTCACATCACATGTGAGGGTTAGGGATTTGATGTGGAGGAAGAAAGAGATGGAGGAAAAAGGAGAGAGTGAAGGAAAAATGAGCTAAGGCTTGAACTCAAGTATAGAATGGCTCTATATTTGCTTCACTTATTGAAGCATGGATTATATTACAATATAATATCCAACCATGCTTCAATAGTGAATGCAAACAAATAAACAAATGAATATAGCCATGCTTCACCCATGCTTAAAAAATCTCCTCATTTTCCATCTCATTTTCTATTTTCTAAAAATAGAAAAATCCACCCATGCTTTACACACACACACACACACACACACACACATATATATATATATATATATATATATATATTAAGAAAATAATTTTTGAGCTTAATATTAGTTAATATATAATTATATCAAATAAAAATATATATCAAATTATTAAATAACCACTTGATTTAATAATCCAGTTATTTACGTATAACCGACTAATATCATTTATCTATATATCACATTATCAAATCAACACTTGATTCAATAATTCGGTTATATCACATATAACCTAACTGATGATATTTATTGCCGGATTAGAATACGGTAACACATACTCGTATTTAATCAGGCCCCCGCACATATTATCATATATCCCCTACTTCGTTTCGCTTGAATTATGAAGCCTCTTTGTGGTACTCTAAAGACTCGTCAATACGCCAGTAGTAGGTGATGATCACATCAGTCATGCACAAGTCGTTAGTGGTATTAGCTGGACGTAATGGCTACCCAGGTATTGAGCGATTAGAAGAGCAACAAGCAAGCTTGTTATATGAAGCCTATAAGTAACTGTCACGCCCCACTTCCTAGAGTATACTAAATTGGGCACGTGACATAGCCAACCATGCTACCTGAGGGTAGGAAGTATCCATCCACAGTCACATTACGGCTGTAGAGATATCAAGAACAAAATATAACTATCTAAAACATGTCCATAAGCCAAGATAACATGAGTCAAGAATATTAAAAGTGTGGAAGCAAAAGATCCAATACAAATAACTGGAATGTACGTCCCATAATGCGGGCTCACATCAGGAATAAAATGCAGGAAATAAAGAACTAACTACAACTGAAACTCACGGCTCAACCTGCTGGCTGAAGTACTCCTGCTCGGACTGCAGCAAAGGTACATAATCTGGGCCATGCAAAACCCAGACGTCAGCGCGTCATGTCATCAAGTAATAAAATATAAACAGGGTAACAGGCAATGCAAATATAAACATGAATGAAAAGCAGGTGCAACAGTAATATAGTCAGGGCAGGGAAGGGTAGTGTGCAGTGAGTAAACTATACTGTTCTATTGGTTTTCTTATTCTAAAGTCCTTGAAATCAAATTGATGAATCATCGATGTAACTCAATAGTATCCCGTGCATGCCCGGGACTACGGTCTACAGACTCTCGGGCTGAAACCGAGACGTGCCGCTAGGCAGTAAAAGGTAGCAGGTACAGACGAGTGATGTCAGCATAATCACTCCGGGGCTGGCCTAGCCCGTAAGACTGATCAGAACAGGTATCGAACTGTTGAGTTACAAGTCAGGTTTCACCTTTGATTTCCCCATACCCCCAACTTATAAGTGTTCAAGTCAGGTATTCAGTAATCAAGAACTAATGCCAACACAGGATCAGGTAAGAGCAGGTTTGTCTGAATAGACAACCGGAACGGTCCGTGAGGACTACATGTCAGGTTTGTTGGCATTAAACACAAGATCAGGTAACGGGTCAAGTCAAGTAGTGTACGGTACCATGTCGGGTTAATCAATATGTATGTAGCAAGTCATGTCAAGGTGTAAACGATATCATGGGTGTGCTCATAATCAGCTAGCATAATCAGGGTTATAATAATCAAGCATGGTTATCAACAACATGATCTAAGCAATGAGTTAAGAAATAAAGCAGATTTTATTTATTTAGCTGTACAGTTATCAATTGTGTTTAACAGACAATGTCAGCATAATGTGAATACAGTATGATAGATGTAAACGCTGAAAACAGGTTAATAAATATTGAGGGATCCATGGATGCGACGAAATGTATAATCTGTTTAATGAATGCAGTTGTAATTAGACCGGTTAAAATTGCACTTGGATGTCTGATAAGCTAAACTGGAAAAAGGGTATCATAGCAATAAACAAATGTGATCTATCATGTACAGGTGATTGTTAGATATAAATAATCAGATGCAAGATTAAGTTTCACGTTCGGAATCATAAAAATGTTTAACGGAACTTTATACGGTTAACTTGAAATCCATTTCTTTCGATTCTAATTAGAGATTTAACAGGAAATAAGTAATTTAGCATATGAATAGTTTAAAATAGCATGTAGCAAGTTTCACTTGCCTCGACGGGTCGCGGAACGGAAAACGAAAGGTTACGCGTCGGCGGGGAAAAGTCGCGACGCGCGCACGGTTCACGGAACGAACCCAAACGACGAACAGTGGAGTCACACAGGTCGGAGGTACTTGCTGGGTCGTCAGGAAACGTCGCCGACATGGTCGAATTCCGGCCAAACACAAAAACAGTGAACAATAAAGAATGCATGAAGAAAAGAAGAGAAGAATAAGAAGAAGGAAGAGAAGGAGGATGAAGAAGAGGGTGCTCACGATGATCTGCAGAGGGGTTGAGATCATCAACAGCGTTGACGGAGCTCCGACGAGGTACCTGCAGCGACCCCGGCAGTTAAAGAAAACTAACCGAGAAAGGGAGAAGAAGAAAGAAAGAAAGGAGGAGAAGGAAAGAGAAGAAGGAGAAGATCACGCTCACCGAGGGGGTGCACAAGGCCAGGGAACGGATCAAGATCACCGGCGGCGATCCCACGGTATGCAACGGTGTGCAGGTGGGTGCGCGGTATGTAGGGTTCCTAGGCACACTAATGAGGTCTCATAAGGTATCAACCATGCCAAATTCAAAAAATTCCGGTGCCGAGAAACCCTAAACTAGATCGTTAAGTAGCGAATAGGCGAAACAACAAGCTAGTAAACAACTTTACTGCAAAGTGAATGGAAATACAACCTTTGTAGATCCGCTCCACCATTTCTTTAGCTCCGTGTCGACGTCTTTCCGCTGCGATCATCGGGATCCCGGACCCTAGTGTCGATTTCATCGGAGAAATGGGTGGGCTAGGCCATTGACTTCGATGCCGAAAATGATCTACGTCGAGGCGACTCAAACTCGAGCTCCACCTTCACTAGGTCATGGAACTTGTGAAGAAAACACCCTATACTACTTGGTAAGTGGTAGAGGATGAAGAAATAGGAAGTGGGTTCACTTTAGAATTGGATTTCTCACTCATTTTCTCAAGGCACCATTGAAGCTAGCAAGCTTTCATGAAGCTTGATGAAGATGAAAAAGATGAAAGAATAAAAAGGATTATCTTCAAAAAAGAAAATCCAAGTCATCCTTATCATAATGCAACCTTGGTTAAGTGTAGAGAATAAACTAGGGTTAGGTGAATGGTTAGGTTTAGGAAAGAAACAAGAATGGTCAAAGCTTCTTGAAGCTTCAAGGAAACAAACAAAAGAAGCAACCATTTCTTTTCTTGCCCACAAATGAATAAATAAAATAAATAGTTAAGAAAAGATAACAAAATCCTCACCATTCACTTAAACATGGTTTAAAGTAAACATACACCCAAGGTTGCATGTATCATCAAACATGATACAAACTAGTGCACAAACATATATCATATATACAATGTGCACATCCAAGTGAGATAATCAATCTTAAGTGAACCAATACTAGTTAATGTAAAGTAATATATCAAATATATAATTATACATTAAATCATTAAATCAACATTTGATTTAACGATCCGGTCATATCGCATATGACCGACTAATATCCAATATATCGACTCATCGAATCAATCATCGATTCGATAACTAGGTTATATCGCATACAACCAGATCGATACATTCATCGCGAGAATAGAATACGGTATCACATAAACGCATTATTCTTGGTCCCGCACATATCTCATATGCGCTCCTATTTCGTTTCGCTTGAGCCAGGAAACCTCTGTGTAGGACTCTAAAGACTCGTCAATACGCCGGCAGCAGATGATGATCATATCAATCACCCACAAGCCGCAAGCGGTCTGCTAAACGTAACGGCCACCCGGGTATTGAGCGATCAGAAGATCGACGAGCAAGCCCGCTCACACTCCTGTGAATCCAACCAGTAACACTTACCGTACAGTCCGGTCTCGTCGTCTGATATGTCGCATATCTCGCCTAGGGGTGGTAAACGTCAGACCCCAATAGCTCGATAAGTCATGTCGATATGAGGTCTATAACAATCCGAGAAACTACTGGTAACACTTACCAGTAAATCTCAGCAACCCTGGACAGGGATTTCCGGATATAGCCAATCGAATACAGCGCAACATCAACTCCCTATACCGGGAGAGACGAATCCCCTCCTATCGCTCATTGCCTCCATGTGATTCGGGACTGTACTCAAAAACCACCGTTTTGCACGCTCTCTTGGACGTGGTAAGATGGAAATCAAAGCACAGTGGGAACCACACAATACTCTATGACGATCTCGGGTCAACAGACTACTCTGTACCAGTGTCACCAGAGAACTGCCATCTGACGTAAGGTATAATACCATCTGGGAGTTCTCGGCGAGTCCGTCCAGTGTACCCAGTCTCCACTGAGCACCCGTATATCATCTCTGATGTCAAACACCAATGGATATGGGATCATCCATCGCCCATCTGTATGGGTCGAGAAGGTATACGCTAGTCTACTCTGGTATATCGATACCCCGTCTTGATACACCCACGACTAGGGACATTGAAGGATGTACTTATGGACTACCATGTCCCCACTAGTATGATCCGCATCATAGTCCAGGTAGTCAAGTACACATCCTAAGGGCTTTACCAACATGTAACAGAGAGACAATCAGTGTACACGTTAAGGTAAAGAGTAACCAGATAGCATACTATCATGTCGAGCAAGAAAGTCCTCCCTATATATGTCCCAGCATCCACTACAATATACATCCAATGTACAGTAATGGCCTCTAGGGCATACATATAACTAACAATCTCCCACTTGCACTAGGGCCATCTGATAGCAGTGGTTGTAGTATCTCATACTCAACCATCCCATAAAAGTCTCTCTCTGGGAATAGGCCTTCGTGAGTGGATCCGCCGTGTTATCCTCTGAGTCTTCTCTCCTAACCTCGATCCCTTAGAGATCAACCATCTCCATGATGAGGTGATACTGCCTTAGAATATGTCTGGATCACTGATGGGACGGTCGTTCCTTGGCACAAGCCATAACTCTATTGTCTCACAATGGTAAGAACGTAGTTCATCTCATGAACCAATATACACCCAAACAGCCTCTTTGGTAGCATCTTAAGTAGCGATGTATCCTGCCTTTATCGTCTAGGGTGCCACGGTATTTAGCTTGGAACTCTTCCAACATACCGTCCCTTTACTGAGGGTAAAGACAATGCCTGTGACTGACATTCAGTCGTTCTTATCAGTCTGGAACACTTCCAGTGATTCTCCTCAGGATCAACTGATACCATCTCACTACAACTAGTGAGTGTCCTAATATCTATTTTGATCTATCTCATAGATCCAAAACCCAGGATTTAGTAGGTATCACTTTGATCCTATGTGGAGAATCGTTGTGATAAGTGGAGATTGATCGAGCGTAGCATAGGAAACTCCTTCCCTATCAAGAGTATGTCATCCACGTACTCTACGAGGATCGTCACCATACTCCCTACTACCTTTTTGTTTATACAAGGTTCATCTACCATTTTGATGATGTCAACTTCTTTGACTAATCCATCAAAACAGATGTTCTAACTCCGCGATGCCTGCTTTATCCTATAAAGCATCTTGCACACGTTTCCGCTGCTCCCACTGTCTACGAGGCCCTCTGGCTGTGTACTTATAGACGCACTCTTCTAAAACATCATTTAGAAAAGCAGTCATGACACCCAACCACCAGATATCGTAGTTATGGTATGTAGCCGCGACAAGTAGGATCTGGATGGACTTAAGCATAGCCACTGGAAAAGGTTTCATCATTATCCACGCTTGGTCGATGACGAAAACCTTTAACAAGTCTAGCTTTGAAAGTCTCAACTTTTCCATATACACCAAGTAATCTTCTCAAGATATACTTGCTCCTGATGGGGATTTAACCCTTCAGATATAGCAACCAAAGTCCATACTTTGTTGGTGTATAAGGATTCCATCTCAGATCACTAAGCATCCAGCCATTCTTACAGAGTCCCACTCCTGATGGCCAGCTCGAAACTAGTTGGGTCATCATCTCATGATGCAATCCTCGCTCCCACTTTCATAGAGAAACCGAAGTATCTCTCAGGTGGGTGAGGAACCCTACTAGATCGGCGGAGAGGCTGAGGTTCGTTGGAATCTACTGAATCCTTTGGTTCTACCAAATCATCTGTTGTAGCTTGTATAGCTGGAACCTTTCCAGTTCTACATAACTAACCTTGCCTCGAGCTTGTCCGGATTTTGCTATTAGACATTGGCCGGACAACCCCAAATCTTAACTAACCTAAGATATGGGCTCTTCCCTTTCCATATCACATATGAAGTGGTAAGCTTCTGATTTGATTTGAACCGTATTCAATAGGTATGCAGGTTCTCAAGTGCATAACCCCCAAAAGGAAATAGGCAACTCAGTAGTACTCATCATAGAGCACACCATATCAAATAGGGTGTATCTGCTCCGCCCCGATATACCATCGTGCAATGGTGTATACGGAGGAGTAATGCTGAGAGAGAATCTCATTCTCCTTTAGAATCATCCAGGAATTCCGTGCTCAAGTATTCTCCTTCTTGATCTCATCAAAGGACATAATACTTATACCCGTATTTTGGTTCTCTACTTCTAACTTATATTCTGTGAATATCTCAAAAGGTTCGGACTTGTGTTTCAACAGGAACATAGGTCTGAATCTCGAAAGATCATCAGAGAATGTAATGAAGTACAAAGAACCAGTCTTGGTATGTGTAGACAGGGGACCTACATACATCAACATGTATCATCCCAAGTGTTCACTAACTCTTTCTCTGTTTCCAATAAACAGAGCTGGTGTCATTATATCTTTGTGACATGACTGGCAAGTTTCACAAGATGTAAATTCAAACTAATTTAAATATGCATCTATATGTAACTTCAGCTAGTCGGGTCGCATTGCTATGACCTAGTCTACAATACCTCAAGAAGGATTTGTTCATTTCTGAACACTTCCTCTTGTGTGTGTGTTTTGTATACTAAGAACTGTAGTTTGATTTAGAACATCAATGCTTTTAGATAACGTGCCTGAACCGATCAACTTTTGATATAGGAAATGTTCAAAACATTATCCAACAATACAGAATTTTATCATTTCTTTACTAATAAAGAGACTGATATGATTTTGTATATCAGGTTCGGTATCTAATAACATTCGTTCAGAATCAATGTATTGGTAATACAGGGTGACAGTGACCAACAGACTTGGCTGCAACACTTGCCCCGTTTTCTGTCTCATGAAACTTATCACCCGTTCTCAGTTTTTCTACCTTTCTGTAGCCCTATGTAACAGATTACATATCTGGGATCCTCATCTGGTATCACATACCCAGGACGTAGAGGATACAGAGAAACAATTCTTTGTATTGAACACACCCGAAGATGATGCATCAGCATGCACTCTCTTCGTTTGGGCGGCACGGGAAATCTAGTATTCCCCAATTTCCTGCTCTGTCTTATAACAATTATAAGTTGGAGCGGGACCAACGTCCCCAGCTCAGTATAACAAGCGGGTTCGGTCAATAATCCGTATTATTATCTTGATTAAGTCATGATATGGTCGCTACCTGGAGAGAGAGAGAAGAAAACACTCAGCGTGCGCTCTTTCAAGAATAGATTGGTTTTATTTTGTCTAATCAGGATGGCTCCCACTGTTTTTTATCAAATCTTTCTTCAAACCCTAAAAGGAAAGACTAGCCGGGATTAATTACACACTACAAGTTCGCCAATCTTTTAGCCAGGCCAGTGTCGGTACTTTGAGGGAGGTCCCCCGTGCTTTCGCACGAACCTAATTAATGTAAACCTCGTTTTCCAGAGGCGTAACCTCGTTGACACCTTTCTAGACACCTACTTGATCGGCTAATTGTAATGTGCAAAACTCTCCCAGGAGTAACTCTTACTCGCAGCGGGTATCGGGATCCAACTATCTCATAGAAGGTATGCAATCTCATTGCAAATTTCAACACTTGAAATTCCTGATATTATTTTGCCCCTAACGTGCTATGACCTTGACGAAAGCCAACAAACATAGCCCGCTAGTCAAGTTCAACCCGTACATTTCTTGATTGAATTAAACCCACCCGCACGACCCTTGACGAAAGCCAACAAAGCCGCACGACTACCCTAATCCAATCGCATTGTATGCTGGCAGATAAGCAGCATATAGCTACCGCATATTGCACCTTGACGAAAGCCAACAAATGCAGCACGAATATATATACTACTTATCTGAAATGACGGAGGGCTACGACAGGTTTTTCTGAAAACTTATTGCGTAATGAACTTGATATCGTTGTAGAATCAAATGATTTTAAAATGGAGTGTTTTTTAGGCTTTTCTAGTTTTGCTAAAGGAGTCACTCCCGGTGAAGGGATCGTCGGTCCTTTCCTCGTCGAATGAGGTACGGGATATATCATATATATCACTGTGCAAAGCAGAAACTCTTAAAAGCAACCAAAAGACAAACCGAGTGTGTAGCATCTGCCAGTTATTGCTAAAGGAGTCACTCCCGGTGAAGGGATCTCGGTCCTTTCCTTATCGAATAAGGTGCAGGATATATCACATATACCGCTGTGCAAAGCAAGAACTGTAGCTACCTTTTTTATTTTGAAATTCGATTCTACAACATTTTAGGTTTCTTTTATTTCATTAATCTTATTAATGAAGTCCCATCATTTAAGTACCTAAACATCACAGATAAATACGACGTACACTTATGCCATCCGCATTCGCCTCGATGTCCCCTTGTGCACCGTTAGGTTAGGTAACTAACGGCAGAGCGGGGCAGGGCTAGCACGGGTGTAAAACATAAGTAACGTCTATATAATATATCATATATACTATATACAGTATCCATCACAGTACATATCATGATCACATCACAGATATCGCAGCAGAAGAAACATATATGAAATATTGGATATACTAGGACGTCCGTGTTTTCAATACGAGCCAGTATAAAACACGGATTCCACGGTCGCGATGAATAGCCAAACCCACACCCCTAGACCCCTACGAGAGCGGCAAGCAACCCTACCAATTCTGGAGTTAGGAGACCCGGGCTCGACTCCTCGAGTTGGTCTCCCACTGGACTCCAGAACCCGGTTACTTGTGCCCTCCTCCTTGGGTCTATCCTAGTGCGGAAAAGTAAATAATATACAAATGGTGACAACATACGCAACCTGGAAGTGCCCCAATAAAAGAATATTACATATAAGTTTTTACATGAATGAAAATGAAAAACACTCATCTCACATAAAAACCTCCCGGCTATTCAAACACGATGATCCAATATAACATATCCAGCAACACATAACATCACATGTCATCAACGTAAGTAAATATGCGCATCCTAATTGTCGTTGACATATAGCAACGAAACCGGCGATATCACATATAGCAATTACGGTCACAGAAAAGAAAGTGTAAAACTACAATAGTTGGAATCCGCAACCTGCATAGACATCGCATGCCTAATCAAATGAATTCCTTAGATATCCCATGCCTAACAATTATAAACCCCGCATTTTAGTCTCATAATCGAAAACACTTTTCAATATCAAGTCGGGCAATTCAACAAGATTCCCGACATCCTGATCGAATGCTCGTCGCAAACTTTAGTAGGCGATCGCACCCCTGATACCGTCGACGAAGTGCACCAAGGCGGAACACCGCTGCCGCGAGCACCCGAACGGATGCTTTCGGCGACGGGGTTCTCCTACAGTCACTTGGTCGGGGCTATGGAGTGAGGCTGTCTATTAAGTTTACCCGGCGAGTATTCGCGTACGCTACGTGATTGCGACGGACTTTTGATCACATCAAAATTCCGTGGCAACCGATCAAGTGAGACTAAACCTCTAGATTTATAACATTCATTCAGTTATCTCATAACTTTTTGTGAATTCCAATTATTGTATCCCATTCCAGATAAATAGAAAATGTTAAACTTTTCGATCGAACATTCAAACACCCAAGTTTTCCCGAAACAAATCAACATATGAAATAAGTCTAACAACATTCAGTTCGTGCCTCAGTACCAACGGTCCAGCCGTAGAAGGGTCAAGCCAACGCCTCACATGTGGCACGCCGTACTGCCCCAAACCCGAAGGTTCAAAGGGCAGTTCAAGACGGTCACATAATCGAGTTAAGGTTTGTTGTCTTCTAGAGGGTCCATTGCGTTACTTGCACTACTTAGAACGTCTTTAAACCACGGAAAAATCCAACACTTGGAAATTTCCCGGCAGGGGAAAAGTTGGGTATTTATATCCGGTCGAACTTTTTAACATATTCAAAAATACCCGGAATGCCACACAGACAAAGTCTGATAATCCGATCGAATCTTCGAACTCTCAATACAACCCCAGAACACTCAACTCATGAGTCAAATTAAAAATTCCCAGAAAATACAGCATTAAAATGTAAGAGTTACTGTGCAAAAAGTACTGGGAGAAGGGACAAAAAGTGCCGCGGAACCGCCGCATTAGCCATGCTAATGCCGCGGTTCCGCCGCACTGTAGTGGAATCATGATCTCGTTTTTCACAGTTTTTCTTAGATAACCCTGCTGAATTTTCTGCATATTTTTAATATTGAAAAATCCAGATTTTCAAATATTGGACAGAGAGTGGTCTCAGATTAGGGTTTCGGGTTCGTTCGGGTTTCAAACTTCATCTACGCATCGCCTAAGACTCTAGCTAGGCTCTGATACCACTGTAGGGTTCCTAGGCACTCTCAAGAGGTCTCACAAGGCATCAACCATGCCAATTTCAAATTTTACGGTGCCGAGAAACCCTAGACTAGATCGTTAACTAGATTTTTTAGGCGACATATGAAACTAATTAACTACTTAACTACAAGTACGGAAATACAACCTTTGTAGATCCGGTCCTCCACCTCCACGGCTCCGTGATGAAGTCCCCTTGCTGTCCAAATGGAATCCCGGGCTCTAGCGTCGGCTTCATCGGAGAAAAGGGCGGGCAAGGTCGTCGGCTTCGTGCCGAAGATGATCTACGTCGAGGCATCACAAGATCAAGCTGCCACTTCACCAAGTCATGAAACTTGTGAAGAAAACACACTCTACTACTTGGCAAGAGGTAGAGGATGAAGAAATAGGAAGTGGGTTCACTTTTGAATTGGATTTCTCACTCACTTTCTCAAGTTGCCAATGTTGAAGCAAGCTTTCTTCAAGTGAAGAAGAAGAAGAAGAAAGAAAGAATATGATAAGTGTTTTTTTTTAAAAATGGAAAAGTAAATCAATCCTTATCATATTCAAACCATGGTTATGTGTAGAGACTAAACTAGGGTTAGTGGGAATGGTTAGGGTTAAGCATGAGACAAAATGGTGACTTAGTCAAAGCTTCATGAAGTTTCAACATACAAACAAACAAAGCCACCATTTTCCCTTTTTCTTTTCCAAAATAACATAAATGAAATAAATAAAATAAATGAATAAGAAAATGAAAACCTTAACCATTACACAACCATGGTTTAATCTTTACACAAACCCTAGTGAGCATGTATCATCAAACATGATACTAACTTGTGTACAAAAGTATATCACATATACAATGTGCACAAACCAAGTGAGAAAATCCATTTAAAGTGAACCAATACTAGTTAATGCAAAGTAATATATCAAATATATAATTAAGCATTAAATCATCAAATCAACACTTGATTTAACGATCCGGTCATATCTCATATGACCGACTAATATCCAATGTATCAATTTATCGAATCAATCCTTGATTCGATAACTAGGTTATATCGCATACAACCAGATCGATACATTCATCGCGAGAATAGAATACGGTATCACATACACGCATTATTCTCGGTCCCGCACATATCTCATATGCGCTCCTATTTCGTTTCGCTTGAGCCAGGAAACCTCTGTGTAGGACTCTAAAGACTCGTCAATACGCCGGCAGCAGATGATGATCATATCAATCACCCACAAGCCGCAAGCGGTCTGCTAAACGTAACGGCCACCCGGATATTGAGCGATCAGAAGATCGACGAGCAAGCCCGCTCACACTCCTGTGAATCCAACCAGTAACACTTACCGTACAGTCCGGTCTCGTCGTCTGATATGTCGCATATCTCGCCTAGGGGTGGTAAACGTCAGACCCCAATAGCTCGATAAGTCGTGTCAATATGAGGTCTATAACAATCTGAGAAACTACTGGTAACACTTACCAGTAAATCTCAGCAACCCTGGCCAGGGATTTCCGGTTATAGCCAATCGAACACAGCGCAACATCAACTCCCTATACTGGGAGAGACGAATCCCCTCCTATCGCTCATTGCCTCCATGTGATTCGGGACTGTACCCAAAAACCATCGTTTTGCACGCCCTCTTGGACGTGGTAAGATGGAAATCAAAGCACAGTGGGAACCACACAAGACTCTATGACGATCTCGGGTCAACAGACTACTCTGTACCAGTGTCACCAGAGAACTGCCATCTGACGTAAGGTATAATACCATCTGGGAGTTCTCGGCGAGTCCGTCCAGTGTACCCAGTCTCCACTGAGCACCCGTATATCATCTCTGATGTCAAACACCAATGGATATGGGATCATCCATCGCCCATCTGTATGGGTCGAGAAGGTATACGCTAGTCTACTCTGGTATATCGATGCCCCGTCTCGATACACCCACGACTAGGGACATTGAATGATGTACTTATGGACTACCATGTCCCCACTAGTATGATCCGCATCATAGTCCAGGTAGTCAAGTACACATCCTAAGGGCTTTACCAACATGTAACAGAGAGACAATCAGTGTACACGTTAAGGTAAAGAGTAACCAGATAGCATACTATCATGTCGAGCAAGAAAGTCCTCCCTATATATGTCCCAGCATCCACTACAATATACATCCAATGTACAGTAATGGCCTCTAGGGCATACATATAACTAACATGCTCGTGCCGCGGTTCCGCGGCCAAGTGGTCGAGTTACTCTTACGTGATTCACAGTAATTCATGAAAAAGCCAGCTGAATTTTCTGGATATTTTTAATTCACAAAAATCCCCGATTTAAAATAATGTACAGAGAAGGATTTTGCATTAGGGTTTCGGTTCGATCGTACTTCTAACATCGTCTACTCTTTGACTAAGGCTGTAGCTAGGCTCTGATACCACTGTAGGGTTCCTAGGCACACTAATGAGGTCTCACAAGGCATCAACCATGCCAAATTCAAAAAATTCCGGTGCCGAGAAACCTTAAACTAGATCGTTAAGTAGAGAATAGGCGAAACAACAAGCTAGTAAACAACTTTACTGCAAAGTGAATGGAAATACTACCTTTGTAGATCCGCTCCACCATTTTTTTAGCTCCGTGTTGACGTCCCTCCACTACGATCATTGGGATCTCGGACCCTAGTGTCGATTTCATCGGGGAAATGGGCGGGCTAGGTCATTGACTTCGATGCCGAAGATGATCTACGTCGAGGCGACTCAAACTCGAGCTCCACCTTCACTAGGTCATGGAACTTGTGAAGAAAACACCCTATACTACTTGGCAAGTCGTAGAGGATAAAGAAATAGGAAGTGGGTTTACTTTAGAATTGGATTTCTCACTCTTTTTCTCAAGGGACCATTGAAGCTAGCAAGCTTTCATGAAGCTTGATGAAGATGAAGAAGATGAAAGAATAAAAAGGATTATCTTCAAAAAAAGAAAATCCAAGTCATTCTTATCATAATGCAACCTTGGTTAAGTGTAGAGAATAAACTAGGGTTAGGTGAATGATTAGGTTTAGGAAAGAAACAAGAATGGTCAAAGCTTCTTGAAGCTTCAAGGAAACAAACAAAAGAAGCAACCATTTCTTTTCTTGCCCTAAAATGAATAAATAAAATAAATAGTTAAGAAAAGATAAAAAAACCTTAACCAATCACTTAAATATGGTTTAAAGTAAACATACACCCAAGTTTGCATGTATCATCAAACATGATACAAACTAGTGCACAAACATATATCATATATACAATGTGCACATCCAAGTGAGATAATCAATCTTAAGTGAACAATTACTAGTTAATGTAAAGTAATATATCAAATATATAATTATACATTAAATCATTAAATCAACACTTGATTTAACGATCCGGTCATATCGCATATGACCGACTAATATCCAATGTATCGACTCATCGAATCAATCCTCGATTCGATAACTAGGTTATATCGCATACAACCAATCGATACATTCATCGCGAGAATAGAATACGGTATCACATACACGCATTATTCTCGATCCCGCACATATCTCATATGCGCTCCTATTTCGTTTCGCTTGAGCCAGGAAACCTCTGTGTAGGACTCTAAAGACTCGTCAATACGCCGGCAGCAGGTGATGATCATATCAAACACCCACAAGCCGCAAGCGGTCTGCTAAACGTAACGGCCACCCGGGTATTGAGCGATCAGAAGATCAACGAGCAAGCCCGTTCACACTCCTGTGAATCCAACCAGTAACACTTACCGTACAGTCCGGTCTGATCGTCTGATATGTCGCATATCTCGCCTAGGGGTGGTAAACGTCAGACCCCAGTAGCTCGATAAGTCATGTCGATAAGAGGTCTATAACAGTTCGAGAAACTACTGGTAACACTTACTAGTAAATCTCAGCAACCCTGGCCAGGGAATTCCGGTTATAGCCAATCGAACACAGTGCAACATCAACTCCCTATACCGGGAGAGACGAATCCTCTCCTATCGCTCATTGCCTCCATGTGATTCGGGACTGTACCCAAAAACCACTGTTTTGCATGCCCTCTTGGATGTGGTAAGGTGGAAATCAAAGCACAGTGGGAATCACTCAAGACTCTATGACGATCTCGGTTCTACAGACTAACCTGTACCAGTGTCACTAGAGAACTGCCATCTGACGTAAGGTATAATACCATCTGGGAGTTCTCGGTGAGTCCGTCCAGTGTACCCAGTCTCTACTGAGCACCCGTATATCATCTCTGATGTCAAACCCCAATGGATATGGGATCATCCATCGCCCATCTGTATGGGTCGAGAAGGTATACGCTAGTCTACTCTGGTATATCGATGCCCCGTCTCGATACACCCACGACTAGGGACCTTGAAGGATGTACTTATGGACTACCATGTCCCCATTAGTATGATCCGCATCATAGTCCAGGTAGTCAAGTACACATCCTAAGGGCTTTACCAACATGTAACAGAGAGACAATCAGTGTACACGTTAAGATAAAGAGCAACCAGATAGCATACTATCATGTCGAGCAAGAAAGTCCTCCCTATATATGTCCCAGCATCCACTACAATATACATCCTATGTATAGTAATGGCCTTTAGGGCATACATATAACTAACACGGTAGCTCTTGCAGGAAGCTCGGGGAAGGAGGAAGGAGGAAGGAAGGAGGGTAGAGGCGACTGCGAGGCTGGTGCGGCGTCGTCGGTGCTAGGCAAAGGCGAGGGAGGAAGGCGGCTATGGTTTTCTGGAGATGGGTCAAGTTCTGAAAGCAGACGTCGCGGAAGAAGAAAGAATATAAAGGGAGGAGAGAGAGAGATTGAGAGAGATTGAGAGACGAGAGAGAGAGAGAGAGACGCGGTAGAGAGAGAGAGAGAGAGAGAGAGAGAGAGAGAGAGGAGAGAGATAGAGAGGAATAGAGAGATCGAGCGGATAGAGAAAGATTTGAGGAGAGATGGATTTTTCGTTAGGCAGAGGGAGAGAAGGAGAGAAGAGAGAGAAAGAGAAGGGGAAAGGAGAGAGGGAGAAAACGCGTGGGGCCTAAGGGTTAAAACGAATGGTGATTGGCTGGGGAGTTAGGAAAAAAATTGAGAAAGATTTTAAAAGTGGGGAGAAGTATTTTCTATTATTGTGAATTTTAGATTTCGCTGGATTAAAATATTAGAAAATAGGATTTGGCGCAAATGCAAAATATTTCAGAATCGCGCCCGGGTCGAGTCCAAAAATTTGAATTTGAAAAACGAAAATTATTGGCGGGTTCCAAAAATTAAAATAAAAGATTTTATAATTAAAAAGCATACCCCCAAGAACGGACGCACGTACGTGCGCGTAGCCGTCCAAACACGTCCGTTACACTGATCGGGACGAGAACACGATGCAAGGACGCTACCACAGGGTTATGGGTGTCAAACAGGCCATGATAAGTATTTTAATTTATTTTAAAAGACTTAAATTGCTATATGCAAGAATTTGAATTGTCGGGTAAATTACAAAAAGCAACAGTCAAGTAAGATCAAAGAAATAAATACCACACACCATTCATACGGTAACTGAAATTAGTAGAATTAGACTCGGTTGTTACATTATACCCAACTACAAAAGAATTTCGTCCTCGAAATTCCAAGAACACAAAAGAATAAATGACCAATAACTACAAGAAATGATGGGGAAACTTCTGCCGGATTTCATCTTCTCATTCCCAGGTGGACTCTCCATGCGAGCGATTACCCCAAGAAACAAGTACAAGAGGGATAACCTTGTTCTTAAGAACCTTTTCCCTTCGATCCACAATTTCAACCGGTCGCTCCTTAAAAGTCAAGTCTTCACGTACCGTCAGCTCCGAATGATCCAACACATGTGTTTCATCTCGAACATACTTACGGAGTTGAGATACGTGAAAAACATCGTGCACATTCGCCAAGGATTGCGGTAACGCCAAACGATACGCTACTTCACCAACACGCTTCAAGATCTCAAAGGGTCCCACGAATCGAGGACTGAGCTTTTCTCGACTTCCAAAACGAATCACCCCTCTAGTCGGTGATATCTTCAAGAATACCAAATCACCCACAGCGAACTCTAGAGGTCTTCTCGACGTATCTGCCCAACTCTTCTGTCTGTCTTGAGCGGCTTTCATATGGTTTCTGATAGTGTTAACCTTTTCTACTGTCTGCACAACCAAATCTGGTCCCAACAACCTTCGTTCACCGACGTCGTCCTAACAAACAGGTGAACGGCACTTGCGACCTTACAAAGCTTCGAATGGAGCCATCTGAATCGTCGCCTGAAAACTGTTGTTGTAAGAAAACTCCACCAAATGTAGATGATCCTCCCATGAACCCTTGAAGTCCAGCATGCACGCTCTCAACATATCTTCAAGAGTTTGGATCGTTCTCTCCGACTGACCATCAGTTTGAGGATGATAAGCTGTGCTAAACTTCAATCGAGTCCCCAAACTTTCCTGTAAACTCCTTCAGAAGTGTGATAAGAACCGAGTGTCCCGATCGGACACGATGCTTACCGGTACTCCATGCAATCTTACAATCTCCTGCATGTACCGCTCCGCCAAAGTTTCTGTTGACTGACCAACCCGAAAAAGAATAAAATGAGCTGCCTTGGTCAAACGATCAACAATCACCCATACTGCATTGTTGCGCTTTGGACTCCGCGGTAGAGCTGTCACGAAATCCATAGTTATATGTTCCCACTTCCACTGAGGAATCGGAAGTGGTTGCAATAAATCAGCAACCCTTTGATGTTCAGCCTTAACTTGCTGGCATACCAAGCACTTTGCCACAAAACGAGCGATCTCCCGTTTCATACCTTCCCACCAGAAATGCTGTCGTATATCTCGGTACATCTTCGTGCCTTCTGGATGTACGAAATAAGCTGAGCTATGCGCCTCCTTCATAAGTTCTTCACGGATATCCCCCTTTGGCACATGCAAACGGCTACCATACTTCAACGAACCATCTTTGTGGATCAATAAATCTGTTCGTAGTCCAGCTTCAACCTGTTCTCGAAACTTTTGCAATCTAGGATCCTGCGATTGCACTGCTTTAATATTCTTGATCAACGACGAATGTACTTGCAGCTGCATCAACTGTCCCAAAGAATGCGGTAGCACAACCTCCAAATCAAATCTTCGAAAGTCTTCAACGAGTTCTTTCTGCATAGTCAACATCTGAATTGCTGGTAACCGACTGAGCGCATCCGGTACGATATTAACCTTTCCCAGATGGCACTTAAGATCAAGATCGTAATCAGCCATCAGCTCTAACCATCTACGCTGCCTCATATTAAGCTCCTTCTGCGTGAACACGTACTTCAAACTCTTATGATCCGTGAAAACTTCAACCCTTTCGCCCAAAAGGTAGTGTCTCCAAATCTTCAAAGCGAAAATCACTGCCGCAAGCTCTAAGTCATGAGTTGGGTAATTCTTCTCATGGGTCTTCAACTGTCTTGATGCGTACGCTACAACCTTCCCATGCTGCATCAAAACACAGCCCAATCCTTTTCCAGATGTGTCGCTGTGGATCACCAATCCTCCGGAACTGTCTGGCACGGTCAGAATAGGAGCGGTTATCAATTTCTGCTTCAACGTCTCAAAAGCTGACGCACATCTATCCGTCCATACAAAAGGTACCTCCTTGCGCTTAAGCTTGGTCAACGGCTCCGCCAGACGAGCAAAGTTCTCCACAAATCTTCTGTAATACCCGGCAAGTCCAAGAAAACTTCTTATCTCCGCAACATTCTTTGGAATCGGCCAATCTCGAACTGCTGCAATCTTTTCTGGATCGACGGCGATTCCATCGCCAGACACAACATGCCCCAAAAACTTTACTTCCTCCAGCCAAAACTCGCACTTGCTCATCTTCGCATACAACTTCTCCTGTCTCAACGTCTGCAGTGCAATCTTCAAATGTTCTGTATGCTCTTCAAAACTCTTCGAATAGACCAGAATATCGTCAATGAACACCACAATAAACTGGTCTAAGAATGGTGAAAAGATTCGGTTCATCAAGTCCATGAATATCGCCGGTGTATTCGTAACTCCGAAGGGCATCACTAAGTACTCGTAATGTTCATACCGAGTTCGGAATGCCGTCTTGCAAATATCTTCTGCTTTCACTCGGACCTGATGATATCCGGATCGCAAATCCAGCTTCGAGAATACCCTCGCACCACTAAGCTGCTCAAATAGTTCTCCAATGTGAGGGATCGGGTACTTGTTCTTATTAGTCACCCGGTTTAATTCCCGATAGTCGATGCACATCCTTCTTGTGCCATCTTTCTTCTTAACTAGCAGAACTGGAGCTCCCCAAGGCGAGTTACTGCTTCGAATCCAACCCTTCTCAAGCAGTTCAGCAACCTGTTTCTTGACTTCTTCCAACTCCACTGGTGCCATTGGATAATACGCTTTAGATACTGGCGCTGCACCAGGAATAAGATCAATTGCGAACTCCACGTCTCGCTTCGGCAGTAAACCCGATATATCTTCAAACACGTCCATAAAATTGCGAACAACAGCTGGCTCTTCACTTTTATCAACCTCCATTGATGCAAGAATATTAGTTGTCGGCCTAGCCTTAAACTCGACTTGCCCGACAGATCTGCTTCCTCCAATAAAGATAAACTCGGGATGTCCGGGAATCTGGAAAATTACTTTCTTTGCCCTACAATCAATGTGAGCGTGGAAAGTGCCAAGAAAATCCATTCCCAAGACGACTTCGCAGCTACCCGTATCAATCACCAAGAAATCTGCAAAAAGCTCCCGTCCGCAAACAACAACTGTACAATCTTTACATTCTCTACTAGATATGATTTTCCCATTCCCAGTGTGTATGTCCCAGAAACTAGACAGGGTCGTGCAGGTAATCGAGTATGTAGCTATAAACTTGGATGACATAAAACAATGGGACGCACCAGAATCAAATAATGCTAATGCGGGAAAACCATGAACGAGTAGAATACCTGAAACAACTTCTCCTGACGCCTTAGCTTCTTCAGCCGTCAAGGTAAAAGCTCGAGCCTGATTAGGTCCTTGAGTTAGCTGCTTCTGTCCCTGAAATGGTCTCTACGGAGGCTTTTGAATATCATCCCTCGTATGAAATTTCGACGGACAAGCGCTGACAGATTGATCTGCCGCTCCACAAACTAAACAGAGTCCCTGCCTCCTTCGACACTCCCTTTGCACGTGTCCAGGTAAATGGCAGTAGTCACAAATCACGCTCCTTCTTCGATCAACGACAACAGGCTTCTTCATCGGTGTTACGCCACGACGGTTCACTGGAATACCACTGCGTCCATGAGCTCGGTTTGGTACAAATGCCGACTTCCTTACTACAACTGCTGTCTGCTGTAAACTCCCAGTCTTCTCAGATAGGCTCTGCTGTTCTCGGGCTACCGTAAGAACCTATGAGAAGGTGGTCAAACCCAGGGAGACAATCTGCCTCTGGATGTCCACATCCAAGCTGCGCATAAACCTCCTTGCCCTGTCTGCATCGTTGGCAACTAAAGGTCCAGCGAATCTACTGAGCCGTGTCCACTCAGCTGCATGTACATCTACGGGTGCACCATTCTGCTTCAGACTGATGAACTTCTCTTCCATTTCCTCCCGTGCAATCCGCGGGAAGAACTTCTCCAGGAAACTCTTCGAAAAATCCGCCCACATGATCGGCTTGGGCAAGCGGGTCTCCTCCACAAGCCACAATTCGTGGGCGTAGTCCACTAACTGAATGCGCACCACATCCACTGTCTTATCATCTGGAATCTGTGCTGCAATAAGCAAGTTCTCCGTGTCAACTAGCCACTGCTCTGCTGGCAAAGGCTCCTCCAAACCGGTAAAGACAGATGGACCCAAACGTCTGAAATCTGCTACGGTCCCAACACGATCAACCGGCTTAGCTCCAACACTGTTCATGGACTGCTGAACAGTCTGCAAACCTTCCTGAAACGATTCAGCTTGCTGCTGGATCAGCTCAGTCTGCCTCTTTTGATTCTTCAGCATTCCCCGTATCACTCCAAGCATGGCGGCTTCGTCAACACGCCTTTGGTACGTCTTCAGATTCTTTCCTGCCATACTCCTGAAATCAAAACACCTAAGATTAGCATGATAACAAATTTACAATATAGATCAAGGCTAGAACTTAAGTTACTTAAATAGAGTACCGCATTGTAACTATGCCGCGGTATCATAGCTACAATTACAAAACTCCACCCAAGACGCTTAAGTCCTAGAGATAACAAGGAATCAGGTTTTCGAGTCGATATGCAAAGGAAGTTTGCACATCGTAAAAGATATAATCAGGAAGGACTTGATTCAAGAACGGTAAACGGCAAGGTGGCAAGACATGTTTCCAAAACACGGGTATTCTGATTCGTGTATTGGGTACAATACCCAACTACAAAAGAATCAACCAGACTAACCTATGGCTCTGATACCAAAAGAACCATGTCACGCCCCGCTTCCCAGAGTACGCTAAATTGGTCACGTGACATAGCCAACCATGCTACCTGTGGGTAGGAAGTATCCATCCACAGTCACATTACGGCTGTAGAGATATCAAGAACAAAATATAACTGTCTGAAACATGTCCATAAGCCAAGATAACATGAGTCAAGAATAATAAAAGTGCGGAAGCAAAAGATCCAATACAAATAACTGGAATGTACGTCCCATAATGCGGGCTCACATCAGGAATAAAATGCAGGAAATAAAGAACTAACTACAACTGAAACTCACAGCTCAGCCTGCTGGCTGAAGTACTCCTGCTCGGACTGCAGCAAAGGAACGGAATCTGGGCCATGCAAAACCCAGACGTCAGCGCGTCATGTCATCAAATAATAAAATATAAACAGGGTAACAGGCAATGCAAATATAAACATGAATGAAAAGCAGGTGCAACAGTAATATAGTCAGGGCAGTGAAGGGTAGTGTGCAGTGAGTAAACTATACTGTTCTATTGGTTTTCTTATTCTAAAGTCCTTGAAATCAAATTGATGAATCATCGATGTAACTCAATAGTATCCCGTGCATGCCCGGGACCACGGTCTACAGACTCTCGGGCTGAAACCGAGACGTGCCGCTAGGCAGTAAAAGGTAGCAGGTACAGACGAGTGATGTAAGCATCATCACTCCGGGGCTGGCCTAGCCCGTAAGACTGATCAGAACAGGTATCGAACTGTTGAGTTACAAGTCAGGTTTCACGTTTGATTTCCCCATACCCTCAAGTTATAAGTGTTCAATTCAGGTATTCAGTAATCAAGAACTAATGCCAACACAGAATCAGGTAAGAGCAGGTTTGTCTGGATAGACAACCGGAACAGTCCGTGAGGACTACATGTCAGGTTTGTTGGCATTAGACACAAGATCAGGTAACGGGTCAAGTCAAGTAGTGTACGGTACCATGTCAGGTTAATCAATATGTATGTAGCAAGTCATGTCAAGGTGTAAACGATATCATGGGTGTGCTCATAATCAGCTAGCATAATCAGGGTTATAATAATCAAGCATGGTTATCAACAACATGATCTAAGCAATGAGTTAAGCAATAAAGCAGATTTTATTTATTTAGCTGTACAGTTATCAATTGTGTTTAAAAGACAATGTCAGCATAATGTGAATACAGTATGATAGATGTAAACGCTGAAAACAGGTTAATAAATATTGAGGGATCAATGAATGTGACGACATGTATAATCTGTTTAATGAATGTAGTTGTAATTAGACCGGTTAAAATTGCACATGGTTGTCTGATAGGCTAAACTGGAAAAAGGGTATCATAGCAATAAACAAATGTGATCTATCATGTATAGGTGATTGTTAGATATAAATATTCAGATGCAAGATTAATTTTCACGTTCGGAATCATAAAAATGTGTAACGGAACTTTATACGGTTAACTTGAAATCCATTTCTTTCTATTCTAATTAGAGATTTAACAGGAAATAAGTAATTTTGCATATGAATAGTTTAAAATAGCATGTAGCAAGTTTCACTTGCCTCGACGGGTCGCGGAACGGAAAACGGAATGTTACGCGTCGGCGGGGAAAAGTCGCGACGCGCGCACGGTTCACAGAACGAACCCAAACGACGAACAGTGGAGTCACACGGGTCGGAGGTACTTGCTGGGTCGTCGGGAAACGTCGCCGGCACGGTCGGATTCCGGCCAAACACAAAAACAGTGAACAATAAACAATGCATGAAGAAAAGAAGAGAAGAATAAGAAGAAGGAAGACAAGGAGGATGAAGAAGAGGGTGCTCACGATGATCTGCAGAGGGGTTGAGATCGTCGACAGCGTTGACGGAGCTCCGACGAGGTACTTGCAGCGACCCCGGCAGTTAAAGAAAACTAACCGAGAAAGGGAGAAGAAGAAAGAAAGAAGGAGGAGAAGGAAAGAGAAGAAGGAGAAGATCATGCTCACCGAGGGGGTGCACGAGGCCAGGGAACGGATCAAGATCGCCGGCGGCGATCCCACGGTGTGCAGGTGGGTGCGCGGTAGCTCTTGCAGGAAGCTCGGGGAAGGAGGAAGGAGGAAGGAAGGAGGGTAGAGGCGGCTGCGAGGCTGGTGCGGCGTCGTCGGCGCTAGGCAAAGGCGAGGGAGGAAGGTGGCTAGGGTTTTCTGGAGATGGGTCGAGTTCTGAAAGCAGACGTTGCGGAAGAAGAAAGAATATAAAGGGAGGAGATTGAGAGAGATTGAGAGACGAGAGAGAGAGAGACGCGGTAGAGAGAGAGATCGAGAGGAGAGAGATAGAGAGGAAGAGAGAGATCGAGAGGAGAGAGAAAGATTTGAGGAGAGATGGATTTGTCGTTAGGCAGAGAGAGAGAAGGAGAGAAGAGAGAGAAAGAGAAGGGGAAAGGAGAGAGGGAGAAAACGCGTGGGGTCCAGGGGTTAAAACGAATAGTGATTGGCTGGGGAGTTAGGAAAAAATATGAGAATGATTTTAAAAGTGGGGAGAAGTATTTTCTGTTATTGTGAATTTTTGATTTCGCTGGATTAAAATATTAGAAAATAGGATTTGGCGCAAATGCAAAATATTTCGGAATCGCGCCCGGGTCGAGTCCAAAAATTTGAATTTGAAAAACGAAAATTATTGGCGGGTTCCAAAAATTAAAATGAAAGATTTTATAATTAAAAAGCATACCCCCAAGAACGGATGCACGTACGTGAGCGTAGCCGTCCAAACACGTCCGTTACACTGATCGGGACGAGAACACGATGCAAGGACGCTACCATAGGGTTAGGGGTGTCAAGCGGGCCATAATAAGTATTTTAATTTATTTTAAAAGACTTAAATTGTTATATGCAAGAATTTGAATTGTCGGGTAAATTACAACAAGCAACAGTCAAGTAAGATCAAAGAAATAAATACCACACACCATTCATACGGTAACTGAAATTAGTAGAATTAGACTCGGTTGTTACAGTAACACTTACCATACAGTCCGGTCTCTTCGTCTGATATGTCGTATATCGAGTCTAGGGGTGGAATCGTCAGACCCCAATAACTTGATAAGTCATGTCTCTGTATGGCTCATAACGGTTCAAAAACCTACCGTTAACACTTACTAGTAAATCTCATCAGCTCTGGCCAGGGACTTACTGTTATAGCCAATCGAGCATAACACAACATCAACTCCAAATACCGGGAGAAGTGAAACCCCTCCTATCGCTCACTGCCTCCATGTGACTCAGGATTGTACCCAAAATGCACCTGTTTGCACGCCTCCTATGAGCCGTGGTAGGGAGGAAATCAAAGCACAGTAGGAACCATATAAGACACAATGACGATCTCGGGTCTAAAGACTAACCTGTACCAGTGTCACCAGAGAACTGCTATCTGACGATAGGTATGGTATTATCTAGGAGTTCTCGGTGAGTCTTGTTCAGTGTACCCATTCTCTAATGAGCACCTGTATACAATCTTTGATACCAAACACCAATGGTTATGGGATCAACCATCGCTCCATACAGGGTTAAGAAATGTACACACTAGTCTACTCTGGAATATCGATGCCCTGTCTTGATATCCCCTCGACTAGGAACTATTAAAGGATGCGCTTGTGGAATACACAAGTCCCAGTAGTATGATCCGCATCATAGTCCTGGTAGTCAAGATAACATCCTAAGCGCTTTATCAACATGTATCAGAGAGATAGTATAATAATACAAATGTACATGTTAAGATAAATAGCAACCATATAGCATACTATCATGTCGAGCAAGAAATTAATCTCTATATATATGTCCAAGCATCCACTATATCATACAATAATGGCCTCTAGGGCATACATATCCCTAACAATCTCCCACTTGCACTAAGGCCAGTTGTTGTAGTATCTCATACCCAACATCCCAAAAAGTCTCTCAAACTGTGTCTGGGGGAGGGCCTTCATGAGTGGATCCGCTGCATTGTCCTTCGTGTCAACTCTCCTGACCTCAATCTCTTGTCGATCTACTATCTCCCGGATCAGGTGATACCTCTTAAGAATATGTTTGGATCTCTGATGGGACCGGGGTTTCTTGGCCAAAACCACAGCTCCATTGTTATCACAATACACAGGTATTTGATGCTCAATGGAAGGAACCGCACCAAGTTCAGCAATGAACTTCTTCATGCAGACAGCCTATTTGGAAGCATCGTTGGAAGTGATGTATTTAGCCTTCATCGTCGAGTCTGCTACGACATCTTGCTTGGAACTCTTCCAACATACCGCCCCTCTATTGAGGGTGAAGACAAAACTCAAGACCGACTAACTGTCGACCTTATCACTCTAGAAGCTCGATCGGTAAAGGACACCACCTGGAGTTCACCGTTACCATACACCAAGAATATTTCTTTAGTTCTTCTCAAGTACTTAAGAATGTTCTTCACAGCTATCTAGTGCTTTTCCCCAGGATCTGATTGATACCTTCTCACTACACCTAGTGAGTAAGCTATATCCGGTCTGGTACATAACATCGCATATATGATAGACCTGATTGCCGAAGTATAGGATATCCCTTGTATGCGAGCCCTATCCAAATCAGTCTTTGAAGACATCTCTTTGGAGAGAGTGATTCCTGAACAAGCGGGTAAATTACCACGCTTAGAATCTTCCATACTAAACCTCTTTAGGATGGTGTCTATGTATCTAGATTGGGACAATCCTAACATCCACTTAAATCTATCTCTATAGATCTTTATGTTGGGTTATAGTCACACCCGAGCCTCCAAACGAGGCGGTTTGCGGAACAAAAATTTTCTAGAGCTTTAAAAGGGGCGCAAAGATAACTCAAAAATCGGATCTTTACCATAAAACCAACTAGCAAACAAAGAGATGCTAACTACTATGAAAAATGGTATACCAAAAGAAATGAGTCCTTCGGTCTTCTTTCTTCATCCTTAGCTCCTAGCAAGCGCCTTGAACATGCTTGAACTTCAAATCCGGCTCCATCGGTCCATCGGGATCGTGCTTGTTCTCCGGCCTCCTTTTGTCACAGATGATCCATCCGGGGAGTATGATTGTTCACACCATAATATTGCATTATTCTATTCCCCATTCTTATATATTTTACAAATAAACGGGTGCTTTTGATGCTTGTCTGCTACATGTTACAGGTTACAGGTTCTTGGACAGAAAACAGTGCAAACGATGTAAAGACGATGAAAATGTGGATTTTAACCAACAAACAGAGAATCTTGATCAAGCCTACATAAGGAACAATTCACAAAGCAAAGATTCAAGACATCGACTCAAAGCGAACGGTTAAAAAGCCATTGCAAATTGTTCACTGAAGATCTGGAACCAACCTAGAAGCCCAAATGGAAAAAGAACCAAAGAACCAGAAGACAAAAAGGACCAAGAACAAAACCCTAAAATTTCAGTATGTGAGCCAACTAAAGGGCCGCGGAACCGCGGCCCAAGCCCACCATTGCCGTGGTTCCGCGGCCAGAAGAAGAAAAAAGGAGAATTATTTTTTACCAAAATTCAGTGGCTTCGTTGACCGGTCTTTCTAGGGCTATTTTTGTAATTGTAGACATGCGGGTCAAATGTAACCCTAGGGTTTCCTATTTTTTATAAATAGGAACTCTAATCATTGTAACTCTTTATGCCTCTTTTCAATCAATAACATTCAGATTTTCTGAGAGCAAAATTCAGATCTGTTCTTCTTGTTTGGAGGGAGCCGTCAACTAGTAAGTATTTTTATTCTTTTAATTATAATGTCTTCTCATCCCCTAATGAGCGAGTAGTCTCCTTGCTTGTTAGGGTTAGCCTTAGGGAAAGGGTTGAGAGATGAAATCTCTCGCCCCTTTCAATGCCACCTTCACCTAATGAAATAGAACCTCACGCATACGAGCACAACCGCTCCCTGCGGCATCCTACCCTTCGAGGTAACGATGATCCGTAGTATAAAGGGCCGGTTCCGCGCGTTTTCCGTGAGGGTTAGGATAATTATCAACAAAGGTAGGGTACAAACTTAGAGGAAGAAACATCTTCCCAAAAGATTTGTATCCACTTTCTTGATAATTAACTTAACACCTAATAGATCTAAAAAAGGAAGGTATTGAAAGCGGTAAGGAAAAATATTCATTTCCAAAACTTCCCCTAATCCTAACCCTAGCAAGATTCTTAATTAGATTAATTAGATCCAGTCTTTAGATTTTTATAAACCAACCAAAACTACAAATAGAATCAACTCGTTAAAACACATAAAAGGAATTTACCCGTCTCTGTGGATCGACCCGCACTCACCGGCTAGCTGCGAAGCGACGCCGTTTCTGATTGCGGTAACTACAGTTTTTGACATTAATCAAATGGCGCCGTTGCCGGGGACGGCGTAATATTTCTTTTCGCAATTTCGGGTTAATCATAAAATTTAAAAAATCTGAAAAATCTGAAAAATCAAAAAAAATATATAAAAATATATATAATTTGTTATTTTTGGAAGGGATACTTTGTGGTTGAATTTTTGCAGGATATACAAATTCGGATCTGGAAATTTCCAGAAAGCAAAACGGAAAACGGGGTATCGGAACAGAAGATATTTTAAACAACAGAACACTGGATTTTTTTTGAAGCAGTGAAGCGCCCAAACTGCCGCGATTCCGCGGCCAAAACCAACCTTAGTCCGCGGAACCGCGGCCTTCTAGTGGAATCAGAGCATATAAATTTTTTTGGGGACTCGAGCCGACAATCTCACAGCGAAAACGCGGCACAAACGCGTTTTTACCGCGGAAAGGCGGCGGTACAGTGGCATCTTCTTCTAAAAAATTTTTTGTAAGATCTTCTGTTTCTCCTCTGTAATTTTTGAAATATATTTTCTGAAAAATTCCTGCAGAATTTTGTGCACTTTAAAAATATTTTCCCTTCCATATAACAGTCTTGTGCAGGATTTTTGGGCCCCGCTCAAAATTAAAATTGATTGCAAGTAATCTTTTTTGTTGCATATCTTTTCTCGAATATCTTTTTGCAACAATTTTTTCCAAATAAAGATTCTTGTGATATGCTTCAAATAATAACCAATTGCAAGTAATATTTTGCTGTTGCATATCTTTTCTATAAAATATTTTGTTGTTGCATATCTTTTCTCTAAAATCTTTTTGCAACAAAATTTTTCCAAATAAAGAGAAAGAAAAAATGAAAATAAAAAGGACAAATATTTTATAGAACTTGCAAAATTTTTTAGCCCCAAATAAATCCTTGCACCACCCAACCTTCCTTTTTGTCACCTTTCTTCTTCTAACATGGGTACCCCACATAAAAAATCATTAGCCGAACTTTGGTATCCCGAACCTAATTTTGCGTCATATGTCAATGTGTTCGGTCAATTTAAAGACGATCCTTCCATGCCTAAAAAATCTTTGAAAGATCACATAGAGGAGTCTAGGAGAAACAGTTTGACTTTTCAACCCACTTTGTGTCAACCAAGTCAACCTTCACCACTTCCATATGTTGATACCACTCTTTCGAGTCCTTCTGACACTCCTAGGCCGATGTCCATTGCTGAGCACATTGCTCAATCTCGCAGCCGATCTTTCACCCCTCTCCACACATCTAGTTCTAGGGATCCACAAGATTATTCATATTTTTATCCACATGTAGACCCTACCCCTGTCCTACCACCCACTTCCTACCAGTCCTACCCGACCTTACCACCTTCACTAGACATTGATTCTACACAGCCTGTTGGGAGTTTTGCATATCCACACAATTTCGAATCTTTTCCCGAAACCCCCTTACCACCAAAGTCTAGTTTGGAAGAGGCGTTGGAGGCGTATATTGCAGCAACAAACAAAATGGTTAGGAATGCGGAAGCGTCCGTGGCCGCCCTTATACAACCTGCTGAACCGGTAGCTAGTTTCCCGCTAGCACCAAAATTTTCAATTTATGAGGAGGCGGTTGGACAGAATGAGAATGAGAGAGAATTTCCAAATCACACCTACCCTTACCCAATTGAAGCCCACAACTCCAGTTTTCCATCGATTGTTCCAAATGATTCACCAGTTGAAAATAAAAACGAGTTGTGTGATTTTGTAGTGTTTGATTTGCCAGATTATGAGGAACCCCTTTCGAGTGAAACCGCACCTAATCCTTTCGATCTTTACACCTCCCATCTAGAACCTAAATCGATACATATCCATTTTGATGAGGTGTCTAAGAAAATTGATTTTCACTTGATTGAGGATATAGACGCCGGGAATATTTCGGATGATGAACCTGTCGATTTAATTGAAATTTTATGTTCAAACCATCATCCCGAGTTATTAAATGTTTCTCCCGAACCTCATATGCGTCTAGATTTTGATGTAATGGCATGGATGAGTTGAATATTGATGATAGTATTGAGGAGAGTCTTGAGGATAATATTGAGGTTGAATCATTTTTGTTTGATGTATCTGATTTTCCAATTCATCCTCCTGAACCTTTGACTGTTATATCACCCTCCCTCCTTCCCATCGTTCCGACCCCGCTTGAAGACTGTGAGCTTGAAAGATTTTCCTTTGAATCCGATTCTGTTCTCACAGATGATAACACTTACGGGTGTTTCACTTTTTCGGACGATGTTGATGACTCACCGCCCGAGTTTGAGTCCTTTACATTTTCAGATGAGCCATCAGACTCGGTTGATTATAGTAGTTTCGAACCATTAATGGAATCTTTCAAGTTCGAAACAGTTTACTACGGTGAGAAAGATACTATCCCTAATTCACTCCCTTTCGTCTTTCCCCTTGTTCCGACCGAACAAATGACCGTTACGCTTTCATCTCCTATACCAAGTTCGGCGTACCCATGTTTTCTTGCGAATCTTGAGGGATTTAACCCTATTTCCCGACTGGTTGATAAGTTAGCGCAATCGCTTATAACATATCGGTCATCACATATTGCGCTAATTTATTCACTCAATTTACACCCTCAAGATCGTATTCCACTTCATTCTTCTTTTCGCCATTCTTCTCCACCACCGAGACCATATTCTACCATTCTTCTTTCCACACGGTCTCGCGTGCTTCTCATTTTCTTGCACCAACTATATCATTTCCACGATAAGATTTTTGAATGGTTGGTGCTAACTTTTGGCTTGTGCAAGGCCAAGCTTAAGTTTGGGGGAATCTTTGTATATATGTATATATTTTTTGTTTTCTTTTCTATATAAAAAAAATATTTAAAAAAATTCAAAAATATAAAAATTATAAATAAATAAACAGGGGAGTGCCGGTATTTTGACCCTCTTGGTTTAGCATGACAGTGAGGACACTGTCAAGTTCAAGTTTGGGGGTATGCTCGGTACGTCTTCTTCCTTCGCATTCATTTGTACATATTTTTGCATTTGCATATTTATTTGAAAACCCATAAAAATTTGAAAAATTTCAAAAATTATAAAAATATTGTATTCAATTTTGTCCATATTTGATTTGAGTTTGACAAATAGGTTAACTGGCTAGGAACAACTAGATCTTAGACTTAGTGAATTAAAAACCCTAAAGATAACATTCCTTAAAGTTTAACGGTAGAAAGTATATGCCTTGTAGTTTATTTAGAAATAGGCAAATTTTGGGTTCACTTCTTGGGCTAAGTCAAAATTAGGGAAGTGTATTGATATTCTTATTAGAGTATAAGTTTGAAAAATAGTTCCTAGCTTAAGCCTAGATTCTAAAAACGTATACCCTACAAAATGCACAATCACGCACCTTGAAACTTGGAATAGTAGAAGAGACCTTGAAATGCTCTTGTCTAAAGTCCTTAGTACAATGAAAATAAAAATAAAAAAAAGTGAATAAAAGAAAAAAATGAACACTGGTTTTTGTGATTACTTAAGGCTGCAAAAATAGAAAAATATTTAGCGAGGGTGCTTCATCACCTAGTGCCTTAGACCAACTGGTTTGGGAGTCACTGCTAAAAGCCTTGGGTGTTGCAAGACTAGGAATTACGCTTTAAAGTGCAAACATATCTTGTAATTGTTAGTGTATATGCCCTAGAGGCCATTACTGTATCATACTAGCTTGTATATTACTTAATGGAAGCTTGGGATATTCACAGTTGTATATACAATCTTGCTCGAAATGGTAGTATGCTACTTGGTTTGTCTCTGCTTTAATATGTGCATGTGTTTCTTTTAGCATATTGCTGGTATACATATTAGTAGAGCCCTTAGGATCTTTGCTTGATTACCAGCGTTGTGATGGCGCTCGCACACGTGGGAGCTGGGTAATCTATAAGCACATCCTTATACAGGTCCCTGGTCGTTGGACTATCGAGACAGGGCATCGATACTCCGGAGTAGACTAGCGTATGCGCTTCTCATCCCAGTGTGGGAGACGGTCTGTCCCACAGCCGTTAGTACGTCGTACTTGGGATAGTATGCGGGTGCTCGTTAGGTTACGAGTACACTGGACAGGACTCGTCGGGAACTGTTGGTTGGTAATATACCTATCGTCAGTTATCAGTTCCCAGGTGACATGAGTACAGCTTAGTCCGCTGACTTGACACTGTCACTTCGCCTCGAGTGTGTTCCCACTGCACTTTGATTACTACCCTACCACGGCTCAAAGGAGCTGTGCAAACAGGTAGTTTTTGGGTGCAGTCCCGAAGCACTTGGAGGCAGTGACGGTTAGACAGGATTCGTCTCTCCCGGTATTGGGGGTTGACATCGCGCTGTGTCTAGGAGAGCCATTACATGAGTAGTCCCTGGCCAGGGCAAGCGAGATATACTGGTAGGTTTCCAGTGTTATCTCAGGGTGTTCTGGGCTACACTCCGACACGACTTGTACCGCTATTAGGGGACTGACGTTCACCGCCCCCCTAGGCCCGCCATGCGATGTATCAGACGAACAGACCGGACTGTACGGAGACTGTCACATACAGGCTCAGTAGGAGTGCAGATGGGGTTCACCTCGTCAGTCTTCTTATCGACATCTACCTGGGGACCGTTACGTACAGCTAGTGCCGCTTGCGGTCTGTGGTTAAACCCACTGCCAGCGTAGTGTCGAGTCTTTAGAGTCCCACACAGAGAGCTATTCGCCTTTAGGCAAAACGAGTAGAGGTCGCATGGTTTTGCGACAGGGTTCGTTCGCATCCGCGCACTTGTGCACGTTTGCTGTCCGGACAGTTTATACTAGCGGGCTTTGGTTTAAGCCGGATCCTAGTATATGATTTGAGATTGGTTTTTCTCATTGTGTTCGTGTTCCTCGGATCACGAATGCGGGTGCGTATGCACAGTTGCTTGAGATTGGGGGAGAGGACCTTGTTTAGGGTTAATGGCCTTTGTCATTTTATTAACCCTATTGATTTTGTGTGGATTATTGTTAATTGATAATTAGCTTAATTATTGTGCATGGTTGTTGTTGACAATTTGACTTCATTGACTTGTTGACCATGTTGACAACTTGACCATAATCATTTCATTTGGAAGATGCTCTTTGATCTTTGCAAAAATGAAATGATAATGGTCAATTCATGATTTATCATGACAATTTTCAAGCTAATTATCTAATTAAACTTATCCTCACATATTAGTGAGAATGGCTCACTATTATTCTCATTCTCTCATTTCTTTTCTCTCTCTTGCTCATCCTCTCCCTCAAGCTCTCTCCCTCTCATGTGTTGAGAAACAAAAAGCTTGAGAAAAACCCTCTCTTGATCTTCTCTACTCACTTCTAGGGTTCAAGTCTTAGCATTTCTTGCACTCTAGTTACTCCTAGCTTGGAGTTGAAGCTAAAGGTGGTGGCTTTCGGGTGGATCCTTCTTTGACGGGAGAAGACAAGCAAGGTGATCCTTTTCTACCATACCTAGGAGCAAGGAGAGAAGGACTAAAGACCAAAGGTATAACCTTTCTACAACTTTGTTAGTTGTTAGTTTACTTTTGCTAGTTTTAGTTTAGCAAAGATCCTCACAAGCATAGTCCATGTTGCCTAAGTCATTAAAAATCCGATTTTTATTATGTTTTCCGCCTCCCGTAAGCACCGGGATGGGCAACACGGACTTACAGTGGTATCAGAGCCTAACTAAACTCAAACTAGCTAGGTAGTAAAGTGTAGCGAAGTTTCGAAACCGAAAAATCCAAAAACCGAACTTTGAAAAACCCTAGTTTCTGTTGAAATTTTTTCTGCTCAAAATAGAAAACTTTATATTTGTAAATTCATCTCAGGGTTTTTTAAAAACACCCACGAAAAACGAGAAAGAGAATCATCCAAACCGCCGCGCTTCCGCCGCACGAGGTAGGCTCGTGCCGCGGAAGCGCCGCGGTTTGATGTCTTCACTGCATCGTTTTTCGTGCAGTGTTTTTCTGTATTGTTTTTGGGATTTTTAGGATATATATTATATGCCCAGATTTTCCAGAACTAAAATTTGCTTTTGCGGGCCTATAAATCCGTATTTTTCCGGAACTTCACTACGCTTTAACTACATCGGTTATATCTGTAATGCTTGCATGTATTGAACGTCGGCTAATCGCTATAAGACGATTAGTCGGGGTTATACATGATCTGTGTTTGTTGTTGGTTTGTGGATATGAATGGATTGGATTGTCGCGGGTGAATAGCCGGGTTGGATGTGAGATGAGCGTTGTTTTTCTTTCATTCATTTGTAACATGTAAATTGATGTAATAATATTCTTTGTATGGCCGCACAACCGGGTCGGGGTTGTAGCCGTCATTGTATAATTCTTTTTACTGTTTTTGCTCCTAGGATAGACCCATGGAGGGGGTGCACAAACTACCGGGTACTCGAAGTGCCGAGTGGCCTACTCACGGTGGTGAGGGAGGTTGCTTCGCTTCGGGTGCTTGGCGGGTAGTTTGCCGCACCCGTAGGGGTCTTGGGTGGGGTATTGGCTATTCACCGCGACCGTGTAATCCGCTTTGCGTTGCAGGCTCGAACGCATTGCGGATTCCTAGTATATCCAATGTATTCATCTGTGATCTGTAATGTCTATCATTGCTATATATTTATATATAATAACTATTTAGGCGTTGCTTATGTTTTACAGCCGCGCTAGCCCAGCCCCCGCTCTGTCGTTAGTTAAGTAACCTAACGGGTGATGACGGGGCCCCGTGGCGAATGCGAATGGCATAAGCGTACGTCATATTTTGGTTGTTTTCTGCAATGGTAGGATTAAATGATGGGACGCATTAAAAGAACTAATGCAAGAAATAAACCAAGTAAAAGTCGATTGGAACACTTTGAAAACCACTCGGTTCTTTTCAAAACTAAAACTTTTAAACGCGGAGCTTGAACCACTCCTTTTAAAAGCTATCTCGTTCCATCGATTATATCAAGTTCACTACGTTCACGGTTTCGCCAAAACCATCCGTAGCCCTCCATCATTTCGGTTAAATATTCGGTAGTATTCAAGCTATGTATTTTGACCTCACGCCAAGGCATAGTGATTGGTAGCTGCCGGATATTTATCCGTTGCATAGATAGAATGCGTTGATTTGAGACAGTCGTACTGCCGTTTTGGCCTACGTCAAGGGTAGGTACGGGTGGGTTCAAATTAACCAGGATAATGATGGGAAGAACTTGACATGTGACTTATGACATTTTGACCTCACGCCAAGGTCATAAGAGCATGGGGCAAAAATCCACATCGGGAGTTTCATAAGTACTGAAACTTGCTAGCGTTGCATACCATTTGGAGTGTGATAATTCTGGTAGGATTCCTTCGGTTTTATCACGCGATGATATTTGGATCCCGATCCTACTGTGAGTATGTGCTACTCCTCGGGAAAACTCTCACTTAACGATCAATGCTATAAACCTAGTAGGTGCCTAGAAAGGTGTTAGCGGGGCTACGCCCACAGGGAAAAGAGGTTACTTAATTAAGGAACTTCGCGAAAGCGTTGGAAAACCTCCCTCGAAGTACCGACACTGGCCTGGCTGAACGGTTAAGCAAGTATTGTACGGTGAGAATGATCCCGGCTAATCCTTTTCTTTATGGTTTGAGAAGGGATTCGAGAGACAGTGGGAGCCATCCAGTTTAGACAAACTAAAAACCACTCTAAACTTGCAAGAGCATCATGCTAAAGTGTTTCTTTTCTCTCTCCTAATTGCAGCGACCATTCAAGATGACCGGACTTAAGTTACTATTAGATAAAAACATATTGACAGGGCCAAACTACAAAGATTGGCTCAGGAATGTCAAGATGGCTATCACTTATGACAAGCTGGGGTATATACTTACCACCAAAGCTCCCCCCGTCCCAGGTCCCACCTCCAGCGTCGCGGATGTAGAAATCCGTAAGACATGGGAGATAGATTGCGCGAGGGCCAAATGCCTCGTATTAGCCTCGATGGACAACGACCATCAGAGGAGGCACGAGAATATGGACCTAGAGTCCATATTTCTCCATACAAAAGAACTGTATGGAGAGCAGTCTCGTATCGCAAGATACGAAGTGTCGAAGAAGCTCTTTTCGGCAAGGTTGGCCGTCGGATCATCGGTAGCGGACCACGTGCTTAAGATGATCGGCTACATAGAGGAGCTCGCGGACCTTGGGACCACGTTGGAGAATGAACTCTATACTGATCTGATTCTCCAGTCCCTTCCTTCCACTTACGCCCAGTTCATTCTTAACTTCAACATGCAAGGAAAGGAGGTTGAACTTGCCGAGCTTCTGAACATGTTGAGGACTGCTGAGGGCACCCTACAGAAGGGTAGGGAGACATCCACTTTGTTTGTAGGAGGATCTTCCTCTTCTAGGTCCAGGGCGAAAGCCAAGGGCAAGAAGAAGAAAGCCCCCGCCAAACCAAGAGGCGGTGTCGGTAAAGTGGATACGAAGGGAAAGGGTAAAGCAACAAAGGTAGCGGGGAAGCTGGTGGGGAAGGAAGAATGCTTCTATTGTCACAAAAGTGGCCACTGGAAACAAGATTGCAAGGCTTGGAAAGCCAGAACACAGGATTTGAAGCGAGTTGCAGCTTCAGCTTCAGGTGTGTATGTTATTGAAAACTGTCTATCAATAAACTCTACATCCTGGGTATTGGATACCGGATCAGGATCTCATATCTGTAATTCTTTGCAGGCGTTGAGAAAGCGTAGAGTTTTGAAGGCAGGTGACATGACCCTCAGAGTTGCGAACGGTGCTAGCATGGATGCAGAGGCCGTGGGGGACTATCACCTGGGATTATCAGATGGACACTTTTTGGTTTTGCGTAGTTGTTATTATGTACCAAATGCAACCTGTAATATCATTTCTGTATCTTTATTATCTAAAGAAGGTTATGAATTTGCATTTGTAAGTAATGTAGTGAACATTCACCTTAATCAAGTTTTGATTGGGTCAGGTACCTTAAACAACGGTATTTACGTTTTAAACCAACCACAGGTTTTCAATATCCAGAATACACATAAAAGAAAGTCTCCAGATATTAATAAAACTTTCTTATGGCATTGTAGACTGGGTCACATCAACGAGAGAAGATTGACTAAGTTACATACTGAAGGATATTTAGATTCGTTCGATTATCAATCGTATGCAACTTGTCAATCCTGTCTCAAAGGAAAGATGACAAAGGCTCCGTTTTTTGGACACGGAGAAAGAGCGAGCGAGCTCTTGGGACTCGTACACAGCGACGTGTGCGGTCCAATGTCTACACATGCGCGAAGCGGTTTTTCTTACTTCATAACTTTTACGGATGATTTCTCAAGATTCGGACATGTCTTCTTAATAAAGCATAAATCCGAAGCTTTTGATAAGTTCCAGGAATATAAGAATGAAGTAGAAAAACAGACCGGCAAAAGTATCAAGATCCTAAGATCGGATCGAGGAGGAGAATACTTAAGTGCCGAATTCCTGAATTACTTAAAAGAGAATGGAATTCTCTCTCAGCTTACTCCTCCATACACCCCGCAACATAACGGTGTATCGGAGAGACGGAACCGAACCCTATTGGATATGGTACGGTCCATGATGAGTAATGCTGAGTTACCGCGATCTTTCTGGGGATATGCGCTAGAAACAGCTGCATATCTTTTGAACCGTGTTCCCACTAAGACTGTGCCTACCACACCATATGAGTTATGGAGTGGGAAGAAACCCTATCTTCAATACTTGAAGATTTGGGGATGTCCAGCTTATGTCAAAAAGCAGCATACGGACAAGCTCGAGGCACGCTCAGTACTGTGCAAGTTTGTGGGATACCCAAAGAACTCCAGGGGGTATCTTTTCTATTACGCAGAGGAACAAAAAGTCCTTGTTTCTCGCAATGCCCACTTTCTGGAACATCAGTTTTTAGAAAAAGAAATAAGTGGGAGCGCAATAGAACTGGAAGAAATTCCAGAACCACAAACTATTACTGAAAGTTTAGTGGAACCAGAAGGTTCAAAAGAACAGGACATTCCTACGCCGCTCCGCAGGAGTAGTAGGCAGTCTCATCCGCCCGAGAGATACTACGGTTTTCTCATTGACGGGGATAGAGAGGACTGCATCCTAGATTGTGATGAGCCTACTAGCTTCCAGCAAGCCATTCAGAGCGTCGACTCGGTAAAATGGCTGGATGCAATGCGGACCGAGATGGAGTCCATGTACACCAACAAAGTATGGACGTTGGACATTGCTCCAGACGGGGTAAAACCCGTAGGATGCAAGTGGATCTTCAAAAGGAAGATTGGTGTAGATGGACAGGTTGAGACCTATAAAGCTAGACTGGTAGCAAAGGGTTTTCGTCAACGACCTGGTTTGGACTATGACGAAACCTTTTCTCCAGTAGCTATGCTGAAATCCATTCGGATCCTTCTTGCCATCGCTGCTTTCCACGATTATGAGATTTGGCAGATGGACGTAAAGACAGCTTTTCTAAATGGTCATTTAGAGGAGTGTGTCTATATGGACCAGCCAGAGGGTTTCATTCAGGGTGGGAGCAGCGGAAAGGTGTGCAAGTTGCTCAAGTCCATTTATGGACTCAAGCAGGCATCGCGGAGCTGGAACATCTGTTTTGATGAGACGGTCAAAGAATTTGGCTTTATCAAAAATCCAGATGAACCATGCATCTATTGTAGATTTGTAGCGAGAACTGTAGTATTCCTCGTGTTATACGTGGATGACATTCTCTTAATAGGAAATGACATTCCTATGCTACAATCTGTCAAGGGGTTCTTGTCACACAGGTTCTCCATGAAAGACCTGGGTGATGCCTCCTACATTCTGGGTATCCGGATCTACCGTGACAGATCCAAGAGGATATTAGGACTCTCGCAGTCCAGGTACATCGACACCATACTGAAGAGATTCAGTATGGAAGATTCCAAGCGCGGTAATCTACCGGCTTGTCACGGGATCACCCTCTCCAAAGAGATGTCTCCCAAGACTGATTTGGAGAGGGATCGCATGTCTATTATACCCTACGCTTCTGCGGTAGGCTCTATAATGTATGCGATGTTATGTACCAGACCAGATGTGGCTTATGCACTGAGTGTGGTAAGCAGGTATCAGTCAAACCTAGGGGAGAAACATTGGATAGCAGTAAAGAACATTCTCAAGTACCTGAGAAGGACTAAGGAGATGTTCTTGGTGTATGGCGGAAAAGACCTGCAGGTTGAGGCCTTTGCTGACTCCAGCTTCCAGAGTGACAAGGATGATTCCAAGTCCATGTCGGGTTTTGTCTTTACCCTCAATGGAGGGGCGGTGTGTTGGAAGAGCTCCAAACAGGAAACCGTTGCTGACTCGACTATGGAAGCGGAATACATCGCTGCATCTGATGCCGCAAAAGAAGCTGTCTGGATGAGGAAGTTCTTGAAAGAACTTCAGGTGGTTCCGTCCATTGTTGACCCAATACCTCTGTATTGCGACAACAACGGGGCTATAGCTTTAGCGAAGGAACCCAGGTCCCATCAGAAATCCAGACACATCTTAAGGCGGTATCACCTGATCAGGGAGATCGTGGATCGCCAGGAGATCGAGGTCCGGAGAGTTGCATCAGAGGATAACACAGCAGATCCATTCACCAAGGCCTTGCCCCAGACTCAGTTCGAGCGGCTGATCGAGATGATAGGTCTTCGATACGCCAGTACATGGCCTTAGTGCAAGTGGGAGATTGTTAGTGTATATGCCCTAGAGGCCATTACTGTATCATACTAGCTTGTATATTACTTAATGGAAGCTTGGGATATTCACAGTTGTATATACAATCTTGCTCGAAATGGTAGTATGCTACTTGGTTTGTCTCTGCTTTAATATGTGCATGTGTTTCTTTTAGCATATTGCTGGTATACATATTAGTAGAGCCCTTAGGATCTTTGCTTGATTACCAGCGTTGTGATGGCGCTCGCACACGTGGGAGCTGGGTAATCTATAAGCACATCCTTATACAGGTCCCTGGTCGTTGGACTATCGAGACAGGGCATCGATACTCCGGAGTAGACTAGCGTATGCGCTTCTCATCCCAGTGTGGGAGACGGTCTGTCCCACAGCCGTTAGTACGTCGTACTTGGGATAGTATGCGGGTGCTCGTTAGGTTACGAGTACACTGGACAGGACTCGTCGGGAACTGTTGGTTGGTAATATACCTATCGTCAGTTATCAGTTCCCAGGTGACATGAGTACAGCTTAGTCCGCTGACTTGACACTGTCACTTCGCCTCGAGTGTGTTCCCACTGCACTTTGATTACTACCCTACCACGGCTCAAAGGAGCTGTGCAAACAGGTAGTTTTTGGGTGCAGTCCCGAAGCACTTGGAGGCAGTGACGGTTAGACAGGATTCGTCTCTCCCGGTATTGGGGGTTGACATCGCGCTGTGTCTAGGAGAGCCATTACACGAGTAGTCCCTGGCCAGGGCAAGCGAGATATACTGGTAGGTTTCCAGTGTTATCTCAGGGTGTTCTGGGCTACACTCCGACACGACTTGTACCGCTATTAGGGGACTGACGTTCACCGCCCCCCTAGGCCCGCCATGCGATGTATCAGACGAACAGACCGGACTGTACGGAGACTGTCACATACAGGCTCAGTAGGAGTGCAGATGGGGTTCACCTCGTCAGTCTTCTTATCGACATCTACCTGGGGACCGTTACGTACAGCTAGTGCCGCTTGCGGTCTGTGGTTAAACCCACTGCCAGCGTAGTGTCGAGTCTTTAGAGTCCCACACAGAGAGCTATTCGCCTTTAGGCAAAACGAGTAGAGGTCGCATGGTTTTGCGACAGGGTTCGTTCGCATCCGCGCACTTGTGCACGTTTGCTGTCCGGACAGTTTATACTAGCGGGCTTTGGTTTAAGCCGGATCCTAGTATATGATTTGAGATTGGTTTTTCTCATTGTGTTCGTGTTCCTCGGATCACGAATGCGGGTGCGTATGCACAGTTGCTTGAGATTGGGGGAGAGGACCTTGTTTAGGGTTAATGGCCTTTGTCATTTTATTAACCCTATTGATTTTGTGTGGATTATTGTTAATTGATAATTAGCTTAATTATTGTGCATGGTTGTTGTTGACAATTTGACTTCATTGACTTGTTGACCATGTTGACAACTTGACCATAATCATTTCATTTGGAAGATGCTCTTTGATCTTTGCAAAAATGAAATGATAATGGTCAATTCATGATTTATCATGACAATTTTCAAGCTAATTATCTAATTAAACTTATCCTCACATATTAGTGAGAATGGCTCACTATTATTCTCATTCTCTCATTTCTTTTCTCTCTCTTGCTCATCCTCTCCCTCAAGCTCTCTCCCTCTCATGTGTTGAGAAACAAAAAGCTTGAGAAAAACCCTCTCTTGATCTTCTCTACTCACTTCTAGGGTTCAAGTCTTAGCATTTCTTGCACTCTAGTTACTCCTAGCTTGGAGTTGAAGCTAAAGGTGGTGGCTTTCGGGTGGATCCTTCTTTGACGGGAGAAGACAAGCAAGGTGATCCTTTTCTACCATACCTAGGAGCAAGGAGAGAAGGACTAAAGACCAAAGGTATAACCTTTCTACAACTTTGTTAGTTGTTAGTTTACTTTTGCTAGTTTTAGTTTAGCAAAGATCCTCACAAGCATAGTCCATGTTGCCTAAGTCATTAAAAATCCGATTTTTATTATGTTTTCCGCCTCCCGTAAGCACCGGGATGGGCAACACGGACTTACAGTAATCGGTTGTTGGTACCTCAAGAAGTATTAACAGTCGCATGAAAGATGTGTAAGCAAATTTCATTTAAAAATTCACTAATCAATAAGTGCTTTGGACAATGGACGAGAGTACGATTGCTTGATTTGAATTTCCAAGTGTAGGGGTGATATTTACACACACGTGGGGATATGTGATTAGAGTTTAGATGAGAGAAAGGAATGAAGAATAAAACTTGTATCTTTAGTAAGGTTGATAGAAATTCCTGAGTGGAGATGTAACCCTAGAAGGAAAACTTAAGAGATGCCGAAAGCTAAGTAGGTCTACATAACATATATAATCTTAAGTTAAATAATGAGGAAGTGTGAAGAATGTGGGTGGATAATTTGCGAGTCAAAAGATAATAGAATTCCTTGTTAGAAAACTTAATTGGAGAACAAAAGTCAATGGCCGAGTTGATAGGATTTTGTGGGTGTAATCCGCTGAAAACCCTCAGGAGACAACACTCCTCCTACTAGGGACACCTAGAGGTTTAACGGCTTGTTGCACGTGCTCAGTGCAATCGCGTTTCCCTGCGAAAGTGTGGTTAGGATTTTAGTGAATAAAAATAAGTTTGCTCGAGGACGAGCAAAAGATAAGTTTGGGGGTATTTGTTCACACCATAATATTGCATTATTCTATTCCCCATTCTTATATATTTTACAAATAAACGGGTGCTTTTGATGCTTGTCTGCTACATGTTACAGGTTACAGGTTCTTGGACAGAAAACAGTGCAAACGATGTAAAGACGATGAAAATGTGGATTTTAACCAACAAACAGAGAATCTTGATCAAGCCTACATAAGGAACAATTCACAAAGCAAAGATTCAAGACATCGACTCAAAGCGAACGGTTAAAAAGCCATTGCAAATTGTCCACTGAAGATCTGGAACCAACCTAGAAGCCCAAATGGAAAAAGAACCAAAGAACCAGAAGACAAAAAGGACCAAGAACAAAACCCTAAAATTTCAGTATGTGAGCCAACTAAAGGGCCGCGGAACCGCGGCCCAAGCCCACCATTGCCGTGGTTCCGCGGCCAGAAGAAGAAAAAAGGAGAATTATTTTTTACCAAAATTCAGTGGCTTCGTTGACCGGTCTTTCTAGGGCTATTTTTGTAATTGTAGACATGCGGGTCAAATGTAACCCTAGGGTTTCCTATTTTTTATAAATAGGAACTCTAATCATTGTAACTCTTTATGCCTCTTTTCAATCAATAACATTCAGATTTTCTGAGAGCAAAATTCAGATCTGTTCTTCTTGTTTGGAGGGAGCCGTCAACTAGTAAGTATTTTTATTCTTTTAATTATAATGTCTTCTCATCCCCTAATGAGCGAGTAGTCTCCTCGCTTGTTAGGGTTAGCCTTAGGGAAAGGGTTGAGAGATGAAATCTCTCGCCCCTTTCAATGCCACCTTCACCTAATGAAATAGAACCTCACGCATACGAGCACAACCGCTCCCTGCGGCATCCTACCCTTCGAGGTAACGATGATCCGTAGTATAAAGGGCCGGTTCCGCGCGTTTTCCGTGAGGGTTAGGATAATTATCAACAAAGGTAGGGTACAAACTTAGAGGAAGAAACATCTTCCCAAAAGATTTGTATCCACTTTCTTGATAATTAACTTAACACCTAATAGATCTAAAAAAGGAAGGTATTGAAAGCGGTAAGGAAAAATATTCATTTCCAAAACTTCCCCTAATCCTAACCCTAGCAAGATTCTTAATTAGATTAATTAGATCCAGTCTTTAGATTTTTATAAACCAACCAAAACTACAAATAGAATCAACTCGTTAAAACACATAAAAGGAATTTACCCGTCTCTGTGGATCGACCCGCACTCACCGGCTAGCTGCGAAGCGACGCCGTTTCTGATTGCGGTAACTACAGTTTTTGACATTAATCAATGATCCATGGCTCTAGCTCCTAACTATGTAACCAAAGGAGTAACTAGAGAACTTGGTTTGCTAAACCAAGTAGTCTAGGATGTAGTGAAGGGTGTCCTAGTGTTTAGCTATCTCTTTCTTGCCTCTTCATTTGATTCTCAACACATGAGAAGGTAGTGAAGAGGAAGAAGATGAAGGTGGAGGAAGCTTGAGAGGAAAGATGAGAGAAAGAGCAAAAGAGAGCTCAAGGAAAATAATTAAGCAAGCATGAAAGAGAAAATACACATCTAGGTTTATTGTATCAATTCTTTCATTAAACAATTAGCAACCATGCTTCAATAGTAACTCCAAAATGAATTATAAATTCATTTGACTACTATTGAAGCATGGTCACTACCTTTCCTCCCTTACCTCTCACTTTCCACCTCATTTCTATTTATGAAATAAATGGAAAATCCAAAATGAGGTGGCCACCTTCTAGAAGGAAATCTGTCACGCCCCGCTTCCCAAAATACGGAATACGAGGGGTTGACAAGGCCAGCCATGCTCTTACGGTCAAGGAAATATCCTGCCGTAGTCACACTTCGGCTTCTAGCTTTACGTGGTAATCAGTAAACAATGCACAGGTAATGTCACGACCTGAAAGAGCACGTGACTGGCCCTTGAACCATATGAAGTCTATAGGACTCCATCTGATCCAAGTAAGCCAAAAACCCAGAAATCTAAAACCATTTTAAGGATAAATAAACATACAAGCAATATACTATACAACGCCGAATGGCGAGGATCAAAATTCAAAAGAAACTTAGATAAGCATGAAAACCGTAACACTACTAAGCGCGACTCTAAGGTTGAAATAATACATCAGTAGTGTCTGAGTCTGAAACAATATATAAGTTTTGGTTGATGGAATTTCTAGATACAAAAGAATAATACATCAACAAGGGTGGTCCTGATACAAAAGAACCCACCTACCCAAGCAAATCCCCCATATGAAAGCAGTGTGCAAGAAATGCCGCTACGGAACCTGTACGGCAAAACCCTGCAAGAACTGTGGCACAACCGGGGTGAGTTGCCAACTCGTGAATAGAAAATATCTACAAGCAGAAATCAAATGCAAGACATAATCCTAGGTCAATACGATCAGTATATAATATAACCCTCAAGAGTAAGTATGAAGCATGAAAATGTGGCAATGTAACATCTAATCATGTAGGTAGTGCCAAGTACCCGTGCCAGTGCCTCAGATAATAACATGTCATAAATGTAAGGTATGTCTGCATGAAGTAAACATGATGAAGTATTAAATGGATATCAACACACATATATTAGCGTCCCATTCCACTAATATTGGTGTAAGGGTATATATAACAGCACCCTCATGCCCTGTTATATATACAAATGAAGTATGATCAATGTAGTCAAAGTCTGTATGTAATCAATGTCTGTATATATGTGGATCCCGTCCACCTGTTACCCAATGTCAATAAGCATCATGCATGCAAATATGAGGATATAATCAAAATCATGGAGATCATCATGAAACCTGTGCCTAGCATCGACACGTAAATCCTTATCTATCGGGCTCCGTCAGTCCGGATCAGCCCACGGGCTCTGTCTGCGGAATCGGCCCTTGGCCCCGGTAGTACGCCCATATCCATTTATCAACTCTGGTCAGTATCCTCCGGATAACCGACAGGTCCAACCAATCACCGGTAGGTAGTGGTCGCACTGCCAGGCTTACCGTCTACTACACAGCGAAACCGTTCTCGCCCCAGGATACCATACCGGGTCCACCATGTACCCGTAATCGGCATCGTCCCCTCCTCGACTCGGGTTCATATGTCGCTCTCAGCACCGAGAAAACACATGGTGGACGCACTGAAATATCATAGCAAGGGAACCGGGTTTTTAAAACAATTACATATTCTCCTTGAAATATCCACGGTCCCCAAATCCAGAAATATCATGAAAACGAATATCTCATTGCGCATAATCATAAAGTATGATGCATGTGGCATATAAATGAAATGCAAGTATAACAGTATATCACGCAACATGGAAATAATAGTATGCACATACAAGGTCATATCCTGATGCAATAATACTGCTGTGTAGTGACATGGCAATTATCGATGATGAAGTGTGTGAGCCGGCAAGCAAGTGTACGTGGAACATACGCATCATCGATAATGGTGCTGGTGCCCTAGCAACATGATAGTAATATAGTAATAAACATATTCAAAGCAATGTGAATAACATGAATATGCGGAAATCGAATAATCAACACAACAGTAAAGAATCTACACCCATATGTATATGTCATGCAGTTATGCCATTTGAAATAAGACAAATCAGGATTTTTACCAAAAGTAAGGGCTACGGTGTTTTTAAGAAAGATACGTCTTTTGGAAATACCCGTAGAATCCCTTTACTTGTCCTTAAGATATTTCTGATTCGTAGTTTTGAAATAGGTATGACTCGGGTCTAGTCTAACATCTACTATGCAAACTACAGATCTAAGTATCAAGTCAATCGGGAGGTGTATGGAAACCACCTAAATCTGAGTCAATATATAGATATAATAGTCGGCGATCCTGCCTCAATAGTATCGCGTACGATACAGTATATCATATGACATCCTCAAGTCATGAGTGCGGATCTATCATCAATATAAAGCTCGTACGGTAAATTGTCGTAGGGCATCCCAATAGCTGGGTACGGGTCAGTATCACATTTCTCTCATCAAATATCATGTATCATTATCATCATATCACATAATCTGGGGTACAGATCTAAGTCTAGTACAAATCAATACCATCTATATAAGTATGAAAGCGGGGGTAAAACACATGCCCAACGGCCCGCTAAGATCACATGTCGTATCGCAAGTACAAATCACATCACATCACTGATCTCACGGCACAATGCCCAAAATCATCGACCCATCTCCAATATCATCCAATATCATTATTAACACAGTGTAAGTATAGTGAATATGCAAGGGTGCGTGTGTGGGTGTAAACCTATTCTAGGGTTCGCGACTATGAACTATACTAGTTTACTTCTAACCCTAAGCTATCCATAATACACCTAACACCATATCCATGACACACTATAACTATCAAATACAATATATAGTATATCAACTATGGACTGCGGGGGTGCTATACGCCATCCACTCGACTTCCCCCTGTAGATATAATCTACTCACCTTGCGTCTTCATTTGTCGATGTTGCCACGCGCTTACTTGTCGTCGTGAAGTCTTCATGGGGTACCTACACGTCAAAGTATCGTAATGCGCATTAAAACCAAATCAAATCTAAAACGGCACACGAAACCTAAAACGATACGAAAAGGGGCTTATAGGTCAGAACCTATGGGCACGCCTTCAAAACCATCAATCAATTCTCGATATCGTCGTATAAACGCCAAATGGTCCAGGTAAAACACAATACACAATTGCAGAATAAAATAAATACGGAATACGGAAACACGAATCCAAAACAGCAACTAAGGAAATAGGCTCCATATTTCACCCTAGGTCAAAATAGACAAATCTACACATGCCAGGGGCCTAATCTACAGATAAGGGGACACCAAAACCAAAACGAGCCAAAATGGGGCAGGCCTGGCCGCAAATTGCGGCCAAACGGGATAAATCTGCGTCCGGGAAAATGAGTTAGGGGCTGGGGTCTTGGTGATAGCTTTCTGGGTGCCTGCACATGTCACTGTCCAACCAAATAAATTTCAGAGTCTCGGGTTGATAGCATATCCCATAAAACCTTTACAGATTCCACAAGTTTTCCGATATCGGTTTCTAAATCCGTATTCCGGGTCTTAAGTCTCAGGTTTGGGTCTCCATACTAGCACTAAGGTGTTTACATAAGCTCTACTGAGCTCAATTTCACATCATAACTCAAATTTACCTCAAACCCTAACTAGGTTTTCCTTAAGTCCACAAAGCACACAATATCGGTTCTATCACAACATGGGGGTATAAGTAATGCTAAAACTAAGCAAATGGTTCAGTAATACCTCATTTGGCAACTCAAGAATTTTCTTGAGTTGCCCCTAGTGGCCAAAATCCTTGCTTCCTTGGTCCAATGTGTAGATCTTGAGCTTATGCACACTTTTAATGAAATGGGGGTAGGGTTTTGGTGATGTTTGTGAGATGATTTGGGGCTTGAAGAGGGGAGGATGAAGAGGGGCAGCAGCTACAGCAAGAGATGGAGGAAGAGGGAGAGAGAAAATGAGGGGAAGAATGAAGAGATGACTAAGTCCAAGGTCAAAGGAAACCATACCTCTCTCTCTCTCTCACCATACCTCAATATAAAAATCCTTTTCCATTTCTTTTTCTTTTCCTTTTCTTTCCTCTCTAAACCCTTCTCACTAGAATAGTAACCCCAAAAGAAACATGGTGGAAAAATGCACAAGTGTAAGAAAAATGATATGTGCATGTTTTGCACAAAAATGCTAAAAAAACCGATTAACGATTTTTAATCGCGATTAGCACTAAATTAGCATATAACTAACCTTAAAACTTAAAAATGGCATAATTCCATAAAATAACCTATTTTAGAATTTTCCAAAATTTTCCAAAATTTCCCCCCATTTATTTGTATTTAATTATACCGAATTATAAAAATATTCAATAAAATAATATTAAATTATAAATTTTCCAAAAATAATATTTTATTATTTTGAAATGATACATGTAATGAGAAATGCAGTATATAAATCAAAACAAATACAAAAGAACTAACCAGATGGGGATTAAGAGAGTATGGTTTTGGGTAGCTGGTCAAGATGTCCGCGATGTCCTCGAGGTACGCCTGGTTCCGGTCCAAGCTAGGTCCACTTCTCACTTTGAGCATGCATACTCAGGTCGTCAGAGCGACACGATAGAAATATATATATATATATATATATATATATATATATATATATATATATATATATATATATATATGGATACAAATGGTAACTCGTACATTAATACTGAATATGTAACAGAAAATCAAGAGAGTAAAGACATGAACATGGAGTAGCCGATGCAGGTGTCTAAAAGAGCAGGTGAACATGAAAGCAGTAGAGTAGTATGTCAGGTGTGTTGATTCAGTAAGCAATGCATGTCAATGTCACTATCCCTATCAGTCTCTAAGTCTCACTGTACAGGTCACTAAGCCTATCGTCAGTCCAAGTGTGAGAGTCAACCACTCGTGAGTATCCCCCATCCAAGGGTAGGATCCAAGGGCAAGGGACCACGGGCCCGAAAAACGCACGGTAATAATCAGTGATATCCCTATATATATCTCCATATGTGCCGGTATGGGACTCCTAAGATTCTGTTGAACTCACACTCTAACTACCCCACATCCCGTGGTCTATATCAAACGCCAACCATAAACTCAAATACCGATCGGTCCATGACAAGTCTGCGCGAGAACTGGAGACAGGATCTCCATCAAGCATGTCCCGACTGATACCCAAGATAAATGGACAGTATTTGGTGCCTTACCTGTGACACCCATACAAGTGTTTCCATAATTGTCCCATACCAATTATAGTCACACTTATACACGTCCCACAGACGTCGACAATACAATAAATCAATAAGGTCCACTGATTGTGTACAAGTACGTGTCACTTTCACTTATCCATTCATGCTCAAACACTAACGTACTTGCCACAATCAAACACTAAAACCTAAAACTGGGTAATGCAAATGATCACTAGGTTGCCAATGTAAAAACATATAAGTAATGTGACGAGAATACGGCAATTCAGGCATGATTAGGATGTCATCAAACGATGTCCTACCACTTGCCTAATTCTTCATAAATCAGACATGCATAATTTAGTGAAACAATGAACAGGGGATAAGTAGTATGTTTGATTATCTAACCAGGAAATTTGGTTTCACGTCAATCGGATTTCGGGACCACTAGATATGGCCATTTCATTTTAAGCGTTCATTGCTGGAAATCCGGTTTCAGAATCGGAAGTTCATTGCGTAACGCATTTTAATCCCAGTTGGGATCAGAATTTAGCGACACTTCAGTTCAATGAAATTTAGGGCATTCAATAAGGTTTCTAACTCAATTGGCGGAATAGTAATATATTATGCCAACAGAGAGTTATGGCCAGATTAAGTTGGGGTGTAAAATCTGCTTCTGCAGAATTCAACAAGACATGTTGACAAGGTAAAATGAATTAAAAATATCAAACGGTTGAGGAATCTAGTGAAGCCAGTCGAGTAAGAAAGCTAATCTAATTTACTACGTAATGATATAGGATTCCGCGCATTCTCTTATATGAACTGTGATGTACAGGGTTTAGCAACAGGGGTTATCCTGGATTTCCATTCTGGACTGCAGTCTAGAATCATAATCCACGGCAGTTATCTCTATCCTAGTGTACTACAATTCAGTTATAAACAATATTTTATAGTGGGTTAACCAGTTAGCTTAGTTACGAGCCATCAAACACTAAAATCCGGTTTATACACAATTTATTATAAATTTTATAGTTTGGCATGTACGAAGATTTTCAGGTTTTACGACAGAAATTGGGACGCCATTTTACGTGAGCAAACGATCTAATTTTGCAACCAAAATCTTAAGGGGTATTCGTTCTAACTCAGGCCATTCAAAGTTATCTAGTGCCATCAATTTAACTGGGTTGGTGGATCATGATTCACATCGAACACTTAGCTTATAGCAATTTACACGAAAAGTACGTGTGGGAAAAATTGGTAACTAGAAATGTAATATAAGAAGTAGTATGATGCAAGTATTAAACTTGCCTGGTGACGAGTTGACAATAGCACGGCAGCGGCAACAGCACGATCGCGTCACAAACGCAGCACGGGTTCAGTCTTTGGAATCAGATAAATGTAGTCAAACCCAGGTAACTACTGCGCACACATTTTTATCAGATCCAAGCTGTTTCCTGTTTTGATGTAAGGAAGGTAGAGGTGCTGCGAGAGAGAGAGAGAGAGAGAGAGAGAGATTTAGAGAGAGAGATGTAGAGAGACAAAGAGAGAGAGATGTAGAGAGAAAGAGAGAGAGAGAGAGATTTACCGAGTGCCGACGAGGGGTCGACGGAGGCGCCGTCGGGGGCCTGCAGGGGTGCGCTCAGGTCGGCAGCGAGGAGAGCTCATCATGGTGTAGTGGGGTGCTCGACTCGGGTCGTTGGTGGTGCAGGGAGAATGGTGAGGGCATGTTCGTCGGCGATGGGGTAGGGCTTGAGGTGCAGGCAAAGGCGCTCGGGGGAGTTACGGGAGTTTCGGCCGTTGGGTTCTCGTCGGTGTGCTGGGAAGGGAGTCAGGGAGGTAGGTGGAGGAAGAGAGGAGAAGAAGGGAGGGAAGGGGGCTCGACAATGGTGGGTGTCGTGCAGGGGATGCTCGTGGCGAGGAGGGTGTGCAGCTGGGAGTTAGGAGAGAGGAGAGGAGGAGGGAAGAAAGAGTTAGAGAGAGGGAGAGATGAGATCGAGAGAGAGCTCTTCGAGCGCGCGTGCGAGGTCGGGGCCGAGAAGAGGGGACGTGGTCGCGACGAGGGCGCGGGCGTGGGAATGAGCACGACGTGGGAACAGTAGGGAATCGAGCGGGAAAATGTTTACGAGTGGGGGAAGAAGAAGTGGGGGGTAATGAAGCGGGACGGGTTTGGATATTGGGTTAGCGATTTTGGTGGGAAGCTGGGCTTTGGGCCGGGGGTTAATTAATTCAATTGTTCTTATTTAATTGTTTGGGTCGGGAAGGAGTGCGGGCTTGGGAAAAATAGAAATGGGGTAATGAATTGGGGGAAAGGAGATAGGCCGGCTGAGGGAATATAAAGGGGAAAAGAAAGGGAAAATTGAGGTTTGGCTTGGGCTGGGAAATAGAAAATAGAATGAAATAGGGTTTGGGTTTGGTGTTTAAAGGGGTAAAAAGGAAATAAAATAATTATAAATAAATTAAATAAATTTTGTAAATAATATATTATGAAGAATACGGTTAGTGGTGTAGAAAAAGAACTGGGTATTACATCATACCACCCTTACAAAAATTTCGTCCTCGAAATTTAAAAGAAACGATAAGCTATAAAATAATAAGCGAAAAGTTACCACATCGAACACTAACACATAGAGATTTGCGTAAAATAGGTAGGTAAAGATTGAAGGTCTATAAATGTATAAAACTAACGCAACAAAGGGTAGGTCTAAGTAAGTACAAGGCAGACTCAATCATAAGGGCAAACTACATGTATAAGAGAATAAAAATAGCAATAACAACCAATAATATTCGAGGCGTGCTAGATAAAACCGAAACCCTAAATATATATATACATACGTATACCTGAGAAATAGCGCAGCTAAAATTATAAGCATGAGGCATAACCATTTATAATAGCAACTATAAGCACAATACCCAGGAAAACAAAATAGCAATAATAAAAATAGTGAAGGATTTGTCGACAAAAATATTTTTAGAATAAATATATCGATCAACAATTTGAAAATAGCTTAGAAAAGCCACATAATGAAAATAAGAGATATGAAACAAAATAATATGCGCGATATATGTTTGCGCTATTGAAAATGTGAAGAATAGTAAAGCATTTAAAACGGGTAAAACGGAAGTAGTTCATAACACGTAATTTTTCGATAAATACAAAATATTGAAAACTAATTTTTTTTTGAAAGAAGATGTCACTGAATGTAATTATGATAACAGGAGATAGCACAAAACGTATATGGGCTAGCCGGGGTAGGGATTGCAATGAAGTATGGCCCACTCAAAAAGGTCGGACTGTAGTACTTCAAACTGAATGTCGACGAGATAGGAGTCGGGTCAGCACAGGGTGTAAGGGCTAACAGTAATGAACCTCAGGAGGGGAGGGAATGTATGTGAAGGAAAACGGTCGATACATCTTGCGAATCAAAAAATCCGAAGGGTTAGTGAACACGGAAATTTCACTATCAATTTCTGTTAGTTATATGTATGCCCTAGAGGCCATTACTGTACATACGATGTATATTGTAATGGATGCTTGGACATATATAGGGAGGACTTTCTTGCTCGACATGATAGTACGCTATCTGGTTGCTCTTTATCTTAACATGTACTCTGATTGTCTATATGTTACACATTGATAATTAGGATATGTACTCGACTACTGGGACTATGATGAGATCATACTAGTGGGGCCACGGTAGTCGACGAGTACATCCTATAACTGTTCCTAGTCGAGGGTGTATCGAGACGGGGCATCGATACACCAGAGTAGACTAGCATCTACGCATCTTGACCCATATGATGGGCGATGGATGATCCCATATCCATCGGTGTTTGACATCAAGGATGGTGTACGGGTGCTCAGTAGAGACTGGGTACACTGGATGGACTCGCCGAGAACTCCCAGATGGTATTATACCTCACACCAGATGGCAGTTCTCCGGTGACACTGGTACAGAGTAGTCTGTTGACCCGAGATCGTCATAGAGTCTTGTATGATTCCTACTGTGCTTTGATTTCCATCATACCACATCCAAGAGGGCGTGCAAAAAGGTGGCTTTTGCGTACAATCCCGAATCACATGGAGGCAATGAGCGATAGGAGGGGATTCGTCTCTCCCGATATAGGGAGTTGATGTTGTACTGTGTTCGATTGGCTATAAATGGAAATCCCTGGCCAGGGTTGCGGAGATTTACTGGTAAGTGTTATCAGTAGTTTCTTAAACTGTTATAGACCTCATATCGACACGACTTATCAAGCTACTGGGGTCTGACGTTTACCACCCCTAGGCGAGATATGCAACATATCAGACGACGAGACCAGACTGTACGGGAGTGTTACTGATTGGATTCACGGGAGAGAGTACAGGCTTGCTTATTGATCTTCTGAGCGCTCAATACCTGGGTAGCCATTACGTTTAGCTGACCGCTTGCAGCTTGTGGGTGTTTGATATGATCATCATTTACTGCCGGCGTATTGACGATTCTTTAGAGTCCTACACAGAGGTTTCTTGACTCAGGCAAAATGGAGTAGGAGTACATATGTGATATGTGCGGGACCGAGGATAATGCGATATGAGATACCGTATTCTATTCTCGCGATATTTGATATCAGCCGGGTCATCGGATCAAGTGTTGATTCGATGAATCGGTAAATGAGATATTAGTCGGTTATATGCGATATAGCCGGATTGTCGGATCAAGTGTTGATTTGATAATTTAATGTATAATAATATATATGATATATTAAATTACATAACTAATATTAGCTCACTAAAAGATTCTTTTTCTCACTCGGGTAATACATTGATATATATGCGATATATGTTAATTGTATTATTTTATTTTGATACAATAAATATTGTATATGTGATATATAGTATTGTAACATGATATGATTATTAATGCAACAAGATTAGTGGAGATTAAACAAGATTAGGGTTTGAATTGGGTTAGATGTTTCATGAACCTTTTAGAAGGTTTCTTTTTGTTTTGTGTTAGATATTTTAAAGTGACTCATCTTTAACTCAACCCAAACCCTAGCCCTAGTTAAATCTCTACAAAGGTTTAGTTAACCATGGTTGCATTATTCATCATTATCATCTTTTCATTATTCATCACAAAAGGATTCTAATCAATTATTCATCATCTTCTTCTTTGAGTTCTTCATGGAAAAAGCTTTCTAGTTTTTTCTAAGTGATGATTATGTGTGAGAAAAAGATTATAAATGAGAGCTAAAATCCTACTTTATCATCCTCATCTATCCTTGCCCTTTAGATGAGAGTGTTCACTTCATTTTGTGAGTGTTAGCTTGTGTTAATGAAACTTCAAGGTAGATCATCTTTGTTATCGAAGATCGGAAGCAAGCTTACATCTTTCTCTTCGTGGAGCCTCTCGAGAGTCCGGAACACGATGATCGCAGCGAAGGGACCTCATCACGGAGCTTAAGGAGTGATGGACTGGATCTACAAAGGTTGTAATCCCTCTCACTTAGTGTTAAAGTGTTTAACATGCTTGTTTTCGCCTAAACTCTAGTTTAAAGATCCGGCTTTGGGTTGTTCGGCACGGCTAAATTTTTAATCGGGCATGGTTGATGCCTTGTAGACCCTTGTGGCAGTGCCTAGCATCCCTACAGTTGTATCAGAGCCAAGGTAGATCTTTAAGCGAAGTCTAGACGAAGTTTAAAGTCCGATCGAATCCGGAAACCCCCGATTATACCCTTCTCTGGACATTTTTCAAAAATGTGGTTTTTTCTGCATTAAAAATACTCAAAAAAATCAGTAGGGTATTTTTGGAATTACTGTGAAACCCGACCCCCTAAATCACCCACAGAGCCGCAAAACCGCGGCCAAACTAGGGTATTGGCAGCGGTTCCGCGGCAAGAAATGAGGATTGAGGGATAGGGTTTGCACAGTAATAACCGTTCGTACTTCCTGATTCTTCTGGGAATTTTTAATTATACTCAAGTGTTGAGTTTTCTGAGTTGTATTGGGGACTCATTGATTCGATCGGATAATTTAATTTCGTTTATTTTGTCCGGGTAATTTTTAGAACGTGTTAAAAAGTTCGAACGGATATCAATAACTCATTTTTTCCCCTGCCGGAAAATTTCCAAACATTGGATTTTTCCGTTGTTTAAGAACGTTCTAAGTTGTGCAAGTAACGCGGTGGACCTTTTAGAAGACAATAAATCTTAACTTGATTATGTGACCGTCTTGAACTTCCTCTGAAACTTACGGTTTGGGGCAGTACAGCGTGCCACATGTGAGGCGTTGGCTTGACCCTTCTACGGCTGGACCATTGGTACTGTAGCATGTGATGGATACTTTTTGAACTCCGCTCAAGTGTTGAGAACTATTTGGGAAATCTTGGGTGTTTTTTTATTCGATCGGAAACTTTAACATTGTCTATTTATCTGGAATATGATACAATATGTGGAATTCACTGTCTAAGGAGATTGTGGATTCCAAATGTTGTAGTTTTACACTTTCTTTTATGTGACCGTAAGCGTAGTATGTGGTGTATCGCTGGCTTCGTTGCTATACATCAACGACAACTGGGATACGCATACTTGCTTACGTTGATGATATGAGATATTATGTGTTGCTGTGATATGTTATATTGGATCGTCGCGTTTTGAATAGCCGGGGGTTTTATGTGAGATGGGAGTTTTTCTTTTTCATTCATGTAAAATTCATTTGTATGTAATATTCTTTTATTGGGACACTTCCGGGCTGAGGATGATATCACCATTGTATATTATTTACTTTTCCGCATTAGGTAGACCCAAGGCGGGGAGCACAAGTAACCGGGTTCTAGGGTCCAGTGGGAGACCATCTCGAGTAGTCGAGACCAGGTCTCCTAACCCTAGAATTGGCAGTGTTGCTTGCCGCTCTCGTAGGGGTCTAGGGATGTGGGTTTGGCTATTCATCGAGACCGTGGAATCTGTGTTTTATACAGGCTCGTATTAAAACACGGACGTCCTAGTATATCCAATATTTCATATGTGTTCTTCTGCTGCAATGTTCTGTGATGAGATCATATTACTACCTGAAACGAATGTTTATATTATATATATGAGATATATGTTATATTGCAGATTTCGTTTCAAATGTGACGCTTGCGATGCATAATAAAATAGGACTTCATTAATGAGATTAATGAAATAAAAGAAACCTAAGATGTTGTAGAAACTTGTTTAAAAACTAGTAGCTCTAGTTCTTGCTTTGCATAGCGGTGTGCCTTGTAGAACATCCAGCACCTTTTTCGATAAGGAAAGAGCCGAGATCTCTTCACCGGGAGTGACCTCTTTAGTGAAACTAGCAGATACTACATACTCGGTTTGTCTTTTGATTGCTTCTATAGTTCTTGCTTTGCACAACGGTATTTATGAAATATCCTGCACCTTATTCGATGAGGAAAGAGCCGACGATCCCTTCATCGGGAGTGACCTCTTTAGCAAAACTAGAAAAGCCTAAAAAACACTCCATTTAAAATCACTCAATTCTACGACGATATCAAATTCATTACGCAAAGGGTTTTCTTAAAAACCTGCGTAGCCCTCTGTCATTTCAGATAAGTACTACTTAGTATTCGTGCTGCGGTAGTTTGGCATGCGTCAAGGCGTAGTGTACGGTAGCTAACTAGTGCTTATCTGCTAGCATACGATGCGATTAGATTAGGGTATTCGTACGGCGTTGTTTGGCATGCGTCAAGGGTCGTGCGGGTGGGTTTAATTCAATCAGGAAATGTACAGGTTGAACTTGACTAGCGGACTATGGGTTGTTTGGCATGCGTCAAGGTTATAGAATGCTAGGGGTAAAAATATTATTGGGAATTTCAAGTGTTGAAATTTGCAATGAGATTAAATACCTTCTATGAGATAGTTGGATCCCGATACCCGCTGCGAGTAAGAGTTACTATTGGGAGAGTTTTACACATTATAATTAGCCGATCAAGTAGGTGTCTAGAAAGGTGTTAACGGGGTTACGCCCCTGGGAAAACAAGGTTTATTTTAATTAGGTCCGTGCGAAAGCACGGGAAACCTCCCTCAAAGTACCGGCACTGGTCTGACTAAAAGATTGGCGAACTTGTAGGGTGTAATTAATCCCGGCTAGTCTTTCCTTTTAGGGTTTGAAGGAAGATTTGACTAAAACAGCGGGAGACATCCTGATTGTTGGATATAGTGACCTTAGAGTCAATTATTGGATCACAGGCACGTAATTGCAATGATTGAGGGAGGACCTATGCCGGTAGGACAGTCTTACTCAAGATGATAGTATGCTATCTGGTTTATCTTTATCATCGTGTACTGCTTTAGGTGACCTTAGAGGTCACTATTGCACGTTGATAGATCCCTTAGGATTCTTGCTTGACAGCCAGCAGTATGATGGCGATCATATACGTGGGAGCTGGGGTCTATAAGCATATCCTTAAAAGGTCCCTAGTCATGGGAGTTTTCGAGATAGGGCATCGATACTCTAAAGTAGACTAGTGTATACAGTCGAGACACCGACGAGGGGCGGTGGCCGGTCTCACAAGCCATTGGTGTCAGTTGGTTCACCTAAGATGTATACAAGTGCTCATTGGGTTATGAGTACACCGGACAGGACTCGTCGGGAACCTGCTAGTTAGGATTATACCAGACGTCAGATAGCAGTTCCCTGGTGACATATGTACAGGTTAGTTCATCGACCTGAGATCGTCATTTGTCTCGTGTGAGTTCCCACTGTGCTTTGATTACTACCCTACCATGGCTCAAAGGAGTCGTGCAAATAGGTTTTAGTTAGGTACAGTCCCGAGCCATATGGAGGCAGTGAGCAAATTTGCAGGGGTTCGTCTCTCCCGGTATTGGGGGTGAGGTCGCTCTGTGTCTAGGAGAGCCATTACACGAAGTTCTTGGCCAAGGCAAGAGATTTACTAGTAGGTATTCCAGTAGTATCTCAGGGTGTTCTGGGCTACACTCTGACACGACTTGTACCGCTTTTGGGGGTCTGACTTTTACCAACCCCCTAGGCCCACCATGCGATGCTCATAGATGAACGGACAGGACTGTACGGATATTGTCACTGACAGGCTCAGTAGGGTGTCAGGATGAGTTCGCTCATCGACCTCCCTTTTGGTCCATACCTGGTAGCCCATTACGTATAGCTAGTACCTCTGACATGCCAGTGGTTAAATCCATAGCCAAAGTATTGACGAGTCTTTAGAGTCCCCTACAGATAGTTTCTCAAGTTTCGGGCGAAACGTTGTAGAGGCCGTATGATATATGGCAGGGTTCGATCTTATACGTGCGGTATTGCACGGATATTGATCGGACGGATCATACTAGTGGGCTTAGGTTTAAGCCGGATCCTAGTATTAGATTTGTTGGATTACTTTAGTCTCATCGCATTCGCATTCAGTCGGAATGCGGATGCAGGTATGTATATACAGGTGAGGGGTATTCTTGTAATCCGTCAAGAGTTTACTTTAGATGTTGCCGGATCTTTTTGTTGGACCAAACATTTGGATTAATGTTTGGATAATGGAAATTGTAAGCTAGATTTTATCATGACATGCATTAAATGTGACGTGGACACATTAGTGACTCATGGTCTCTTTTTATGTGTTAATGTCACATTATGTGATGTTTTTGGGTTGATATGAGAGGAGGAGAGAGAGAGGGGCTGCCATGGATTAAGTGTTTGGTCTTGTATTATTTTCATAACACTCTCTCACTCTCATTCCAACATAAGAAAAGAAAAGAGAAAGCCTTCTCTTCTTCTTCTTCTTCCTCTAGCTTGCATTCTCCATTAATGGCAATATCTCTAACCTCCATCCAAGCAATGGATGCAAGAGGCAAAGCGATCACAAACATTCTCTACAACACCTTGGACACGTCGGCTAGCACACTTCGTGCTCGAGTTTTTTCGGATGAAGCGGGAGCCCGTAAAAAGACTTCTCGATGTGGTGCCCTTTCCGACGAGGAGATGAAGACTGGAGTTGCCGCGGGGAGATCGGGATGGTGGCCGAAGACCGAAGGACACGGATCGATCGGTATAGCTCTCTACCCTTTCTCTAGTTAGCTAGTAGTAGGTTAATGGTCCGATCCGGGTTTTTAGTATGCGGTAGCGTCGGTTAACAAGTTAAGAAAAAGTTTCGTTTCCGCATTTTGACCTTGGACAGACGGCCGGGGCGCTGCCGTACACTTACATGGTATCAGAGCCATGCCATTAACCTAGTCTAGCTTGCTCCAACGTGTTTAGAACTTCGATTAAACAAAAATTCCAAAAACTGCATTTTCAAAGTTCAGTTTCTGTCGAAATTTTCCTGTGGTCAAAAAATAATTTGGTGTATTGCAGAAATACAGGCAGGGTTTTTTATGAAATCTGGGAAAATTTGGTGAAGTGATGTTCCTGTTTAGCCGCGGAACTGCGGCCGTACCACTACTTTGGCCGCGGTTCCGCCGCAGTAAAGAGGAATCACTGCACCGAATTTCTTCAGTAGGTTCCTGAGTTGGAAATAGGGTTTTTGGTATATTCTGTTTGGGCCAAAATTTATTTTGAGTGCTGCAGTTGTACTTGGGGCCCACTTTGGGAAATTTTGTCGATCGAAAATTTTAAACATGTTAGTTCACAGTATTTACATTATATCTGCGACCGTGAATGTCATTTGATCGGTAAATCCTGTCTAATTGCTATAGTTCTTTTAGACGGATTTGCGAACGTGACATTCACGTTGATGATCTGTGTTGTGCTGTGATAATGCGGATTTGTCGCGGTGGATAGCCTGGATGCAATGGTAGCACAGTTTGGTTGTATATGTACATTTGATATTGCCGGGCGAGCGTCCGACATGTGGACTGCCGTTACTGCCTGTTTGTATATTATTCTTTTGGGGCACGACCGGGCTGATGTCGATGTACCCGTTGTATATTTTACTTTCTGTACTAGGATTACCCCACGGTGGGGTGCATGGATAGCCGGGTTCTAGAGGGCAACGAGCCCGCATCTCATGGCTTTGAGATGGAGGGGGCTTCACTCTAGAATTGGCGGGCTATTTGCCGCACTCGTAGGGGGTACAAGTTGACCCAAGGAGGGGTGCTCAAGTTACCGGATTCCGTGAAGTGCTGGGTGGTTAATTCACGTTGTTGAAAGGGGCTGCCTCGCTTCCGGTTTTGGCGGGTAACTTGCCGCGCTCGTAGGGGTCTAGGATTTCATTGCACAGGCTATCCACACGACCAGGGGAACGTCGGGTTTCAGTAGCGGCTCTATGAAATCCGAGGATCCCAGATATCTGTGTTGTTCTGTGATGCTTATTACATTTCTGTGATGTTGCATTTTATCATGCCTTAAGAGAATATTATATATTTATATATATACTAGTAGATGTTGTATATGTTTTGCACCCGCGCTTGTCCAGTCCCCGCTCTGTCGTTAGTTAAGTAACCTAACGGGTGATGAGGGGACCCAGTGGTGAATGCGGGTGGCATATACGTACATCATTATTTTCGTTCTTTATTGGTGTGATCAATTGATGGGACTGTGTTGATTCGGATCAATGCAAGCTAAACAAACCTATTCTGATATTGTTGGAACATTTTTCAAAAAGATGTTATTGCAAGGACGTTCTCTTTTGTTTTGCACAGTGGTATTCGGTTATGAATATCCAGCACCCCAGTCGATGAGGCAAGGGCCGAGATCCCTTCACCGGGAGTGACCCCTTGGACAGAAGTTTGCGTCAGGGCAATAACTTCACTATAGTCAATTACTTTTGCTTTGCATCGTGGTATTCAGCTGGAATATCTTGCATCTCATTCTACGGGGAAAGAGCCGAGATCCCTTCACCGGAAGTGACCTCTTTAGCAAAGGTTTTCGCCACTATATTTTTATAAAAAGCTATCCGGTTCCTTCAACGATATCAAGTTCATTATGTTAAAGGTTTTTCGCCAAAAAACCATTCGTAGCCCTCCGTCATTTCAGACGGGTAGCACTTAGTATTCATGCTATGTTTGTTGGCCTTAGTCAAGGCATAGTGTATGGTAGCTATTTGTTACTTTTCTGCAGCATAGATAGATGCGTTGGTTTGGGACAGTCGTACAACCTTGTTGGCCCTAGTCAAGGGCTTGTACGGGTGGGTTCAAATTAAACTGGACAATGACGGGTAGAACTTGACATGTGACTTATGATTTGTTGGCCTTAGTCAAGGTCATAAGAGCATGGGGTAAAAATCACATCGGGAGTTTCTAAAGAAACTGAAACTTGCCAGATACGCGCATACCTTCTGGAGTGTGATAACATGAGTGGATTCCATCACGTTATCATGCAATGATAGTTGGATCCCGATTCCCACTGATCAGTTGGTTTACTCCTCGGGTGATCCCGACTAATTCTTCTTTCAGGTTTGGAGGAGAATTTGAGGTTACAGTGGGAGGTTTCCTGATTAGATAAATTGATAACCATTCTGATCTAGGTTAGAGTGCACGCAGAGTGTTTCTTTTCTCTCTCTCTTTGGCAGCGACCATGGCCCGACCCTTGACTATGACTCAGTGACCAAGTTGACTAAACCTTCTTAAAACACTGGCTTTTGGATTGTCAGAGTTGCATACCTCATTGCCACTCTTACTTTTACCCTTTTCTCCAGAACACCCCGTATTACTACGAATGTCCACTTCCATTGGATAAAACCATCGTATGGTTATATACAAACTCGAAGGAATTTATTCGAGGATGGTTTCCGGTTCTGGAGAAAACGAATAGGACTATTCAGTCGTCTTTTCCTTTTACCTTCTCTCAGGTTGCGAGTGTTCCTTGGATTAGGACAGTACACCTATTATGCTAATTGGATAGTCTTCATCCAAACCATAGGCAGGTGCCGAAAGGTAGGGAATGAAGAAAACCAATTAGCCTAACGAAGGTGTGCAGAAGGTATTAAGTAAAGACAAATAAAGGGATTAGTAAGAGGACAAACTAAAAATGCGACTGCTATTCATGACCAAAACCAAGTATTTCATCGCCACTCCTACTTCACCTTTGTAATTCTCCAGAATCAACTTCGTATCACTATGAAGATCCACAGTTTTTTGGATACTCCATCGTATGGTTATATACGAACTCAAAGGAACTTGTTCCAGTTCAGGGATGGATTCTGGTTCAGGAGAAATAGGAATAAGGTTTTATTCAGTTGTCTTTTATCTTTACCTTCTCTCAGGTTATGAGTACTACTAGGATTAGGAGAGTACACCCATTATGCTTATTGGATAGTCTTCTTCGAAACCATAGGCTGGTGCCGAACGGTAGGGAATGAAGAAAACCATTTGGCCTAAGAGGGTGTACAGAAGGTAATGACTAAAGACATATAAAGGGATTTTGAGAGATGGCAAAGAAATATACGGTTACTGTTAGTGTATATGCCCTAGAGGCCATTACTCTATCATACTAGCTTGTATATTACTTAATGGAAGCTTGGGATATTCACAGTTGTATAGACAATCTTGCTCAAAATGGTAGTATGCTACTTGGTTTGTTTCTACTTCAATATGTGCATGTGTTTCTTTTAGCATATCGCTTATACATATTAGTAGATCTCTTAAGATCTTTGCTTGATTACCAGCGTTGTGATGGCAGTAACACTAGTGGGGGCTGGGTAATCTATAAGCACATCCTTATATAGGTCCCTAGTCGTAGGATTATCGAGACGGGGCATCGATACTCCGGAGTAGACTAGCGTATACGCTTCTCATCCCAGCACGGGAGGTGGTCTGTCCCACAGCCATCAGTACGTCGTACTGGAGATAGTATGCGGGTGCTCGTTCGGTTATGAGTACACTGGACATGACTCGTCGGGAACAGATGGATGGTATTATACCTATCGTCAGTTATCAGTTCCCAGGTGAAATGAGTACAGCTTAGTCCACTGACTTGACACTGTCACTTCGCCTCGAGTGTGTTCCCACTGTACTTAGATTACTACCCTACCATGGCTCAAAGGAGACGTGCAAATAGGTAGTAGTTGGGTGCAGTCCCAAAGCACTTGGAGGCAGTGACGGTTAGACAGGATTCGTCTCTCCCGGTATTGGGGGTTGACATCGTGCTGTGTCTAGGAGAGCCATTACACGAGTAGTCCCTGGCCAGGGTAAGCGAGATATACTGGTAGGTTTCCAGTGTTATCTCAGGGTGTTCTGGGCTACACTCCGACACGACTTGTACCGCTATTAGGGGACTGACGTTCACCACCCCCTAGGCCCGCCATGCGATGTATCAGACGAACAGACTGGACTGTACGGAGATTGTCACATACAGGCTCAGTAGGAGTTCGGATGGGTTTACCTCATCGGCCTTCTTATCGACATCTACCTGGGGACCGTTACGTACAGCTAGTGCCACTTGCGGTCTGTGGTTAAACCCACTGCCAGCGTAGTGTCGAGTCTTTAGAGTCCAACACAGAGAGTTTCCCTGCACTGAGCAAAACGTGTAGAGGCCGTATGGTTTTATGGCAAGGCTGCGATCACTTACGTGCACTTGTGTGCGTATGATGTTCGGGTAGGCAATACTAGTGGGCTTTGGTTTAAGACGGATCCTAGTATTGCACGGATGGATTTGTTTTGTCTTCTGTGCATTCGTATTCTACGGAATGTGGATGCGGGTGTGTATGCACAGTTTTGCGGAGCGGAGAAGGAGGAGGTGCCTCATTAGGGTTTTGGCAGTTGGTTCGGTCAAAACCATTATGAGCCGGGGACATTATTTACTAATCCTTTTATTGATAATTATGTTATGGCTAATTGCTTTGACCATTTGATCATCTTGACTTTGTTGACCGTTAGACCAAAGTTGACTAGGATCTTCTTGAAAGGTCTAAAGTATTCGTTGGTTTTCATTTTCTTTTTGTAATGAAAATGCTCAAGTCAATGTAGCCATCAACTTTATCATGAAAAGATTAGTAATGATGATATTAGTGTATTATTGAACCATGGTTCATTTTTCTTATCTCATTCTTGATTTCTCATTCTCTCTCTTAGAAATGAGAAGAAAAGAAAAGCTCCATGGTTACTAGTTTTCCTCCTTCCTCCTCCTCTTGATTTATTATTTTGATCTCATGTGTTGAGAGAAAAAGAATCCACTTAGACAAACACTTCTATCAACCTCCTCTACATAACCTAGGACTTCAAGACTAGCGATCTTGTTGCCCTAGTTGCCTCGACTCGAGGTGGAGCTCGGTGTACATCTCTCGGGTGGATCGTCTTCGACTCAAGAAGGCCGCGGAGGTGACCAAGATCCGGATCGACCCTCGGAGCGTGGATGGACGAGCCGGACAGCGGAGAGAAGACCCGAAGGACCAGTATCATGAGGTATAATTTCTACGGCATTGTAGTTAACGCCTCTTGTAGTTTGCTAGTTTCTAGTTTAGCAAATATCCGGCTTTTAGTCCATGTTGCCTTTGCGCTAAATAATTGTTTTTCGCCGTTTCCGCCTCCCCGTAAGAACCGGGGTGAGCAACGTGGACTTACAGTGGTATCAGAGCCTTGTTAAACATAAACTAGCAAGTTACCAAAGTGTTTAGAATATCGATCGGAAAAAAGTCGCAAAACACGCCCGGAAAAACCATGTTTCTGTCGATTTTTTATACTGCTCAAAAAGTGATTTAACATATATGAAAAATCGTCTCAGGGTTTTCTAAAAACACTGCCCAAAAACGGTCCACTGAGTCGGTCAAATCGCCGCGGATCCGCGGCAAGAACATGCTTCTTGCCGCGGATCCACGGCCGAGTTGACTCGGCCGTGGACCGGGTTTTGTGCAGTGTTTTAGTTTGGCTGTTTTGGGATTTTTAATACATGCTGTTTCTACCCAGATTTTCCAGAGAACAAATTGACTTTTATGGTGGTTACAATTCCGTATTTTGATCGATATTCCATAGACTTTGGCTAATGGATATTATCTGTGATGTGATATATGTATTGAACGTCTACTAATCGCTATAAGTCAATTAGTGGGGGTTATACATATCTGTGATCTGTAATGTTTATGGTTTGTGTATATGAACTCGTTGGATTGTCGCGGATGAATAGCCGGGGTGGATGTGAGATGAGAGTTTCTTTTTCTTTCATTCATGTAAAATTTGTAAATTGATGTAATATTATTTGTTTGGCCGCACATCTGGGATGAGGTTGTAGCCGCCGTTGTATAATTTCTTTTTACTGTTTTTGCTCCTAGGATAGACCTAAGGTGGGGTGCACAAACTACCGGGTATCTCAAAGTGCCGAGTGGCCTACTCACGGGTTGAGGGGGGTTGCTTCGCTTCGGGTACTTGGCGGGTAGTTTGCCGCACCCGTAGGGGTGTAGGGTGGGGTTTGGCTATTCATCGCGACCGTGTAATCCACTTTTCGTTGCAGGCTCGAACGAATCGCAGGTTCCTAGTATATCCAAAATGTTCATCTGTGATCTGGATTGGCTATCATTGCTATATATCTATATATGATATCTACTTAGGTGTTGCTTATGTTTTGCATCCGCACTAGTCCAGCCCCCGCTCTGTCGTTAGTTAAGTAACCTAACGGGTGATGACGGGGCTCCGTGGCGAATGCGGATGGCAAAAGCGTACGCCATATTTTGGTTGTTTTCTGCAATGATAGGATTAAATGATGGGACATATTAAAATTAATGCAAGAAAATAAACCAAGTAAAAGTCATTGGAACACTTTCAAAACCATTTGGTTCTTTTCAAAAACCAACTTTTAAATGCGTAGCTTGAACCACTCCTTTTAAAAGCTATCTCGTTCCATTGATTATATAAAGTTCACTACGTTCACGGTTTCGCCAAAACCATTCATAGCCCTCCGTCATTTCAGTTAAATATTCAGTAGTATTCAAGCTATGTATTTTGACCTTCGCCAAGGCATAGTGATTGGTAGCTGTTGAATATTTATCTGTAGTATAGATAGATGCGTTGGTTTGGGACAGTCGTACTACTATTTTGGCCTTCGTCAAGGGTATGTACGGGTGGGTTCAAATTAACCTGGACAATGACGGGTAGAACTTGACATGTGACTTATGATATGTTGGCCTTCATCAAGGTCATTAGAGCATAGGGCAAAAATCCACATCGGGAGTTTCAAAAGAACTGAAACTTGCTAGCGCTGCATACCATTTGGAGTGTGATGATTCTGGTAGGATTCCTTCAGTTTTGTCACGTGATGATATTTGGATCCCGATCCTACTGTGAGTATATGCTACTCCTCGGGAACTTTCTCACTTAACGATCATTGCTATAAACCAAGTAGGTGTCTAGAAAGGTGTTAGCGGGGCTACGCCCCCAGGGAAAAGAGTTTCTTAACTTAAGGAACTTCACGAAAGCGTTGGAAAACCTCCCTCGAAGTACCGACACTAGCCTGGCTGAACGGTTAAGCAAGTAATGTACGGTGAGATTGATCCCAACTAATTCTTCCTTTATGGTTTGAGGAGGGATTCGAGAGACAGTGGGAGCCATCCTGTTTAGATAAATTAAAAACCAATCTAAACTTGCAAGAGCATCATGCTGAGTGTTTTCTTCTCTCTCTCTTAATTGCAGCGACCCAGTGACCGCACCTAGGTTACTTCTAGATAATAAAATGACTGAATCTGACTGTTATGACTGGCAAAGGTCTGTCCAGATGTCAATTGCCCATGACAAGCTGGGACACCTCTTGACTGATCCAACCCCTGCCGTCTCAGGTCCAGTTTCCCCTGTCATGGATATTCATATCCGCGAGACATCGGAAAAAGACTATGCGAAAGCCAAGTGCCTCGTGTTAGCCTCAGTTGATGGTGCATACCAGAGGCAGCACGAGAAGATGGACTTAGTTTCTATCTTCCTCCATAACAAAATTTTTTATGGAGAGCAATCTCGTATCGTAAGATATGAGACCTCGAACGAATTGCTTCCAGCGAGGTTGGCTATCGGGTCATCTGTAGGGGGAAACGTCCTTACAGAGACCAGCTCTTTTGAGCTCTCGGACCTGAAGACCACGTTGAAGAACGGGTCAGATGCTGACTTAATTCTACAGTCTTTACCTTCTACCCTGAAGGAAACCAGGGAAGTAGAAGGAAAGGGTAGGGCAGAAGTTTTGGGGCTGGATGTAGTAAAAGAGGGATGTTCCTATTGTTACAGGAAAGAACATCGGTAGAAGGACTGCAGGGCTTGCAAAGCCAGTATCCAGGATTCGAAGCATGTTGTGGCTTCGACTTCGGGTGTGTTTGTAATAGAGAACTGTATGTCAGTTAACCCTACTTCCTAGGCATTGGATACCGGATCGGGATCTCACATCTGTAATTCGTTACAGGCTCTGAGAAATCATAGGGTTATCAAGAATGGTGATATGACTCTCAGGGTTGCTAACGGAATGAGCATGTGTGCTGAATCCGTTGGGTAATATTATCTAGGACTGACAACTGGGCAGATATTGATTCTGCGTGACTGTTTTTATGTATCAGGTGCGACTTGTAATATCATATCTGTATCCTTACTTTCTAAGGAAGGATATGATTTTACTTTTGTAAGCGATGTTGTAAACATCCACCTAAATCAAGTTCTGATTGGGTCAGGTACATTGAAAAACGGTATATACGTTTTGAATCAAGCTCAGGTCTTCAGTGTCCAGAACACACTTAAAAGAAAGTCTCCGGAATTAAATCAGGCTTTCTTATGGCATTGTAGACTGGGTCACATTAATGAGACACGGTTGACAAAGTTACATAAAGAAGGATACTTGGATCCGTTCGAGTATCAGTCTTATGCCACTTGTGAATCTTGTCTCATGGGAAAGATGACAAAGACTCTGTTCACTGGACACGGAGAAAGTGCAAGCAAGCTCTTGGGACTCATACACAGTGATGTGTGTGGTCCAATGTCTACACATGCGCGAAATGGTTATTCATACTTCATTACTTTCACAGATGATTTCTTTAGGTATGGGCATGTCTTCTTGATGAAGCACAAATCCGAGGCCTTTGAGAAATTTCGGGAATACAAGAATGAAGTTGAAAAACAAGCAGGAAAAAGTATCAAGACACTGAGATCTGATCGAGGTGGTGAATACTTGAGTGCCGAGTTTCTGGGCTACTTAAAAGAGAATGGAATTCTCTCTCAGCTTACTCCTCCATACACACCACAACACAATGGTGTATCGGAAAGGCGGAATCGAACCCTATTGGATATGGTTCGTTCCATGATGAGTAAGGCTGAGTTACCGCGATCCTTCTGGGGTTATGCACTAGAATCAGCTACATATCTTTTGAACAAGGTTCCCTCCAAGACTGTGCCTACCACCCCATATCAGATGTGGAGTGGGAAGAAACCCTGTCTTAAGTATCTTAAGACATGGGGATGTCCAGCTTTTGTAAAAAAGCAGCATGCAGACAAGCTCAAGGCACACTCAGTACTGTGTAAGTTTGTGGGATACCCAAAGAACTCCAGGGGGTATTTTTTCTATTACGCAGAGGAGCAAAAGGTTTTTGTTTCTCATCATGCCCACTTTCTGGAACATCAGTTTTTGGAAAAAGAGACAAGTGGGAGCGTAGTAGAACTGGAAGATATTCCAGAACCACAAGCTATTACTGAAAGCTTGGAAGAACCAGAAGTTTCAAGAGTACCGGACATCCCAGCGCCACTCCACAGGAGTAGTAGGCAGTCTCATCCGCCCGAGAGATACTACGGTTTTCTCATAGACGGGGATAGAGAGGATTGCACTATGGATTATGGTGAGCCTACTAGCTTCCAGCAAGCCATTCAGAGCGGTGACTCGGTAAAATGGCTGGATGCAATGCGGACCGAGATGGAGTCCATGTACACCAACAAAGTTTGAACTTTGGACTTTGCTCCAGAAGGGGTAAAACCCGTAGGCTGCAAATGGATCTTCAGAAAGAAGATTGGTGTAGATGGGCAGGTTGAGACCTATAAAGCTAGACTTGTTGCAAAGGGTTTTCGTCAAAGACCTGGTTTAGACTATGACGAGACCTTTTCTCCAGTGGCTATGCTGAAATCCATTCGGATCCTTCTTACCATTGCTGCCTTCCACGATTATGAAATCTGGCAGATGGACGTAAAGACAGCTTTCCTAAATGGAAATTTAGAGGAGTGTGTCTATATGGATCAGCCGGAGGGATTCATTCAGAGTGGGAGCAGCGGTAAAGTGTGCAAGTTGCTCAAGTCCATCTATGGACTGAAGCAGGCATCGCGGAGTTGGAACATCTGCTTCGATGGTACTGTCAAAGAATTCGACTTTATCAAAAACCCAGATGAACCATGCATTTACAGTAAGATTGTAGGGAGAACTGTGGTATTCCTCATCTTGTACGTGGATGACATTCTCCTAATAGGAAATGATATTCCTATGCTACAGTCAGTCAAAGGATTCTTGTCACAAAGGTTCTCCATGAAGGACCTGGGCGATGCCAACTACATTCTGGGGATCCAGATCTATCGTGATAGATCTAAGAGGATGTTGGGACTTTCACAGTCAAGGTACATCGACACCATACTGAAAATATTCAATATGGAAGATTCCAAGCGCGGTAATTTACCGTCTTGTCACAGGATCACCCTCTCCAAAGAGATGTCTCCCAAGACTGATTTGGAAAGGGATCGCATGTCTATTATACCCTACGCTTCTGCGGTAGGCTCTATAATGTATGCGATGTTATGTACCAGACCAGATGTAGCATACGCATTAAGCGTTGTAAGCCGGTATCAGTCGGACCCAGGGGAGAAACACTGGATAGCAGTAATAACATTCTCTAGTACCTGAGAAGGACTAAGGAGATGTTCTTGGTGTATGGCGGAAAAGACCTCCAGATCGAGGCCTTTGCTGACTCCAGCTTCCAGAGTGACAAGGATGACTCTAAGTCCATGTCGGGTTATGTCTTTACCCTCAATGGAGGGGCGGTTTGCTGGAAGAGTTCCAAGCAGGAGACCGTTGCTGACTCAACTATGGAAGCGGAGTATATAGCTGCTTGCGATGCCGCAAAGGAAGCTGTCTGGATGAAGAAGTTCCTCACGGAGCTTCTGGTGGTTCCTACCATTGTTGATCCAATACCGCTGTATTGCGACAACAACGGTGCTATAGCTTTAGCGAAGGAACCCAGGTCCCATTAGAAGTCCAGGCACATTTTGAGGCGGTACCACCTGATCAGGGAGATCGTAGATCGCCGGGAGATCTAGGTGAAGGGAGTAAATACGGAGAATAATACTACAGATCCACTCACGAAGGCCCTACCCCAGACTCAGTTCGAGCGGCTGATCGAGATGATAGGTCTTCGATACGCCAGTACATGGCCTTAGTGCAAGTAGGAGATTGTTAGTGTATATGCCCTAGAGGCCATTACTGTATCATACTAGCTTGTATATTACTTAATGGAAGCCCGGGATATTCACAGTTGTATAGACAATCTTGCTCAAAATGGTAGTATGCTACTTGGTTTGTTTCTACTTCAATATGTGCATGTGTTTCTTTTAGCATATCGCTTATAGATATTTGTAGAGCCCTTAGAATCTTTGCTTGATTACCAACGTTGTGATGACAGTCACACTAGTGGGGGCTGGGTAATCTATAAGCACATCCTTATACAGGTCCCTAGTCGTAGGATTATTGAGACGGGGCATCGATACTCCGGAGTAGACTAGCGTATACGCTTCTCATCCCAGCACGGGAGGTGGTCTGTACCACAGCCATCAGTACGTCGTACTGGAGATAGTATGCGGGTGCTCGTTAGGTTACGAGTACACTGGACAGGGCTCGTCGGGAACTGATGGATGGTATTATACCTATTGTCAGTTATCAGTTCCCAGGTGACATGAGTACAGCTTAGTCCGCTGACTTGACACTGTCACTTCGCCTCGAGTGTGTTCCCACTGTACTTAGATTACTACCCTACCACGGCTTAAAGGAGTCGTGCAAACAGGTAGTAGTTGGGTGCAGTCCCAAAGCACTTGGAGGCAGTGACGGTTAGACAGGATTCGTCTCTCCCGGTATTGGGGGTTGACATCGCGCTGTGTCTAGGAGAGCCATTACACGAGTAGTTCCTGGCCAGGGCAAGCGAGATATACTGGTAGGTTTCCTGTGTTATCTCAGGGTGTTCTGGGCTACACTCCGACACGACTTGTACCGCTATTAGGGGACTGACGTTCACCACCCCCTAGGCCCGCCATGCGATGTATCAGACGAACAGACCGGACTGTACGGAGTTTGTCACATACAGGCTCAGTAGGAGTTCGGATGGGTTTACCTCATCGGCCTTCTTATCGACATCTACCTGGGGACCGTTACGTAAATTTAGTGCCGCTTGCGGTCTGTAGTTAAACCCACTACCAGCGAAGTGTCGAGTCTTTAAAGTCCCACACATAGAGTTTCCCTGCATTGAGCGAAACGTGTAGAGGCCGTATGGTTTTACGGCAAGGCTGGGACCACTTACGTGCACTTGTGTGCGTATGCTGTTCGGGCAGGCAATACAAGTGGGCTTTGGTTTAAGCCGGATCCTAGTATTGCATGGATGGATTTGTTTTGTCTTCTGTGCATTCGCATTCTACGGAATACGGATGCGGGTGTGTAAGCACAGTTTTGCGGAACGGAGAAGGAGGAGGTGCCTCATTAGGGTTTTAGCAGTTGGTTCGGTCAAAACCATTATGAGCCGGGGACATTATTTACTAATCCTTTTATTGATAATTGCTAATCCATTATGTTATGGCTAATTGCTTTGACCATTTGACCATCTTGACTTTGTTGACCGTTTGACCAAAGTTGACTAGGATCTTCTTGAAAGGTCTAAAGTATTCTTTGGTTTTCATTTTCTTTTTGTAATGAAAATGGTCAAGTCAATGTAGCCATCAACTTTATCATGAAAAGATTAGTAATGATGATATTAGTGTATTATTGAACCATGGTTCATTTTTCTTATCTCATTCTTGATTTCTCATTCTCTCTCTTAGAAATGAGAAGAAAAGAAAAGCTCCATGGTTGCTAGTTTTCCTCCTTCTTCCTCCTCTTGATTTATTCTTTTAATCTCATGTGTTGAGAGAAAAAGAATCCACTTAGACAAACAGTTCCATCAACCTTCTCTACATAACCTAGGACTTCAAGACTAGCGATCTTGTTGCCCTAGTTGCCTCAGCTCGAGGTAGAGCTCGGTGTACATCTCTCGGGTGGATCGTCTTCGACTCAAGAATGCCGCGGAGGTGACCAAGATCCGGATCGACCCTCGGAGCGTGGATGGACGAGCCGGACAGCGGAGGGAAGACCCGAAGGACCGGTATCATGAGGTATAATTTCTACGGCATAGTAGTTAATGCCTCTCGTAGTTTGCTAGTTTCTAGTTTAGCAAAGATCCTGCTTTTAGTCCATGTTGCTTTTGTGCTAAATAATTGTTTTTTGCCGTTTCCGCCTCCCCGTAAGAACCGGGGTGAACAACCTGGACTTACCGTTACAGTTGTGAATCTGATAATGGAAGAGGCATTACTAGGAATACCTGGATACCCCTTCGAAACATTTATATGTTTCAGTTTCACTTTGTACTGTTAAAAGAAAACTGATTTTCCAATTAGACACTTGCTCCAGGGTATGTATTTACCTGGTTTGATTCTCATATCTGTATGGTTTTACAGATGATGAGCGGGAGTAAGTTATTGGGAATTGGGTGACCATCCTTATTATATCGGGATTCGTTGTAATTGGTGATATTTGAGGAAATCGCCTGGGTTGTTTGCCGGACGGCAAATATTTGGTTTTGAATATCCATTGTTATGCACCAATTTCAAATTGATATATCTGTACGTTTATTTTTATAAAGTGAGATATAACTTTTTGAAATTATGTCCATGACATTTACCTATATCAGTGGATCGTAAGGTAAGGAGCATTAAACAACATTGTAATTCTTCTTAACCATAAGTACAGTTTTCAACCTACGACACACAGGGAATGAGTTATAAGACTCAGGGGACTTATACAGAGTATTGTATGTTGTCCAGTGTCCATAAGCATAGAGGGGTTGGTACTCGTACTATATTCTGTTTACTTGTGACTTCTCTAGTTCTTAGACATGTGTTTCGTAGAAACACAAGGTCAAAGTTTTGAGAAGTTATAGGTATAAGAATAAAGTAGAGAACCAGGTGCTGCAAGTATCGGGATTCTTCAAGGTGATCGAAGAAGTAGATACTTGTATATGGTATTCAGTTGATAGTAATGGTTTTAAGAGAACTTGCTTCTCTTTCATGTTACTCATAATTGGAAGCACTCCTAAGTTGAGTAATGTTGATTGGCCTCTCTCCATTTAGTTGACATGCACTGGAGACAGCTGCATGATTTGAATCTGGTTCCAATTAAATCAGTGCCTCTATTTCTATATTGGATATAGAATAGTTCATATCTTAACGTTTTAAGGTACGGGGAGTTGTCCGGCTTATGCTTAAAACCAGACTCTGGATAACTCAAGGCACGTTTCTGTAATGGCTGTTTGTGGGTTGACCCGGGCTATGACGAGGGTTGACTTTCTACCATCTAGAAGATCAATAGTGATATTGTTCTTGACTCGCCACAGTTCTAATAAAAATGGATTTTTTCAGAAAACAGTAGTGGGAGTATGGTAGAACTGGAAGCGATTCCAGAACCGCAAACGATTACTGAAAATTTGATAAGAACCTAAAGATTCAATCTGGTTTGACACTCAATTGGCCACTCCGCAGATATAGTGGGTAACCTCAGGCACCCGAGTGGTACTTCGGTATGCTCAAAGACGGTGACAGGGAGGTTCTTGTTTACCCAGACTTGCCATTGCTGTTGTTCCAGACTCTGAGACCTTGTAGGAGGATGAGTATAGCGTCGTTCTAAACTAGCTTTAGAAGTGCACATGTATATGACTCTGCCAGAGGGTTGTCGTAGTCAGTGGGAGCAGCGGAAGCATAGTAGGCAAGTAGCTTATGTTTATTTCTAGACTGAAGCAAATATAGCGGAGATAGATCATCTATTTCTGATGTGACAGTCATAGGTTTGACTTCATCAGAATAGGGGATGGATCTGTTAAGAATGTAGTAGGGTGTGATGTCCTGGTATTTGGATGACATACACAGAATAAGAAGTGATATTCCTATACTACGATCAGTTATACTTTGGTTGTCACATAGTGGTTTCTCCATATAGGACATGGATATTATATCAGATATTTTTGTTACTAGATCTATGGTTTTAGATCTAGATTTGGGTAGTTTCCCAATCTGGGTACTTAGACAGTATTCTAAAGGTGCTTTAGAATGGACGACTCCTGGCACGGTAGTGTACCTGCAGGTGATGGAGTCACCCTCTCTAAAGGTGTCTTACAGACTAAAGGGGAGAGGGATGTGCATGATTGGCAGATCACTTGCTTAAACAATTGAGTCTATCATGAGATGTCAAGTACCACACCAGATGTTGTTTTTGCACGAGATGCAGTAAGTTGATGTTAATCATATCCTGGAGAGACATTCGGAAACAGTTTTAGAACATAAGTGGATGTTCTAGGGATATGATAACAACGGCCTCCTTCGGGGACGGTTATCATTCCAGGCTTCCAAGGTGACCTGGATGACAGAGTGGCTGTCCGAGTTATAGTTTTCCCTCTTACTAGGGGCACTATTTTGGACAGGTGGTCCAAGCGGATACTGAGGGAGGTGTGGCGCAGGATACTGATTAAGTTCAGTTGACGATACAGTCTATGAAGTTTGGATTTGGAGTTCATTTATGAATTAGGTCCCATCAGATATCCAGACATATTCTAAAACAGGTATTGCTCATTTCGGGAGATGGCTTTCTCCGCGAACTTTAGATAAAGAGAGACATAGAAAGAAACATCAGGGCGGATCCACTCACTGAGGCTATTTCTTGAATGCAATAGTTTCGCAAACGGGCTTTGTAAGACTGATTAGTAGATGTGTTGTGTGTTCGGTATCACACGGGCTGTGAGTATGCGACATCGCAATAATTAGCCTTGAGTGCAAGTGGGAGATTGTTGGATATAGTGCCCTCAGAGTCAATTATTGGATCACAGGCACGTGATTGCAATGATTGAGGGATGACCTATGCCGGTAGGACAATCTTACTCAAGATGATAGTATGCTATCTGGTTTATCTTTATCATCGTGTACTGCTTTAGGTGACCTTACAAATTACTATTGCACGTTGATAGAGCCCTTAGGATTCTTGCTTGACGGCCAGCAGTATGATGGCTATCATATACGTGGGAGTTGGGGTCTATAAGCACATCCTTAAAAGGTCTCTAGTCGTGGGAGTTTTCGAGACAGGGCATCGATACTCCAGAGTAGACTAGTGTATACAGTCGAGACCCCGACGAGGGGTGGTGGCCGGTCTCACAAGCCATTGGTGTCAGTTGGTTCACCTAAGATGTATACATGTGCTTATTGGGTTATGAGTACACCGGACAGGACTCGCCGGGAACCTGCTAGCTGGGATTATACCAGACGTCAGATAGCAGTTCCCTGGTGACATGTGTACAGGTTAGTTCAACGACCTGAGATCGTCATTTATCTCGTGTGAGTTCCCACTGTGCTTTGATTACTACCCTACCACGGCTTTAAGGAGTCGTGCAAACAGGTTTTAGTTGGGTACAGTCCCGAGCCACATGGAGGCAGTGAGCGGATCTGCAGGGGTTCGTCTCTCCCGGTATTGGGGGTGAGGTCGCGCTGTGTTTAGGAGAGCCATTACACGAAGTCCTTGGCCAAGGCAGGAGATTTACTGGTAGGTATTCCAGTAGTATCTCAGGGTGTTCTGGGCTACACCCCGACACGACTTGTACCGCTTTTGGGGGTCTGACTTTTACCAACCCCCTAGGCCCGCCATGCGATGCTCATAGACGAACGGACCGGACTGTACGGATATTGTCACTGACAGGCTCAGTAGGGTGTCAGGATGAGTTCGCTCATCGACCTCCCTTTTGGTCAATACCTGATAGCCCGTTACGTATAGCTAGTACCTCTGACGTGCTAGTGGTTAAATCCACAGCCAAAGTATTGACGAGTCTTTAGAGTCTCCCACCGACAGTTTCGCAAGTTTTGGGCGAAATGTTGTAGAGGCCGTATGATATGGCAGGGTTCGATCTTATACGTGCGGTATTGCACGGATCTTGATCGGACGGATCATACTATTGGGCTTTGGTTTAAGCCGGATCCTAGTATTAGATTTGTTGGATTATTTTAGTCTCTTCGCATTCGCATTCAGTCCGAATGCAGATGCAGGTATGTATATACAGGTGAGGGGTATTCTTGTGATCCATCACGGGTTTACTTTAGATGTTGCCGGATCTTTTTGTTGGACCAAACATTTGGATTAATGTTTGGATAATGGAAATTGTAGGCTAGATTTTATCATGACATGCATTAAATGTGACGTGGACACATTAGTGACTCATGGTCTCTTTTTATGTGTTAATGTCATATTATATGATGTTTTTGGGTTGATACGAGAGGAGGAGTGAGAGAGGGGCTGCCATGGAATAAGTGTTTGGTTTTGTATTATTTTCATAACACTCTCTCACTCTCATTCCAAGATAAGAAAAGAAAAGAGAAAGCCTTCTCTTCTTCTTCTTCTTCCTCTAGCTTGCATTCTCCATTAATGGCAATATCTCTAACCTCCATCCAAGGAATGGATGAAAGAGGCAAAGTGATCACAAACATTCTCTACAACACCTTGGACACGTCGGCTAGCACACTTCGTGCTCGAGTTGCTTTGGATGAAGCGGGAGCCCGTAAAAAGACTTCTCGATATGGTGCCCTTTCCGACGAGGAGATGAAGACCGGAGTTCCCGCGGGGAGATCGGGATGGTGGCCAAAGACTGAAGGACATGGATCGCTCGGTATAGCTCTCTACCCTTTCTCTAGTTAGCTTGTAGTAGGTTAATGGTCCGATCCGGGTTTTTAGTATGCGGTAGCGCCGGTTTACAAGTTAAGAAAAAGTTTCGTTTCCGCTTTTTGGCCCCGGACAGACAGCCGGGGCGCTGCCGTGCACTTACACTGATTAGATAAATTGATAACCAATCTATTCTTGTAAAAGGGCATGCTGAGTGTTTCCTTCTCTCTCTCTCCAGGTAGCGACCATATCACGCCTTAATCAAGATAATAATACATATGTATTGACCGAACCCGCTTGTTATACTGCGCTAAGGAACGTTGGTCCCGCTCCAACTTATACTTGTTATAAGACAGAGCAGGAAATTGGAGATTACCAGAATTCCCGTGCCGCCTAAAGGAAGAAAGTGCATGATGATGCATCTTCTTCGGGTGTGTTCATTATAGAGAACTGTTTCTCAGTATCTTTTACGTCCTGGGTATGAGATACCGGATCAGGATCCCGCATATGTAATTTGTTACATGGGCTAAAAAAAGGTAGAGAACTGAGAACGGGTGATAAGTTTCATGAGATAGAAACGGTGCAAGTGTTGCAGCCAAGTCTGTTGGTTACTATCACCCTGTATTACCAGAATACATTGATTCTGAACGAATGTTATTAGATACCGAACCTGATATACAACATCATATCAGTCTCTTTATTAGTAAAGAAAGGATATAATTTTGTATTGTTGGATAATGTTTTGAACATTTCCTATATCAAGAGTTGATCGGTTCAGGCACGTTATCTAAAAGCATAGACGTTCTAAATCAAACTACAATTCTTAGTATACAGAACACACACAAGAGGAAGAGTTCAGGAATGAACGAATCCTTCTTGAGGTATTGTCATATCAATGCGACTCGACAAGCTGAAGTTACATTTAGATGCATATTTAAATCTGTTTGAACTTACATCTTGTGAAACTTGTCGGTCATGTCACAAAGATAAGATGACTATAGCTCTGTTTATTGGAAGCAGGGAAAGAGTTAGTGAACTCTTGGGATTGATACATGATGATATATATAAGGTCCCCTGTCTACACATGCCAAGACCGGTTCTTTATACTTCATTACATTCTCTGATGATCTCTCAAGATTCAGACATATGTTCCTGTTGAAACACAAGTCCGAAGCTTTTGAGATATTCACAGAATATAAGTTAGAAGTAGAGAACCAAAATCGGGTATAAGTATAATGTCCTTTGATAAGATCAGGGAGGAGAATACTTGAGCACAGAAATTCGTGGACTATTCTAAAGGAGAATGAGATTCTCTCTCAGCATTACTCCTCCGTATACACCATAGCACGATGGTATATCGGGGCGGAGCAATAGCACCCTATATGATATGGTGTGCTCTATGATGATTACTACTGAGTTTCCAATTTCCTTTTGGGAGTTATGAACTTGAGAAGCTGCATACCTATTGAATAGGGTTCAAATCAAATCAGTTGCCTACCACTTCATATATGATATGGAAAGGGAAGAGCCCATATCTTAAGTTTGTTAAGATTTGGGGTTGTCCGGTCTATGTCTAAAAAGCAAAATCCGGACAAGCTCGGGGCAAAGTCAGATCTGTGGAAGTTTGTTGGATATCCCAAGCATACGCAAGGGAATATCTTCTACCTAACCGAGGAACAAAATATGTTTTGTTTCTCAACATGCCACCTTTGTGAAAGGGAATTTCTTGTGAAGAAATGAGTGGTCATGAGGTAGAACTAGAAGGAGTTCCATCTATACAAACTATATCAGATGATTTTGTAGAACCAAAGGATTCAATAGTAACCAACGAAGCTCAGCCTCTCCGCCGATCTAGTAGGTTTCCTCACCCATCTAAGAGATACTTAGGTTTCTCTATGACAGTGGGATCGAGGATTGCATAATGAGAAGATGACCCAACTTGTTTCGAGCTGGCCATCGAGAGTGGGACTCTGTAAGAATAGCTGGATGCTTAGTGATCTGAGATGGAATCCTTATACACCAACAAAGTATGGACTTTGGTTGCTTTATCTGAAGGGTTAAATCCCCATCAGGAGCAAGTATATCTTGAGAAGATTACTTGGTGTACATGGAAAAGTTGAGACTTTCAAAGCTATGCTTAAGTCCATCCAGATCCTACTTGCCACTGCTACATACCATGACTACGATATCTGGCGGTTGGGTGTCATGACTGCTTTCTAAATAATGTTTTAGAAGAGAGCGTCTATAAGTACATAGCCAGAGGACTTCGTAGACAGTGGGAGCAGCGGAAACATGTGCAAGATGTTTTATGTGATAAAGCAGGCATCGCGGAGTTGGAACATCTGTTTTGATGTGGTAGTCAAAGTGTTTGACTTCATCAAAATGGTAGATGGACCTTGTATATACAAAAAGGTAGTAGAGAGTATGGTGATGATCCTCGTAGAGTACGTGGATGACAAACTCTTGATAGGGAAGGAGTTTCCTATGTTACGCTCGGTCAATCTCCGCTTATCACAAGGATTCTCCATATAGGATCAAGGTGATACCTTCTAAATCCTAGGTTTTATATCTATGAGATAGATCTAAATGGATGTTAGGATTCTCACTAGTTGTAGTGAGATGGTATCAATCGATCCTGGGGAGAATCACTGGAAAGGTTCCAGGGTGATAAGGACGACTGGATGTCAGTCGCATGCATTGTCTTTACCCTCAGTGGAGGGACGGTATGTTGGAAGAGTTCCAAGCTAGACACCGTGACTTACTAGAAGATTAAAGGCAAGATACATTGTTACCAAGGATGCTACCAAAGTGGCGGTCTGGATATATAAGTTCATGAGATGAACTTCGTTTCTACCATTGTGTGATAATGGAGTTGTGGCTTATGCCAAGAAATCCCCCATCCCATCTGAAATCCAGATATAATTCTTAGGCAGTATCACCTGATCATGGAGATAGTTGATCTCCAGGGAGATCGAGGTTAGGAGAGTAGACACAGCGGATAACAGTGCGGATCCACTCACAAAGGCCTTTTTCCCAGTAGAGACTTTTATGGGAAGGTTGAGTATGAGATACTTCAACCACAGCTAATTGTTGGGTATATGATACCACAACAGATGGCCCTAGTGCAAGTGGGAGATTGTTAGTTATATGTATGCCTTAGAGGCTATTACTGTACATACGATGTATATTGTAATGGATGTTTGGACATATATAGGGAGGACTTTCTTGCTCGACATGATAGTACGCTATCTGGTTGCTCTTTATCTTAACATGTACTCTGATTGTCTCTATGTTACTTGTTGATAAAGCCCTTAGGATATGTACTCGACTACTGGGACTATGATGAGATCATACTAGTGGGGCCACGGTAGTTGACGAGTATATCCTATAACTGTTCCTAGTCGAGAGTGTATCGAGACGGGGCATCGATACACCAGAGTAGACTAGCGTATACGCATCTTGACTCATATGATGGGCGATGGATGATCCCATATCCATCGGTGTTTGACATCAAGGATGGTGTACGGGTGCTCAGTAGAGACTAGGTACACTGGACGGACTCGCCGAGAACTGCCAGATGGTATTATACCTCACGTCAGATGGCAGTTCTCCGGTGACACTAGTACATAGTAGTCTGTTGACCCGAGATCGTCATAGAGTCTTGTGTGATTCCCACTGTGCTTTGATCTCCATCATACCACGTCCAAGAGGGCGTGCAAAAAGGTGGCTTTTTGGTACAGTCCCGAATCATATGGAGGCAATGAGCGATAGGAGGGGATTCGTCTCTCCCGGTATAGGGAGTTGATGTTGTGCTGTGTTCGATTGGCTATAACTAGAAATCCCTTGCCAGGCTTGCTGAGATTTACTGGTAAATGTTATCAGTAGTTTCTCGAACTGTTATAGACCTCATATTGACACGACTTATCAAGCTACTGGGGTCTGAAGTTTACCACCCCTAGGCGAGATATGCAACACATCAGACGACGAGACCGGACTGTACGGGAGTGTTACTGATTGGATTCACGGGAGAGAGACAGGCTTGCTTGTTGATCTTTTGAGCACTCAATACCAGGGTAGCTGTTACGTTTAGCTGACCGCTTGCAGCTTGTAGGTGTTTGATATGATCATCACCTACTTCCGGCGTATTGACGATTCTTTAGAGTCCTACACAGAGGTTTCTTGACTCAGGCAAAACGGAGTAGGAGAACAGTTGTGATATGTGAGGGACCGAGGATAATGCGATATGAGATACCGTATTCTATTCTCGCGATATTTGATATCAGCCGGGTCATTGGATCAAGTGTTGATTCTATGAATCGGTAAATGAGATATTAGTCGGTTATATACGATATAGACGGATTGTCGGATCAAGTGTTGATTCGATAATTTAATGTATAATAATATATATGATATATTAAATTACATTAACTAATATTAGCTCACTAAAATATTCTTTTTCTCACTCGGGTAATACATTGATATATATGCGATATATGTTAATTGTATTATTTTATTTTGTTACAATAAATATTGTATATGTGGTATATACTATTGTAACATGATATGATTATTAATGCAACAAGATTAGTGGAGATTAAACAAGATTAGGGTTTGAATTGGGTTAGTTGTTTCATGAACCTTCTAGAAGGTTTCTTTTTGTTTTTGACTCATCTTTAACTCAACCCAAACCCTATCCCTAGTTAAATCTCTACAAAGGTTTAGTTAACCATGGTTGTATTATTCATCATTATCATCTTTTCATTATTCATCACAAAAGGAATCTAATCAATTAATCATCATCTTCTTCCTTGAGTTCTTCATGGAAAAAGCTTTCTAGTTTTTTCTAAGTGATGATTATGTGTGAGAAAAAGATTATAAATGAGAGCTAAAATCCTACTTCATCATCCTCATCTACCCTTGCCCTTTAGATGAGAGTGTTCACTTCATTTAGTGAGTGTTAGCTTGTGTTAATGAAACTTCAAGGTAGATCATCTTTGTTATCGAGGATCGGAAGCAAGCTTGCATCTTTCTCTTCGTGGAGCCTCTCGAGAGTCCGGAACACGATGATCGTAGCGAAGAGACCTCAACACGGAGCTTAAGAAGTGAAGGACCGGATCTACAAAGGTTGTAATCCCTCTCACTTAGTGTTAAAGTATTTAACATGCTTGTTTTCACCTAAACTCTAGTTTAAAGATCCGGCTTGGGTTGTTTGGCACGGCTAAATTTTTAATCGGGCATGGTTGATGCCTCATAGACCTTTGTGGCAGTGCCTAGCATCCCTACAATTTCTCCTCCAGAAGGATCTCAAACAAGGCACATACGAAGGATGAAGGGTGGCCCATTCAAAAGATTGGGTTACGGTACTTTTTAATCTAAGCGAGGGTCAAAACAGCACAAAGTGCAGGGGTGGACAGTCAGGGATCTCAGGACGAAAATAAATGTATAGGGGAAACAGTCAAGCATCAGGTGAACTAACAATCAAAAGATTAGCGAACTCAGAAATTTTATTTCATTCCAGAAAATTCTAAACAAGGCATTCTTGAAAAGTAAAAGATGGCCCTAAACTATACATAGATTTATTTGGCCAGAGGACAAAAACTAAATCACGTCAGTCGCGGTTGTGGTGGTTCAACAGGTTACGGTAGGCTCGTGCGCTCAGATTGGGGCGTCCATTTCCATAGAGCCTTGCAGGGATTGCCACTGGAAGTTCTTCTGCCATGGGGTCTTCTTCTTCTGGCCCTTCTTCCTCGACTAGAGCTTCTTCATCGAGGTCTGATTCTACGCAATCTTCTTCTGCTGGATCATCTTCCATAGGATTTTCTTCCACTGGATTCTCCTCAAGGTTTTCCTCTCCAGGATTTTCTTCTATCGGGTCCTCCTCGGAATCTTCCCCTATTGGGTCTTCTTCGAGGTCCTCTTCTTCATCGTCAGAGTCGCTGACTATGT